>CM050166.1:166453095-167100595 GCA_027410445.1 Discoglossus pictus
CCAAAATGTCGGGTTACATGTAATTATAGGCTTGCAATAGAATGAGGCTCATTTATTGCTTGCAAGGTAATTGCATACCTATCAACACTTCAAATATCCAAAGAGGGACACTTAAATTATTGAACAATTAGGCACTATAGAATATTGTTCTGTATGATGTATAAATTAATATCTAGAGATGTACACGTTCATTATGTGAACCCTGTTCAGTACAGATATCCATTCTAGAACTGACACTCCAGGCAGTGGTGCAGCTAGTAAATGGAGTGCACTGGTGCAAAATTGTTTGGGGGGCCCTCTTGCACTGTCTCATTATACAATGTATGTATCTCTAGAGGTCAATAAAAAAAAAAAAAAAAAGTTTATGTAGGTGGTCAGATCACCTTTTTAGAAAAAATATTATCTGCCCCTCTGCCCTTATAAATTAATAGCCCCTCCTTTACTCCATGTAGCTGCAAATAAAATAGGGCCCATATGCTTTTGTGGACCCCTATGCTTTGCACCTGCTGCAACATTAGTAGCTCCGCTATTGTCCCCAAGCTTTGAACTATCTCTGACTTTTGCTAGAAAACATTAGAAGGAACCAGAAAAGTGGGACCTGGTCAGCGCAAGAATAAAGAGATTTTGCTCTTAAATGTCAGACTTTTCTTCAAAAGAGGGACATTTGTAAGGCTAAGAGGGATAGGAGCATTTCCCCTGAAAAGAAGGTCTATGCCTCCAAAAAAGGACATTTAGGAGGTAACCAAGCACAGAGTAACCTATTATAGGATATCTTGAAGCAGGTCACTGGTTTACAACAGTCCTTCTCAACGTTGTGTAGATACTGAACCACCATGAACAGATGTATTAATCACAGTATTACCAATGTACTGTGTCACCCTCATTATCCTTAAAACCACATGACCACAACAACTGCTCCTTCACAGTCCATTATTCTAGCACTGTTACAGTCATCCCTCTCTGAGCACCTTATTATAGCTTAAGGTAAATTGCCGTTGGATGGAAACTCCAGTCTACCACACACAGGCAACTCTATTCAACAAAAAATCTAGCAATCTCTAAAGGCTTTATTAAACTATTCAGTTCAGTTGTCCTCGCTCTACTGGCTGAGAACACAACATCTTGTTCTCAACATATACACTTTTGTGTGTGGAGAAATTCAGCCTGTCTGATTATATTTCTGGAGAAGCCAGAGATAATTATCCTCACATGGATTAAGGAAGTAATTACCATTAGTTTAGAAACAAACCAATTTAAACACAGTAAAAAGAGTCCTAATAATTGTCACAAACGGCTTAATGTGGTTAATTTATTGCTCAAATATTACATATGATTAATGTAACTTTGCAGTCACTCCTGGGAAGTTACACTAATCAAAGAAACAACAAAACCAGATAGTTTAGAATTTGAAGAGAGTTTAACATGTAACTATGTATTTTATCCAATTGGGCATGCACTTGTAGGTTAACACCCACACTGAGAGACATAATCACATGAGATAAAGTCATTAGGAGAACAGAACACCATTTTCATGTGATTTATGCTTAAAATATCCAACTTTCAAACTCATTTATCTAACACTTCAGGTCAAAATGTTCGTTTAAAATATGTGAACGTTCCATTTCTGCAATAACTGGGGACCTTTGCTGTCTCACATTAAATTACCATGACTAATAGATTAGTTTGAGACATAATGTATAGATTTAATTTCAAACTATCTCACAGAAAAAGCATTATAAATCTAATACATATTATATAGCAATACTAGCTATACTCATTATGCTTGCAGTAATGTTGTCATGATACAATTAATATTGTGTGTATTTAAAGAGCAATAATAATAAATACACTTTTATTTTACAGGACCTTTCTCCCAATGGGACACAATGCACTTTACAATTACAAAGCAGAGGAAACAATTAAAATGATAAAATAAACCAAATGCGGGCATAAAGAACAAAGCAATAAATCTTGTAACATAAGTTTTTTCTTATGTGTGCAAATAAGGATTTTGTTAAACAATATCCCTGTTAGAGAGAGAACAAATCTCTGCCAAATTTGAGGTCAGTGCAATTGGTTAATCGGTTGCTCAGATACATGTTTGTATATCTCAGCTTTCCTATTTATAACCAAAGAGAGGAAACAATATGTATTGTCTTGTCTGGCCCCCAGTTCTGTTACCTTGTTGGCAACACATTGATGAAGTTCACATATTTGTGACAATGCAAAGCATTCCAGGTGTCCATGAGGTATTTGAAGACACATATCCTGTAATTACCTCCCAGGTTGCATGGCATGAAATAAATACTACAGAACAATAGAAAATAAAACTATGCTACTGCTCAACTTAGAAATATACTTCCATGAAGAAGACATACGTCATTTCTTTTGAATAGAACAAGGTGTGTGCAAATATTTAGAGGCAAGCCAAACACATACAACCTTATTAAATTGCGATTCGGCCAATTGAATAGGGCTCTATATAAGCACAGAGCATACTTTTTAAAGAAGTTTTTAGTTAGTGAAGACCTTGTTTTTAGATAGAAGATCACAAACTAAAAAATTCCTAAAATTCCTAGGCCTTTGTTTCAAAACTCTTTTTGTGTTTAACTTCTTCCTTGGCCTGTAGAATTATCCTCCATAATCAAGTGAAATAAACATAGGACATAAATACCAAATATATCCATACATGATTTTGATAAGCTATGAATTAGGATTTAAAAATGTATTTTGCTAAACCTAAACGCATCTAAATGACTCTGCACTTCCTCTTGGCTACAGCAGGATTATATACACAAAGGGCTTTATGGCTAACATGGTAAGTGTCCCAGGTAAACTATTGTATTATGTCTACTGGTGAGTCACTGATGTAAATCAGTACTTCACAACACTGTTTAGGCCCGAACCACCATAACAACAGATATATGAATTACTTGTTCCTCCAATGTATTGTGTCACCCTCATTATCCCTACCACAATAACTACACGTTCACAGTCCATTATTCAAACACCTTTACAGTCTTCCCTCAGCCTCTCAGCATCTTATTATAAATGCATGTGCTATTGGTTGGAAACCAAGTCAACCACACACACAGGCAACACTATTGGAGACTTGAGAACATCACTTCGATATCCAGTTTAGTGAATTTAAGCCTTTGTTTCAAAACTTCTTCCTTGGCATGTTCTCATTTCTTTTTTACAGGATTGCAATATGTGTGTAGGATTAAAAGCATTTAGTTACCCGTGTATTTGTAATACCTTTATTTAATCCATTTGCTCTGGGAGACGGTAACTTCTCTGTCACGGTGCCAGGCAGAACTCCTCCTGATGCTTCATCTTCAGGTCCAAACCCACTATCCATGGTTGCTTTTGATATTGCAGATCCATCTCGTCCACTGGTTGCAGTGTTTTTGGATGATTTGTCATCAGCCTGAAAATAAAAGCAACATGCGGACACTAGTGATACATATGCTACTTAGTAGCGAACAAACTTACAGTATTGGTGTTAGAGATACATTAATATCATGTCATATTTTAATAGTAAACATGCTTGATATAGTTTATAAAAAATGTAAAGATTCAAAATATTTTGAAAGTTTTTAGGAAATGTAATGGGACATGTAGCTATATTTACATTTTATTGAAAAAGGTTTACAGTAATTCTACTGGATTTTTTTTATTTCAGAACTTCAACATTATTTACATTTAATAGAACTAGTAGGTAGATCCTCCTAAAATAATTATACCGAAAAGGACATACAAGACATTTCAACTAAAATATACACACAAATCAGTGACAAATACATTACTCATTTCTAATGGACCAAAAAAGTCCCATAAAGCCTTCAATGTTCAAATTTCAGTGTTATTTGCAAATAATTGTTTGTTTTGAAATGCTAAATGACTCTTTAGTTTCAGTATGATTTTTATCATATATGTATATATATATATATATATATATAATATATATATATATATATATATATATATATATATATATATATATATATAGTGGTACAATGGTATTCATCTGCCTTGGAACTAGTCGAATTTGGTATTCAACACATTTTGATGGGCAGAAATTGCTTTGACACTCAAAGCTTTCTTGGTACTCGTCACCCTTGGTGTTGGAACTTGGTACTCAATGTGTTTGGCACTCGTCGTGCCTTCTGGAACCAATTAACAACAAATACAAAGGTACTACTACTATATATATATATATATATATATATATATATATATATATATATATATATATATATTTATATTTATAAATATATATATTGCGTTACCTAAGAAAAATATAGGTGCTGGGACATTAAACTTTATATTTTTTCTAATATAAATAAAACATTTTTTTATTTAAGGTAATATATTTTTTGTATTTTACATTATTTTATTTTTAATTACATTTTAAGACTTATTTGCTCTAAATTAATAAAATATGTATGCTCTAAAGTTATAACTTATTGGAAAATAACAGTTTTGTCAGTTCACGTTAAGTTCCCATTTTTGAATAATAATATGAAAAAGTCATAATAGAAATGTATTTTAATGCACATTAAATTGGAAAATATATTTTTTTTAATCCACCAGATTCAATTAATTACAAATGCCACACACACACATACATTTATTATTTGAATCTAGAAATATTCAAAGGGTTTACAGTTTTCTAGCAGTCAAAACCTGTACTAAGGTGATTATGCAAAAAAATTGATTAAGAACAAATTGATATTTTTTGATTGATACATTTATCATACTGTAGAAAAGTAGTATTCAATAAATTCTTTACTGAACAAACACTGTAGACGTTGCAAGATCTAGAAATCCAATGTTTATGGGTAAGGGCCCATAATAAAAGAAAACTTGGCAACTACTGTATTTTAGTGTAAATTACACTATATTGTTGTCGTCGGCTGACATTTTTTTATATTTTGCAAATAATAAAAAAACAAAAACAATGATATAGCCCCTAGGATATTACATAGAAAAGATGACTATATAACAACCATAACATTAGCATATTGCTACATTCAAAAGTACATAAACATAACTAGTTTGAATGTTATTGATGTTGTAGTTCCCTCTGTATCTGCATGGACCTGCACCTCTTTACAGCATGATGATCATCAAAATAACGCTAAGTTCAAATTTGTGAACAAACCCTTAAAGACTTAGGGCCTCATTCAATTGCGATTTGGCCAATTGAATAGGGCTCTAAATAAGCACATAGCATATATTTTTTTTAAAAGTTTTTAGTTAGTAAAAACCTTGCTTTTGTATAGAAGTTTACTAACTAAAAATGTATTAAAAAAAAATATGCCATGTGCTTATTTAGAGCCCTATTCAATTGGCCAAATCGCAATTGAATGAGGCCCTTATTAAATTGTGATTTGGTAAATTTAAAAGGGCTCTATTTAAGCACACAGCATATTTTATTCACAGAAGTTTTTAGTTAGTGAAGACCTTGCTTTTGGATAGAAGTTTACTAACTAAACACTTCTGTAAAAAAAATATGCTCTGTGCTTCAATAGAGCCCTATTCAATTGGCCGAATCACAATTTAATAAGGATGTTAATTTGTAAAATGAAGTAGTAAAATGAAGTAGTTCAGTCAATTAGTGAATTAAATAGTTTAGTGAATTTATACAGGGTATGTATATAGTTTCACACAAGGATTTAGCTATGGTTAGAAAAGCAGCAATGGCGAGATACATCAATATAATATAGAACCTTCTTTATTATTTGTAGAGAAGAGAATACACAGCATAGTACGGTCCATATATGAATAGTTACCTTGCTCCCCTGCTTGCCTTTGCCCTGAGCCCCCCAGCCACTCTTCCTTCCATCTGTTGGCTGCACAGCCAGCACTTTGGAGTTCCCACAGCCCATGGTGACAGCACTGAGCTTCAGAATGTTCCTGCTCCTCCTCACATTCTTATAGTGTCTGGCTGGGTGCTAGGGACTCTCTAGTTACCATGGGTGGTTGCTACAATACATGACATCATGCACTGGTGGATCTCATGGTGCTTATTGTGTACATGAGCTCTGTGGGACTGCCTACAGCACACGTGAATACAAAATCTGTCTCTGTCTGACCTCAGATATTGATATGACAGAAAGCTACACTCAACAAGTTATTACATTTACTTAATGGAAACACATGAAGGAAAATGAAGGCATTTATCAGTCCAGTCTAAAGGCTGTGTTACAAGGCTTCGTTAAGATGCCCAGTAAGTAGGACATTTGTGGAGCTATTCCATGGCTCCAACAAAACTCTGTAAGACTTATTGTCTCTGGCCCAGGAGGTTTTGCCCATAGCTCTCTAGCTCTAACTTGTGCTCACAGCCTGCCTACAGTGAAACTGATTAGTCTCCATAGCAACGCTACAAAATGGCACTCACTACACTAGACCCAACATCCACCATATCTATCTATCTATCTATCTATCTATCTATCTATTTATCTACATTTCAGTGGCATGCCATCAAATAGAGAGCTTATATACACAAAAACATTTCTTTCATTTGTTTATATTTAAATAAAATAAGAAAACACAATTACCTGATCCATACGTCCTTCTTTACACTTTCTCTCAATTCACTCCTCAATTCTGAGATAAAGTAGGAAGGGCTGTGGTCTCAGTTTTTCCCTTTAGTAAATAATGATTAGTGAATCAAGTGTTATTTTTGCTTCAGTGTTATTTTTCATAAATAAATAGAAGTTATTTTCCGTTGAAAAAATAAAACTTTTGTAATGTATAAAGCATTTTCTTTTAAATGCAGGAAATATTTGGTCTATAGTAGCCTCTTAAGTCCTATATCTTTGGTATTGAATATGATAATCTTAATTTCAAATGTTCTTAATTTCAAATAAAATTCCATTTGATTATCTTGATTTCCTGGTTAAATGGTACACAACTTGGGTACAGTGATAGTTTTCAATAATAGAAATTCTTTGAGAAGCCATCCTGAGGCAGAGGTTTTATACTGCCTTGGG
Organism: Discoglossus pictus; assembly: GCA_027410445.1. Taxonomy (NCBI): domain Eukaryota; kingdom Metazoa; phylum Chordata; class Amphibia; order Anura; family Alytidae; genus Discoglossus; species Discoglossus pictus. Next base: position 166,460,097 of record CM050166.1, read on the forward strand.
CCAATAACATTTATGTATCTCCCACACCCAAGATATCACTACTTCTTTCCTTGTGCATATATACACACTATTCCACTGGTAATTTTGGAACCTGCTGTCCCCTGAAAATGTGATGACCTAGGGCGTGTTTCATAGGTAGAAATATACCACTGTCCTGAGATGAAGTTTATGACTGGTTTTACCAAATGTAATTATCTATTTCACATTGAGTGCATTGTATTATGTAAATAGCATGAATATGATCCACTGATGATATAAGGCAAATGGTATTTATGTTTTTTTTCATTGTGACATTCATCTAATGCATAGATATACAGGTTCATTTTTCCTTTTTATCTCCCTGACCTTGTGCATTCACCCCAGACTCTGTATTTACAATGCCCCTTATTCTGTCTTCTGCCACACTTATATTTGCTATGTCTCAGCATTTTCTTTTTTTTCACCTTCACCACTGCAACATATGGTGAGTATTGATTTTAACTTTTTAACTGCATCTCTCAGAAACTTGTGAACTGCATCTCTCTAAATAAAATATTTGTCCAATAAAAAAGAAATTACTGTATACTGCAATACTTATACTTATTTTTCATCAATTAAATAAGAAACACACCGAGAAGCACAAATAACATTTTTAACAACCACAGAGAAAAAACAAACTTTATTTCCATTAAACTTTAAATGAAAGTTGAAACCCATTAGAAAGTTTACTTTAAATATTAATTTACTTACCCTGTGCTGGTGGAGTGGTATGCTTTATATTAATTATGTATGCAGTAGTTGTTATTGATGTATCTGTTAAACATCACTACATGTTTCGTGGCTGATGGACTGGCCAGAAAAAAAGAATTATATCAAGCATAAATAGTATATAACCAGCTAAATGAGTGTTGTGGGCGCACTATGTATATGCCATGTAAATAGATAGATAGATAGACAGATAGATAAACTGATATTGATTATTTTACTATCTACATAGTTTTATAGTATTATGCTATCCATGTAGTCACTTGTTCAATGGGAATATTGGGGAACACTTGGTGAACGATTTGAGATGTAGCTTTTCATTAAGTCGAACAATATGATAGAATTTACCCATAGTGATTCAATTAATGTTTTTAGAGAGGTACATTATTTATCATATGTTTCTGCAAGCTAAAGGGTTATCTATAACAACATTTTAGACAAAAGTAAGATATGGAGACAAACTAATGCCACTGGAAATACTCAAGAAATATTAAAACGTGCCTGTTCTTGTATGAAGTAGTATTTAAACATAAACTCTAGTTTTCAGTGTTATACTAGTTGACATTCAGCACACATAGCCGGGCAAGTTATTTAGTATAATATTCCCTTACTATGCCTTAGATGATTATCAGTCCGAATTAGGGATAGTCACTTTATAACAAGTGTTAATGTAAACAATAATAACCTAAAATAACCTAAAATGTTACTAAGTAAAAAGACAATAATAAAAACATTGTATATATTAGTTGTTATTACACACAATGGGCCATATTCTACTAGCTACTTGCAAATGCTTCATACTCACACATTTGGCTGTGGGTGTTTTTTTCTTAAATAAATGTTTAGATGTATTCTATTGACTCCAGCTCGCACATACTGACCTAAATGCTGAATTCGTAATCACTGCCTTTTTAAGTATGATTTCAGGGAGCGTGATCATATGATCTGATTATTTAAGTAAGCCTGTAATTTACTTCTTAGACACAGCCAATAGTAAATGAGACCGTAATCATGACATCAGTAAAACATGGAAGTTACACGTAATCTGCAATCAGAGGCTAAGATTTAATTAATGCCAATAAGTAATATTTGCAGATCGGGCTCGCAATCTAGCACTCTATAAAATGCATTCGATCATTGCGTATTTGTGAGTTTGAGACTGTTGTGTAATGAATTCTAATGTCTTTCCATGCCTTCCAGTGCTTTTAAAGTACAGTATTGTTTAATATCTGTTACAGCTCTAATAAGTGTTTGAAAAAGCCCTTGTGAGTCCTATTGAGGATTCGTAATATTTTTTGACAGAAACTTACTTTTTTTAGTTGCGAGCTAAAGCTACGGGTCTAATAGAACATTGATCTTGTGTGACTATAATTATTTAGAGCTTGTAATACACTATATATGTTACACGATATTGATCACTCATACATACTATACTCCTAATAACATTTGCACAAAAATGACTGCAATTAAAACGGTATAAGCATTTACTTATTTGAGAGTACAACAGGAACAATGAAATGAGAAACACAAGTATTTACAATCAATGCGCCCAATCCCACAAAATATATATGAAATTCAGTTCATAAAATTAATTAACATATAACAGTACTTGTCCAACATATTTTTACACTGTTATGTGCAATATAAAATTGGAAATAAACCATGTTGTGCAAGATTTCTACAAAAAAAAATACAATTACAATTTTTTAAAATATATTTATTGTTTTTTAATCACATTGTTACATTATATTGATGATAAAGTATAACAGATAGTTGCGTGTGTCCATGGTAAATAGTAGTGCAATAAATTACATTTTTGTATCCTTGATAGATTCTAATCCTCAACAATATTCATGACTAGTGCCTTGTGATTAGTGCCAATGTTATATTGAAATGACCGTGATATTAAGCAAAATATTGTTGCCACAGAGGATAGCTTTTCTATATCATACAAAACAAACAAAAATTAGACAAACTTAGACATATAACAATAAACACATCATTCTGAGGTTACAACCAACTCTTAAAATCTGATCAAGTGGGAATCAATAAAATAAACATAGCAATAAGTGATATTATGGGGTATTCTGTTCCCATAAAGACCATTTGGTGACAATGTGCTTAGATTGAGTAGAGTAGAGTAAGGCTCCTTTCCAATTCTCTGTCTCTAGCAATGATTCTCTCCACTTCAGCCCATGAGGGTATATGTTTTGACTTCCATAATTTTACTATAAGCCATTTAGATGAAAATAAAATGTGGGAGATCAAACATTTGCATTCTAATGGAATATGATCTTAAAAAATTTGGAAAAGAAAGATTTCTGGATTAAGCGGCATTATTACCTTTGTTATATTCAAAATGTGGGAACCACATTGGCTCCATTGGAAATTAGAATGTCTGAGAGTGACAGGAGAAAGCTGGGAGGGGGGGACATAAGAGACTGCTAGGAATTAGAGTGAATGATAGTGACAGAGAGTGAGTGAGAGTAATAATATAAAAGGACAGGAGTGCTGACAGTGACAGAAGTGAGAGTGACAATAGTGACAGAGAGAGTGTAGTGGGTGTCAGTAGAGAGTGAATGATAATAGTGACAGAGTATGACAGCCGAAATAGAGTGATAGGAGTAAGTTACGGCTCAGACAGTGAATGATAATAGTGACAGGGAATTACAGCAGAAAGTGACCACGAATAATAATAGTGACAGGAAGTGAGAGTAGACAATGACAGCAAATAGAGACAGAGTAACAGCAGTGACTGAACGAGAATAGTGACAGAGAGTGACAATAGTGAGAGTGGATGATAACAGTAACAGAGTGATGGTAGATTGTGACATTGCATGTTAACAGTGTCTGGAAGGGACAACAGAGAGTAAAAGAAGTGACAATGAATGACAATAGTGACAAAGTTCATCCAGGTCCTTATTGGTGAGGCTCTCATGCGAAGCCTGGACTAAGTGCTCAATGTCTTGTCTACTAGACATGGTCACAAGGTCCACTATCTCCGCTATGATGGGCTCCTCAACTTGCACATCCCCAGACAGCTCTGGGTAGATCTTCTTCCACACAGACTTGAGGCATTGCTGTGTCACCTCCTTTCAAGACAGATCAATGTTGGTGACAGCCTTCATGATGTTGTACTGCTTCCAGAAGCCCAACATTGATTACTTCTCCCGGCTGACCGTCTGTCTGGTCAATCAGCTTCTGGAATGTGCAGGTCAGTGATTTATTTGGCTCCCAGGTGTCTTTTATACAGGTAACAAGCTGAGATTAGGAGCACTCTCTTAAAGGGAGTGCTCCTAATCTCAGCTCGTTACCTGTATAAAAGACACCTGTCTACAAAAGCAATCAGTCAATCAGATTCTAAACTCTCCACCATGGCCAAGACCAAAGAGCTGTCCAAGGATGTCAGGGACAAGATTGTAGACCTACACAAGGCTGGAATGAGCTAAAAGACCATCACCAAGCAGCTTGGTGAGAAGGTGACAAGAGTTGGTGCGATTATTCGCAAATGGAAGAAACACAAAATAACACCCAGTCTCCCTTGGTCTGATGCTCCATGCAAGATCTCACCTTGTGGAGTTTCAATGATCATGAGAACAGTGAGGAATCAGCCCAGAGCTACACAGGAGGATCTTGTTAATGATTTCAAGACAGCTGGGACCATAGTCACCAAGATAACAATTGGTAACACACTACGCCGTGAACAACTGAAATCCTGCAGCGCCCACAAGCTTCCCCTGCTCAAGAAAGCACATGTACAGGCCCATCTGAAGTTTGCCAATGAACATCTGAATTATTCAGAGGATAACTGGGTGAAAGTGTTGTGGTCAGATGAGACCTAAATTGAGCTCACTGTGTTTGGAGGAGGAGGAATGCTGTCTATAACCCCAAGAACACCATCCCCACCGTCAAACATGGAGGTGGAAACATTATGCTTTGGGGGCGTTTTTCTGCTAAGGGGACAGGACAACTCCACTGCATCAAAGGGACGATGGACTATGTACCGTCAAATCTTGGGTGAGAACCTCCTTCCCTCAGCCAGTGCATTGAAAATGGGTCGTGGATGGGTATTCCAGCATGACAACGACCCAAAACACACAGCCAAGGCAACAAAGGAGTGTCTCAATAAGAAGCACATTAAGGTCCTGGAGTGGCCTAGCCAGTCTCCAGACCTTAATCACATAGAAAGTCTGTGGAGGTCTGACCTCTGTGACTGCCAACAAGGGTTTTGCCACTAAGTACTAGAAGTCAAAGGGGTCAAATACTTATTTCACTCATTGACCTGCAAATCAATTTATAATTTTTTTGACATGCGTTTTTCTTGTTTGATTTTTTGTTATTCTGTCTCTCACTGTTAAAATACACCTAACATTAAAATTATAGACTCATCATTTCTTTGTCAGTGGACTAACATTTAAAATCAACAGGGGATCAAATACTTTTTTCCCTCACTGAAGGTGGATGAGCGACTTTGTGTTGGGCAACAGGAACACAATTTAAACTGGGATGCAGCAGGGCAGCTCAGCCAAGTTGGTAGGGTGGCTTGGAGCATTGTCCATGATGAGCAGCGATTTCTCCTCCAGTCACTTGCGCCTACATTAGCGCTGCACGGAAGGGCAGACATGGTCACAGAACAACTCCATAAATATGTTCATGGTGATCCATGCCCTCCTATTGAACTGCCAAATTACTGGCAAGCTGGATTTGCTTACTCCCTTCACTGCCCTCTGTGTTTTGGAGTGGTAGACCAGCAATAGTTTTTGTACTGAAGTCACCATCTAGAAAAAGGGTTAGCCTATCTTTGGACGCTTTAGAGTCCGCTGCTCTCTTCTGCTCCCTGGAGATGAAAGTGTAGCTTGGCATCCACTTCCAGAATAGGCAAGTCTTATCCACATTAAAGACAAGATCTGGTGGATAGTTCCATCTTTCCACGACTTCTTTGAAAGAGGCTGGAAATGCCGCAGCAGCTTCTGTGTCCACATTTGGCGCATCTCCAGTAATTTTTATGTTGTGAAGGTTGTTTTTTTTCTTGAAGCGGACAAAGCTCTTGGTTTAACTGGTCTGGGGGCTTGTCCTTGTCAGCCAATGGGCTGTAATATAGCTCACTGGGTCTGGATGTGGGCATAGATGCTTCTCGCCTTTTCCATTATAATGGCCTGGCTGAGAGGCATGTTGAGCTCTATCTCATCATCAATCCAAATAGACAGCCTCTTCCATGTCTCCTCAAGGGTGTAGCACCTGGTGAAATTCTTTGCTAAAGATGCAGTGCAGGTAATCACTGAAGTCCGAATCTTGTCCTTGTTCTTAAGGATGGTGCGGATTGTGCAGGGTTGGCAGTTAAAGATCTTCCCCAATATCCACTTGCTTCTTTCCTTTCTCCAGGCAGTCCAGCACTTGCATCTTTACACCCAGAGGAATGCTCTGGCACTTGAGTTTAGCCTGCTCTTCTTTACGCTCAGACAACTGTAGAACAGTACAAAAAAATACAATGGATGGATTAGACAATTAACAATCACATTATGGGAAACAAGGGAACAATGATAATATTCTGCACTGTACATTGCCACTGGATGTTGTTGCCAGGATTTGGGGGCTTCTGCTGGCCATGGCTCTTTCCACCACAACTTTCTCTCCCTTACAAAAACGCAATTAAGGTAGATTTTATTAGAAAATTAACAATTCACTCACATTATGAAAAACAATTGAACAATGACAATATTCTGTACAGGTATCTGCTTTACCAAATAATCACAATAAAAGTACATTTTATTAGAAAATGAACAGCTAATAATTAATAATTAATTAACTGCTTTGTTGCAGAAGTGATTGATAGTCTTGAAGTAATGAATACATTTGTGTTAGGCCCTCTTAAAGGGCCATTAATGTCAACTGTTGTCATCTAAACCATGCGATAGAGAACGGAATTTTTTTATTTATTTTTATTTATGTACATATAACCAAGGCACTGGAACCTACAGTGCAAGATTGAGCGAGGTAATTGTTGCAATAAAGCATATGCAAAGGTCAGACACATTTCCAACATGGTTCAATGTAATATAGCAATGTGTATATATATATATATATATATATATATACTGTATATCCACTGTTGTCATTTTTTTTTTAAATATACTGTTTTAAAAGCTACACAAATACGCAGTATATATATATATATATATATATATATATATATATAAATATTAGATTAGATTAAAGATCCACTATGGTCATGTTTATTTAACATTTCAAGGTTTATTGTTTTAAAAAGCTACACAAATATGCAACATGTTTTTAGAATGTAAAAAATAATACAGCCTCTATTTAACTTTTATATGCATTTCTGCTGCTACAGATGCTTCCATTTTGGCTTCAGCAGATCAACTTCCTGAGGTGGGAGAAGAATTTGAATATGCAGGAAGTGTCTGTCTGCACAATAGGACTTTTGTACTTACATCTGTCAGTGCCATCAGCAGAACCAACATGTGTTCATTATTCATAATTTTCAAATATAAATTGATGAAAATAAAACAACCTGGAAAATTGAATTTGATAAGAGCTGGCAAGTCTTTCTCAGTAAAAATATGTACTTTTTGCTAAAATCATGGTTATAATATTAACAAAAACTTTAAAGAATTTCTGATTTTCCAGCCAAAAACTACACACAGGCCCACTGTACAAAAAAACAGAATACTATTTTTTAAATTTTTATTTTTTTATTTTTCATTATTGCAAAAACAGATTTCGACATATTAAAGTAACATAATCAAATAATGTTACAACAACAATTTATATATTATCCTCTCTGCCATTCATACTCTTTCATTCACCATTCAACCCTTCTGACGTTTAAGTGTTGATATTTGTATCTTGTTTTTGGTCCCAAATTTTCCATTTTAATATGTCACCGTTAATAAAACCCTTTTGTTCATAATCTTTCTCTAGTTCTCATGTATATTTTATTTTCCAGACGATATCGGAAAAGTTTGGGTCAGTTTTGGCTTTCCAGTTGGTAATTAGGATGTTTTTTGCTACTGAGAAAGTCAAAATCGCAAAGGCCTTTTCCTCTATGGTGAAATCGTTAGGAAAAATGTGCAGCAAGCTGCATTCTCCCTTAAACGGGAATTGCTTTCCCACAATGTTAAGCAAAAATGTATAGCAACTTTTCCAGAATGGCTCTAATCTCGGGCATTCCCACAGAATATGCAACAAATGGGCAGTGTTGCCACAGTCCCTCCAGCACATTTTTTCCGTAGCATTATGGGAGATTTGAGCGATTTTAACGGGTGTAAAATACCAATGATTAATTATTTTAAAAAATGTTTCTCTATATGTTGTTTGTTTGATAAATCTGTTTGTTAATTTTAAGGATGTCTCCCAGTCTTTAACCTCTAAAACTATTTTTAGGTTCTGCTCCCATTGATCCATACCTTTGGTTTTGGGTTGTTCTCCACAAGATCTTGTTATATTAAAGCATTTGCTTATTAGATGTTTTTTTCCTGATCTCAGGAGAATTTTTTCTACATCATTTAACTCTTTACCAATTTGTAGGGTTATGTTAAGTTGACTACAACTGGATCTATATGCTTCATAAATTAGCCATCCTTCTATTGAAATCTTAAATTTTTTTTTTATCTGATCAAAGGATGCCACAGATCCTTTGATTAAAGTGTCTCTAACTCGTATCAACCCCTTTTTTCCCCACTCATTTAAAGTACCTTCCATATTTCTGTGTAACAGTGCTTTTAATGGGGTCATTAAACTGCCCTCCAGTATTAGTTTGTTTTTCTTATTAATTTGTTTCCAATTTTTTAAAATTTCTTTTACCACCCATGATCCAGTTATCATATCCTTATAGGAGAATTTACCTTTATAAAACAAAGCTGATAAGTGCCAATTTGGAATTAATGCTTGTTCAATATGCCACCATGGGAGATGATCAGCTGTTTCCAGCCATTTTAACGCATGAACTATACCATTGGCTTCTTGATAAGGCAGTAGTAAAGGGTAAGAAATTCCTCCTTTTACAAAAGTTCTTCCCATGGTTATTTTTTTTATTCTTTTATATTTAGATTGGTGTATATAAAAATCAATCATTCCTTGGAGTTTCTTTAACCATGTTTTAGGAATTTTAAAAGGGATACATCTCAAAAGGTAATTAACTCTTGGAAGAATCATCATTTTTACCACTGCAATTCTACCTGAGAATGAAAATCTATCCTTTCTCCAGTTTTCCATAATCTTTTGACATTTTACATATAAGTCTCTATAATTCTTGTCCACCATTTTTTGAGTTTTCCTCATAAACACTATTCCAAGATGTTTGAAAGATTTCGAATTCCAATTATATAGGTATAAAGCATTCAAATTGGATAGCAGCTTTTTAGAAAAATTGAAATATAAAGTTTCTGATTTTTTGTAATTCATTTTATAGTACGAAATTTTACTGTACGTTTGAATTATTTTTGATAAATGATAGAGAGATTTTTCTGGATGAGTAAGTGATAAAATAACGTCATCTGCATATAGGCTGGTTTTGTACTCCCTCTCCTGCACCCTAATCCCAGAAATCTTTGGGCATGCTCTAATAGCTTCCGCTAGAGGTTCTATCATTAATGCAAATAGGGAGGGAGAGAGGGGACAACCCTGTCTAGTACCATTTGATATTTCAATTGAATTTGTGCTACTTCCCAACCCTGCTATTTGTGCCGAAGGGGAACTATATAAGGCCCCAATCGCTTTAGTCCCAAATTCTCTGAACCCAAATTTAGCTAGTGTTATCCGCATATACTCCCACCCTACTCTGTCAAATGCTTTCTCTGCATCTAATGACAAGAATAGGGTGGGAGTACCTCGGCATCTCGTGATTTCACTTAAGTTCATAATTTTTCTGATATTCTCCGAGCCTTGTCTTCCTGCTATAAATCCCATTTGATCTGTTGTTATTAGTTTTCCTATCACCTCTTGAATTCTAAGGGCCAATATCTTTGCATATATTTTAATATCTGCATTTAATAGCGAAATAGGTCTATAATTGGTGCAGTATTGTGGGTCCAAATTAGGTTTGGGAATCATGATCAGTGTCACTTTTAACATTTCTTTTGGAATCCGTCCTGTACTTTTAATTTCGTTAAAGGAGTTTGTCAAATAAGGGCTCAATAGTTGACCAAAAATTTTATAAAAACAATTAGTGTATCCATCTGGTCCTGGGGTAGTGTAAGGTTTAAGATGTTTAATTACTTGAAGAACTTCCTGGGTATTAATTGGGTCATTTAATTTTAATCGCTCCACTTCTGTTAGTTTAGGTAATTGGATACCATCTAAAAAAGTTTGAATATCTTCTGTTAATGGTTTGCGTAGGTTAGTATCTTTTTCTAAGTTATACAGGTCCTGGTAATATTTAAAAAAGGCTTGACTCATTTTTTTAGGGGAGGAGATATCCTTACCTTTATCTTTCAACGTTGCTATTCTTTTTTTTTCCCTTTTTTTTTAAACTTGAGTAGCTAGTAATTTACTGTTTTTATTATTTTGGTGATAGTATGTCTGTTGAAAGCGCCACAGTGCTCTATCTGATATTTGCTGATTAATTTAATTAATCTTATTTTTTATTAATTTGATCTCTATCATCAACTGTGGTTGTGCATCCAAAAAAAATTTAGATTCCAGTTTATTCAACTCTATATATAATTTTTTTAGTGGTGTGCCTCTTTGTTTTATCGACTGTGATTTCAGTTTGATCATCAAACCTCTAGTGAATGCTTTTTGTGTGTTCCATAACATGCAATTTGATGGAACAGTGTGTTTATTAGTGTCAAAAAATTGTGATATTTCTTTGTTTAAAAATTCTGTATTTTTTCCAACTTTTAATAAAAAATCATCCATTTTCCATTGAGGTCGATCTAATTTAAGATTGTGGATTTCAACTATTGCTATAGTGTAGGCGTGGTCTGATGTGACAATGTTACTTATTTCTGTGTGAGAAACCTTCTCTATTATTTGAGAATTTACTAAAATTAAATCGATCCGTGAGTAAGTGTTATGTGGAGTTGAATAAAAGGAAAATTCTCTTTGGTTTGGATGTTGCACTCGCCATGAATCAAATAAGTTATTTTTAATAATCCATTCGGTAAATATTTTTGCTACTTTACCAACTCTTTTAAGATTTTTATCTTCCAATTTTTTAGACCTGTCCAAAGTTGTGTTAGGGATCATATTAAAGTCCCCAGCAATGATAAGCGTGCCTTGTGCGTATTTTTTGATTAAGTTACTTATTTGGTGTAAAAATGTGCCCTGTGTTTCGTTGGGTGCATAAATATTTATCAATGTTATTTTCTGTTTGTTAATTTGGCCGTTCCATAAAATGTACCGACCTTCCGGGTCTGTGATAGACAACACTTCAACAATTTCTAAATCATTAGAGAAAAATATTGATACACCTCTTTTTTTTTCCCCGCACACTGAGTGCAGTGTGTAGTCAAAACGTCCTGTTACTGCGCCCCAGCTATTACTTTGCCTCCAATGTGTCTCCTGGATAAATATTAAGTCTGCCTTCTCTTTATTACATTGTCTGAATATTGTTTTTCTTTTGCTAGGGGGATTTAATCCTCTAACATTCCAACTTAAAACCTTTATACCCATATCTCTCTGAACCACACCTTTGAGTGATCTGATACCGTTTATCTATCCTTTTTTTGATTTTGGGACCAAAAATTACTTTTTTAACATTCATACTTACATTCTTACATACATTCATTCTACAAAAAAACAGAATACTAAATGTCAAAGCCTAATATCTAATGACACCAAATATGTAAGGGTTTGCACAACATTGTGCCTATAAAAGACACAAGGTGTGTGGACATACAGTGCCTTGCAAAAGTATTCACCCCCTTGACTTTTTACCTATTTTGTTACATTACAGCCTTAAGTTCAATGTTTTGTTAATCTGAATTTTATGTGACGGATCAGAACACAATAGTCTAAGTTGGTGAAGGGAAATTAGAAAAATATATACATAAAACTATTTTTTTAGAAATAGAAAACAGAAAATTGGCATGTGCGTATATATTCACCCTCTTTGCTATGAAGCCCATAAAAAGCTCTGGTGCAACCAATTACCTTCAGAAGTCACATAATTAGTGAAATGATGTTCACCTCTGTGCAATCTTTTTGTCACATGATCTGTCATTACATATACACACCTTTTTTGGAAGGCCTCAGAGGCTGCAACACCTGCGCAAGAGGCACCACTAACCAAACACTGTCATGAAGACCAAGGAACTCTCCAAACAAGTAATGGACACTGTTGTTGAGAAGTACAAGTCAGGGTTAGGTTATAAAAAAATATTCAAATCTTCGATGATCCTCAGGAGCACCATCAAATCTATCATAACCAAATGGAAAGAACATGGCACAACAGCAAACCTGCCAAGAGACGGACGCCCACCAAAACTCACGGACCGGGCAAGGAGGGCATTAATCAGAGACAGCACAGAGACCTAAGGTAACCCTGGAGGAGCTGCAGAGTTCCACAGCAGAGACTGGAGTATCTGTACCTAGGATGACAATAAGCCGTACGCTCCATAGAGTTGGGCTTTATGGCAGAGTGGCCAGAAGAAAGGCATGTGGGAGACTCCCAAAATGTATGGAGGAAGGTGCTCTGGTCTGATGAGACTAAAATTGAACTTTTCGGCCATCAAAGAAGACGCTATGTCTGATGCAAACCCAGCACATCACATCACTCAAAGAACACCATCCCCACAGTAAAACACGGTGGTGGCAGCATCATGCTGTGGGGATGTTTTTCAGCAGCCGGGACTGGGAAACTGGTCAGAGTTGAGGGAAAGATGGATGGTGCTAAATACACAGGTATTCTTGATCAAAACCTGTACCACTCTGTGCGTGATTTGAGGCTCTGACGGAGGTTCACCTTCCAGCAGGACAATGACCCCAAACACACTTCTAAAGCAACACTTGAGTGGTTTAAGGGGAAACATGTAAATGTGTTGGAATGGTCTAGTCAAAGCCCAGACCTCAATCCAATAGTAAATAGCTCGTCAGACTTAAAGGTTGCTTTTCACAAGTGCAAACCACCAAACTTAATGGAACTGGAGGAGTTTTGCAAGGAGGAATGGGCAAATATCCCAGTGGTAAGATGTGACAAGCTCATAGAGACGTATCCAAAGCGACTTGGAGCTGTGATTGCCACAAAAGGTGGCTCTACAAAGTATTGACTTTAGGGGGGTGAATAGTTATGCACATTGACTTTTTCTGTTATTTTGTCCTATTTGTTGTTTGCTTCACAATAAAAAAAAAAACATCTTCAAAGTTGTGGACATGTTCTGTAAATGAAAAGATGTAAATCCTCAAACAATCCATGTTAATTCCAGGTTGTTAAGCAAAAAAACATGAAAATGCCAAACGGGGTGAAAACTTTTGCAAGGGACTGTACACACTGCACAATGGACTGGACTAAGCAAACAATCTACGCAGTGGCATAGCAAGGGGGAGGGGGGGGGGGGGGGGAGGCTAGGGGCGATGTGCCCCAGGTGGCAGCTTTTTGAGGGCAGGGAGAGGGAGAGAGAGAAGGGGGAGACAGAGAGAAGAAACAGAGAGAAAGGAGAGAGAGAGAGAAGATGGAGAGAGATGATCAAAGGAGAGAGAGAAGGGAGAGAGAGAGAAGGGGGAGTGAGGGAGAAAGGAGAGGTAAAGGGAGAATTAGAGAGAAGTGAGAGGGAGAAGTGAGAGGGAGAGATAGAAGGAGAGAGGGAGAGAGAGAAGGGGGAGAGAGAGAGGAAAGGGAGACTGAGAAGGGGGAGAGAGAGAAGTGGGGGAGAGATTAGAATGAGAGAGAAGGGGTAAATGGTGAGAAAAGTGGAAGAGATTGAGAAAAGGGGGAGAGAGAGAAGGGGGTGAGAGAGGGGGAGAGGAATCAAGAAAGGTGACAGATAGTGAAGGGAGGAAGAGAATGGAGTGAGAGAGAGAGAGGAGGTAAGAAAGGTGAGGAAAGATAAAGAGGAAGAACATTGAGAATGGTTCACTTTATATATACATACACTATTATGCCATAGAAATATATACAGTATCTCATTTTTGTCAATATTTTATTATATCTTTTCATGTGACAACACTGAAAAATGACACTCTACTACAATATAAAGTAGTAACACAGCCTGTATATATATATATATAGTGTAAATTTGCTGTACCCTCAAAATAACTCAACACACAGCCATTAATGTCTAAACCGTTGGCAAACAAAAGAGAGTACACCCCTAAGTGGAAATGCCCAAATTGGACCCACAGTGTCAATATTTTGTTGGGCCACCATTATTTTCCAGCACTGGAGTTCACCAGAGCTTCAAAGGTTGCCACTGAAGTCCTCTTCCATGATGACATCACGGAGCTGGTGAATGTTAGAGACCTTGCACTCCTCCACCTTCCTTTTGAGGATGCCCCACAGATGCTCAATTGAGTTTAGGTCTGGAGACATGCTTGGCCAGTCCATCACCTTTACCTTCAGCTTCTTTAGCAAGGCAGTGGTCGTATTGGAGGTGTGTTTGGGGTTGTTATCATGTTGGAATTCTGCCCTGCGGCCCAGTCTTCTAAGGGAGGGGATCATGCATTGCTTCAGTATTTTACAGTACATGTTGTTACTCATGGTTCCCTCAATTAACTGTAGCTCCCCAGTACCGGCAGCACTCATACAGGCCCAGACCATGACACTCCCACCAGTGCAAGGTCTCTAACATCCACCAGTTCTGTGATGTCATCATGGAGTAGTGGAAGAGCTCTCCAGTGACAACCTGTGAAGCTATGGTGAACCCTCATGTCCATGAGGGTTAAGGCAGTGCTGGAAAAAAATGGTGGCCACACAAAATATTGACACTTTGGACCCAATTTGGACATTTCCACTTAGGGGTGTACTCACTTTTGTTGCCAACGGTTTAGACATTAATGGCTGTTTGTTGAGTTATGTTGAGGGGACAGCAAATTTACACTGTTATACAGGCTGTACACTTACTACTTTACATTGTAGCAGTGTGTAATTTCTTCAGTGTTGTCACATGAAAAGATATAAAAATATTATAAAATATTTACAAAAATGTGAGGGGTGTACTCACTTTTGAAAGACTCTGATATATATATATATATATATATATATATATATATATATATATATATAAATATATATATATATATATATATATACTAGCGACTCGCCCGTCAAAAAATGACGGTCACTAACATTTTAAGCCATGGCATAGTTTTTTGTACTGTGAGGACCTTCAGCGCTCATTGTGATCCTCTCCTCTGGTGTACTTTTGCTCCTCTGAGCAGCCTCATCACAAAGACAGATACATATGTCTATATTTTTGTAAATAATAATCAATTAATTAGTTGCTTAATGAATTAATATACTTTACCTATTTGTAATTAATCTATCCATCAATCAATAGGCTGAGAGCTAACAATCTTTTTTCATTTTCCCACAGCATATAATGTCCAGCTGGACTGTCGCTGGCCTGTGGAGAATTTTTTATGAATGTCCCAACTGTGTATTAGAAGTAGGCTGCGTGCGCGAGGGCAAACCGTTGGTTTATTTGTGTAAAGCAGTACTGTAGATGCATAATGTTGTGATGTGCAAGTTCGGAGTGTAAAGTAGTGTTGTTTGTGTACTGTATGGGCTACGCGGTTCGCGAGTATTTGGCGTCCTTTGTAGTACTGTATTTTGTACCTCGTACGTTCATGTATGTGGTTGGCGTTGTGTTGCGCGGCCCAGGGTGTAGCCTCGTTTTTCATTTTTTTAGCCTCCATTTTGCTGGTTTGCAAATGCCAATACTCTTGAAAATCGACTTGAATTCGAGTTCCACCTCACTTCCAGACGTCCTGGCTGTGCTGTGCGTGTTAGTGCCTTCACGGCTCTATGCGAAGCTCGCAGGCGAAGAGCGCCTTCAGCGCTCATCGCTAAGGTGCTGTGCTGCAAATTTTAGTGCCTTAACGGCTCGCCCCGCTACGCGAGGCTCGCAGGTGATGTGCCCCTTCAGAGCTCATCGCCTAAGTTGTATGCACCACGCAAAGCATGACGACGTCTCGTAGTTCGACAATTATAATATGTGATATATATATATATATATATATATATATATATAGAGTCCCAATTTTTTTTTCTGTGATGGGCCGATATAAATATGTATATATTCTCACCTAGGGGGGTGGCAAACTCGTGGATAGCCCCGGGTGTCAAAAGCTCTAGCTATGCCACTGAATCTAGGAATATTTCCTGTTGCCTTGGGCGCTGAGTGGGTGTGTTCTGCTAAGTTTCTTATCACTTTCACAGTGGTATGAGGAGGTAGAGAGGAGAGAGGGGGGTATATTCATTGATTGGTGGAGTCTCCTTCCTATAGGCTGATGAGAGGTAACCTGCAAGTAGATTTTGCATACTTCACATACATTTATACAGGAATTTTTTATTTTATTTTATCTGTAACATCTGGAATACTGAGATGTTATCTTTATAACCTATCCTTTTGAAGAACTTGAGTTGATAATGGGTAAATGCTATAGACAAAAAATAAAGCCTTTAATTTTTAAGTATTGTATTCAGTTCACTTGGGAGAAGCATTTTCTTTTTTGTCCTAAAATAAAGGCGGTTGAGATACGTTCCTGAGAATGTCATTAAACCAGATTTGTATATAACTTGGTTCCCTGATGAATACAAATAATAATAATAATAATAATAATAATAATAATAATAATAATAATAATACAATGGCTCATATGTGGTAGTAATAATAATACAGTGTTATACTGTAATAATCATAGTAATACCCATATACTGTAATACTAAATTACAGAAACTATTGTGCTCTTTCTTTTAATTTAATTCAAACAAACAAACCATAAATAAAATCTTATACAAAAAGCCTTGGGAGCCCGTTCTTAAGTTTCTAAATATACGAAATTGAAGATTCAGACAAAGCACAGCCTGCTAAAAGTAATATTTTCTCTATTATGCTTATGGTTTACTTAACTCTTAACATTTTTAGTTTGTTACAGATATCACAAACTTAAAGTCTCTCCCAAAATACAGTGGTCTTTTATGTTATGTTTTCTCGCTTTGGATACCTTGCAAACTGGTGACATCTCCACAAGATGGTGCTATAGTATGTAATAATAAAGACTTATCAATCATAGTCTTATATACCGTAATGACAAAATAGTAAAAAAAACGTGTCTAACACTTTTGCTTTTGATTGAGCTTTTTCAATTGTTGTGCAAATATGATTTGATTTTTTACATTTTGGTACACCAAGTTTTCTCAAATTTTTGAGTCTACATCCTGTTACAGATGTTCATACTTTTATTTGTTTTCAAGCTTATTTAACCATTATCTCCTGTAATGTTTTGTTGAACATGTGAAATTGGAAAACTAATTTAAGATTTACTCTGATCTGTGGAAAGTTCATAGTACATTGAGGAGTGAAATTATTTATATGATAAAAGTTACATTTTGCATTGGAAATTTTGAATCAATCAATTAATAAATGTATTCACATGTATTCAAATTAGTTTTCATGGATTCATTTGGATCTCACAGTGTGTGCACAATACCAACAGTCCAACAATGCATTGCAGGCATTTGATGTGTACATGTTCACTATTTTATACCATTATTGGTGAAAATGTACCATTTTTGAATTGCTCACTTATGGTGATGGTGATAGCAGTTGCAGGGCTAGTGAGTGAAAGACCTGAATGCAAAATAATGTGGTCCCTGTTGAAACTTCTCTATAAAATGCAAAAAAAGATATATAGATAACCAGATCACTCCCAGGGCCATCAGAACACCTTTCTAAGTACAGTAGACTCTCAGTTAACCAGAACTCAAGCAACCAGAACCCTCAAGTAACCAGAACCCTCAAGTAACCAGAAAAAATTTAATCCTGTACTTTAAATAAAAATGTAAGATTACAGGGCTCAACAAACGCCAGAAGTCAAGTTGTCATACCACAAAACGCTTACAGGCACCTAGATTTAATCCTCTGTACATCGCTGCAATTCAGCCTGGAAGCAGACAGGCATAAGTGACTGAGTCAGTGCAGTGTGGGCGTTACATTCCCCGGGGTCAGCACCGCACCCTCCAGCCAAACGTACCTGTGTGTAAGTGAGGAGTGAAAGCTGCTGCTGCTAGAACAGCCCTCACTGACAAATATACCTACCAGAGCATCCTATGTGCAGCTAATCTAGGCCTCTTAATAGTGACTCTCAAGCAACCAGAAACTACATTTATCCACTTACCGATCCGCATAGGTGCCGGTTAACTGAGAGTCTACAATATAATTATCTCCTCCTCCCCTAATAAATTAAAAAGTTATCTTTACTCCAGGTTGCTGTCAGTAGCAGGGGAAACAGGTAGAGGTCAATAATATTTGTTAGATAATAAGACATGATAGACATTTACACCAATCTTGCTCACAGCCCCAGAACCAGAAAGTTTACATCAATTTATGCAAGAACTGCTCTCAAGAAATAGAAATACCCCTTTCACACACACATTTCCAGTAAAGTATCATGGATGCCCCCAGCAGAGACAACAAACTATATTTTTCTAATTAAAAACTAACTTTATGATCTTTTCACAGGGGAGAAAGTATCCAGAGCATATCAGACTGCAAATACACCCAAAGACAGGACAGATTTGCAATGCCAAGCTTTTTTTCTCTAGACCAGAGAACCAGCAACAGGCAGACTTACAGTTGTGCCCAAAAGTTTGCATACCCTTGGCGTATTGGTAATATTTGTACCATTTTTAAAGAAAACATGAGTGAGCAGGCAAAACACATTTGTTTTATTTCTTTTGGGATTCATATTCAACTGTAGGTAATAACAAAATGGCACAATCATAAAACAAAACAGGGCAACAAAGAAAAAAATGAAATGACCCTGTTCAAAAGTTTACATACCCTTAGTTCTTAATACTGGGTATTGCCCCCTTTAGCATCAATGACAGCGTGCAGTCTTCTGCAATAGTTGTCTGAGGCCCCTAATTCTTGCAGGTGGTATAAGCTGCCCATTCGTCTTGGCAAAATGCCTCCAGGTCATGCAAAGTCTTTCATGAACCGCACATTTGAAATCTCCCCAGAGTGGCTCGATGATATTAAGGTCAGGAGACTGTGATGGCCACTCCACAACCTTCACCTTTTTCTGCTGTAACCACTGGACGGTCAACTTGGCCTTGTGCTTAGGGTCATTGTCATGCTGGAAAGCGCAAGGGCGTCCCATTCGTGCAGAAGAATGCACATTTTCTGCAAGTATTTTCTGATAACATACTACATTCATCTTGCCATCAATTTTCACAAGATTCCCTGTGCCTTTAGAGCTCCCCCCAAAAAAACATCAGTGAGCCACCACTGTGCTTCACAGTGAGGATAGTATTATTTTCACTTTAGATGTTGATCCCTCTCCAAACATAGCGTTTATGGTTGTGACCATAGAGCTTCTATTTTGGTCTCGTCACTCCAAATTACAGTGTGCCAGAAGCTGTGAGGCGTGTCAAGGTGTTGTCGGGCATATTGTAACCAGACTTTTTCATGGCATTGGTGCAGTAAAGGCTACTTTCTGGCAACTCAACCATGCAGCTCATTTTTGTTCAAGTATCATCGTATTATACTCCTTGAAACAACCATGCCTTCTTTTTCCAGAGCAGCCTGTATTTCTCCTGAGGTTACTTGTGGGTTTTTCTTTGTATTCCGAACAATTCTTCTGGCAGTTGTGGCTGAAATCTTTCTTGGTCTACCTGACCTAGGCTTGGTATCAAGAGATCCCCGAAGTGATTGAACAGTACTGACTGGCATTTTCAAGGCTTTGGATATCTTTTTATATCCTTTTCCATCTTTATGAAGTTCCATTACCTTGTTACGCAGGTCTTTTAGCAGATCTTTTCTGCTCCCCATGGCTCAGTATCTAGCCTGCTCAGTGTATCCACCTGAGAGCTACCAAACTCATTGACTATTTATACACAGACACTAATTACAATTTAAAAAAATCAACCTTTAATTGCCATTTTTATCTGTGTGTGTCACCTTGTGTGTCTGTAACAAGGCCAAACATTTTAAGGGTATGTAAACTTTTGATCAGGGCAATTTGGGTGATTTCTGTTATCATTATGATTTAAATAGGAGCCAAACAACTATGTGATAATAAATGGCTTCATATGATCACTATCCTTCAATACAATACATTTGTTTTTTATGATCAGTCATATTTTCAAAATAAATTCCAACATTTCACAATGTCTGCCAGGGTATGCAAACTTTTGAGCACAACTGTATATGTCAGCCATTACTGGCTTAGTCAATGAGATGCTTCTGAGATGTGGGTTACCCTCTATCCCTTAGGAAGACCTGAAAGGATATTCATACACAAAGACATAGAATGAGGCACACACGACTAACACTACTTGATAACATGCCCTGTGTTCACAATCTATCAATGAAGATGGAAATTCAGAAGAGCAGGTATAGACGGGCATACTAGTAATTTGTAATATACTTTACATAGTTCTTAGATGAAACCTTTATGATTTCCGTGCTTCTGTACCTTACTGATATATGGACTATTAAAATATGTCTCTAATTGCAGCCACTCTTTCTACAAGATCATTAGGACAACCAGTCTTTTTATATCGCAATATGATACACTTATAAACACTTTAATAAGCAAGCAAGGAAAACCTTTACTTTTCAAGTAGTAGTTGTGTATTTAAATACCAACCTTCAAATAGGATAAATGTGAGTCACTAAAATAGTGTCTTGTATAAAGTTACAATATATAATCCAATGACCCATTAGTCAGCTATGAATCTGAGAGTGCAAACTATAAACAAGGGTTGCCAGCTGTCCCTCCATATGGAATTTGGCAGAAGCTAGAAGTTTATACTTCCACTAAATTCATTGACCATTAATTTCTCAAATAGGGGAGTAAACTAGAATTATTGCAACAAAAACATACAAGAGCATAATTATAAATTAACAATTTCATTGAATTTAATATACAATATTTTTTCACCTAGCCATAAGTAATAACATAATCATTTATAATACTTACTCCAAAATCAAAGCCCTTAATTGAGCAGTTCTTGTCTCCATAGCTCCTGTTATCCAAGGACCATAAAGTTACAAGTAAAGTCAAAGAAGTAAGAAATAGACTGTGCTCAGAATACAGTTTCATTAAACTTTGGTATGTTGACTAGTCTTGGTGTATAGCATCCTTACCTTATTATTTCATATAAGTATATACCGTATTTACGTGAATCCAGTGCGCCATCTATGAATCAAAAAAATGTTTTGTGTCAATGTACAACTTACGGTATGTTACCAACTTATGCCACTGTGCTGGGGCTCGCTGGGTGCCAGGCTCTATGTACAAGTGTGCTGGGGCTCTCTGGGTGCCAGGCTCTGTGTGCCACTGTGTTGGGGCTCTCTAGGTCACCCACTCTAAAGAGCCGGGAAGAGATAGATGGTGGTGTCGCGATATGTCCTGTTCTTTCTTTTTTGCCATTGAATCTAGTTCACCATCAAATATAATGCGCACCCCAAATTTGGGACCCAATTTTCTATGAAAAAGGTGCGCATTAGATTTGCGTAAATATGGTAAGTATCTAATGAGTAAATAAATAAGCAGTGACCATGATTTATGGCACAGCTTGGTTTCTGCATATAATACTTAAGTACATATATTAATCCTAAAACAACAATTCTTGCTTAGTTATGGACAGCACTTCATAGTTGTAATACATTTAATCATTGCTGGAACATCTAAATAGTTCATAGATACCAAACAAATTCTCACATTTTCTTACCTGTAAGTGCTTTTTTGAAAAAGTTCATGAGAATTAACATATGCTTAGATTAATTTTATATAAGATGTATGTCTTTTATTTGCTTATAACAATAAATAAATATATATACAGTGGGGGGGGGGGGGGGAGTATTGGATCCCCTGCTGATTTTTAACGTTTGTCCACTGACAAAGAAATGATCAGTCTATACTTTTAATGGTAGGTGTATTTTAACAATCAGTGACAGAATAACAAAAAAACAAACAAGAAAAGCGCATATCAAAAAAGTTATAAATAGATTTGCAGGTCAGTGAGGGAAATAAGTATTTCATCCTCTATCAATCAGCAATATTTCTGGCTCCCAGGTGTCTTGTATACAGGTAACGAGCTGAGATTAGGAGCACTCTCTTAAAGGGAGTGCTCTTAATCTCAGCTTCTTACCTGTATAAAAGACACCTGTCCACATAAGCAATCAATCAATCAGATTCCAAACTTTCCACCATGGCCAAGACCAAAGAGCTGTCCAAGGATGTCAGGGACAAGGCTGGAATGGGCTACAAGACCATTGCCAAGCAGCTTGTTGAGAAGGTGACAACAGTTGGTAAAATTATTCCCAAATGGCAGAAACACAAAACAACTGTCAGTCTCCGTCGGTCTGATGCTCCATGCAAGATCTCACCTTGTGGAGTTTCAGTGATCATGAGAATGGTGAGGAATCAGCCCAGAACTACACGGGAGGATCTTGTTAATGATCTCAAGGCAGCTGGGACCATAGTCACCAAGAAAACAATTGGTAACACACTACGTCATGAAGCACTCAAATCATGCAGCTCCCTCAAGTCCCCCTGATCAAAAAAGCAAATGTAGAAGCCCGTCTGAAGTTTGCCTATAAACATCGGAATGATTTAGAGGAGAACTGGGTGAAAGTGTTGTGGTCAGATGAGACCAAAATCAAGCTCTTTGGCATCAAGTCAACTCCCTGTGTTTGGAGGAGGAGGAATGCTGCCTATAACCCCAAGAACACCATCCCCACCGTCAAGCATGGAGGTGGAAACATTATGCTTTGGGGGTGTTTTTCTGCTAAGGGGACAGGACAACTGCACCGCATGAAAGGGACGATGGACGAGGCCATATACCATCAAATCTTGGATGAGAACCTCCTTCCCTCAGCCAGGGCATTGAAAATGGGTCGTGGATGAGTATTCCAGCATGACAATGACCCAAAACACACAGCCAAGGCAACAAAGGAGTGGCTCAGTAAGAAGCACATTAAGGTCCTGGAGTAGCCTAGCCAGTCTACAGACCTTAATCCCATAGAAAATCGATGGAGAGCTGAAGGTTCGATTTGCCAAACATCAGCCTTGAAACCTTAATGACTTGGGGCCTCATTCAATTGCAATTTGGCCAATTGAACAGGGCTCTAAATACGCACATTAAATATTTTTTTATAGACGTTTTTAGTTAGGGAAAACCTTCCTTTGGATAGATGTTTACTAACGAAAAACTTCTTTAAAAAAATATGTTATGTGCTTATTTAGAGCCCTATTCAATTGGCCAAATTGCAATTGAATGAGGCCCTTGGAGAGGATCTACAAAGAGGAGTGGGACAAAATCCCTCTTGAGATATGTGCTAACCTGGTGGCCAACTACAAGAAACGTGCTACCAAGTACTAAGTCGAAGGGGACAAATACTTATTTCCCTCATTGACCTGCAAATTAATTTATTTAACTTTTTTTACATGCGTTTTTCTTGTTTTTTTGTTGTTGTTATTCTGTCTCACTGTTAAAATACACCTACCATTTAAATTATAGACTGATAATTTATTTGTCAGTGGACAAACATTCAAAATCAGCAGGGGATATACTGTATACTTGTAAACATCATAATATGACAATTAAAGTGTTATTTTGAATAAATATTCTCAAATGGATTATGGCTTCCTTTTGACTATTTGATTTTTTTGTCTTGAGATAAAATAATTTTTTTAGTTATATTGTTTTACAGATGATATGTGATGCGTCTACTTTGGAATATATATTTGCTTACCATTTTAAATAGTATATCCTGCTACTTCAGTTATAAAAATGATATTTACACTTGGCCATCAAGTTAGGTAGATGACATCTATTTCATATGGCTAAAAGTGGAAGTAGACCTCACTCTAGTATATAATTATTTAAATATTTACCTGTATGGTAACCCTGATGGGGCAGCTGGTAATAAGCTGGGACTTATTTTTGTTAACCTATCCCCAAACATTCCTGAAAACGTGTTAATGTTCCTGGTAGCCACAGCTCATATTTGACTCATTTGATAACATATTTGATAATGGTTGTCAGTGCAACATTACTCAGGAATATGATGTATGACTTACATCAACTTACACCGCCCACCATGAACGTACATGGGCTCAGCCTTTTTATACCATGTACTTGTACATATATTTTAAATGCCACATTCTGTCTTTGCTTCTTTGTCAGGACGCTATATACTTTGTCTTCAAAGCATTTTCACTGTTATGTTCAGTGCTAGAGCTAGAGAATGGAGGGCAATGGTGCAAAAATACATTCTCTCCCAAAATCACACCACTGTGCTTCCCAGAGAAGGACCCAGGTGCCCCTGGTTATGTTACAGGCATTGAAAATACCTGCAAACTACCCTTTACAAACTATTTTCACCTGAAATTGAATACAAATTTTATGCAAATGTTTTCAGCTCTTAAAGATAAAAATATTGTAGTTGAAAATGAAAAAAAACATACAAATTGTAAATGTAACTTAATCAACAGAGAGTAAAATACAAATGCTATTTTTATGCAATATGTTTCAATCCCAAGAAAAAGGCAGATTTTTTTTTATTATAAGCCATAACGCTTTTCTCTTTCACTGAATGTGAAATACAGAGGTACTAAAGATACTAAATTTACTAAGCACTAAAAGGCTTAGTTGCCAGGATTAAGAGCTGTGAACTTTGTGTTTGTGTTGACATGTAAGACCGTTGCTTTAGACAGCAGTCACTGATACCTTCTCTGCTGAGCCGGTAATTTGTGTAAGTTTGTTGCTGATCGCAGAGAACGTTTATAAAATATTTATGCACAATATTAATTTATTTGTGCATTATCGTGTACTATTAAAATAATAAATGAGCCCAAGACAGAAATTAATATGTTAGAAATGCCCTCACAGCTCTATTGACCCCCATGAGTGACAGGGTTAATTAAGGGCTTATGGGGTCTGTATTGACCCCCATGAGTGACAGGGTTAATTAAGGGCTTATGGGGGTCTGTATTGACCCCCATGAGTGACAGGGTTAATTAAGGGCTTATGGGGTCTGTATTGACCCCTATGAGTGACAGGGTTAATTAAGGGCTTATGGGGTCTGTATTGACCCCCATTAGTGAAAGGGTTAATTAGGGGCTCGTGGGGCTCTGTATAGAGCCCCATGAGTGATAGGGTTAATTTTTATTTAGCGCAGGTCCATTAAGGACCTTTACGAGGCAAGGCAAGAAATTTGAATTTTGAATTCATTGGGTGTCCCAATCGCGTCTGATTGGGACGAACATTGCAAGGGTTAATGTGGGGACCCTCCAGAAGTCCTGATGGGGAATCCCAGCTTTTGGGGGGTTAATTGTAGGAGCCGTGGGGGTACTTACAGTATCCCGACTGCCGGTCTTAACTATTTGTGTGCTGTAGGCCCTTTAAGGACCCGCGGTGGGGAATGTTATTTTTAATTTTTTTGTAACATAGCTTTTTTTTTTTTCTGTGACTTAGGTTTTTTATTTTTTGAAATTAGTGGGATGGGGGGTTTAAATAGGGGGTTAGGTAGGTAGTGTAGGTGTTAATAGCTTAGGGTAGAGGGGGGTTCGTTAAGATTTTGTGGTTTATAAGAGATGGGGTTAAATAGGCTTATATGGGGTTAAATAGGCCTAGTTAGGGTTAAATAGGTATAGTTAGGGTTAAATAGGCCGAGAGGATTAGATGGGCCCAGTTAGGGTTAAATAGGCACAGTTAGGGTTAAATAGGCCTTGTTAGGGTTATTGGGACCATTTAGGGATAAATAGGTACAGTTAGGGTTAAATAGGTAAAGTTAGGGTTTATTAGGCCCAGTTAGGGTTAAATAGGTACAGTTAGGGTTAGATAGGTATTGTTAGTCTTAAATAGGTAATGTTAGGGGTTAATAGGCCCAGTTAGGTTTATATAGGCCTAGTTAGGGTTATTAGGTACTTTTAGGGTTTAATAGGCCCAGTTAGGGTTTAATAGGCCCAGTTAGGGTTAAATAGGCCTTGTTAGGGTTATTGGGACCATTTAGGGATAAATAGGTACAGTTAGGGTTAAATAGGTAAAGTTAGGGTTTATTAGGCCCAGTTAGGGTTAAATAGGTACAGTTAGGGTTAGATAGGTAGTGTTAGTCTTAAATAGGTACTGTTAGGGGTTAATAGGCCCAGTTAGGTTTATATAGGCCTAGTTAGGGTTATTGGGTCCAGTTAGGGTTAAATAGTGTAGTGCTTAGACTTTGTGTCATGAGGGTCCTGAATGACTCTCATGGCATTTATAGTGTTATTATAGGGGTTAATTAGTGTCCTATATGGGTCTATATAGACCCCTATTTGACTAATGGTGTTAAATAGAGTCTTCTGGGGGGCTGTATTGACCCCCATTAGTGACAGGGTTAATTAGTGGCTTATGGGGATCTGTGTTGACCCCCATGAGTGACAGGGTTAACTACGGTCTTATGGGGGTCTGTATTATGCCCCCATTAGTGACAGGGTTATTTATTGGCTTATGGGAGTCTTTATTGACCCCCATGAGTGACTGGGTTAATTAGGGGCTTATGGGGTCTGTATTGACCCCCATGAGTGACAGGGTTAATTAGTGGCTTATGGGGGTCTGTATTGACCCCCATGAGTGACAGGGTTAATTAGGGGCTTATGGGGATCTGTATAGACCCCCATAAGTGACCCCGAATGCAAGGGTTAAAGTGGGGACCCCCCAGCATTTGGGGAGTTAATTTTAGGTGCCGATGGGGGTACCTACAGTACCCCCACTGCCGGCCTTAACTATTTGTGTGTCGCTGGCCCTTTAAGGACCAGCGACAGGGAATGTAAACATTTTAAATGCAGTGGGGGACACAATCATGACCCACACTGCAAGGGTTAATGTCGGAACATTGTGGGGGTCCCCGATGCGGACTCCCAGCATGGGGTTGATGTGGGTACTCTGCAGGGGTCCCATTTGGACCCCCGCATCATGTGAGTCATGTGTGGGGACCCCTGCATCATTGGGGTTGATGTGGGGACACTGCAGGGGTTGCGTTCAAGACCCCTGCAGCATGGTTACTTGTCAGGAGGCTGCTAGAGCACTTGCAGCTCTGAGTACCATCAATCATGATGGTCTCAACTGCCATTGGCTGACAGTGAGCAGTAGCTACGACCATGCAGTCGCAAGCTCTGCTTACGTCGGAAACATTGGTTTCCGATTTCGAATGTTGGGTGCAGTGTCTCTGCCTTGGCTAATTGAATAGCCTTGGAAACGTAGGGGAAAAACAGCTTGCAGCTCACTAGGACACATCCGACCCTCTGCGAGTGAGCTGCAACATCACTGAGCAGGTAAGGACTGAAAGGAAATGAGAGAGAGCACCCGATAAACCTGTGCCTAATAGAAGCAAACATCTAATTACAGCCGTGACCAAAACTAGGAAATTATTACATCTCTACTGCTCAAACTCATCAATAATCCTCTGTGTCTTAGTATGAGGTACATCTCAAGTCAAGCCATGAGTTCATCTCAACTGGTGTTATAATCCCTGCCCCTAGTTTGTCTCAGACACATCTCCTGTTTTTGAGGACTGATGTGTGTGTGGGTGCAAATAACCTGGCCAGGCAGAGATATGCTATGACTGAACAGCCCATTGGATGCTGCGTTCCTACGTAACGTTCAGTTGCAAGTCCATAGAAAAGGCAAACACAAACAAAATCCTGAAAGAATCAACATTATCACCGCAATGTTTGACATAAACCCAGTAATGTTGTGTTGTAATATTAGGGATAGATACCATTCTCATACACCAGTTGAGAACCATCAAGAACCCTATCCACAAATGATTCAGGAAACACAGACATGGTAAAAATAAGTCAGCATTTTTTTAAAACAGCGAAAAGACAGCAATAAATTACCTCCTAAGGGAGCTAATTATTGTTTAAATGATCACATAATTATTACATTATTCATCAATTACCTCCTAAGGGAACTAACTTTATTTTTTGTCACATCATTAAGTTGCTGAACAACACTAACAGTCGCACCACACAGGTAAGGAAGCCTCCATGTTTATTCTCTGGCAGTTACTATAAATATTTTATTTATTTTTCATAAAACAAGTTCTGCTAAAAAAGAGAAATGTTTACATATCTATGTGAATATGTACTGATGAAGACATTTTTTTAATTAATCAAGGTGTTTTGGATATTGGATAATGTGATAGGTATGTGTACACAATATTTTGGTGCTGCATTTATAAAGGACAATAATAATATAAATATTTAGGTAATTATTAAATACCACAATAAATGGTTTGAGCAGTATTATACTTACTATGTTACTCAATTTCTTTATACGTGTGTATAAAAAGCGTGTGTACTATATATAATATGTACATACAGATATAAAACACACAACAATAAAAAAAACAGCATCACCTTCACATTTTATTAGCTGTGTGTGCAGTATTGCTTCCATTGTACCTATACACTAATATTCAACAGTAAAAAGTAGCTCCTCAAAATAATATTTCCATCTACAACAGTCTATAGAAAAATATGAAAAGCTTTATGGTTACCGTTAATAAAATACCATCAGCCAGTTTGTCCAATTAAAAAAGTACATAAAGGAAAATCCTGAATATCCATATTAGCTGTAACAATTTAGACCATATCCATTGAACATGGGATACCATGTGACTGCTTAATAATAATTAATATTTTTTCCCCTGTGGATCTCAAAGCACAAGCAAAGAAAGTGAGGAGAGTGAGAAGAAAGAGAGTGAGGAAGTCGCTGGGACCATGATCATGCAGAGTTAATTACCTTGTGGTAGCATTCTGCAATAGCAGAAGTGATGTAGCTTGTTCTCTTTCTATCACATATATAGTTGTCAACAGTGCTGGTTGACAAAAGTTGTTGCTAACGCTGTGGCCTCACGCAGCGAGCCCACAGCAACTGCGGCTTTCGCAAAGCAAGGGCCGCAGTTGCTGGCAAGGAGTGCCAAAGGCGCTCCTTGCCAGCAACCGCGGACTTTAAGGCCGCAGATGCCGAGGTGGAGGCTCCCACCGCGTTCCGCAACATTTACGGACTTAGCATCCGCAAACACGAGCAGCGCCACTTACAAACAAAAATATTACGACCTCGCAAAAATACGACAATAGCGGTCGAAACCCGTGCATACCAAAACACTAAAAATACACACAACAAACACATAAAAAGCTTACCCATAGCAGGGGGGGGGGGGGGCACCCAGCACCTCTAAAAGGGAAGTTACAAGTCAATTTAGGTAGAAATTAAAGAGTTTAGACACCCGAAAATCCCCTAAGCAAGAGAAAAAATGGCCGCCGAACAAAACGAAAACAAGGCTAAACACTCAAAACACCACGAAACACAAAGGGATTTTTCAAAAAAGCCATACGAGGTACAAGAACAAGGACGCAAAATCAGCCACAGCCGCGTAATACACACATTAGGCGCCATTTTACAACACTAACTTACACAATGTGGAAGTACACAGGAACCCTAACGGATTTTCCTCGCGCACGCACACTATTTACACTACACACTGCACACATTGCTCACACTTACACAGCAGCTCCAGAACACTGAAAACACACAGTGTATGCTGCAGCAACATCAAAACAGATTGTCAGCTCTTCAACATAATGCT
Organism: Discoglossus pictus; assembly: GCA_027410445.1. Classification (NCBI taxonomy): domain Eukaryota; kingdom Metazoa; phylum Chordata; class Amphibia; order Anura; family Alytidae; genus Discoglossus; species Discoglossus pictus. The sequence goes on from CM050166.1 coordinate 166,489,607, forward strand.
TCCTGCATATATTACTTCAAAATAGGTAAAGTATATTCCTTTATTAATGCATTATTTATTTGTTTACCATACACCAAACAGCATTAGCTCACTTACAATTTCATTGCTGTCATTTTTTGACAGGCAATATTCTAGTTACATATAAAGGCTGTAGCACAGTTGTAATGATGAAAAGGTGGGGATATAAATATATATACTATATCTGTCTACATATACTGTGAAGATGTCTTTATATATAAATATATATATATATATATATATATATATATATACACACACAGTATATATATATATATATATATATATATATATATATATATAAGCATGTGTGCATGTCTATCTTCTCCTTGTTTCTAGGAAATATAAAAAAGTATTCAGCGTGATGAGCTAAACAAGAAAGCAGTCCTTCCTGGCTTCCAATAAAGTTTTCACAGCAGCTGAGAAGCGTGCAAACAGGTCAGATTCAATACTGGCATAACTTTGAAAGCAGATGTAAATCTAATCAGAAAATGGAGAGCCGAAACTGAGAACATGAAAGGAAAATGGCTAAGTACAATATTTAATGGGTTTCAGAGATGGTGCCAAACCACACTGGACAGATTGAAAAGTATGATGCCTTAAAGACATTTATTTAAATATTACATGCTTATCAAATTATTTTTTTCATAAGTATAATTCAGAATTAAAATGGAACATACCTATAAAATATTATAAATCACTTACAAATTGTAGGTTTGCCACAGTCCCACTGGAGCTTGTACACAATATTCCTGTCGGTATTATGTTGCAAAACAAAGAAATTAAGAATCTGTACTAACTTGTTGAGTATATACTCATGTTAATTTAATTTGTTGTTGTTTAGTCAATCGTTGCATCCAACTCTCTATGGACCGCAGCACGCCAGGCACATCTGTCAACTACTGGCCTTAAAGATCCATCAAGCTCATGTTCATGGCTTCAATTACTTCATCTATCCATCTCCACCTCTTCCATCCCCTTCTTCATGTGCCTTCAATTTTTCCCACCATCAAAATATTTGAACTTTAACCTCTTGAGCATACCTTCCAGTGAAAACTTTGGTTTGATTTTGTGGGTATGGATTGATTGGAGTTTATTGCAGCCCAAGGAACTCTAAGCAATTTTCTCCAGCACCACAATTCAATGGCGTTGAATCTTATGTGCCTTTTTCTTTATGGTCCAGCTCTCACATCTGTATGTTACTGCTGAGAATACCATCGTTTTAAATATGCAGATCTTTGATGTGATATATCTTTACATTTTAATAGATTATGCAGAATTGCCTTAGTTTTCCTCCCCAGAAGCAAACATCTTTTACTTTCATGGCTGCAGTCATCTGCAGAGTTCTTGGATCCAAGGAAAATAAAATCTATTACTGCCTACACTTCTTCCCCATCTATTTGCCAGGAAGCAAGATTGCTGTTTGCCATGATCTTTATCTTTTCAAACATTGAGCAGCAGGCCAGCTTTTGTACTCTCATCTTTCACCCTCACCAATAGGTCCTTTAGTTCCTTCTCGTTTTCGCACATCAGAGTAGGATCATCTACGTATCTGAGATTGTTGATATTTATCTTAGCAAAATTAATTCTGGCTTTAGATTCATTTTGTCCGGTCTTACACATGATATATTCCGCATATAAGTTGAATTAATAAGGTAACAATTTACGATTTTGTTGCACACCTTTCCCGATCTTGAAACATTCAGTTGTTGCATGTTGGGTTCTGACCATTGCCTCTTTGTCCATATACAGATTCCTCAGGAGGAGGATGTGATTGTCTGGTACCCCCAACTCTTTATAGCTTGCCACATTTTCTTTTGATCCACATAATCAAAAGCTGTAGAATAGTCTATGAAGCAGAGGTTTCTCTGTAACTCTCTTGCTTTCTCTATTACGCAGCTGATATTGGAAATGTATCCTCTGGAGCCTCTGCTTCTGTGAAACCTGGCTGGCACATCTGGTAAATCTCGGCCCATATATTGTTAGAGCAGAACTTGTAGGATCTTAAGCATTACCTTGCTGACATGTGAAATGAGTGCAATTGTTTGATAATTGGAACACTCTTTGGCACTGCCTTTTTTGGATTGGCCAGTCTATTGGCCATTGTTGAGTCTGCCAAATCTATTGGCATAATGCAAGAAACACTTTCATAACATCATCTTCTAGGATTTGGAATAGTTCAGCTGGGATTTCATCAACTTCTGCAGCTTTGTTATCAGTAAATGCTTTCTAGGGCCCATCTCACTTTACTCTCCAAGATGTCTGGCTCCAGCTCATTGGACAAACTATTGAAGTTATTAATGCTGCTAAGGTTCTTCCTATATATATATATTCTCTTTATTCCTGCCACTTCTGCTTCTGATCTGCTTCTGTTAAGTCCCTACCCTTTTGACTTTTTATCTCACCTACCTTGGAATAAAAGGTTCTTTTGAGTTTCCTGATTTTCTTTAAGAGATCTTAAATTTCCTGTTCTGTTATCTACTCACTGTAGAATGTCTCATTGTCGCTTCTTTGTAATCTCTGCATTCCATTAGACATTTGGTTTCCTATCTATGTCATTATTTAAGCTGCAGCCAGCTCCACATCTTGTTTTTGCTGGCTGTATAGGACTCCTCCATCTCTGGCTACCAACTATATAATCAATCTGATTTTAATATTGTCCATCTGGTGATGTACATGTGTAGCATTGTCTCTGAGGCTGTTGGGAGAGGGTGTCTACTATGGCCAGAAAATGATCTTATACTAAAAAAAATAATTGGTCACTACTTTACCCTTATTGTCAAATTATTAAAATTATCTTGACATAATTCTGCTAATCTCTGACTGGCTCCATTTTGTACTCCAAGACTTGCTCATTATTCCAGGTATCTTTTGCTTCCCTATTTTAGCATTCCAATCTCCTATGATGAGAGGTTTGACTTGGCTCAATGACTTCATTAGATCTTGTGCCACTTGTACTTGCCCTCTGCCCTTCCCCAGTAATGTGGTAGGCAACTCATTTCTATATCTCTTTACCTTGCTCATATCGAATGTCTCCTGGCTTCTTCTTGCTATTCTCTGCAATTCTACATTCAGTGTTAATTTTATTGCCATTGTTCAGAAATTTATAAACCATGTACCTATCTGGAACACATGATATTCCAATTTTGTTTCTTTAAAACCTATTTAATTTTACATTGTCTGCATGTAATCCCATAGCTATCTGGGTAGCCCTCCTCCCAAAAAAGGCCAGCAAGACAGGGGCCTAGAGTGACAGGAAGCTAAGAGGAGGCATCAAAATGTGTCACTATTGTGTCTCCGTCCTGCTCCTAAACGTGGTTCCCTATACTATATGTATTGTATCAACACAATTTGTACCCTATTTCATCTCTCTTCCCTATTTGCCTTCTAAAGCTTTGTTCCACCTCTTTACATCCTCTGTATTCCTCCCTCCACTCCACTCCACCTCCAATTGCAATTATTCTTTTTAGACCTTTAACTCTTTGACTCCAGTTCTACTCTCTCATACTTATCACACATGCAGTCCTAAAAATTGTTCTGGCAGCACAGTTAAAGTTAAAATACCACTGAACTTATTTGAGAAGCATGTAATAAACTAACACCATTAGCATTTGTGTTAGCTAAGGACATATCTTTTTAGAGAAAATGAGAAGTTTAGAGACTTTGTTTATGAGGGCAGGAAACCATTTGGTGTTTGTTACATCACTTCCTGAGAGCAGGATCTTGAAGGTGTCTATCAATGCAGGGAGGGGTTAGTAGGAGAGAACAGTGATAGGGCAGTTGGAATTGGATAAGATTTGAATTGACACCAAACCCTTCCCCCTCACAAGATCACAAGCATATAGTTTGCATCAATAGATGTAAGAGCTGCTCTCAAGAAATGGATTTGTCTAGGGTCCAGCAGAGGAATCATGCTTTATATGTTTCTCTAATTAAAAAACTAGGAGTCAGTTTTAGGATAGTGGAATTGCGGAACCAGTTACCATCCAATACAGTTTCCAACACGCATGCTCAATCAGAGAACACTTTTAAATAATGAGGGAGTGAAACAGAAAAACAGGGGAGAGAGGAAGGTGGGGAAAAGGGAGCAAGAAGGATAGGAGGGAGGAAGAAGAAAAAGAGAGTGAAGGGGAGAGAAAAAAATGAGAAAGAAGGAGAGAAGGTGCAAAGGGAAATGGAGAGCGGGAATTGGAGTGTTAGGAGAGTTGCAGAGATGGGAGGAAAGGAGAGGGGGAGAAACAAGATAAAGTAAGGGAGAGTGAAGGGGGAGAAAAAATGGCTAAAGAAGATGGGGAAAGGAAAAGAGACCTGAAGCATTAGGGGGAAGTTGTGGTGGCAATCAGGAGGTGCTGCAGGGGGGCCAGAGAGGGCCGCTAGGAAACTGTTGGGGGACAGAGTGGGCCAAAACAAAACTGCCGGGGGCAAGAGAGGGCCACTGGAGGCCAGAAAGGGCAAAGGGAGAGTAGAGGTGGGCTGCGATGACCCCGTGAAGGCTATGGTCCTGGCTTAATTTATTCTAAGCACGGAAAACATGTTGTGCAGGAACATTTTTACTAAGAAATAATTAAAAACTTGCTTTATGACTCTATTCCCTGCTTAATTATGTTCTTTGTAAATATATAATTTCAAAACCTTTAAATTGGGCCTGTACTACTGCTGCATGCTTTTAACACAGAAAAATGCACTTCTGATTGATGCAGTTTTAGTTTTCGGCCAGAAGATGGCAAGCAGGATCTGGAAAGTACTGTGCATCTAATGTCATATGTACCCTAAGTTTACAGCCCTATCTAAACCGTGAAGTTTCTATTAATTACAAGCACTACTGCATTTCTCTAAGAAGAAAGTCAAAGTCTCATATTGCAATCTCTTCTCATCTGTTCTGTCATAACTGTATAAGACAGTATTTACCACCACTGTCGCAAACCATCATGATCCAGTCAGGGCTATGTGAAGCATTCGCTTTGCACTGGGCCTCTAGGCTAAGAAATTCACTGTACTGGTGGTACCATGTTCAGCTCTGGGTATATTGACTGAACTATAAAGATGGTTGTTCCACTGTACTGTGATACTAGGTGCATTATCCTTGTGTGTAACAGATTGCTATAGTGATTTTGTTTATGGTAAACATGCCTGATATTTGTAAGTATTGTTTTATAGTTTTCTGGTAATTCAAGGTATACTATGTGATCTAGTCTATGAAGGTGTAATCAAATTATTGTTTGCAAAGGCAGCTATAAGAGGTCCTTTGTGGAGTTGACAAAATTCTTCAAATTGGTCAGTTTATCATTGAAGGCCACCTGTGTAGAGATGTATACAACTAGCTTACTAACCAGTTCCACATACAGCTCTGAGTAATTAGGTTACCTTGGCCTTCTGATATAGTGATTTTAATTACTTTAGAAAGTATTTTTTTTATAGAACCTCTGTTTAATTACATTGTGTTAATGAATTTAGTTACAGCATCATTTCACTTTTTATATACATATGTTTTACCCTGTTCAATAAAAAGATCTTCTGGATAAGACATAAGTGGTAGAATTATGTTCTTTTACACAATTTTTAAATATAGATTTCCCCTTAATGGGAGCACTCAAACCCCTGAATTGTGCATTATTTTACATTTTTATTTTGATCTTTTAAAACTTAACAGCGCTGTTTTACAAATATATCCAATTTCTGAAAGAGGCCCATTTGGTCCATATTTTAGCAAACTGATTTTACAATTAAGCACATTGTGATATAATATGAGTCCGCAGTGAGATAGGGTGTTCACCAAATTGACAACAGGACATTCTGTCCAAAGGATTATTTATCAGTAATTTATGCATAAATCTTAAAGAGCCCTCTCTGTATCTGGGTGATAGTATCAGGGAGATGGCCGACTCAGCTACCTACCACCACCCACTTCCCTACTCTCAACCACTTATTCACTTCAACCCACAAATCAGCCCATTAAAGCATTAATAAATAATTAAAATTCTATGGGGTACAGTGTATGCTTGAACACCACTGTATCACATTGAAAAAACCTTGGCACAAAAAATGGCACTACTTCTGGTAATTGACCAATTATTTAGTGTGGTTTATATCAACCTGAGTGTGGCTATCCTTTTGACCAATCAAATTCTTCTTTATTAACAACAGTACCAATTAATGTCATGTGGTATAATAACTGTTTTAATTTTTATATGAACATAAGTAGATAGAATAATATACAAGAGATTTTAATTCGCGTTGAAGGCATTAAAACTATGGTGTTAAAATACCCTGTTTAGCTCTTTTTTCGTATAGCACTCCTGCATGCAAGAATGCATATACTGCGCTAAACAGGGTATTCCTGTACTGCTAATTGTAATCTGCAAAAACTGTCTGAACAAATATAAAATTTACTATTAGTATTTCATAACTCCACCCTATAAATGTGCCCACATCACCAATGTAAACAGAGACACATAACCCCACCCTAAACTCCACCTCTCTCTACACTATATAAAGGGGAACCATTAACCAATTTATTACATCAATACATAATACAAATGTATCAATTCGGTAAACAATACCTTATCCAGAATTTAGCTTTCTTTGCTGCTACTAGCAGTTGTTAATAAAGCCGCACATTGATCACATCAAAGATGCCCACCGCTACTCTTATTTCTAGTGACACCGGGAAGGATTTTGTGTCACACAACACGTATAGAAAATATACTTATAATCATTAAAAAAATTAAACTAGTTATTATACCACATGACATTAATTGGTATTGTTGTTAATAAAGAGGAATTTGATTGGTCAAAAGGATATCCACAAGTTGATATATACCACACTATATGATTGGTCAGTTACGAAGAAGTAGGTGTGGTTTATAGTGGCACCAAGATTTTTTCAATGTTTTTACAGTGGTGAACAAGCTATGTGTGCAAAACGCAGGCACGGTACATCATATAATTTTAGTTTTTTATGGATGCTTTATTGAGGTCCATTTATTTGTGGGTTGAAGTGAATAAGCAGTTAAGAGTAGGGAAGTGGGTGGTTGTTAGTCGCTGAGTCGGCCATCTCCGTGATACTGTCACCCAGATACAGAGAAGACTCTTTAAGATTTATGCATAAATTACTGATAAATAATCCTTTGGACAGAATGCCCTGCGGATCCATATTATAACACAATGTTCTTAAAATATGGACCAAATGGATCTCTTTCAGAAATTGTATATTTTTTAAACAATGCTGTTGTTTAAAATGTAATTTAATACAAGGCAAAATACAGGGATTTGAGTGCTCGCATTAAGGGGAAATCTATTCTTAAAAATTGTATATAAGTCTTCATACCTTTCCTTTGAGGCACCTGTACGTTTTGTACATAGAACCATATTGAAATAGTGGATGAACATCCTAACTTGAGAATATTGAGAAATATGTTCTTTCCCTGGATGGTGGCATTCTCATGCTCTGTTTGTGGCTGTCTGATCAGGTGAAAGTCTACCAAAATTCTGATGTCTGCTACAGCTGGTGGGGTGTAGAAAGCAACCATGTGCATAGATTGAGAACTGACCCTGTGGTGTGACAACCACAAAACAACTTGGTCTTTTGCACATTATTATTATTATCCTTTATTTATAACGCGCCAACATATTCCGCAGCGCAATACAGGGGTTAGGTACAAGTATAAACAATACCCCACAATGAAAATAATGGAAGACCCTGTTATTGAGCTTTCAATCTGATATACACTGTGCTTTCCCTAAAGCACCTCACAAGATTAAAACTCGCAAACTTACATTCTAAAGCACATAATAATTTACATTTATTGTGCAAGGACCTGACAAGTCTGCAACCTATGTATTTGTATCTGTAACTAAAATCAAAGGTACTACAGGAAAACAATAGTGATGTTTGGGCTATAAACTTTAACAGATCACTGTTTTTAGAATGCAAAAAATAAATAAACTGTAAACTAATGAACTTCTGTTTAGTTTTGCTAGTAGAACTAACAGATAGAACTTCCACATTCCCATTGTGCAGAAAAACACTTTCTGAGTATCCAAAGTCTCCTACAAAATAGATGCTGTATTATTTTTTTGTGTGCATTCTGTTTAATTGTAGTTATTCAAAGTTATTTAAATGTATGACCTTTAAACATTGTCTTCCTACATAATAAAGCTATTTCCTTTACTTATTTTCTTTGGTGGGTACTTTTGCAAAATGGTGAAGCAGTGCTGCTGTGGATATTGTCCTACATAGTAATGTATTCATACAGCCATATCCTCCCTCCAACAACCATTTCTATTTTTCAATTCTTCTTCAATTCCTCATTTTTATATTTGCTTACTAATCGCAAAATCATTTTTGGCTAACAGAAATGCCAGTAAAAGCACCCAAACTGATTATATTTCAACTTTATTTCTGTACTCAAAATAATAGGTATGACGTCTAAGACAATCATGGCCTCGGCAGCACATTGGCAGTTGCAGATACTGATTCCTCTCCTTTAGTTGCATTCTTTTTACGATTTGCATGTAGACTGTAACTGTAAAAGCACATAAAACCACATAGCTGTCTCATACTTTACAGCTAATACTTATTCTCTATTTTAACCTGTGCAGTAAATAAAAGATATGATATAAAAATATTTTGTGGTATTTGCTCTTCTTCTGAGTCACCTCTCTATATGACCAAACATGAGTTTATAAATTGATAAAACCAAATTCACTACTCTCACTCAGACGTGGATCTAATATATTTATTGGAAAGTGCAGCTTCATTATACATTCAGCCGTTTCAGGGGTTGATTCAAGTACTCTAAAATCCCTAAATACACATGCTTTTTAACCTTAGTAATTAAAGTAGCAATTTTAAAAAGGCAAACACCTCTTCCACTTGCATTTCAACCTTCTTTGTGATGATTGAAAGCTCACTTGGTAAATTCAGTGGCCTTTTAATTACAATGTTGTGCTTGTGAGATGTTCTTTCTAAGTGCCAATTTTACTAGTTTTCAGTTCCCTTGTATGAAATCACCAGACCAGTTTCTCTGGAAATGATGCTACATTGCGCTCAGTGAGACTATAAACTAAAGTTTTAGTGATTGGGGGTTGCTAAGATTCACTAAAAGTCTGAGGGCCTCATTCAAATGCTAAATTTTTGGCATAAGTAGCCGCAAGGGGAGGCCACAAGCTACTTAGCTATTCAGTTTGCAGGCTCCGATTGGCTTACGAGCCTCGAGCTGCTCAATTACACCTTACTTCCATCAAAGACTTTGATCTTGCGGGGCCGCGAGAATTGCGGCCGCAATAAATCCCAATTCGCTATTCACTTGCTACGATCACCCTTACTTACAAAACGTAGCACTAATTATGCAAAATAAAAAAGCCATCTTGTACTGTTATTAGAAGTGAAAGTGATTTTAGGTCTTAGAATTAATAGCACAATGATCCCCTACTCTCAAATTGGCAAATAAAATAGTTTATTTCATGCTAAATTTTCGTCATAAAATCCTACGGGCTTCAATCTCCAAACCCCAAGGACTTTTGAATCCAACTTCTGGGTGACATGAGGATTAAAGTCACAACATTCTCAAGCTGGCACATCGATACAATACAATACTTTATTTCACGTTTAATTTATGTCCAAAGTCTGACGGGCTTGTCGTTATTCAAGCCTGTAGGACTTTGGGCGGAAATTAAACGTGAAATTAAGTATTGTATTGTGGCGATGTGTGCCTTTAATCCTCATGTCACCCATTGTATTCCCCATCATTTAGAGTGCTTTACAATGCTGTCTTGAATTTATATTTGCATTTACAATGCTTCGAGATTGCGGGCTTGGAATACCGTTACGGCCTTGCGGCCGCGATCCTATTTAAGCACAGAAGTGCTTATGACTGATTGCATGGTTTGTGATCGGCCATAAAGGGGACCACCTTGCGGCATCGACCAATTGAATAGCAGCGTAGATGTAGCGATACGCGGGGCCGTAACCCGATTACAAGGAATTGCAGACTTGCGGACGATTTACAGCCCAATTTGAATGAGGCCCTCAGAGTTTACCCAGAAGTGCTCTAAGGTTGTGATAGTTTTCTTATATGTCTCAGAAAATCCTTTTGCAGCTTCTGAGAATCTTAGTGAATGTGGACTAATGATGCTGCCTTTTGTTGCTTTACAATGTGTGAGTGGAGTGCTCACACCATGCTGAGACAGTAAGGTAGGATAAGAAAAGAAAGCATTTTATTGAAGAAAAGCAGTGAATAACATATCTCAGTTTTGCAGATAACTAAGTGCTTCTTTATACCAAATAACAATAGCCTTTAATGTTTTAGTACAGGCAACTCCTATATAAACATGAATACAGGGAACGATAATGATGAATGCTGCACAGATCTGTACAATTTGAGAAAATTCTAAATAAAGAAGCACTTAACGTTTTCTTAAAAAAAAAAAAAGGTAAGAGAATAAAATCAGTTTATATTTACCACCTTAGCAATAGGTAAATTTGAGCGCTGCAAATGTCATTACAAATAAATATAAAAGAGGAAAGCTAATATCAACATAATGGGGAGGAATTTATTAACAGGAGGCACGATACATTGCGATCATCGCTACTTAGGTCACGGTGCAATTTACAAAGTCACTGGTATTATAAATAGCTATGGTAATGCCCAGTGCAGCACTATATACACTCCTCCTAGCAGGACTGTCCATCAGAGCAAGGGCATATTGGCTGTCAAACTTGCAATGTTTGGCAATATGTTGATAATGATGTCTAACAACAATAAACTTGGCAAAATGATACTATGACCATGCATGGTCGGTTGCACTACATATTAACAAAATGTCTACCTAACATTAACACACTACATTAGCCCATTACCCCCTATGAGCCCAGGTGTCCACTGGGACCCAGCCTCATTATCTTGCTTTTGGAGTGGGGAGTACATTAAACTCATCTGCGTCCCTTTGAGGTTCTAAATATAACCACTAACAGAGCTCCTCCTCTGAGGAACTTCTGGTCGACTAACAGCTTTCTGACCTCGCCCTAATCTCTAATAGTATTTTTATGGTTTCTGATTGGCTCAAAAATGTATCCATGATATTTCAGTCAACAAGAGAAGGTTACTGTCCCATTTCTGATTGGCTAAGATTTCAAATGTCTGTGCATTCCTGGTCTTTGTATGCTTAAAAAAATGTCTTGTGTGACAAACAGAATTGTTATATTCAAATACTGGATTCTGATTGGCTGAAATATGATGGACGCATATTTGAGACAATCAGAAACCTTAAAAATAGGCAAGGGCGGGGTCACAAAGCTCTTTTTCAGTAATACTATTTTGTTTTCTTATCTAATATATTTATTTGCAGCATAGTGTTAGGAACTTTGGCGTTCCTTGTAGACCCCCATTGGGGTATAGGGTTCTTGGGGGTCCACAAGGACCACGGTATTAGTAATTAGGGTGTGATGGGGGTCCATAGGGAACACCATGGTTATGGGTTAATGTTATGGGTGTCATGGGGATCCTAATGGTTATACATAGAGGCTCCATGGGGTTCTCAAACATTTGACTACCTACACCGATTATATTCAGCATTGTTGGTTTCAAACCTTGTAGAGCACTATTTTAGATTTATATAATAAAAAAAAAAATAACTTATTTATATACCACATGCACTGCCACATATAACATCTAGCAGAATATGTTATGGAGAAAAGCAGATGTGATACCTATATTTAAAAAGGAAGCAAGAGCAAATCCGGGGAATTATAGACCAGTGAGCCTCACTTCTGTAGTGGGAAAGCTTTTAGAAGGGTTAATAAGAGATAATATACAAGAGTATGTCTATCTAAACAGCATTATAAGTAGGAGCCAACATGGATTTACAAGGGATAGGTCATGTCAAACAAATCTAATTTGTTTCTATGAGGAGGTTAGTAGGAACTTGGATCAAGGCAACTCAGTGGGTGTAATCTTTTTGGATTTTTCAAAGGCTTTTGATACAGGGCCACATGGGAGACTATTGTGCAAACTAAGGGATGCAGGAATTGCAGTAAATATCTGCTCATGGATTGAGAGCTGGCTAAAAGACAGGAAGCAAAAGGGTTGTTGTAAATGGAACATACTCTGATTGGACTAATGTGGTAAGTGGGGTTCCTCAGGGTTCAGTATTAGGTCCTCTTCTTTTTAACATATTTATTAATGACTTAGAGGTGGGACGGCAAAGTAGTGTCTCCATTTTCACTGATGACACAAAGTTGTGCAAGGTAATTAAATCAGATAATGATGTACTTTCCCACCAAAGGTATTTACATAAAATTGTGGAATGGGCATCTAAATGGCAGATGAGATTGTATATGAATAAATGTAAAGTTATGCATCTGGAAAGGAAAAATAGCCATGCAATTTAAAATCTTAATGGAGCAGATATAGGGGTATCAGATATTGAAAGGCATTTGGGAGTGCTTGTGGACAACCACCTAGGTAACAGTGCTCAAAGCCAAGCAGCAACTGCAAAGGCAAATAACATATTAGCATGTATTAAGAAGGGTATAGAAGCATGGGAAGCAAATATAATTCCGCCCTCATTTGGAATATGGAGTACAATTTTGGGCACCACTTTATAAAAGGCCATTTTAGACTGGAAAGGGTACAGAGAATGGCTACAAAACTAATAACGGGAATGGAGTGGCTAAGTTATGAAGAAATACTAACCAAATTAAGCTTATTTTCTCTAGAAAAAAGTGTCTAAAAGGAGATATGATTACCTTTTATTAATACATCCAGGGCCAGTATAAAGATTTATCTATATATAGACCCTCATGGTATATCTAATTAACCTCTAACTACCATGGGGGTCCTTAAAGGTAAAGGTAATCTAAATTATACCAATGCCATGGGATACTATATAGACCCCCATGGTGAACTACATTTAACCCCTAATGTGCCATGGGGGTTCTTAAGGATCCACGTGACACTCTATGTCTCAAATGCCTACACTAATAAAAATAAATAATATATAAAATAAAAAAAAAACACAAATTACAAAACCCCTGACTATCAGTTTTTAGTTTAACCACATCTCTGCCATGGAAATTGCAGCACTGCCAAAAGCACAGTAGTCTTCACAGAAGTGCTGCATGGGGACTGTAGCACCATCAGGACTGCGGTCAAACAGTCCTCATGTGTGGGCCCCCATCTTATGGTGGGGTTTGTTGGATTGTGATCTTGCAGCCTTGTTTGAGTGGATACCTTAGGGATTTTGATGCCCTTAGTCTGCATATCTAGGTCATATTCTCAGTATATAAAAGGGTACCCTTACTGCTAAATATATTTCAGTAATATAGTAAAACAGTGGTTATATATTTACTATCTAATTTTCAACAGCATATTATTTTTTTAAATCAAAGATAGGACTTTGTGCTACCATGATGAAAGCTTTCACTTACTATTAGTATACTGGAACAATTGTGCTAGCATAGTTTTACCTAGATTGACTAATCACAGTTAAAATATTTCTACTCCAGAACATTTGATAATAAATCACTTAGAAATAGGAATTCTGTCTGCATGCATGAAATCAATCTTGTATAGCTATAAAGGCTCATGAGCAGTGAGGACAGGATGGTACAGGCAAGATAACAATCAAAGCACATTAAGGGCTCTGCCACATCTGACAGAGGTTGTGGATTTTTTAATATTGCTGCTAAATTGATCGACTTTTTGTAGTTAGGGGTTTCAGACTGTTTATATTCCCTGCTGAAAGGGCTGAATGCATAAAACACTGTATTGTATTAGAGCACCTAGTAGATATGTAGGATGAGTAAGGATTATTGTTATCTTAGTTATATTGTTTTGATATATGCTAGTGATTTAGGGATATGGTACAATTCCTATCTTTTAAATTGTAGTTCTGAGGTCAAATCCCATCAGTTCCTTTTTCTGTTTTAATTTTTAATAATATTTTTTTATTTAGGTTACAGGATAAAACAGATTCTAAACTGTAATGGGTGGCATTGGCATTATAATAATCTGAAAATAATACTTAATACAAAAAATGAATATAAAAAAGGGAAGTACTACCAGTTCAAAAGCAGTTGCTTTAAGTACTGTACAAACTTCATGCATGATTGTGAAGTGAAATGATAGAAATCAGTACATTTAACAGTAAATATGACATCCTCAACTCGAAACAAATTACCTATGCATTTTAATTTGGGATGGTTTCAAGGGGTTCAAATTCAAACATACATTTAAAGTCTCTATAGGATGGCGTGCAGCACTTTTGGTGACTTCTGTGCGCCTTTAATAGTTTTATCAGAATCTCGAAAGCAAGATAAACAACCAACACCAGTCTTACAGGCCCACAATCACAGCACACTAAAATCCCAGCCTCCTCAGATGCTCAAGGTAACAGACCAGTAACAGGTGAGCTATTTCACTTCAAGGAGCTTATAGTGCATTAAACATTTTTATTTCACCCAAAACAAAATGCTAAAATTGTTGTGGTAAAGGAATTAATTTGGAACCGGGGTATGTATAATGAGGAGAAGTATTTAGAAGTACAACAGAGCATTATTTGCTAGTTCTAGAGAGATATAATGAACTGTATATTGTTGAAGAAGGGCATGTTATACCTCTCAGGAGAACCGACTGTGGTCTGCAAGGGAAATGCATGAAGGCCACATGCTTCCCCATGGCGGCTCGTTGCCCACCCCGTCATAAACACCGCCCCAGCACAGATAAATGCTGTTAAGATACTTCCTGTATAGATCTTCAGTGTACTGCTGCCAACTTTTCTTTATCTGATCTGCTTCTGTTAAGTCCATACCATTTTTTATTTTATCATTCCCACTATGGCATGAAAGGTTCTCTTGAGAGCCCCAATTTTCATGAAGAGATCTCTTGCCTTTGAAATTCTGTTATCTTCTTCTATCTCTCACTCACTTATTATAGAATGTCTTGTTGTCTCTTCTCTGGAATTCTTCATTCATGGATATATTTAGATGTTACTTTTTAATATTTATTTAGACTCTGTTATCATTCTATATATTCCTGCCTATTTTCAGGGTCCATATGTCCCAGCAAAATGACCATTTTCTAAAGTTCTCATCCATATCTGCCCACTGTATACAAATTGTTTGTATATATTTAATTTATCTCTTCCATTGTGGATATATTTGATTTCCAATGTTTAGCTATGACATATCTAGTAGCTAAGAATATTTAATTTATTAGTAGTTGTGTTTCTACTGTATTTGATATAGGTAGTAAAAATCATTCTTTATTTTTTGGGGTTGTAACCTAGCATTGCTTTGACAACGCTTTGATTGATTATGAGGGCTACTCCATTTCTTCTTCTTTGGGATTCTTGACCACAGTAGAAGGTCTGCTGGTTGTCTGATATGACATTTTCCATTCCAGCCCATTTGAGTTCACTAATTCCCAGGATATCAATGTTTAATCTTGTCATTTCATGTTTGACCACGTCCAGTTTGTCTTGGTTCCTAGTTCTAATGTTCCAGATTCCTATGCTGTATTGTTCTTTGCAGCAGTGGAATTTACTTTTCCCTCCAGACATATCCACAGATGGCCACCCTCTCGACTTTCGTCCAGCTACTTCATTAGATCTGGTGCTACTCGTACTCACCCTCTGCTCTTCCTCAGTTATGTGGTAGGCACCATCTGACCCAAGGGGCTCAACTTCCCATGCTATATCCTCAGCTCTCTGGTTGTGCTTATTAATATGTTTTTATTTTGGCAAAGATACTGGAGTGGGCTGCCAGTTACTTCTCTAGTTGTCCACAATTTGTCTGACCTCTCTGCTATGATGTGCCCATCTTGGGTGACCCTACATGTTATAAACAAACCCCTTCACCACGACAAAGCAGTGATCCAGAAAGGGTCAGACTAATAGGATACAAAAATTACATATTCTTCCTTTAGGAGTATACAACATGTTTCTATGTAACAATGAGTTATTCCAGCCAGTCAGTCAATCAATCCATTGTGTGTTATATACTAACGTACTTATGTAGGTGATGGCTAGGGAGGGTATTAATAACTGTTTAATTCTGTCCTTAGTGTATCTACTGCTTCTGCATGGATTTCTATCTGTAGCCTTAAATAGTGGCATAAACAAAAAGGGAAATCAAGCAAACAAAGAAATTCCTTTATTACACACATAAAAAGTCAATATGAATATTAAATAGAATATGAAAATAAAATTATAAAATTATAAATTCAGTTGTTATTGAATCCCATTGAATAGAAACAGAACAAGGTCAATACATGAGCAGAGTTGCCCCCAACACATATACCCAAGACCAAGACAAGAAGGCCAATCAGAAAAGATTCAATATTCAATCATTTCTTACCCAAAAGAGAAAGTAAAACGACATTATATATACTAATAAATATGACAAAAAACCTGAGTTACAGATATTACTATAGCCCAATTTTATTTTGTACAGTAATGCTAGGCTCTTCCAAGACCGGCTGCAATTCAATACTGCTTTCCAATACAAATTCATTAATAATGGTTGCCTAAAATCCTCCCATTTTTTATGGAAATAAATGTATTAACAAAACTTGTTATTACTAAATATTTAGTAAATGGAGGGAGGTCATGAGAGGAGATAGTAGTCAAAATTGCTTACTAGCTGAGTATACCATATACGCCTAAAGACATTGATGAACAACATCAGTCTGGGGAACTTTCCACAAAGTGAGTATTTGGTTTAGTTGATATTTGCTTGTAAAGATATTATCCTTTATTTGTAACGCGCCAACATATTCCCTAGCGCTATACAGGGGTTAGGTACAAGTATAAATATATGCTGTTTGCATAACATAATAACATAAATATTGATGGGGATGGGGTCTTTAAGGAGGATGGAAGGGGAGCCGCTAAAGTCACTATCTGAGTACATTATATGACCAAAAATAAAATGCATGATTGCCATGATCAACTTTGGGATCAAACCAAGTATTTAATTCATAAGATATCTGCCTATGTACATTCACATTGCTTGTATAAAAAAAGTGGAAAACTTTATATTATAATTTGGAAAACTATAGTTGCCTGCACTTTTCTCTGAAACATTGCATCAGATGTGTTTTCCTTATATATGGCTTTGCTTTCCAGTCCTATAATATTTTATTATGAAATAGTAGGTCCCTGTTCTTTCCAGTCTACTATGTCTATTATGAATTAGTGATCAAGAAAGCGATTTCTCCGGTCAGTTTGAGAATTATATTCAGACAGGTATTTTCTGATGTGACATTCTGCATCCGTCCAGATTTACCCCATGATCACATTTCAGTTCCCTGTTCAGCTAGCTCGTATATTACCATGTGCTCTGGTGTCATATCCTGGACATGGAAGAACTGTTTACCAACCTAGCCTGCCAACGATTCCTTGTTACTTTGCAATCCATCTCCAATAAATGTCTGCATAGACAGACACTTGTCAGTGTGCTGAATGAGCTGAACCTGTGTAGTCTGACATGGCATCCCTGCTGCATACACAGTGCCTCTTCTGTTAATGACTATAGGAACAACACAGTCACTCTATGGGTGTCAATTGAGTTTGACATACCTTTGTGATCTACACTGTAGACTGTCTCCCCTGCATAGATTTTGAACAGTTTGCAAATACAGTTTTACCAATCCATTAGGATTATTTTATCCAAAATAGTAGTATTCTTCATCGTCACAAAATTGCAGACTTTTTAGAGCTGGAGAGAAAGCTTGATACCATTTATTACATATAAATAAGACCAGTGCTGTCATTTTGTGAAATGTGGTATGTCATTATAGCTGTCTGTTCCTGCTGCAGAAACAGACTCATACAGCTGGGATCTGAGTACACAGGATTAAAAATAGTGCAGAGACCAGCAGAGAGAGTCCTAAAATCAGGGTAGGCAGCACAGGCTCAGAAACTGTAGACACGATAAAGGTCACTGCAGCCAGAGTTTAAGTAACTTTCTTAAAGGGCCATTGTAGTGAATTTACACGTAAAGCTCATATGCTATTAAAACCGTATATAGATTAAGCAGATCAATCACAGGTGCACATCTCCTTCTACCTTTGTCTATCAGGGACGTGGCCAGTTTTTTCCTGTGTGCTGGACCAACAATAGTCTGATCATTGTAGGTTCTGCTTCAGACTGAGCATGGTTATCTTAATACAACATGTGCTCTGGTTAAAGGTATATGAAAGTGAGGTGGGTTATTAATGCATCTGATAGAGGAGAATTTATAATGTCTGAAAAAATAGTTTGCATGAAAAAAAATCAAAGTAAACAGTTAAACCGTTAGCCTGAAGTTTGCTGAATTTCTTGCTTTTGCAAACTGTTTTCTCTCAATGTTGACACCCCCTGAAATACCCAGGGATTAGCATAACTTATACAATGTTTCTTTTTCACCTGATTGTGCAGACATGCTGTTAGGACCTGTAGTCTGCCCTACTGTGGGACATAACGTGATTCCAGACACTTTCCTTTCTTTTAGCAGCATGCGCCTGTGCTACATATTGGATATCTCATTAAAAATGAGATATCCAATATACAAACCTGAGTTGCTGGGGGTGTCTACATCACCCCCAGCACATTTTTGTTCTTTTCTGCAAAAAATGTTTGCATTTTTCCATGCTAACATTTTTTGCTAGGTGGGTTATAATGCATTCTACAGGATGCATTCATAACCCACCTCACTTTCATATACCTTTAAGCCTAATTCAAAAAATAATTATGAAAATTCTTCCTCAAAGTATTTCACAATCCCTTATTTTGTGGAAACAAATCAATAAAAGAATGCATTTATTAGAGAGGGGATCTTGGCTCACTCCACTATGGCTACCCCATAAGGAACCCACAAGTGATAAAAACTCTCAGTTATCTTGAGTAGCCAGTCTATGGACTGCATCATTTCATTTTTTTAAGCCAGAATCCATTTTTTGTTTCAAAGTGACGCTCCTCACATGGAAGTGCCCCTAGGCAGATGCCTAGTTGGCCTAAAGGGTAATCCGGCCATGATTATAGTATTGCTATTAATATTATACATCAGAGATCCGAGTTACATAAAAATCACATTTAAAGACATTCTCGGGAACGTATCTCATGCTTAAGCCGGGGGCCGCCTGTATATTTGTTTTTTTCATTTGCAGCAGTCTTTTAAATACAAACCATGTATGGTAAAGCAGAGCTTAGGTGAGCAAATGTTAGAAGAATCCAATCAATACCTTGTGCAAGCATAAGGGCATACATTTCTTAAATATGAATAGAAAAGATTGTAAGAAGCACATTCATTAATAAGAATTGCTGTCAATGTGTATTATTTTAATTTATGTCTTGAGTATATGCAGTTGTTAGCATGAGCATTTGCATCCGTGTGTAAGAACAAGCGTGCACATGTGTAAGAACATGCTTTAGTAAGCACATACATGTATGCAAGTACTTTTGTCAGCGCTGTGTGAGACTGTGAGAGCATGAGTGAGTGACAGAGGCAGAAGAAAGACAATTGGGCGGACAAAACATAGATTAGAAAGATTAAAATCTGTTTCGTACCTTAAAATAGATTTTTTTATTAAGGCAGTGTATTGTTAAATAATTATTTATCCATTAGAATTATAATTCCTCTTTTATGAAATGTAAAATTAGTACAGCATTCAAGTGAAAATTATATTATATGTGCTCTTAATTCTTAATATGCTCTGTGATGATTTTAATTTTCTAAGTAAAGAAAAAAATATAAGTTTAAAGAGACTGAAATATGTGGGCATTAATAATAATGTATGTGCTTTCTACATTACAATTAACCAATTCTGAAATACTACTTCAATTCCAGCTACATACAGGAAAACAAATTCAAATCACTGTGTAAAGTAGCTAATCTAAGCACTGAATAAGGAAAGCACTTAGCAAAAGTCCTTGCTCGAATTCTTCTTTTTTTGATAGGAAAGACAGAAGATATAGTATAGATTTTACTAACTGTTTTTTGTAGAGTGGGAAGAAGGAGGTTCTGTGATGTGCAGTTCCTATATGACTGTGGACTTCTTTTATAATGGCACAATGTCGGAGGACACTCTCCAACGCGACATATCATAGGGTGGACAATGGGGCATGTGCACTTTTTTAAATTATCAATATTACAATCAAAAAATGCTTACCCCATCAATCTCACATCACACCCTCTCCAGGTGAGCTTTATTTGCTTTAAAATATGAGCTTTATATTAAAAAAAACTTAATAAATGTTATGTACAATCTACACTAGAACATTTTTTTCCTCTATTCCATATACAGAGACATTATAAAGGAGTATTTTTTGGAGCATCACTACAAATATATGAAAATATAATACTATTAGAGAAAAGTCATGTCCGATTCTCCATGACCTCATGGACCGGTAATCATAGTAGAGATAATGGAGTGGGTTGCCAGTTTTTTCCATTGGACCACAGCACACCTGGTATTGCTAGGTGGTCTCCCATCCAATTACTGACCAAGCCCAACCGTGCATGGCTTCAGGTTGGTGTGACCTCTTGGTTTCCTGACTGAAATCAAACCCAGGTCGCAATGTTGAAAGTACCAAATCCTAACCACTGGACTACCAGAGAACCCGGAAGAGTTATAGACACAAGTATTTATCCTAAACTTACATGTTTTTATAGATATGGGTATAGATATACACACAGCAGCTTCAGCATTACCAATATTTGTCTTTAGATAGGCTCACAAATAATATAGATCTGATTCAGTGCCACTACAAGTAAAAATATACCAGCAAAACATTAAAAGAATAATAATACTATGCCTTTTTCTGGTTGTCTTTTATGTGCACCACTACTGGGTAAGTAGGGCCAAACCATATACACCACTAGGTGGTTGCACAGGTCACCAACCTATAAAGAGTGTTGTTTTAAGCATGTTATATTTTTTTTCTATTTAAAGGACCACTGTAGTTCCAGAAAAAGGTCACTTGTTTATGAAACATGTAACAAACTAACAAGAGTAGTAGCAGTATAAGTCATAGGCATAAAAAATTGGAGCAAATCAGATTTTCGGTTATAAATAGAGTGATCCAATTGGTGCTTGTTACATTACTTCCTGGGAGCTGGATCATGAGTGTGGGATTTTTTTCAGTGGAGGTAGGGGTGGAGAAGAATTGGACAGGAAGAGGTAAGGCAGCTGTTTCAGATAACTGGATCTGACTCAAATTGACACCACTTATCTTCCTCCTGTAACAGAATCATACAAGGGGTATATGTAAGTAGCAGACTTACCAGAGCCCTTTTTCCCCTGGGAAGTGAAAGAGTTGAGCCTCCTACAACAGACTAATTAAGCCCAGCTGCATTCTGCCTTAAAAGGACTACTAAGCAGTGAGCAGGGTGGGTTCAGTCTGGACTGAGAGCCAGGAGAGACAGCGCTGCAAGCTGAAGCAAACCCAGGGACTTTTGGAGCAGAAAAACTTACAGGCCTGTATATATGAACGCTTTATTTTGCATTAGTTTATGGTAGTGAGGAAACTGCTGTTTCTGTTTAGTTAGTGCTTCAAGGAAGCTAGGCTTTGTTTTGTATTATTTTTGTTTGAACCTGCTGACCAAGTTTTCAGTAAAGTACCTTAAAGCTATAACGCCTCCTGAGCTACTTCATTACAGAGATGGTCAACAGGGCATTGACCCCGGAAGTGGCAGCCAAGCTGTCACACTCCTCAGAGGTCAAGAAATGTAAATGCCCCTTTCACACTCACACACACACCATTTCTACCAAAGTTTCACGTTCATCAGAGGCACCCAGATTTTTTTTTTCTAATTAAAAATTAGCTCTATCACTTTTTCCCTGCTCTTAGTCAGACTCAAAATTGTAAACATACTTTTTTTTTCATTGTAAAGCAGTTCTTTATAACATGTTGCTTTCTATATAAATGTGTATTTTATTATGGCAGATATGTACATATTAAAATTGTATTTAGTTATATATTTATTTATATTTTGTGTTACATAAATATTATTCTAATATACTATACCATATAATGCGTACTAGTCCAAAAAATACATTATTGGTGTCATGGAGAGTGACCCTGAGAAAACAGATTACAGGATCTAATTCCTTTTTTTCTGACATTCTCAGGGTACAATGTGTGGTCAAATCAGCTTAATTCTTAGATTACAATAAATAAACTCAAGCTCAGTACTCATCAATATAGAGAAAACAGCACATATATAAATATTGCATTCCCAGTTAATGCAATACATAGTCAGAATAAGAACAATTCCAAAGGATACATCGACAGGGCTCTGTATGATTTAACACACTTTTTGAAAAGTCATATCTTTAGCGACATCTACCAGCTATATCTAAAATATTCTCTTCACAAACCTACAAAAAAAAAAAAACTTTTGTAGCCATATGACACTCACAATGATTCAATAACCTCCTTCTTTAATACTTCCGGCTTCCTCAGTTGCCCACCATCATTCTCTCCCGTTACATAGTGCTGTATAGTATGTTGTCACTATTAATAAAGGCTAATATAAAAATGTTAATAATGCCAGCCCTAAAGCATTACATGATATGGTTTTCTTGTCTTATTAAGGTGAGAGCTGAATAAAACTTAGAATAGTAATTTCCTTAGTACTGAACTAACCTAATCTTCCCGTGTAAGCTAAAAATAAGTATGAAGCCCAAGTGTATATTTACCAAACCAGAAGATGTGCACATTCTGATTTTCTATTCTGCCCAGCAACATTGGCATCCATTTTAATCAGCTTCTTAATCAAGACTCTTTTCAGTGTTCATATCTCTTTTAGTTTTTTTTTTATATATACATTATGTTTACTATAGGGCTGTTACAAGTTCAGCTTGATCTTTATGACAATACACCCCCTACCTAACTGCTAATACCAATTTTATTCGGCACATATTGACATGTAGTATAACCTTGTCTTCTGGAGTTGCACAATGGGGCTAGTGCTGGTTGATACATATCATGACCTAAGCAAGGCCCATTTGGTAGGTGCATATAAGAATTTATACCCCATCACCCATTGAATACAAAATTAGACACAGATTAGACACAGACCATTTCTTGGGAGATAACTGGCCACAGCGTTTATTGGTAAACACAACATGATGTAATAACCATAACGATAAATACATAAATAAACATAACCCCGAGGGGAGGAGCCTGGACAGAGACAGTACACCCTACGCCCAGAAGCCTCATCCAGGGCCTACCGTGTTGGAACATCCGTACCACCGTAGGGTAGGATCTCCCCCATTTTCCACTGTCCCGGCGACTCCCCTCACCACCCGCCGCTGTGACAAAATAAACAAACGTCTGATATCATATAATATACACTTAAAAGATACATCTACCACAATGAATACATAGACAACAACTTAATACACAGCTGCTTTTTTTTTTTTTTTTTACAGTACAATATATACAACACGTTAACAACAATACTCTAGGGATGGGTGGGTGGGCATCTGCTCCCATGGCTAGCTGGGGGCGGACTGGAGAAAATTGGCGGCAAACACCTACATTGCTCCACCTCCCTCAGCTAGCCACCACCCCGCCCCTACCCGGGCCTGCCATGTCAGGTGGCCCCTCCCCCCAACCCCAGGCAAGCCTGAGGTGGGCTACGGGCCCTTCATGACCTAAGCAAGGCCCATTTGGTAGGTGCATATAAGAATTTATACCCCATCACCCATTGAATACAAAATTAGACACAGATTAGACACAGACCATTTCTTGGGAGATAACTGGCCACAGCGTTTATTGGTAAACACAACATGATGTAATAACCATAACGATAAATACATAAATAAACATAACCCCGAGGGGAGGAGCCTGGACAGAGACAGTACACCCTACGCCCAGAAGCCTCATCCAGGGCCTACCGTGTTGGAACATCCGTACCACCGTAGGGTAGGATCTCCCCCATTTTCCACTGTCCCGGCGACTCCCCTCACCACCCGCCACAGAGAAGATCGCATAATACCTTTGCGGATTCGACTCCCCCCACCAACAAAAAACACCATGGCCAGCCACATACCCTCCTAAAACCTAACTCCAAGGCCACTCGCCCGCATGGTCTGCTTTACTAATAGCCCATGCTATTTCCGCCCGATACCTTCCAATTCTCAAGACCATCTTCTCCAAAAGCCCATAGGGCTGTTACTGCATCTGCTTCTGCACCAGGCGAGTGGGCAGCAAGTTCCATGCGGAATATGCCCAAATGCTGCTGGCAATCTCCCACGTCGTAGAATCACTCATATAGAACCAGTCCCATTTCATCAAGGGAAGGTGCAAACCAACTTCGTGATTGGCTGAACCAAGAGAGCCGTAATCCAGGAAGGGGGAGCAATCAGCGTGCCCAACACACTGTAACTACCTCCTTCCCACCTGCTCAACTGGCTGCCGCTGCCACATGGTCACGTGATCACCCTGGATCGCCAGACCAGTCACCTGAGGTCGACATACCTTGTCTGTTTACCAACCAACCTCCTGCTACCATCCGACCAGCGGAAAGAGATGGCCGCACAGAAACGCAAGGATTTAAACTTGTCACAGACCTCTTTCCATAACCGCAGTAACCAGCCATATGGTCATACCTGAGGTCTCCCCACCTTGCCTGTATATATTAACCAAACTCTCACTACCGGCACACCAGCGGGAATGAGAGATGGCTGCACAGCCCGCAAGGCTTCGCCCTTATCACAGACCTCCTTCCCGAACAGTGGTATCTCCGGCCCTTGGGAAAAGGCTACCAGTCGCCTGCTGTCCCTTTGCCATACCTCCTGTTCGCCTTTACGATCACCCTTTGGATCCCAAGACTAGGCACCTGAGGTCGCCCTCCCTGCCTGTATACTAACCAAACTCTCACTGCCGGCACACCAGTGGGAAGGAGAGATGGCTGCACAGCCCACAAGGCTTCGCCCTTATCACAGACCTCCTTCACGAACAGTGGTATCTCCGGCCCTTGGGAAAAGGCTACCAGTCGCCTGCTGTCCCTTTGCCATACCTCCTGTTCGCCTTTTACGATCACCCTTTGGATCCCAAGACTAGGCACCTGAGGTCGCCCTCCCTGCCTGTATACTAACCAAACTCTCACTGCCGGCACACCAGTGGGAAGGAGAGATGGCTGCACAGCCCACAAGGCTTCGCCCTTATCACAGACCCCCTTCACGAACAGTGGTATCTCCGGCCCTTGGGAAAAGGCTACCAGTCGCCTGCTGTCCCTTTGCCATACCTCCTGTTCGCCTTTACGATCACTTCCCGAACAGTGGTATCTCCGGCCCTTGGGAAAAGGCTACCCGTCGCCTGCTGTCCCTTTGCCATACCTCCTGTTCGCCTTTACCCCTTGCTTTCTCTATCCATTCCTATGTCAGGACCCATTAACCCAGCTTGATTTCCGATGGGCCACACTGCTACTTGCCCCCCCCCCCCACCTTTGGGGGACTCCTCCTCTGAGCCTACGGATAGCGTACCCAGTGCCCAAACTGTCCAACCTCCCACCCTGGCCTGCAGTCTGAGGCTCGCACCTGAGAAGGAACCGTCCTCCATCCTGTCTTTTTGACCTTGTATCTTCATAATACTATATGCTCCTCTATCCGTACTGAGGACAGGGTTTTCAACAACGTTGTCCTGAACAAGCAACTACATACTGAGAAACAGCCTGCACCACCACTGCAATCACTGCCTACTCTACTTACTGCCCTTCGATCCACTGCCAACCATCCGTGTATAACTCTAGCAAGATCTACAAAGCCAAATACCTTACAGCACATACCTATCACAATAGCTTATGATACCACCTTGAATGATCAAAACAGGGTCCTCCATTTTTGGAATGTTGTTAATGCTGTATTTTCCCTTGTTTTTTTCCCCTGTATTGCGCTACGGAATATGTTGGCGTGTTACAAATAAAAGTTAATAAAGTATCAAAGCGTGATACAACCGCCGGGGACGACAGGAGTGACAGCCCTTGTTGCATAGAGACCAAAAAAAACCACCTCTGTAATAACCCATATATACTCCTCAGTCTGCACGTTGCCAATCCCGGTACAAAGAGTTAATTATATCCTGGAACTCACCTGGAAAAGCATATAATACCCTCTGCTTTATGACTATTACCGGATATCAAGCGTTAGCGCCCCGCCAGCACGACCCCTAAGACTTTTTTTTTTTTTTTATCCGAGACAAAATCTGACAATCCATTATACATATCTCAATTACCATACAAAATAAAAAAAATATATACATGTGATAGACCCACTGAACACGCACACCGCTACCCACCAAATGGCGCAATCATGGCTTACAATCTTTCATCTCGCTGCATAACCTACACTACCTCTAACCAGACAGACCAGGGGCCCGACGCAGGTCCCCAGATGCCGTTACAGACAGATTTGAAAAGAGCTGGTATATGAAAAGAAAAAACTGCTACCAGCGGATCTAATCCATCAGCTATCCTGCCAACACTATGGAAAAACGTGCCTGTGCAGAAAACAACTGAGACAAAAATTACATATAAAAAACACTTGTCCACCTTTAACATCGGTAGCCTAGAGCACCTATGTCTATATTATCAGACGCAAACACCTCTACTATAACTGGGAATGTACCAAACACCTACCCTAGACCCACCTTCAGGAGTCAATATAACCACCCAAGACCATAGCGGATAAGGCATAAGAGTAAACCGTGGAGGAGTATACGACATACCCAAAAAGGGATAATTCTGCTGGAATGCCACCCGGCCTCCTTCCAAATCCCACTACAAACCTGAAACTAGTGGTATGAGAACTGTCTACCTGATCAATGGAACCCACGACGATAGAGATGATGAACGGGGAATGAGAACCTACGGCACAGAACGGTAATGCGATAAAATGGTAAAGCCTCCCAGCATACCCCTAGGAGGCCTATACCCCTAACGTACCCTAGAACCACAAGGACAACCCTGCCAGGAACATGCAGGAATGACCCCGCAAGACAGCCGAGATGAAAATGATACCAAGGAGAACGAGTACAGGCAAATAGATTTACCCCATATAACTAACCTCCCGGTGGACCGCCTATGAAGGGAACTCAGTGCAGACACCGATCCCAAGATGCGACCAACAGCACAAAACCTAACTATATCAAACATACCTGGCAGGAACCTACACAACAAATACTTGCTATGCCCAAGCCATCAGACCCCAAACTCCCCACTATCCCTTAATATGGACCTCTATAAAGTAGACTGTTTATAAACAGCCCCAATACCCCGATGTCAAGGCGGATAAGTATAATAAGCGCGCAATGTCACTAAACAACCTGGGCACCAACCCGTCTAAGGAGGACACTATGGGAAGGAATTGGCCCTATAACTTTCTAAGGCCTCTCTGCCCTGCTCCCCCTTAAGACAGCCCCTGGTAACCTGATATATAGGCTTATGGCCCCAATAGATCCTTAAGGCACAGCACTAAGCGCTGTACCTAGTGCAGTTGCATCAAGAACAACCGCAAATCATATAATCATTCCAGACCGCAATTGCTACAGTCCAATCTCACTATAAATCGCCTGGTGTTCAACCCCTTAGACTGCAATTGGAGAAGCCAACTGCCACTGCCAGAATTAAAAGTCCTATCTGTCCCCCGTAACTCCAGTTATGAACACACTATTATACAAATAACGCAAGGGAAAATTATGTAAGTATTAAATAATCACACAACGTCCTCAGACTCGTAGATAATAATATGAAATAGATTTATAGCGGATGAAAACCGCAGTATACAGAATATGTCAATATATATAACAGCAGTCCCATAGACTTGACTATCATATTGACAGAGAATACTGCTATTAATGTGACCAAGTGCTGCTTACCTACACTGCAGCTCCCAGACAGCATGGCAGCCTGAGAGGGAAGGAAGGCCTGGGGACATCACCAGGAGTCCCAGCACACAGCAAAATGGTACACACAGCCTTCACTAATATGATAATGTGCACTCTGACTACCCCACATAATCTATACACAAACATATATACAATACACAAACATATGTACCCATACAACAAAACACAATACACATAAGAAATACACACAACACATATACACAATGCACAAGAACCAAACAAAGCCCATACATAACCAATATACCTACAAAACAAATATACATATAAATATGTCCAAATACATACATATATAATTAGATCCACATATAGATAATAACAAGCACATGTATATCCATATACATAACACAGAACCAAAAGCATACATATATCCAAATACACACATATACATATATATATACATATATATATATATATATATATATATATATATACATATAAACATACACACATACATATACATATCCATACATAAATAAAATACTCAACAACAAAAAAAACATACCCAAACACAATATAAGTGTATAATATATAAGCCTACTACAGAGTTATATAATGCAGTTCATAATACATGCTGCCTTGATAGCAGGGACACAGCTTACCCTCCCCTGCACACCCAGAGACAACACAGCCCTCACAGCTGCATCAACCAGGTCTGTGGCCTGAACCAGCTCAGCAGTGTTCACATCAGTGCCCCCCAGCACTCACATACACTATGACAAGGAGCACTAGCAGCTCCATCCTCTTCCATGGCTAGCTAGGGGCCAGCCCCTAACACTGGAAGCCATAAACAGGGGCTGCCCAGCAGCACATCTGCTCCCATGGCTAGCTGGGGGCGGACTGGAGAAAATTGGCGGCAAACACCTACATTGCTCCACCTCCCTCAGCTAGCCACCACCCCGCCCCTACCCGGGCCTGCCATGTCAGGTGGCCCCTCCCCCCAACCCCAGGCAAGCCTGAGGTGGGCTACGGGCCCTTCAGTATATGTTTGTGAGAACTTGAGAGAAACATACACCTAACCCATTACAGGGTATATTTATAATGGTTTCTATCAGAAGATATCTTCATGTAAGTCCTGAGAACACCTGGAATATTATTACCATCCTAATGGTTCATTTTGTGTAAAACAAGACAAGCCTTTGTGAGTATGTGCATCAAGGTGTTAAATTTAAGTGTAAGTTTAAAAGACCACTGCAGTTGAACTAAACTAACAACATTAGTAGATGTGTAAGCCATGGACATAAAAAGTTGAGTGTTTTAGAAAAAAAGTGTTTTAGAGAAGATACACATTTTTGAAGACTGTTTATGAATACAGGAATCTATTTTGTGTTTGTTACATAATTTCCTGAAAACTGGATTGACACCACAACCCTTTCTCCTTATAGGTCCAGAAGAATAAAGTTTGAATCAACAGATGCAACCACAGCTCTCCACAAATATGAATGCAACTGTCCCATACAAACATCCACTGAAGTATCATGGATAGTATCAACATTTTTTTGTTTTTAGCTAAAGACTAGATGTATGACTTTTCCATGCTTAATTGTCAAACAAATATTTGTTGTGATTGTGCAGTGGTCCTTTAAAACACCAATCCAAGTTTCACTTGTATAGTATGCTCTTATGAAAAACTTGACTTGATAATGTTCACAATCTTTATAGAAAGTTTAAAAAAAATAAATGCGGGGGGTGGAGCTTGCATCCAACTGAAACGAACGTGTCTTGCTGGAGCTCTGTACTAAGAGTTGTTTTTTTGGGCTTATATTCAGCCCGGTGTATCCATATTTCCCTAAAAACATCTGGGAATAGAAGGGGAGGTGATCCTGATACCACGTAGGACCCCCTAAAAGCAAAATCTGGAGAAGAACAACTTACAACAACTACTGGCCATTCCAAGGTCAGAGACCTATACTCCCAGTCGGGGAGCACCCCTCCAGAAGCAGACTTACCTTGCTGGTTTGTGCTGGAGTTGGAGGAAAACACCTAAGAACGATGGGTATCTGCAGGAGAGGACCTGGGACGTCCAGATCCAGGATCAGGAGAGCAGTAGGTGAGAGAGGAGAAGGTCCTGGTGGGGACGGCCGCCATTTTGTTGAGCCTGGGGAGAAGGCCTGCGGCCTACACTAGTACATGCACAATGCAACTTTGCAACCTGAGGGACCCTTAGAGGACTTAAAGAGACCTACGTGTCGGCTGGTTCCAACCGGAGAGTTCCAGGAGTACAAGAGGGTGCTGCAGGCGGAGAGAAAAAGCCAGTGAATGGGCGGCCGCCATTTTAGGAGACCACATGCGAGGGCTGGCAGGCATTACTACACATCACAAGGTCTCTGGCACTGCTCACGATCCCCCAAAGAGACCATACTGATCTCTGTCCCAGCGGGGCTCCCTGTGGCGAGGCTTCTCTCCAGTGGCTCACAGGAAAAGGCACACAAGGGGCTCATGAGGTTCAGACCGCCATCTTGGAGAGAATTAAGGTACCTCCTTGCACTACAGCACACATTTCTACTGAAATTTCTCCTTTGTTGTTATTCACACTACGCTTGCCAGGATGGGGAAACCTAAGCGCACAGCTCCCACAAAGGGTACACAGGAGAATTTCCCACCAAAAATTACCCAGCACACGTCTCCTGGGGACTCTATCTCCGAACACTCAGAATCTTAAGACCAGGAAGAGAATCCC
The DNA here is from genome assembly GCA_027410445.1 of Discoglossus pictus. NCBI lineage: Eukaryota > Metazoa > Chordata > Amphibia > Anura > Alytidae > Discoglossus > Discoglossus pictus. The sequence goes on from CM050166.1 coordinate 166,520,199, forward strand.
AAGGAGCCTCTCCAGCACATGGACATGTCAGCAAGGCCAGTGGCGAAGATCGAACAGCTTTTAGCAAAGGCAATTGAGCCTCTGCGAAAGGATTTAAAGGACCTGGGACACTGCACCCAGTTGTTGGAGGGGATGATGGACCAGATAGCTGAGGCCCAGGAGAAGGACAGGTCATCCACCGCTCAAAACACCTTCCACATATCAGATCTCTCAGACAAGATAGAGAACCTGGAAAATCTGTTCCGCTGCCATAATATCCGCATTCGTAGCATTCCAAGAGCTCTACAAGATCTGACCAAGTATATGAGAGACAGTATTGCTGCAATCCTCCCTGAGCAGGCCGATACCATGTGGGAACTTGAACCTGCCCATAGAGCTCTGGGAGACACAAGGCATGCCCCTAAAGATGTAATTGTCAGGTTCCTGAGGCAGCAAGCTAGGTATATAATCTACTCTCAGCAACCAGGAAGCTTTATACTATCAAGGGCCCTAATGACTCTCCCTTACAGTTTTATGCCGACCTGTCTCCAGGCACTCTTGACAAGCGGAGGCTCATGAATACCTGCCCTTGCAATTCTTATTCAACATAAGATCCAATATCGTTGGAACTTCCCGTTTGCCCTCACTTTCACTTTTCAGGGCACAACTTATTACACCTGCACACTGGATGACTGCTTATGCTGAAGCGCTTGCATGTTTCCTCTGAGAAAATAGCGGATGAAAGACAAGAGCAACCCCCTCCACCCATCCCCAAGAGACAGTGGATGCTAGTAACAGCGCAAGTCCAGGACAAACAAACCTTGACTCCTGAGGGATTGAGGAGTCTCTTAGATATGGTAAGCGGTCAACACACCAGAAATAGGGCTCTCACAGAGGACGCCTGTCTCATTGCCGATCCACAGCCGGCCTCAAGCCCGGACTAAAATGGACCAATTTTGGACTTTACAAACTCATTGCTAAGTATTATGCTAGGTGTTTACTCGCTTTCATCTAGTGCTTTGATATCTATTGTTAGAATAGCTTAAGATATACATTTGTTATTATTATTACAATTTTGCTGGCTTGATTCCTCATTTTATACGGATTGGATTCTTTTTTCTCCTTGAAGAATCCAACGAGGGTTACTGTTTATAGTTGATTGTTGTTGAATGTTCTTATTTTTTTTTTTGTAACATAAAAGAAATGCTAACTAATTTGATGACACCTAATTGTTTGTTTGTATGCTTCTACCTTATTGATGTACCGCTAATGCTCTACTCTTTCATTCTTATATCTCTCCTCGATAACAGGATGATTTACCTGCCACTCGCAGACCAACTTGCAGAGCAATTGTTAGCTTTCCGGGTTCTCCTTCGGATTACCCCTCCTACTACCTGGCCACTCTTCTTACTAAAAGGGATGGCTATGCAATTCGTTTACACAAAAAAATCCCTTCTCAGCTACAGAACACAATTACAGATGAAGATGGGAACAATGTCATAGCGACTGGAAATGCTATGGGGGTCAGAATATCATTAGTTTCCCTTTATTCCTCTACTACTTCTCCCCATAAAATTTCGATCGCCCTGCTAAAAAGACTCGAAATGCAGGACCTGGGAAAATTGATAATTGGTGGGGACCTAAAACTTACCTTGGACCCGACCCTTGATAGATCAGGGAAATCCTCTGGCGATAGATTCCCCAACAAAACAAAACAGATTAAGTCCCTGTTCAATAGCTTAGGGCTGGTCGATGCCTGGAGGGGACTCCATCCCGATAAGAGGGAATATACATTCTACTCTTCTACCCACTTGACATACTCCAGGATTGACACTATTTTGGTTAGCTCATCCCTATATGACTTTATCTTGCAATCTGAGATTGTTCCCTGCCCTTGGTCAGACCATGCCCTGGTACTTATGGAACTAGATTTGGGTCCGAATTCAAAACCTCCCTACACTTGGAAAACAAATTAATTTTTATAGTCCAATCCAAGTAGCATGGAATCAATTGCCAAAGACATAAACTTATTTTTTGAGACCAATTCTTCACCCGAGACAGGAGCCGGCTGGCTCTGGGTTGCCCTTAAGGCCTTTGTTAGGGGAACTTGTATCAAGCTGGCCTCTACCCAAAGAAAAATTCTTAGGCAAACAGAGGTAGACCTTACTAAGACCCTAAAGAGACTGGAAGACGCAAACCAGAAGAAACCCTCCCTTCAAGGGCGCAAGCAAATAGACAAAGTAAGGATGGAATTAGATAGCATATTATCGTACCACACTGAAAAGGCAATGAGAAAGATGAAACACTTATATTACTGGAAGGCAAATAAGCCTGACTCCCTTCTAGCTAGAAGACTAAATACTAAATTTTCCCAAAATAGAACCACCCAGACCGGACCACCACTTAGTAAATTTGAACTTGGATGTATGCCATGAGGAAGTTAAAACCACTATACTGTGACTCAAATTGGGCAAATCTACAGGGCAAGACTGCTTCACTAACTTGTATTATAAAAAACTTTGAACCCCTTCTCACCCCCTACCTTACATCTCTATTTAATGCAATCTTAAATGGGGAAGCTATGCCTGCCGAACTAAATCAGGTAGACCTAGTTGTTTTCCCAAAAGAGGGTAGGTATATTCTGGAGGTTAAAAATGTCTGCCCCATTTCATTGAGTAATGGAGATATGAAGATCCTGGCCAAAATTATGGCTAACCGCATCTCTAAATTTCTACCAGATCTAGTTCATAAGGACCAAACAGGGATTATACCTTTCAGAGAGGCTGGGGACAATGTCAGGAGAATCTTAAACACTCAATATCTAGCTCATAAATCTGACACTAAATTGTGTCTTTTAGCTCTAGACATTGAGAAGGCTTTTGATACGGTAGAATGGCAGTATCCTTATAAATACTAAACAAGTTTGGATTCGGGGTGGCTTTATTAACCTGCTTAGGAGATACTATAACTCCCCAACAGCTAATTTAATATTACCAAGAGCACAAAGCTAAAATCTTAATTCAAAGAGGGACTAGGCAAGGGTGTCCACTTTCACCTTTGTTATTCGCTCTCGCCATGGAACCCCTAGCGGAAGAAATAAGATCTAAACCTGAAATTCTGGGGCTTCAAGTTTGTCTCCAGCATTTTAAATGCTCTCTTTTTGCGGACGACGTATGTACCCGCTTTACTCTAATCCAGTGTTCATGTCCAGTATAAAGGAGTTTGGCAAAGTCTCAGGCCTTAATCTAGCTGTAGAGAAAACTGAAGCGCTGGGGATAGGTATGGCTCAAACTGAAATTTACCATCTTAAATCTGCCTACAACTTAATTAACAACTCGCTTTCTCTCTCTATGCACTCTCTACTGTATGTGTGCTGTTTCTATGTCTGTGCGTCCTCTCTCTGTGCCCTCTGTATCTCTCTGTGCCCTCTGTATCTCTCTGTGCCCTCTCACTGCACTGTGAGTGCTCTCTGTCTTTCTCCCTCTCCTCTCTCTCTCACTCCCACTCTCTTCATCTCCCTCCCTCCCTCTCTCTCTGTCTCCCTCCTTTCTCTCTCCCTCTCACTAACTGCCCCCCCCCCCCCCCCCCCACAGCCTTAATTAACCACAGACACATGCACAGCTGCGTCGGTTCGAATTGGATGCAACTACCGCTATTTAGCGGTAGTAGCTTGTGAGTACTGCATGCGCAGAACACACCACTCAGGCATTACTCACAAGCTCATAACTATTATAGTGGAGGTAGAGGAGCAAGTCCTTGTAGAATAAGTAGTCTCATTTTTCTGAAAAAAATGCTTTTATGCACATGGTTTACACAACTGCTAATGTTGTTAGTTTGGTAGATACTTCCCCTACTTTAGTGGTCTTTTTTATGGGCAAAAAAGTGCTCTGTTAGGCTTTTAAAAGATAAGTGAAAAGACTTGAAGAGCAATGTAAACACATTCGGGGTAAATTATAGGATTGTTTTCATGTTTTTTTATGTTAACAAAGTTATTTATATTATTTATGAGACTATTAATATAATACATATTTATTCTTCCCCCATCAGAACATAAAGGGGAATATTTACTAAGCTTAGTCCATAGTAATCATCTATTTGTCTTATGAATACCTAAATCCATGAGTGAACCAGACCTGACAGGTGCAATGTTTACTGGAACACTGTGTGACTGTTTTGATATCTGTATTTTTTATTTTTTTTTTACAAAATATTGCATCATTTTGGGATTTGGAATGATTCTAACTTAATTATGCTGACAAAGAAATGTACCAACAGAATTGTTTTGCGTGTAACAAGCACCAGTATGATATGAGTTTGGGGAATTAAGGCAATTGCAAATACTGTACAAGATTCTGCTTCTATAAAAGCAATTACAGGATAAAGATTATTTTTTCTCTCCTGCAAAAAGAGAAAAATAAGATATACACTCTGAAAATATATAATTCATATAGTTTCATTTTTATTGTGTTACTCCAAAAAGAATGAACTTTCACCAAATAAAACATTGCTTCATTAGATGAAATTAGAACATGAAATAATTCAAACAACATTGATATATCTATATTTAGAGCATGTTTTTTTCTGTGCCTGTATCTATTTGAATATCCGCATTCTTCTCTTTCTAGTCCACAGTTTCTTCATTACATAAGTATCTATATTAAGTATATTAAACTACTTTCCTGAAAACCAATTAAAAAAATATTTTGAAGAAAACAATAATTTTATAGAATTGATAAAGAGCTTAAAAAAGGAAATAATATAATTCATAGAACAACATATGCTAATGTTACCTGTTATTCTACGCACCTCCATGGGGTAATTACATTAAAAAGTAAATTAATAAATAAATTATAGATTAAATGATATTAATAAATTACCTGTATTTCTTTTCATATCTATACATTATTTTATCAACAAGTGCTTAAAAGCTCAGTTTTTATTTACTGAAATTTCCAAATAGTCCCAACAAAGGTCTGTCTCCTGTAACTTAAGCAGAGCCTTCCTCCCCATTGGAAACAATGGGCTCCATAGGCCATGTGGATTAGCCTGATTGAATTTGGAGTTGTTGTCGGCCCTCTATTGATTGGTCTCCCAGCCTTTACCTTTGACCAATTGGAGAAGTGCTGATGGCAACATTCAGAGACCGTAAGGTAGTAAGTTCAAGCCATTTTGTTGGCTTCCCACACATTTGACTCCCACTGGCCAATCACAGACTTGCCGACATAGATGCTTTTGAGAAGTTGTAAAACAGTTTGGTGAGTTTTATTATGTTTGCCCCCCTATAAATGCACCCTAATTCCCGTATAAAATGTACTGGCTGTAGAGCGGTATTTCCAAGCTATAAGACTCTATTTTACAGGAAAGACCATCTTCCACAGATCTCTGGTGAGTCCTGGTGAGCTATTTGGAGCTGAGAAGATTAGAGGAGTATCCGGTGATTGTGGAGCAGGGGATACCTGTGTCATCACAGTAATACATTAAATGTTATATTTATTTATATACTGTTAACTCTAAGGCTTCAAAAGAGCAGATTTTGAATTGTTTATGTCATGTAATATGTGAGATTTACTTTAAAGGAGTCTCCATTTTTTTAATTTCACCAACTAAATGTAAAATCTCATGAACATTTTTTTATAATTTTCATGCCCATTATTTGGCCAGCAAACCTGGGATTTTGGTACATTAACTTGTTTTTTATTTAACTATGTAAATTATTACATCATTGGAGTCCACTATTTTATCTAGAATTGCACAAAATAAAATCAAAAGTAACATGCATTAAGCTACATCTCTTATCCTGCATCAACATGAAAACAACAATTAAGAAGCAAATAGCTAACTCTCTGGGGTGAAGTTGCCATGAGGGTCCCTAAAGAACTCCTGCAGAAATCTACATTTAAAAAAAAGAACAACTATGCCCTACGGCAGACATTAGTACTTTGAAGATGTTGCATTGTATGTGCACAATAACTTCTCCTGAACCGAGCCATCTGCTTCTGACAATCATTATATTAATCAGAAGTGAAGGTGTTCCCAGGCTGGAAGTCCTACACAGGCGCTGTTAATCCTTTGGAATTGTAGTTATTATAAATGGATAATGGATTCTTTATTTCTGGCTATTATAATAAAATACTTACCCATGGGCTAATAACAACAAACTATTTGCCACCATATTAGTGGTTACTTCTTAAAAACAATTTTATATCAGATCCATTTAAAACACATACTGAATAGACTTATCATGCTTTTTTGTTTTTGTTTTATAAAAATGTTTGACTATGTTTACTTAATTATTGTTATCCTTAGTAAAATACTTTAGCTTCTTGAAACCTTGCCTTCTTCTTCTTTCCTTCCTTACATTCTACCATCTTTAACATCTGTGCACTTCAGTACTGCATTTTGGTGATTAAACCCTCTGGGGTAGAACTTTCAATATCTGTATCTCATGGTGATTGTTAGAAACAGCAGTATAAATTGACAATATTTAGTATTTTTTAGAATTTAAAAAAAATAACCGAGGAGCAAATGTGGAGACATTGTATATAGATGATCCTTTTTTACATTCTAAACCACCTACCACTCATTATTATTATACATTATTTAAAATATTGCTTATAACTAACTTGAGAGATTAGAATTTGTAGAAATATTTAGAATTATAGGTATGATCATTTATATATATATCCACATTTTTTAAGTAAATGATGTCAGTTTAAACTGTCTCCATACAGATAATGCAAACTCCAAAAATTGAAGGGAGCACTTTTTACTGTTTACAACGCTTCTGATTTGGCAATTGTTGTTTTTATCCCTGTGGACCTTTTTTAACTACTTTAGATTGATACATTGAATCCATTTTCATCAATGATTATAGATATTTTTGTCTATTTTCTTCATTACCGCCAGTCTGATTATACGAATGGTGAGAAACCAACCGATACACCCATTATGTTTATTTATATAGGTATATACTGTATGTACTGTAGCACAACCTGTGAACAGTGTCCAACGAGTTAGCTGCAAGCCTCTATAGATACGGATTGATTCAAACAAGAAGTGGTAATAGCCAAGCATAAGATCTGACTCTTTCAGATGTATCACCAGGAAGTTAAAACCCACATGGTTTTTCTGGCATATAGCTACTTTTTGCCTCTAGGACTTTACTATTGAATGATTACAATACTTTCCATCTACTAATTCCTAACCAGAGGTAACATAAATGATCCTATAAGAGTGCTTCAGTCGATCCAGGAGCAATACTAAGTGGAGATTTTGTATTATTTTGGTTTATATAATACAATGTACTTTATGTGAAACAGGCTGTTACATTGGAGAAATCAGCCCAAAACTGCACTTAAGGATGAATTTACACAGACATGCAATAAGAAAGTACAATGAAGAAAATTATTGTACTCCAGTTGGACACCATTTTAGCCAGAATGATCACTCCATCTAAAACCTAAACATCAAAATACTCAGAGGAAATTTTAAAAACATCCAAGAGAGAAAAGCATTTGAAATAAAGATGATCACATTCTTCAATGCTAAAAATACAGGACTTAATAAGGACTTGGGGTTTCTAACATAATATCACAATTTCTTGTGATTTTTTCCTATTTTACTATACCAGGCTTGTGACTCTTAATGAGTTGTTTGTCCAACAGAAAATTGCTCTGTTTTTTCATGTATGTATTGATGGAAATGTATATATATGTTTCCTATACTATGTTGTGTTGAATCACCCTATATGTATTTACCTGATGATATCAGATGCTGTCTCCACTCTCTGTCCATCTGCTGTTTACATTCAAATCTGTCAGTATTGCTTCAGACTTGATAAAGAGAGGTTGAACCTCTCCAAAGCTCGTTAATATAAATAACCCGTTTGTCCAATACAAAAGGTATCACAATATGCTGCAATACTCATTATTAATCTATATATAGTGAATCAGCAGAGTATTGCAGTACATAGGGATACCTTTTTTATAGGACAAAAATATTCATAATATAGCGAGGAGCTTTTGGAGAGATAAACCTCTCTTTATCAAGTCAAAAAGCTATACTGATAAAAATATGTAAAGGCCTAAAAAATGGATTGAAAAAGGAAAAAGAAAATAAGGTACAAAAATCCATTGGGCAGAGATAAGAAACACAGAGCAGCATTGTAAATAATGTCCTGATAGGTAAGTTTGTGTTTTTGTAGATCAGGTTTTAGATAAGAGAGTCATACGTTAGAGCCATAAATCCCCCCTGGGGTACGGTAACTGTCTTCATTGTGATTTTTTATGGAAAGCCTGCGTAGATTCATCCTCAAGTGTAATTTGACTGGTATCCACAATGTAACAGCCACTTTCACATACAGTACATTGTATTTTGTACACTACATCAGATGATGTACATATATAGTGACAACTTCACCAATTACCAGTTTCCTCACTAACCAGCTCTCATATAGCTAAACTTGGGTGGAGTAAAACAAACTAGCCTGTATATTTCTTCAGATTTCCAGAGCTACGCTCTACTCCAAGCTGCCATAAGCTGTAGACATTTGTTTCACTGTGTGTGTGTCTCTCCGGGTCTGACAACACTGCAAACAATCAGACCATTAGCAGCTCCTTCCATACTCCAGGAGCAGTCTTAATTCAGTGCTGATATGGGGCAGCTAATTAATTGAGCAGGCAACTTAGATCCTGCAGTCCTTAGGGGGGGAGGGATCATTGCAAAGTCTGGGGCTCACATAAAACCCTTGGGTAACTCTGTCACTTTATATATATATATATATATATATATATATATATATATATATATATATATACAGTGCTTTGCATAAGTATCCACCCTCCTTAGGCATTTTTTGTGTTTTGTTGCCTCACAACCTGGAATTAACATGGATTGTTTGAGAATTTGCATCATTTAATTTACAGAACATGCCCACAACATTAAAGATGTTTTTTTTAATTTTTTTATTGTGAAGCAGACAACAAATAACATAAAAAGTCAATGTGCATAAATATTCATCACCCTAAAGTCAATACTTTGTAGAGCTACCTTTTGCGGCAATCACAGCTCCAAGTCGCTTTGGATAAGTCTCTATGAGCTTGCCACATCTTACCACTGGGATTTTTGCCCATTCCTCCTTGCAAGACTGCTCCAGCTTCTTCAAGTTGGATGGTTTGCGCTTGTGAACAGCAATCTTTAAGTCTGACCACAGATTTTCTATTGGATTGAGGTCTGGGCTTTGACTAGGCCATTCCAACACATTTACATGTTTCCCCTTAAACCACTCGTGTTGCTTGTCCTCCTGGAAGGTTAACCTCCGTCCTAGCCTCAAATCATGCACAGAGTGGTACAGGTTTTGCTCAAGAATATACCATCCATCGTTCTCTCAACTCTGACCAGTTTCCCACTCCCGGCTGCTGAAAAACATCCCCACAGCATGATGCTGCCACCATCATGTTTCACTGGGGATGGTGTTCTTTGGGTGATGTGATGTGTTGGGTTTGCGCCAGACGCAGCATTTTCTTTGATGGCCGCAAAAATACATTTTAGTCTCATCAGACCAGAGCACCTTCCTCCATACATTTTGAGAGTCTCCCACATGCCTTTTTGCAAACTCAAAACGTGCCATTTTGTTTTTTGCTGAAAGTAATGGTCAAGTAATCTTCTGGCCAACTCTATGGAGCGTACGGCTTATTGTCGTCCTATATACAGATGATCGAGTCTCTGGAACTCTGCAGCTCCTCCAGGGTTACCTTAGGTCTCTGTGCTGCCTCTCTGAATAATGCCCTCCTTGCCATGAGTTTTGGTGGGCGGATCTCTCTTTGCAGGTTTGCTGTTGTGCCATGTTCTTTCCATTTGGTTATGATAGATTTGATGGTGCTCCTGGAAGATTTGGATATTTTAGTATAACCTAATCCTGACTTGTACTTCTCAACAACATTGTCCCTTACTTGTTTGAAGAGTTCCTTAGTCTTCATTGCAGTGTTTGGTTAGTGGTGCCTCTTGCTTAGGTGTTTCAGCCTCTGGGGCCTTTCAAAAAAGGTGTGTATATGTAATGACAGATCATGTGACACAGGTGGAGATCATTTCACTAATTATGTGACTTCTGAAGGTAATTGGTTGCACCAGAGATTTTTTAGGCTTAATAACAAAGGGGGTGAATACATACGCACATGCCAATTTCTAAAACATAGTTTTCTATATATATTTTTCTCATTTCACTTCACCAACTTAAACTATTGTGTTCTGATCCATCACATAAAATTCAGATTAGCAAAACATTAAACTTACGGCTGTAATGTAACAAAATAGGTAAAAAGTCAAGGGGGTGAATACTTTTGCAAGGCACTGTATTGTTGTTGTTTAGTCATTCAGTCCCGTCCAACTCTCCGTGACTCTATGGACCACAGCACTCCATGTGCATCTCTCAGTCACTGGCCCTCTAAGCTCCATGAAGTTCATGTCCATTGCTTCAGTGACATCATCTCTCCATCTCCGCCTCTGTTGCCCACATCTTCTTGTGCCTTAAATCTTTCCCAGCATCAGAGTCTTTTTTAGGGAATCGTGCCGTCTCATGATATGGCCAAAATATTTGAGTTTCATGATGATACCTTCTAGTGAACAGTTTGTCTTTAATTTCCTGGAATTATTGGATCTTCTTGCAGTCCAAGGGACTCTAAGCAGTCTTCTCCAACACCACACTTCAATTATATGGCTCTCAGACTTCTTTATGGTCCAGCTCTCACATTCGTATTTTACTACTGGGAATACCATAGTTCGCACCATGCAGACCTTTGTTGATAGTTCTTTATTTGTTACTAGCTTGTCCAAGCTTGCCATAGCTTTCGTCCTCAGAAGCAAACAACTTTAAATTTCATGACTACAGTCACCATCTGCAGAGATCTTGGATCCAAGGAAAAAAAATCTGTCACGGCCTCCACTTCTTTCCCATCTATTTGCTAGGAAGTGAGATTGCCATTTGCCATGATCTTCATCTTTTTAATGTTGAGCATCAGGCCAGCTTTTGCACTCTCTTCTTTTAGCCTCATCAATAAGTCCTTTAGTTTCTCCTCACTTTCAGCCATCAGAGTAGTATCAATGGCGTATCTGCGGTTGTTGATATTCCTTCCAGCAATATTGATTCCGGCTTTGGAATCATCCAATACAGCCTTACGCATGATGTACTCTGCGTATAAGTTGGTAATTAAGGTGATAATATACAACCTTGTCGCCCTCCTTTTCTGATCTTGAACCATTCTGTTGTCCATTCTCTTCTTTTACCCTCATCAATAAGTCCTTTAGTTCCTCCTCACTTTCAGCCATCAGAGTAGTATCATCGGCGTATTGATTCCGGCTTTGGATTCATCCAGTCCAGCCTTACACATGATGTATAAGTTGAATAAATAAGGTGATAATATACAACCTTGTCACACTCCTTTTCCGTTGTCCCATTTTCGGTTCTGACAGTGGCATCTTGGTCGACATGCAGATACTTTAGGAGGAGGATGAGATGATCTGGTGCTCCCATCTCTTTAAGGGCATGACACATTTTGTTGGGATTCACACAGTCAAATGCTTTAGAATAGCAGAAGTAAATGTTTTTTTTTGGAACTAGAATGTTATGAACAGAAGGGCCCACTGGACTGTTTGGGGTTAATCAGTTATTATGTGTGTGATTAGAAGGTACTAACAACTTGCTGAGCAGTTATATCATGGGTGTAATGCATACATATAGTTATATCATGGATGTAATACGTGCATATAGTCATTGATTAACATTAAAATAATGTATCTGTATTAGAAGTAGGATAGTACGCTATGCATAGATAATAAAGTTAATGCAGTCACTCAGAAGTTTAAAAAAAAAGAAAGAAAAGGGTTCTTCACAGTAAGGGTGGTTAATCTGTGGAATTCTCTACCAGAGGAGGTGGTGACAGCAGATTCGATAGATAACTTTAAAAGGGGACTGGATTTATTTCTAATTAAAAAGGGAATTCAGGGTTATCATGGATAATTAGAGAGACAGTATTGATCCAGGGAGAAATCCGATCGCCAGTATCTGGGGTCATAAAGGATTTTTTTTTTTTTCCCTTTGAGACGATTGGCTAAGTCTCATTTGTTTGCTTTTTCTGTTTGCCTTCCTCTGAATTAATTAATAATTAAAAATAAAATAAAAAATAAATAATTAAATAAATGTAATAAATAGTTTATAAACAACTAATTAATTAATATTTAATCCGCATATTGCAGATCAGAGGAGATTTTAAAAGGTTGAACTTGATGGACTGAAAGTCTTTTTTCAACCTTAATTACTATGGGCCTCATTCTATTAGCGGCCGTAAATCGGCCGTAAGGCTGCGATTCCTTGCGGGGGTTCTGTTAACTCGCGATTCTATTATACGGCCCCGCAAGGATCTCCTTTTACGGCCGGCCGCATATCTTGGAACCGGCCGCCAGCTGTGAAATATAAAAACTCAAAAATAAATTCAAGCCTGCACTGTACAGCTCTGTAAATGCTAGGGATCATATTGGGGGACATGAGGATTAAAAGGAACCCACTCTCAAGCTTGCACATCAGCCCAAACCCAAGTTCAAATTAACTGTTTATTTTCCGGCTGCGGCGTGGGCGGGTCTGAGGTGCTCCAAGCACTCTGGACTTTTTACATGGATATTTTACGGATATTAAAAATAAAATATTTTACGGATTTGAGTATAGGATAATTATGTGCTATTTTTTCTAACACCGAAAATCCCTTTATAGTCTTCTCAAAGTGCAGGATGGCTTTATTTGAGCTATTTTAAGTGCTTAATTGGTGCTAGCGGGACCTTTTTCCTGCAAGTAAGCAGCGGCTCGCTTTTAGCCTTGCAGAGAGGTTTCCCGGAGCAATTGAATTGCAAATAGGAATTTCTTACGGCCGAAACTCTTGCGGCCGTTTTAGATCAAAGGCTTTCCTCTGGCGCGAGCCCCGCAACGGCTGCGGCCGCTAATAGAATGAGGCCCTATGTAACTATGTAAAGGGTTAAATATTCTAAAGAATTTATATGGCCCTGTGATCGGCCATGTATGAAGGCTCTGGCTTTAGTCATGAAGGGGGGAGATAGTTTTATGGCTCTGTAAGAGGAAAGAAAATGTGTAATGAGAACAAGAAAGCCAAACCCCTCTATACATCTGGTGATCATGTGGGTGAGGGGGATAGCAAGCTATTTGCCCAGGAGGATGGGCTAGAACTGGGGAAAAGTCTTTGTTTTTTTGAGTCATCTGAAAATGTGTTTTGAAAAATAAAGAAGTGCCAGTCTTCGGGGGTCTGATGGTGCCTGCCTCTTCAGAAATGATGCTGTCATTTGAAGTGTCTGCTGGTGTTGAGATCTGAACAAACATTTGCGACCCATAGAGAGAGAGAATTGGGGTGAGCGTAGTACCCCAAATCTGGCGGGCGTAACAAAGAATCTTAAGCATTACCTTGCTGGCATGTAAAATGAGTGCAATTGTTCGATAATTGGAGCACTCTTTGGCACTGCCTTTTTTGGGATTGGGATGAAGACTGACCTTTTCCAGTCTATTGGCCAATGTGTTGGCATAAGGCAAGTAACACTTTCACAGCATCATCCTGTAGAATTTTGAATAGTTCAATTGGGATCCCATCACCTCCTGCAGCCTTATTATCAGCAAGACATCCTAGGGCCCATCTCACTTCACTCTCCAAGATGTCTGGCTCCAGCTCATTGGACAAATTATTGAGGTCATCACTGCTGTTAAGATCCTTCCTGTATCAATCTTCAGTGTATTCCTGCTACCTCTTCTTTATCTAATCTTTTCTGTCCCTACTATTTTTGTCTTTTATCACGCCCACTTTAGTGTGAAAGGTGCCTTTTAGGTTCCAATTTTTCTTGAAGAGATCTCTTGATACCCATTCTTTTATCTTCTTTAATCTCTTTACATCACTCATTGTGTTCTCCTTTTCTCTTCTTGCTATTCTCTAAAATTCTGCATTTAGTTGGACAAATCTTTTCCTATCTCCACTACCTTTCGCTTTCTTTCTTTCCTGGGCTACTTTCAAAGCCTCATCAGACAGTCAGTTTGACTTTATATATATATATATATATATATATATATATATATATATAGTAGTTATGTATATGGAGCATTACATATTCAGCTGTCAGATATTGTATAAGAAAAACCCATATAGTTTTGAGAACATTAACTTTTAGTCTTGCTTTAAGACATTCTTTGGATCACAGTAGCGGACAGAAAAAATGTGTTATCGTAACCAAACATATTGTTGTCCAGGTGTCTTCAATTCACTCTTTAATGACTCCATACAATAATTTGAATTAGCAATTATAGTTTTCAGTTGGTAACTCTGCTGAGGAAAGGCAGAGAGCGTACAGACATGCTTTGCATCACATGTTTCTTATCTTTATTTATAAGGAGCCCAGACTAAGCTGAAGCAGTGTTAGGATGGATATTTTCTTTATTACTTTTATGCTTTTTAACACTGTGCCTTAGACAATGAAGAATAAAACTATTATGGTTAGAACTAAAGACAAATGAATGCACTGTATAGCTATACATGTTTGTGTAACGTTTGAAGCATTTGCTGTGAAGATGTACAAGTTTCACTTGTTGCATAAATATCCATTAGAAGTCTAATGTAGGCGTTTTTTCAGACAGTTATTTGTCATTGCTTTCCGCATGTTAAGGAAAAATACCTGAACGACTCTGTCTTAAAATTATAAATCAGTACCACTTTTAAGTGGTAAGAGGTCAGTCAAAACACTTTTTCAGTTATTGCTCTTTTGCATTTTTTCTGATCAAAAAACTAAAAATTACACTGTGTTTAGCTGGATTTCCCATCACATCTTGGATGAAGATCCATACTTCTGTTTAAATCTGGGGTATAACCTGAGTATGACTATTATTGTAGTTACCTGTGCACAGCCTAGGGGAATGTTTTGCATTTGCAATGTGTTTGTGTCGTTCAGTTGTGTCTGACTCTTCGTGACCCCATGGATCGTAACACACCATGCGGATCCATTTGGTATTCATGGCAGAGATACTGGAGTGGGTTGTCAACTCTTTCTCCAGTGGGCCACAGCATATAGCTTCTAGTATTCCTAGGTGGTGTCCTATCCACTAACTGACAGGTCCAACCCTGCTTGACTTGGTGGTGTGACATCTTGGACGCCTGACTGGAATCAAACCCAGATTGCAGTGGTGAAAGCACCAAATTCTAACCACTGGACCACCGAGGGAAGAGTTGCTCAATTTTAAGCCATGGCAATGCTGTTTGACACACAATGTAAAACTTTTTATACTCTGAGTAGTATAGCGAGCCTCTCCTCTTGTTTACTTTTATTCCTATGAGCGCCTTGTGCTCTCATGACAAAGACAGATATATATGCCAATTTTTTTTGTATAATTATTAATTTATTATTTACTTAATAAAATAATATACTTTACCTATTTGTAATTGATATATCCAGCAATGAATAGCCTGAAGAGCTAAGTATCTCTTCTTATTTTCCTGCAGCATACAATGTACAGTTGGCCTGTTGCTGCCCTGAGGAGAAAGTCTCATCAATGTCCCAGTTGTGCTTTTGAAATATGCTGGGTGCGTGTGGGCAAACCGTTGCTTTCGTTATTTTAGAATTGTTGTGTTAGTGTGTTAAAATGGCGTTGTTTGTCTATGTGCTACGCGGGTCGCGAGCATTTTCTGTGCTGCCTAAGTGTGTATTTTAGTACCTCGTACGTCCCTGGCAAAAGTCGTACATGTCTGGCTGTGTTTTGCGCATTTCGGGGTCATATAGCCTCGTTTTCATTTTTTTTGTCTGCCATTTCTTTCCTTGCTTAGGCGATTTTAAATTGTCTAAACTCATTAAATTGGACTTTAGTTAGCGTGCAACCTTTCCTTTCAGATGTCATAGCTTTCCTCTCATGCTTTGTGTGTGTTTTTTTTTGTTTCTTTTTTTTGTGTTGTTTTTGAATGTACGCATTTGGTCCGTTTATCTCGTATTTTTGCAACCTCGTGGGTCGTAATTAAAAGTTGTATGTCCTTGTCAGTATTTTACGTGCTTTGGGGTCGTTGAGCCTCGTTTTCATTTTTTCCGCCGTCATTTCTTTTCTCGCTTAGCTGAATTTCAAGTGGCGAAACTGCGTTAAATCGACTTTAATTCGCTTGCAACCTGCACCCCAGAGGTCCTGCTGTGTGTGATGTTTTTGTAAATTTATTTTTTTAATTTTCATTGTTTTTTGCTGTACTCATTTCGGACGTTAAGTTCGTATTTTTATGACCTCATAGTCTTTTTTTTTCTAAGTCCCATGGGTCATATTTTTTTGTTTTCTAAGTCCTGCGGCTTTGATTTTTTTTTTTTTTGCAGTCGTGCTTTTCTGGGGTTTATTTGTCCCGGGAGTGAGGCGGCATTGAGCCTCCACCTCCGCAAATATTTTAATATGTTAAAATAAGTTTAGTTTACAAAATTTAAACTTTTAAATTTCCCTTGAAATTTTAAACCCTTTTTATTGGCTTTATACTAATTAATATGTTATATATATTCTTAAAGAGCCACTTGTGTTTGCATCGTTCAGTCATGTCCGACTCTCCATGACCTCATGGACCACACACCATGCTAATCCACTTGGTATTCATGGCCGAGATACTGGAGTGGGTTACCAGTTCTTTCTCCAGTGGGCCACAGCATACAGCTCCTGGTATTCCCAGGTAGTCTCCCATCGAAGTACTGACTAGGCCCAACCCTGCATGGTTTCAGGGTGATATAACCTTTTGGTTGCCTGACTGGAATCAAACTCAGGTTGCAGTGGTGAAAGCACCAAATCCTAACCACTGGACCACCAAGCAACCCAAAAACGCCACATAAAGGGCCACTTAATTCAGCACAATTTAGAGCACACTACTGTAAAGATGTTAAAATACTTTTAGAATTTTTGAAATGCATGCATTTTTTCACAGAAAAATTAACAAATTAAATATTTGTTTACGTGAGTCACTAGCAAGCCACCCACCAGACAGACCCACAGCAATAGCTGTGTGCATTGAGCATAAGCAAAAAAAAGAGTTAACCCTTCACAAATTAATTTGTCCTAAATAGGACAGTTGGTGGTTAATATCTCCTGCTGCATTCCTGAGTTCAGGGAAAATCTATAAATCTTTGTGTTCATGGAGTCTTCACTGCACAGTGTTGGCATATTTTATTAATCATGGAATAGTCAGTAGAGAAGACACATTGGCCCCTATTCAGTTGAGAAAACTGTAAATTCAGGAGCCTGTAATGGAGCCTGTAAACTAATTTGTTATTCAATTGGCGTCTTTTCGATAGCCGCAAAGGATTTGCGGGTTACATGATGAAAATGCCTCCAATTGTTAAAATCGTAACTCCGACCCAGCTAAGCCTTTTATCTTTCAAGCCTGTAAATGTTACAATCGCAAAATGCTACAATTCCTCATGCAAATGTTCTTACACCTTTAAATGTAGAAGAAAATCCTATGAACACCAGATAGGACTCGCAAGGGGGTTAAATACCTGATTGAAGGACTGTAAATGCA
Source organism: Discoglossus pictus (assembly GCA_027410445.1). NCBI lineage: Eukaryota > Metazoa > Chordata > Amphibia > Anura > Alytidae > Discoglossus > Discoglossus pictus. The sequence continues at coordinate 166,537,742 of CM050166.1, forward strand.
AATTATCAATCAATACTGCACTTTAAAATATGAGGAAAATGATAAAAGACATTAGAATTAATTGCACATCAGTCACAAGCTCGCAAAATTATTTTTTTATGCTTAATTTCCATGTTTTATCAATCTTGGTAATCAATTAGTCAATTTCCTCCAGGAAGAGTTGATGGTCTTGTTAGAGACTGTACGCCAGGCCTTATGTGTCAGAGTGACACAGTGAAGGATATTTAAATGGTCCTTCAAGAGCTCTCTCAGTGTAATCTCAGTATCCAAATTCACCTCAAAGCACATCTGAAAGAGAGTCTTGCAGCCCCATTATATTCCAAGCCCATAGTTTCAACGAATGGGCAAATCAAGAGAGCGCTTCAAGAAAATTGGGAACCTACCGTATATACTCGAGTATAAGCCGAGTTTTTCAGCCCTTTTTTTAAGGCTAAAAAGGGCCCCCTCGGTTTATACTCGAGTCACTCGCCCACGTGTCTCTCTAACCCCCCCCGGGTTTCTCTAACCCCCCGTGTCTCTCTAACCACCCCAGGGTCTCTCTACCCCCCTGTGTTTCTCTAACCCCCCCGTGTCTCTTTCCCTCCCCCTCCTCATCCTCAACCCCCCTCCTCACTTGTTTCCCTCTAAATACCTCCCCCTCACTTACCTGCTTCTTCTCCGGCCTCTGCTCCTTCCGCCTTGACCCGGCGTGCATGTGACGTCACGTCATTAGCATATACTGGGTGCCAGCACCCGTTATATGCTAATGACGCAGCGCAAATGTGACGTCACATGCGCGCCGCGTCAAAACGGAAGGAGCAGAGTCCAGAGAAGAAGCAGGTAAGTGAGGGGAAAGGTAGATGGGGATGTATTTAGGGGGGTTTAAAATGAGGAGGGGGGTTGAGGAGGGGGTTGAGGATGGGGGGTTGAGGTTGGGGGGGTTGAGGATGGGGGGGTTGAGGAGGGGGGTTGAGGATGGGGGGTTTGAGGACGGGGGGGTTGAGAAGGGGGTTGATGAGGAGGTGGGAGGTTGAAGTTGAGGAGGGGGTTGAGGTTGAGGAGGGGGGTTGAGGTTGAGGGGGGGGTGAGGAGGGGGTTGAGGATGGGGGGGTTGAGGATGAGGATGGGGGTTGAGGGGGGAGGATGAGGATGGGGGTTGAGGAGTGAGGTTGAGGGGGGGTTGAGGAGAGGGTTGAGGATGGGGGGATTGAGGAGGGAGGATGAGGAGGGAGGTTGAGGAGGGGGTTGAGGATGAGGAGGGAGGTTGAGGATGAGGAGGGAGGTTGATGTTATGGAGGGGGTTGAGGAGGGGGTTGAGGATGGGCGGGTTGAGGAAGAGGTTGAGGATGAGGGGGTTGAGGAGGGAGGTTGATGAGGAGGAGGGAGGTTGAGGTTGAGGAGGGGGGTTGAGGTTGAGGAGGGGGGTTGAAGTTGAGGGGGGGCGAGGAGGGGGTTGAGGATGGGGGGGTTGAGGATGGGAGTTGAGGGGGGAGGATGAGGATGGGGGTTGAGGAGTGAGGTTGAGGGGGGTTGAGGTGGGGGTTGAGGATGGGGGGATTGAGGAGGGAGGATGAGGAGGGAGGTTGAGGAGGGGGTTGAGGATGAAGAGGGAGGTTGAGGCTTGGAGGGGGTTGAGGAGGGGGTTGAGGATGGGCGGCTTGAGAAGGGGGTTGAGGATGAGGGGGTTGTGGAGGGAGGTTGAGGATGAGGAGGGAGGTTGAGGATGAGGAGGGAGGTTGAGGATGAGGAGGGAGGTTGAGGAGGGAGGTTGGAAATGAGGAGGGGGGTTGAGGAGGGTGATAAGGGAGGGGTGAAGAGACACAGGGAAGGGAGAGGGGACAAGAGACACGGGAGAGAGAGGGGGACACAGAGGGCACAAGAGGGACACAGGGGGCAGCACATTTCCCACCCTCGGCTTATACTAGAGTCACTCATTTTACCCAGTATTTTGTGGTAAAATAGGTGCCTCGGCTTATACTCGGTCGGCTTATACTCGAGTATATACAGTAAATAGCACCTTTCATGCCAAAGTGGGTGTGATAAAAGACAAAAATGATAGGGGCTTAACAGAAGAAGATCAGATACAGAAGAGGTGGCAGGAATACACTGAAGATCTATACAGGAAGGATCTTAACAGCAGTGATGATCTCAAAAGGTTGTTCAATGAGCTGGAGTGAGACATCTTGGAGAGCGAAGTGAGATGTTTAGGATGTCTTGCTGATAATAAGGCTGCATAATAAGGCTGGAGGGAGGTTGAGGTTGAGGAGGGGGGTTGAGGTTGAGGAGGGGGGTTGAGGTTGAGGGGGGGCGAGGAGGGGGTTGAGGATGGGGGGGGTTGAGGATGAGGATGGGAGTTGAGGGGGGAGGATGAGGATGGCGGTTGAGGAGTGAGGTTGAGGGGGGGTTGAGGTGGGGGTTGAGGATGGGGGGATTGAGGAGGGAGGATGAGGAGGGAGGTTGAGGAGGGGGTTGAGGATGAGGAGGGAGGTTGAGGCTTGGAGGGGGTTGAGGAGGGGGTTGAGGATGGGCGGCTTGAGAAGGGGGTTGAGGATGAGGGGGTTGTGGAGGGAGGTTGAGGATGAGGAGGGAGGTTGAGGATGAGGAGGGAGTTTGAGGAGGGAGGTTGGAAATGAGGAGGGGGGTTGCGGAGGGTGATAAGGGAGGGGTGAAGAGACACAGGGAAGGGAGAGGGGACAAGAGACACGGGAGAGAGAGGGGGACACAGAGGGCACAAGAGGGACACAGGGGGCAGCACATTTCCCACCCTCGGCTTATACTAGAGTCACTCATTTTACCCAGTATTTTGTGGTAAAATAGGTGCCTCGGCTTATACTCGGTCGGCTTATACTCGAGTATATACAGTAAATAGCACCTTTCATGCCAAAGTGGGTGTGATAAAAGACAAAAATGATAGGGGCTTAACAGAAGAAGATCAGATACAGAAGAGGTGGCAGGAATACACTGAAGATCTATACAGGAAGGATCTTAACAGCAGTGATGATCTCAAAAGGTTGTTCAATGAGCTGGAGTGAGAAATCTTGGAGAGCGAAGTGAGATGTTTAGGATGTCTTGCTGATAATAAGGCTGCATAATAAGGCTGGAGGGAGGTTGAGGTTGAGGAGGGGGGTTGAGGTTGAGGAGGGGGGTTGAGGTTGAGGGGGGGCGAGGAGGGGGTTGAGGATGGGGGGGTTGAGGATGAGGATGGGAGTTGAGGGGGGAGGATGAGGATGGCGGTTGAGGAGTGAGGTTGAGGGGGGGTTGAGGTGGGGGTTGAGGATGGGGGGATTGAGGAGGGAGGATGAGGAGGGAGGTTGAGGAGGGGGTTGAGGATGAGGAGGGAGGTTGAGGCTTGGAGGGGGTTGAGGAGGGGGTTGAGGATGGGCGGCTTGAGAAGGGGGTTGAGGATGAGGGGGTTGTGGAGGGAGGTTGAGGATGAGGAGGGAGGTTGAGGATGAGGAGGGAGGTTGAGGAGGGAGGTTGGAAATGAGGAGGGGGGTTGCGGAGGGTGATAAGGGAGAGGTGAAGAGACACAGGGAAGGGAGAGGGGAGAAGAGACACGGGAGAGAGAGGGGGACACAGAGGGCACAAGAGGGACACAGGGGGCAGCACATTTCCCACCCTCGGCTTATACTAGAGTCACTCATTTTACCCAGTATTTTGTGGTAAAATAGGTGCCTCGGCTTATACTCGGTCGGCTTATACTCGAGTATATACAGTAAATAGCACCTTTCATGCCAAAGTGGGTGTGATAAAAGACAAAAATGATAGGGGCTTAACAGAAGAAGATCAGATACAGAAGAGGTGGCAGGAATACACTGAAGATCTATACAGGAAGGATCTTAACAGCCGTGATGATCTCAAAAGGTTGTTCAATGAGCTGGAGTGAGACATCTTGGAGAGCGAAGTGAGATGTTTAGGATGTCTTGCTGATAATAAGGCTGCAGGAGGTGATGGAATCCTATTTGAACTATTCAAAATTCTACAGGATGATGCTGTGAAAGTGTTACTTGCCTTATGCCAACACATTTGGAAAACTCAACAATGACTAACAGACTGGAAAAGGCCAGTCTACATCCCAATCCCAAAAAAGGCAGTGCCAAAGATTGCTCCAATTATCGAACAAATGCACTCATTTCACATGCCAGTAAGGTAATGCTTAAGATTGTACAAGTTCGACCCCAACAATATATAGACCAGGAACTACCAGATATACAAGCCAGGTTCCATAGATGAAGAGGCACAAGAGATCACATTGCCAATGTCTGCTGGATAATAGAGAAAGCAATAGGCGGAGCTGGATGAATCCAAAGCCAGAATCCATATTGCTGGAAGGAATATCAACAACCTCAGATGATACCACTCTGATGGCTGAAAGTGAGGAGGAACTAAAGAACTTACTGATGAGGATAAAAGAAGATAGTGCATATGTTGGCCTTCTGCTCAACGTTAAAAAGATGAAGACCATGGCAAATGGCAATCTCACTTACTAGCAAATAGATGGGGAAGAGGTGACAGATTTTATTTTCCTTGGAATCAAGATCTCTGCAGATGGTGACTGTAGTCATGAAATCAAAAGACGTCTGCTTCTGAAGAGGAAATCTACGGCAAGTTCGGACAAGCTAGTTAAAAGTAAAGATATTAATCTATCAACAAAGGTCCGCATGATTCGAACTATGGTATTCCCAGTATAAACATACGCATGTGAGAGCTGGACCATAAAGAAGTCTGAGCTCCGTAGAATTGACGCTTTTGAATTATGGTGTTAGCAAAAACCATGGACTGCAAGAAGATCCAATAAATCAGTACTTCAGGAACTGAAGATGAACTGTTCACTAGAAGCCATGATCATGAGGCTGAAGCTGAAATATTTTGGCCATATCATGAGATGGCAGGATTCACTAGAAAAGACTCTGATGCTTGGAAAGATTGAAGGCACAAGAAGAAAGGGACGACAGAGGTGGAGATGGATAGATGAGGTCACTGAAGCAATGAACATGAACTTGATGGAGCTCAGAGCGGAAGTAAATGAGAGATGCACCTGGCATGCTGTGGTCCATAGAGCCACGGAGAGTTGGACGCGACTGAATGGCTAAATGACAAAAGCAGCAACGGCACACCCACAAAGCCTGCGGGCTTGAAAATCTGCTGCATTACAGAGCTATTAAATTCAACCATGCCGCTAGTTACGGGCGATGCAATTACGGGCGACGGGAGATGCAAGCCTGTAAACTCTTCCTGCACGCAAACTGTTAAAGGGAGGGCTGAGACGCGATCAGCCATTATGATCCAAACCCATAATCACTTAGTTTGACGCAGGCCTAACAGCCAATAGAAAGCGGGGAACCGCAATTAACATGGCAGAAAGGGGTTATAAAGGGTGCGAAAACCGTTAATCATTCACTGTGCTGTAGCTCAGCAAGTGAACACACAGGACTAGGCGTTGGTGGGTTTGTTGGAATTGGACAGAGAGAGAGAGAAGGAGCTTTGTAAGTTTTTTGATATTTTGACCTCTAATATACCTCTAATATATATTAATCCTTAATTTACAACACACATAATTACTGATATCACATAATTTACACACATAAATTAATACATATACATTGCGCTAGGCCACAGCACATCTACACTCCCTTAACCCCCACCTACCCCACCCCCCATACAATTACTATACTACACATTATACTAACATTCTTGTTTTACCACACACACATCCACTTACCGTATTGGTCCGAATATAAGCCGCACCTTTTTTCAGATTTTTGGGCTTCTGAGTAACAGGTGCGGCTTATATTCGCGACCATAACAAAAATTGCCGATTTGTGGGCTTGAGAGGCTTCTTGTGTAGCCATGGTGTTGTACGGAGGAAGTGTTTGCGGGTGTCGCCATCTTGCCGTACTGCAAAATGGAAGTAGTACGCTGTGATCTGTGCAGGGAGCTGCTGCCTGTCACACACCATGATCCTGCTTAATCGGAAGAAGGTGGCGACCGGGTAAGATAAGGAGGGAGAGGTCGGGAGAGAGATAGGAAAGGTCAGGGGAAGAGGAGTAGGGAGTGAAGGCTGGGAGTAAGATATAGGCAGAGAGGCATTGGTTAGAAAGAGGCCAGGGTGGATGGTGAAAGGGGAGTAAGATAGAGGCAGAGAGGCATTGGTTAGAAAGAGGCCAGGGTGGATGGTGAAAGGGGAGTAAGATAGAGGCAGAGAGGCATTGGTTAGAAAGAGGCCAGGGTGGATGGTGAAAGGGAGAAACCCTTGGAAATGGCAAAAAAGGTCTGGGCCAAGAAGGAGAACAGAGAGAGAGGCCAAGGATAGAGTTGCCAGGGGAGATAGTCCAAGAGAGGGAGAGGCCAGGGGAGATATTCCAAGGGGGAGGAAGGAGAAGGGGACGTCTGTAAAGCAATGAATTACATTAGAATTGTGCAACAGTCTCTTTTCTTTTACATTTGCCGTTTTATGGGTGTAAGTGTACTATAGGTAAGTTGCGGCTTATATTGGGGTATTATCTTTTTTTTATTTTTACTTCTTGAATTTCATAGGTGCGGCCTATATGCGGGTGCGGCTTATATTCGGGCCAATACGGTATATGTTATATTTATTTATCCTTATTTTTATTTCATAAATCATAGGAGTAAGTAAGGAGAGGAGGAGAGCGAGGGGAACACTGGAGGGGGAGAGTGAGGAGAGGAGTAGAGTGAGGGGAGGAAGAGAGTGAGGAGAGGAGGAGAGTGAGCAGAGCTAGAGGTATGGAGAGAGAGAGAACCAGATCAGGGAGGTCAGGTGGAGGAGAGCAGCAGGGGGAAGGGATGTGCCCCCAGATGTAGGCACACAAGGTGTAGGGGCAGAGGGTCAGGGGCCTGATCCCAGGGGGGGGGGGGGGTAGTGGGGATGAGGGACCGGCCCCAGGGAGAGGACAGGGAGGCCAGGAACCCCAGGCACAGTTGGGAGGGCAAGAGGCATGTGTCAAAGTGCAGGTCCCCCAATTATAGCTCAGAGGAGATGGACGTCCTCCTCAGGGAAATCCATGCCCTCTATCGGATCATACATGTGGGGAAGATGTGAGGGGTAGCCAGAAGGCAGAGGCCTGGAGTCAGATTGCTTCAGCTGTTGCGGCATTAGGGGTGTAAGGTCTGTAAAACACAGATATGATGACAGCCGGCTGAGGGTGAAGAGGAAGATGGCAGAGGAGGCAAGAGCTACTTATTGTAGATGGGAGTAGACCCTGAGGGAGTGGTTGAGCCAGCGGCAGTGCTGGGCCTACCAGGACAAGTGGACGCAGGTGTGCCAAGAACCATGCAGAGAGAGTATCATATCACACCACACACATTGGTGTATGAACTTGGGGGGGGATGAGGTGGACAAATACCCCGCAGATATCATGATGTTTGCATGTATGTATAAAAAAGCTTTTACTCTTGCTGGTGTATACAATGAGCTGTATCCCCCTATAATTATTCTGGCTCCTATACCCCTGCCCACACGCATAGATAACTGACATACAATAGCACTGTGAACCCTATGGTTATGACTGAAGATATATGGGGCATCAATAACCATGTAAATTCTGGTAGCAAACATGTCATTTTCATAATTTGTATCAATGAAATGTCTGGCCAATACCTGCATTTCAAACTGATTCTGATACTGAGTACAATTTGCTATTATATCAAGATTGATTTGACATTCAAAAAAGAGTATGTCTGGGTGTGCGCACTGCGGCATATGTGGATACAGACTCTGTAGGACTCCATGTGCATGTCATATACTGTCCTAATCTGAACCATGTCTCAGCTGCATATTAACAACCATTGCTGGGAACATGTCACAGATTGGTCAGCCTCACACACTGCACAGCAGATCCAGCAGAGCACGTGTCTGATGCAAATGCAGATGGCACACCGCACCTGCAGTACACATATTCATATGAGCCATGATCCACAATGCTCATTATGCAGGCCATGGTTCATCTGTGCAACACAAGCACCACAGTCAATCACAGGTGACCATGAAGTCAAGGATATGGAAACACATAGCTATAAATTGTGTAGGGAAAGCAACTCAAATATTTTTTCTTCTTCCATTTCAGTACTCAGGAGGACAAGGCCGACCACAGTGGAACAGGGGGAGGCTCCACTGGAGGTGGGAGTGGTTGACGAAGAAGGCCAGGACATTCCAGAAGGCTCGAGACCATCCACACAAACTGGCCATTCACATTCACCGTCATATCAGGAGTAGGACTCACTGCCTGGGCCTCAACAGCATCATCCAGCCATACCCAGCTGTTACAGCCCTTTCCACCGGCCATGTCCCGGCCCCAGCCATCATCACAGCTGCCACCTGCTCTAACAACATTCCAGCCATGGCAGGCCACAGCCACTCCTACACAATGGGGTCCCCAACATGGTCCAACACCCCAGCCCTTTTGCCAACACCTTAGGCCCTGCTGCTGTCGCCTCCAGCCCTGCTGCCGTCATCTCGGCCCTAATGCCGACACCTCCGGCCACTATGCCGACTCCTTTAGCTCCTTTTGCCGTCAACATCAGCCACAATGCCATCAACACCACCACCCCTGACATTGGGCGAAATCATGGCCCGTTTCACCAGGGAGGACGCAAGAATCAAAAGAATGAGAGGGTCCGGTTGCTCAGAAGGCAGTGTAGGGTCACACACACCCTCCTGGCGAGCACCCAATCGCTCCATTCTGAGGTGAGGAGACACAACCAAAGGATGGAAAGATATGAGGAACGGGCCATTCGGGACAGACAGCAACTCATTGAAGTTGCCGATTGCCAGCTCATACCTCTTCAGCCTTCGGTTGCTCAACTGCAACTCGAGACATAGGCATCCTCATCTCAGACCTCACCACCATCTCAACCCGATCCCCAGCCACCCAACATAGTGGCACCCCACGCTCCTACACCACCAAGACGTGGAAGAGTGAGATAGGGCGTGGGCACGGATGGTGGGGGCCTAGTACTACAGAAGAGGAGGTCTTAGGACCATCCTGGAACTCCTCTTGATCACTCCTCACTTTTTCATGATCTAAAATAAAAATTGTAAATGTTAAGTCAGCTAATAGTATGCCAACATCTATACCAATCCTGATTGGTATAGATGTTGGCATACTATTAGCTGGCTTAACATTTAAAAAAAATGATTTTCAATGTGGATTGACCTTGAGATGAGGTGTTGCTGTTAAATAGAATATTGTTTGGATTAATATCTTGTTCTTTTATCTGTAGGTGTTAATAGCCAAATCTTACGACCATGAAGGCATGTTCTTCATCTTAGAGCAGTACAATATCAACGTGTGAGGGAAGACTCAACCCAGTGCCCAACAGCCATTAGATCAGTGTCATTCACCACTGCACATGTATCTGAAATGCAATATATGACTGCATATCTCTTCACTAATGAACATGACTGGTGTGAGTTTCAATTATAATGAATAGTGTTCCGGCTTTAAAGTTGCACGGTCCCATTAGGATCTGCTATTCCAAACCAGTAGTAATACATTCGTTTTTGTTGCATTTCATCCCTTTAACAGTATGAAAGCAGATTAATGTATTTCATGTCATCCAAACAAAATGGATCATTTCCTTGGTTTGACATCAGGATTAATGTGCATGTGTTTAGGGGTAATGTGAACAGTGTAGTCTGTCTGGCCTTGGTACCACCCATATACCAGTAAAATGTGATATCAGCATGGCACAACTATTCCATGTAGATAGTGATAGTACTTTTTGCTGAAAGATTGTGTTCACCGTGAAGCATGCCTTGCCGTATTACTCATCCTCAACATATTCCAGGAAGATTGGACAGAATCTATATGGTTATTACTGCTCATAGATAACGTTCATGTTAATTGGTTTATCATAGTGACCAGAGCAAAAACAATCACATATATAGTTGTCGTACTGTGAATTGTCGTTGCGCTTTGCAAGCCTTGCATAGCGAGGCGAGCAGTCGACCAAAGGTGCTCATTGCACTGCAAATCTTCAAAGTGAGGCGAGTAGTTGAGACACGTGGGACTTAGGCTGCGATGAGCGCCAAAGGCGCTCATTGCTCTGCGAACCTCACATAGCGAGATGAGCAGTTGAGGCACGTGGGACTTAGGCTGCAATGAGTGCCGATTGCTCTCATTGCAGGGATGGACACAAGGGACTTAGCTGGCGCTCATCCTGAGACACGCGAGACTTAGCTGCAATTAGGCCTCATCGCGAGGCTCCTGGACTTTGCGATGGACGCAAAATTACGGCCCGTATGACTTAGGACCTGAAGCAAGTAGATGGACTGCGGGGCTTGCAAAATTATGAGTTTAACGGCCGAACCACCGGACCTGGAAAGACCTGCAAAAGACCTGGAAAGACCTGCAAAAACACACTAATATGCCTCAAATTAACTTCCAGACTCACACACATCACAGGGGGAGACCCAGGGAGCCTGTAAATGAGGTTGCATGTTAATTTGAGGCATATGTTGCCTTTTTTCATGATCTAAAATCGCCGAAGCTAGAAAAAAAATGGCTGCCGTAAAAACAGAAACAAGATAAAAAAGAGACCGAAGGACGTAAAACGAGGCTGAAGGACGTAAATACGACCCCTAAGCCCTAAGAGTTAACGCAAAACAGTAACACTTAATACAAGGCAGTAACACTTAACCCAAGGCAGTAGGCCCCTAAACTACACAGGCCTATAAAGTACACAGGGGGAGAGGCTTGCAAAGAGCGCCGAAGACGCTTATCATGGGGCCTGTAAAGTAGACGGGGAAAAGGCTCGCGATGATTGACAAAGGTGCTCAGATCCATATCCTCGCATTTGGTGGCAAACAGCATTGCCAGGCTTCAAATTTTATTGCCGTCGTCAAGTTGCTAGTGTACTATAATAACAGCTGTTCTAACACTTCCTCTTTATGTTTTCCAGATTCTTATCATCTATTTGGGAATCAGTGTTATATGATGTTCCTATGTCTTATCCGATTATGGTTACTGTGGTGTCCACATGTGACCCTAGTGGATGCTATGCTTTATCCATATGATGTTGTCTAACAGTTAACCCTTTAGGTGTCCTTTGATGGCCCACATAGCAGTTACGGGCTTGACAGAACAAAGGATATGCGGAAACGGAGTTCAGATTTCGACATCCTGTAGGGTTTTTACACCAGGTAGCTTTAAGAGGCCTATTTAATAGCTGTAAGTTTTGCAGGCTACGTTACGGGCTACGGTTTTACACGTTGGGGGAATTTAATAACACTCTGCTACCAAACCTGCACAGTTTGTAAAAAGCTTGAGGAAGATTGTTTTCTTGTTAAAACAGCTGTTTTCAGTTTCATTACTTTTTTTTATCACAAACAAATGAAAAGTAGTTATACCAAAATAGTATACAGACTAGCAAGATTCATTGAGATTGTTGCTTGTGGAAGTATTTTTGTAAATAATAATATATCTTTGTGATATACTTCTTGTTGGAAGTACATTATAATGTTCATCTGATGCTGGTGTGTGGAATAATAATCTAATTGAAATTGTGTGTGTTAAGATAGATCTGTAGAAGTCTGTAATGCAAAAAGTGGGCATCAGGCCATCTGCATACATTGGCGTCGCAATATTGTTGATGTCACATGCTGCAACGCACCAAGTTGCTGCACTAGCTGTATTGCCTTTAGGTGGTGGGTTTTGGTGTATGCATAATCTCTTATGCTAATATTGGTGCCCTATGTCATGGGGAGATAGATATAGGATCCTATCATGCTCTCTTAGTTTGGACTCAGGTAGTTACATAAAGTTCCATATACATCTGTGAGCCACACCACTGATAATTTAAGTTTATTTCAGACTACATATCTGAGGAACTAGATCTCTGAAGTCTATTTGTCCGTATTATTGGGTAATTTATCATATAGAATACCACGAGAGAAAGAACTCTGTTTAATATTGTTTAAAAATTAACATTTATTTAACATCTTTAAAAAATCGAATATTTTACTTAAAGCTTAGTGGGACAGTAGAGCAGCAAATACCACTAGTTAGTTAATGTCTTCAAGACTTTAAGTTTCTTAATGGCAACCAGAAGTTCAATGTGATGCTGCAAATTATATTAAAGTGACTCTATTAAATAACTGTCTCAAGTGATTTCATTACATCCTGTGTATTTTGTACAATAAAAGTGAATACATTTTAAGACTGGTTACTTTGCGAGCTCAAAAAAGTCTTTTGTCATTAGACTTTATGTGGTAATTTGACAACATAGAGAGTTTTATTTAACTTGATGGAATATTTTGTCCCGTTTATTTAGCACACTCTTTCCTTTCATATAAGAAAAACTGGCACAGTTAATAACTTAAAATAATTTTCTTTATGATTCTTTTCTGCGTCTGTAGATGCTGATATCGTATCCTATATTTGCTTTCTTTCATGTGCTATAATACTGAACATGCTATTTTCACATAACTCTTTTTTGTAATCTTGCTCCACTCTGCTTAGTTTCCATCCCCACTACAAAACACTTGCGAGTCCCCTGATTGTACTATACTTAAACCTACAATGCAGGTTCAAAACTGTTCTTTTGAAGACTAGTAAGAGAGTTGTTGTTGTTTAGTCATTTAGTTGTGTCTGACTATCCATGACTTATGGACATCAGATTGCCAGGCACATCTGTCTGTCACTGCCCCTTTGAGATCCCTCAAGCTCATGTTCATTGCTTCAATCACATCATCTATCCATCTCTGCCTCTGTTGTGCCTTTATTTGTGTGCCTTCAATCTTTCCCAGCATCAGAGTCTTCTCTAGGGAATACTGTCTTCTCATGCTATGGCCAAAATATTTGAGCTTCAGCCTCATGATCATATCTTCCAGTGAACAGTTTAGCTTGATTTCCTGTAGTACTGATTTATTGGATCTGCTTGCAGTCCAAGGAGCACCACAATTCAAAAAGCTTCAATTCTACAGAGTCAGCCAAATATTCCATGGTATCTTTTAGTTCCCTACTTTAGCATTCCAATCTCCTATGATGAGAGTAACATATTTTCTTTGTGTTATACCTATGACATGTTAAATACCCTCGTAGAATTGGACAACATCAGCCTCTTCAGTATACATGGTTAAAGCATAGACTTAAATCACTGTGGTGTTAAATGTCTTGCCTTAAATTTGAATTGAAATAATTCTGTCATTTATTGAGTTATGACCCAGCACTGCTTTGCCCACTCTTTGATTCTGCAGGATTCTTGTCTGTAGAAGAATATATGATGATTGTTTCATGTGATGTGGTCCATACCAATCCAATTTAGTTCACTAATTCTCAAGATGTTGATGTTTAGTCATGGCATCTCCGCAATAACCACTTTGAGTTTTCCCTGATACATATTTGTTACCTTCCAGCTAGTCATACTTTCAACTTTGAACCAGCCAAATCATAAAATCTAGAGCTAACACTACTTGTCTTTTGTTATTCACAAGTAACATATTGGACACCTTCTGACCTGAGGGGTTTATCTTTCCGCGTCAGTTCAACATGTCTCTGGTTGCACTTGTCCATGAGTTTTTCTTAGCAATACACTGGAGAATTTTGCCATTTTCTTACACAGTAGAATATCTGGTGGTTGTCTGATGTGAAATGTCCCATTCCAGTCCACTCAAGTTCACTAATTCCCAGGATATCAGTGTTTAACCTTGTCATTTCATTCTTGACGACATCTAGTTTACCTTGGTTCATAGTTCTAACATTCCAGGTTCCTATTCTGAATTGATCTTTTTAGCAGCTGACTTTCCTTTCCCCTCCAGACACATGCGTAGCTGGATGTCCTCTCAGCTTTGGTAGCTGGTGCTACTTGTACTCTCTCCTCTGCTATTCCTAAATAATGTGGTAAGCACCTTCTGATCTGAGGGTCTCACCTTCTGGTGCCATATTGTTATGTCTCCGCTTGAGCTTGTCCATAAGGTTATCTTAGTAAAGATACTGGAGTGGGTTGCCAGTTCCTTCTCCAGTGGACCGAGATTTGTCTAACCTCTCTGCTATGACCTGCCCAACCTGCGTGACCCTACATGTTATAGCTCACAGCTTTACTGAAATGCACAAGCCTATTCACCACGACAATGAAGCAATCCAAAAGGGGAGTAAGAGAGTACAGCATCCCTATTAAGTGTACCTAAATAATTATTGTGTTTAGGACTTTTAAGTATTGAAGTCTCAACTATGTGAGTCTGGATGACCTACCACACTTTACTGATGCATTTCTTATATTGGGACACTTTCTCCAAGTTATATTACACTCTTGAACCAAATTGCTCTACAGGTGTATAGAACTTATTACAGCCTCTGGTAAAGCCAATTAAATAACAATAGTGCTGGTTTTGACGATTATAATCAAAATTTTAACCAAATTTAACACCCGATGCCTAAATACAATTAGACATTTGTGCATATTCTTAAGTCGGCAATCCGATTGCCATTAATATTAGACCAATTGCACCAGAATATCTATTCAAATCTATAATGCACTACTAAATGAACTGACCTCCCTACTCAGAGGACATTACCATACATATTTCCCATATCACCCTTAAATGAGCTGGCATGTGGGTATATAGGGTGACATGTAGGCATTATGCAAACATATCAGCCATTGCTGTCATGGGTAAAACATGCAATTTATCCGACTATTAAAAAGAAATGATGATTGGCTTACGGGTCAAATGTGGCAGTATTTCTGAAACAGTGCAGTTTGTGAACTGTTTGTGTGCTGCTGTCGTTAAAGTGTACTGTGACTGGACAAATGGCATCATTGCTAATAAACATAGAGGAAACTGTAGAGCACCATGTGTCATTGATGTCAGAGGTGAACTTCGGCTGCGAAGGTGTGTGAGGACCAACTGACATGCTACAGTTGAGAAACTCTCCATCCAAACGAACCAGGGGGCTACCAGACGTGTGTCTAAAATGACAGTACAAAGTGCCCCTGTTCATCGTCAGAAACAGCTTCAATTAACAAAATAATACCGAAATTGGACCTCTTATGCTCAATTGACTGAACATACATTGGTGTGTCAGGTGCGAAACCTTGAGAACAAACACTCTGCAACCATTGTTGGTAGAATACAAGCTGGTGTTGGCAGTGTTATGGTCTGGGGAATGTTTCCTTTCCACTGTCTGGGTCCACTCATACCTCTAGAAGGCACTCTCAACCGATTGGGTTATCTATTCATTCTTGCAGATCAAGTACACCCATAAATGTTGAGCAGATGGGATCTTCCTGCAGGACAATGCAACATGTCATACGGACAGAATTATCCAGGAGTGGTTGGAGCACAACAAAAACTTTGATGTACTTCCCAGGCCTCCAAATTCCCTGGACTTGAACCCCATGGAGCACTTGTGGGATCACCTTGATTGCTGTGTTTGCAGTATGGTTGCTCCCCCACTCTTCAGCAGCTGTCAGATGCACAGCAGTCTACATGGCTCCAGATACCCTTGCCAACCTTCCAGCATCTTATTAATACACTACCGCGCCATCTAGTTGCTGTCAGTGTTGCACACTGCTGTTATTCTGGATATTAGCTGGTGATCATAATAATAATGCAGTTTGAGAATGTTATTTTATGAGAGGTGTATAGGAGAAATGGGGGCAGTGGAGGAGCTAGTGGATGAATTAATAGTGCAAAATAATTTTAGGTCCCCTTGCAACTTCTCCATATATATATAGGCAATCTATTTTCCCCTTCTCTAATACTCTTGGGGCCTCATTCTATTATCGGCCGTAAATCGGCCGTAAGGCTGCGATTCCTTGCGGGGGTTCAGTTAACTCGCGATTCTATTATACAGTCCCGCAAGGATCTCCCCTTACGGCCGGCCGCATATCTTGGAACCGGCCGTAATCTCAGAAATATAGAAACTGAAAAATAAATTCAAGCCTGCACTGTACAGCTCTGTAAATGCTAGGGATCATATTGGGGGACACGAGGATTAAAAGGAACCCACTCTCAAGCTTGCACATCTGCCCAAACCCGAGTTCAAATTAACTGTTTATTTTCCGGCTGCGGCGTGGGTGTGTCTGAGGTGCTCCAAGCACTCTGGACTTTTTACATGGATATTTTACGTATATTAAAAATAAAATATTTTACGGATTTGAGTACAGGATAATTATGTGCTATTTTTTCTAACACCTAAAATCCCTTTATAGTCTTCTAAAAGTGCAGGATGGCTTTATTTGAGCTATTTTATGTGCTTAATTGGTGCTAGCGGGACCTCTTTCCTGCAAGTAAGCTGCGGCTCGCTTTTAGCCTTGCAGAGAGGTTTCCCGGAGCAATTGAATTGCAAAACTCTTGCGGCCGTTTTAGATCAAAGGCTTTCCTCCGGCGCGAGCGGCCGCAAGAGATAGCAAGGCACCGGCCGCAAGCCTGCCGGAGCCTCCGGCCGTAAGGGAATAGAATAGCCGAATAGCTTGCGGCCGGTCCTTGCGGCCCCGCAACAGCTGCGGCCGCTAATAGAATGAGGCCCTTGTTCCCTTAAAGGAGCTCTGAAATGTAGGGGTAGAATGTACATACTAAAGATGTAGGATACAAACTGATAAAATTTGCATTAATGTAAGCCAGGAGAATAAAAACATTTTAGAGAAAATTCTATATTTCACTGACTCTTTGTTTGTCATGAGCTTTTCTATCTTAGACTGCTAGTGTATGGTTATCCTACTGGGGCATTTTCTTCGACTGAGTTCTATTGTCAATTGGCAAAGTAATGCGACAGTCTTTCAATGTAACTAAACAGAGATTGCATCTAAATACATATTTATTCCTTGGTTTCTAATCTTCTTAAAAAATGAAATATCTATGACAATTAGAACAAAACTAAATACAAAAGTATTTGTATTCCAGCCTGACATCAAATTGCTTTAGCCACCTTTCCCCATTCCATTTGTAAAGCCTGGTTGGTGCTTGTGCAATTAAATAACTTAAATTATCTGAGGGTGTCAGCGCTTAGCTGTCTGGCTAGTGGAACTGGGAAACAGCCAATCTCTATGCCACCTAAACAGACGGGTTCCTTATTATTATTTATTATGTGTTGTGGGGAGGGAAATTTGAATGACATTGCCTCCTGTTACTTGATTGTTGTCAGCTAGCCAATAGCGGAGCCTCTGACGTAGGGCTAATTCTGACTGGCTTGTTCTTGTAAAGGGGGTAAATTCAATGTTGTAAAATATTTGTTTAATGTTTCACCTTGTTCCATTTTTCATGTTCCAATAAAAGCACAACCCCTCAAAAATGTGAACATATGAGTCTGGGCTATGCTTTACTAAGAGAGAGGCAGAGAAATGGTTAATCTATGCTGCAACTTCATCCAATGTCCAGATTCTGTGGTGCCAATCTGAAAAGGTTTGGGTGCCAATCTCCCTTTCATAGACCTGTAATGCTAAAGTGACTGGCGTCTTCGAGGATGAAGAATCAGAGAGAGTGCAGACCCTTTGCATGGCAAAAAATAAAATGCTGCATTTGTTTATTTTAAACAATGTAAAAACATTTTGCACTTTTCCAAATCAAACTGTTCAAAAGAGCATACTATAAATATGACACTTCTGTAGCCTTGGTCTACAACACTGTTAGCCTGCACCTTAAGATGGCACTAGTTATGCATAGAAATACTTTTGGCTGTCATCTAATGAAATTTCCTATGCAATGTTTCATTCTGTCTTATTTCACTCTAAATTCCTCTCTATTTGAAGTTAATATATTATTTTGGGAGAGACTTAGCTTCTAAAATTGTGCATTTGTAATTATAGACCCATTTTCAAGTTCTAGTGCAGTAAATCTTGCATACTCTATTTGTTTCAACAATTTGGTCCTCGGGAAAACATATTACAATAATATGATCGTTTCAAAATCCTTTTATTATTAAGATGGTATGTAATTGCTCCAAGAATTACAGCAATTTTATGTTAAGTTAGCACGAAAAAATATACTACAGTATCAAGATGAGTCATTTTATTGGTTATATTTTTCTCATTATACTTTTTTAACATGTTTTTGGAATTGTGGAAAGATCTTAAATCCTCAGGGACCTGTCACCAGAGATAAAGGGGGTTCCTGTGACATTCAGTTACGTTATTACTGCTAGTATAGACAGGAATGCTTTTCTCTGTGCCAAGGGATAGTGGGATTACCTGTAACAATACTGAAATGTAGGTCATGGATGCAGCATCTCACTGTACCAATTAGGGCAGCTCATTATTGACCAAATGTTACACTGTCAAAATAAAAAAAAAGATTGATAGAAGATAAACATTCTTCAGTAGCATAATGAGTATAAATATTTCATCTTTTTTTTAAGAAAGTGTAATTGTTGAACTAAAAGGAACCTTCCAATTTTTGTACCTATCAATAAAATTAAGAACTTTCCAGTAGAGAGTATTCTAACAAGCATAGAAATATAGACCCTCTACTCTTTATTGCTGAATACTGTACTGCTGACCAACCAATCATCATGTACTCCACAAGCAAGGGGAGGATGAGTTCGAATCTTTATTTTACCTTTTATTGACTATAATGAAGAATAGTGTCTAGACAAAGACAAATAATGCCTGTATTATATGATTGTTCCAGTAAAAACTGCAATACATGGAATCCCAGTGTTTTAAATATTATCAGCGAAAAGTAACTGTAATATAATTAAACATACATTTAGATACTTATTGCTTTTATCAATGAGATCACTTGACAGGATAGACAAATTAGCAAGTGATCAGAGATATTTCAGCATCAAATACAGGGAGTGCAGAATTATTAGGCAAGTTGTATTTTTGAGGATTAATTTTATTATTGAACAACAACCATGTTCTCAATGAACCCAAAAAACTCATTAATATCAAAGCTGAATATTTTTGGAAGTAGTTTTTAGTTTGTTTTTAGTTTTAGCTATTTTAGGGGGATATCTGTGTGTGCAGGTGACTATTACTGTGCATAATTATTAGGCAACTTAACAAAAAACAAATATATACCCATTTCAATTATTTATTTTTACCAGTGAAACCAATATAACATCTCAACATTCACAAATATACATTTCTGACATTCAAAAACAAAACAAAAACAAATCAGTGACCAATAAAACCACCTTTCTTTGCAAGGACACTCAA
This sequence comes from Discoglossus pictus, assembly GCA_027410445.1. Lineage (NCBI taxonomy): Eukaryota > Metazoa > Chordata > Amphibia > Anura > Alytidae > Discoglossus > Discoglossus pictus. Next base: position 166,556,840 of record CM050166.1, read on the forward strand.
AAGCCTGCCATCCATGGATTCTGTCAGTGTTTTGATCTGTTCACCATCAACATTGCGTGCAGCAGCAACCACAGCCTCCCAGACACTGTTCAGAGAGGTGTACTGTTTTCCCTCCTTGTAAATCTCACATTTGATGATGGACCACAGGTTCTCAATGGGGTTCATATCAGGTGAACAAGGAGGCCATGTCATTAGATTTTCTTCTTTTATACCCTTTCTTGCCAGCCACGCTGTGGAGTACTTGGACGCGTGTGATGGAGCATTGTCCTGCATGAAAATCATGTTTTTCTTGAAGGATGCAGACTTCTTCCTGTACCACTGCTTGAAGAAGGTGTCTTCCAGGAACTGGCAGTAGGACTGGGAGTTGAGCTTGACTCCATCCTCAACCCGAAAAGGCCCCACAAGCTCATCTTTGATGATACCAGCCCAAACCAGTACTCCACCTCCACCTTGCTGGAGTCTGAGTCGGACTGGAGCTCTCTGCCCTTTACCAATCCAGCCACGGGCCCATCCATCTGGCCCATCAAGACTCACTCTCATTTCATCATTCCATAAAACCTTAGAAAAATCAGTCTTGAGATATTTCTTGGCCCAGACTTGACGTTTCAGCTTGTGTGTCTTGTTCAGTGGTGTTCATCTTTCAGCCTTTCTTACCTTGGCCATGTCTCTGAGTATTGCACACCTTGTGCTTTTGGGCACTCCAGTGATGTTGCAGCTCTGAAATATGGCCAAACTGGTGGCAAGTGGCATCGTGGCCGCTGCACGCTTGACTTTTCTCAGTTCATGGGCAGTTATTTTGCGCCTTGGTTTTTCCACACGCTTCTTGCGACCCTGTTGACTATTTTGAATGAAACGCTTGATTGTTCGATGATCACGCTTCAGAAGCTTTGCAATTTTAAGAGTGCTGCATCCCTCTGCAAGATATTTCACTATTTTTTACTTTTCTGAGCCTGTCAAGTCCTTCTTTTGACCCATTTTGCCAAAGGAAAGGAAGTTGCCTAATAATTATGCACACCTGATATAGGGTGTTGATGTCATTAGACCACACCCTTCTCATTACAGAGATGCACATCACCTAATATGCTTAATTGGTAGTAGGCTTTCGAGCCTATACAGCGTGGAGTAAGACAACATGCATAAAGAGGATGATGTGGTCAAAATACTAATTTGCCTAATAATTCTGCACTCCCTGTATTTAAGTAGATGATCATATCTCATTTGGAAGTTGGTACAGGGTCAGACAAGTCTGTTAAGAGAATAACTAAATAGTGGTGCATATGTACATAGGGACTATACAATGATTTGCTCTCCAAGATTTTCTGTAGAGCTGTTTAAAAGTTTGATGCATGAACCCTGTTCATCAGTTTGGTATCAGGTTGTGTATTTGCCAAACACTGAAGCATTTTAGCTCTGCCCAAACAGTCACAAAATAAAACCACTCTCTAATGCAACCAACATCTAAACAGATCTCTGTTTAGAAAAGGCCAAGAGAATTGAATCACTCTAGAGGAGGCAAATAGTCTCAAGATCACTAATATTATATTAGCAATTGCATAGGTCTGGAGAAATCATTTGGATTTTGTGTCTCTCAAAACTTGTCATAGACAATGTGGAGTAAGAGAGACCTGTCTGAATACAGATTTAACAGTTCACTAGAGGGATAATAACATAATGTGCTCAAGTATTTGGTGCAAATTCTAAGGTTCATGTATCAAACCTTTAAATAGCTGTACAGAAAATCTTGGAGGGCAAAATAATTTTATGCACCACTATTTAGTTAGTCTCTATCTTGTCTTATTCTGTTAATCTTCATGGTCCGTCTGGTTCCCAGGTAGTTTACTTTTATGTCTCAGAAACACATTTGTGCTCACATTATTGCTGGGAACCTCCAAACATGTGCTACTGACCTTTAGACAAGCTGATGTCTCCTGTCAGTCTTTTGTCATGTAGTCTCTCTGCCCAAGGATCTACCTTTTGGAAGCATTAGGCAGTGAAATGAAGGAGCCCCTGTGAGTGCGGGCACAAGGTGTGCGCGCAGCCATTTTTGACCTTTTTTGTGCATGTTACATAGTTACATAGTAATTAAGTTGAAAAAAGACTTTCAGTCCATCAAGTTCAAACTTTTAAGATCTCCACTGATCTGCAATTTGAGGATTAGTTATTAATTAATTGTTAATTGTTAATTAATAATTAATCAACTATTTTTTTTTTATTAGTAATTAATCCAGAGGAAGGCAAACAGAAAAAAACCCTAAGTAAAACTAAGCTAATCATCTCAAAGGGAAAAAATGAATTCCTTCCTGACCCCAGATACTAGCAATCGGATTTCTCCCTAGATCAATACACTCTTTCTAATTATCCAGGATAACCCTGAATTTCATTCTTAATTAGAAATGAAACCAGTCCCTTTTTAAATTTATCTATCAAATCTGCTGTCACCACCTTCCATGGTAGAGAATTCCACAGATTAACCATCCTTACTGTGAAGAACCATTTTCTTTCTTTAAGGTGGAATCTTTTTACTTCTAACCTCAAGGGGTGTCCTCTTGTCAGTTGAAAACCTCTTGGCACAAAAAGCTCCCTTGACAATTCTTTATACTGACCCTGGATGTATTTATACAATGTAATCATATCTCCTCTTCTAGAGAAATTAAGCTTAATTTGGTTAGTCTTTCTTCATAACTTAGCCCCTCCATTCACCTAATTAGTTTTCTTGCCCTCCGCTGTACCTTTTCCAGCTCTAAAATGTCCTTTTTATGAAGTGGTGCCCAAAATTGTACTCCATATTCCAAATGAGGGCGTACTAGAGATTTGCATAGTGGCAGAATTATATTTGCTTCCCTTGCTTCTATATCCTTCCTAATACATGCTAATATTTTATTTGCCTTTGCAGCTGCTGCTTGGCTTTTAGCACTGTTAGCTAGGTGGTTGTCCCAAATCCCTTTCAATATCTGATACCCCTATATTTGCTCCATTAAGATTATAAATTGCATGACTATTTTTCCTTCCCAGATGCATAACTTTACGTTTATTCATATTAAATCTCATCTGCCATTTAGATGCCCATTCCTCCATTTTATGTAAACCCCTTTGAAGGGAAAGCACATCATTATCTGATGTAATTACCTTGCACAACTTTGTGTCATCAGCGAAAATGGAGACACTACTTTACAGTCCCACCTCTAAGTCATTAATAAATATGTTAAAAAGGAGAGGACCTAATACTGAACCTTGAGGAACCCCACTTATCACATTAGACCAATCGGAGTATGTTCCATTTACAACAACCCTTTGCTTCCTGTCTTTTAGCCAGCTCTCAATCCATGAGCAGATATTTACTGCAATTCCTGTATCCCTTAGTTTGCACAATAGTCTCCCATGTGGCACTGTATCAAAAGCCTTTGCAAAATCCAAATAGACTACATCCACTGAGTTGCCTTGATCCAAGTTACTACTAACCTCCTCATAGAAACTAATTTGATTTTTTTGACATGACCTATCCCTGATAAATCCATGTTGACTCCTACTTATAATCCTGTTCAAATAGACATATTCTTATATATTATCCCTTATTAACCCTTCTAAAAGCTTTCACACTACAGAAGTGAGGCTCACTGGTCTATTATTCCCCAGATTTGCTCTTGCTCTCTTTTTAAATATAGGTATCACATCTGCTTTTCTCCAGTCATCTGGTAGAGACCCTGTATTGAGTGAATCTTGAAAAATTAAATATAATGGTTTGGCTATTACAGAACCCAGTTCCCTCAGTACCAATGGATGTATTCCATCAGGACTCTGGGCTTTATTAACGTTTATTTTTTCAACCTCTTTCGGATTTCTTCCTCCGTTAACAAGTTATTTGGTGAAGGTAGTGTAGCCCCATTATGTTGCAGTGTCCCAACCACTGGTACCTCCCTTGTGTATACCGAAGAAAAGAACCTCTTTATCTCATCTGCCTTTTCCTGGTCACTAATTTTTAGACGGCCTGTGTCACATTGTAATTTTCTTATAGCTTCTTTCCTCGCCTTCGTCCCATTAATATACTTAAAAAATATTTTAGGGTTAGTCTTACTCTCTTTTGAAATTAATTTTTCATTTTCTATTTTAGCTAATAGCCCTTTTGCAAGCCTTGTTAATTTCCTTGTACTCCCGTAAGGTAGTCCCTGTCCCCTCTTGATCTTTAAATCATTGTTAAGCCACATAGGATGTGATTTACTCCTTTTACTTTTATTCCCACATGGTATATGGTGATAAGTATGTATATTTAGTAAGGATTTAAATGTTGTCCATTTATGTTTAGTATTTTTACAAATCGGTTCTCTGTCCCAGTCTATACTATATTTCCTAAATAGGTTATAACCATTCAGATTAACAGTCCAGTCATGAGATTCATCCCACCACGTTTCGGTAATGCCTATTAAATCCCATTTTTCATTAATTGCTAATAATTCTAACTCTCCCATTTTTCCTGGCAAGCTTCTGGCATTAGCAAGCATACACCTTATGTTATGAGTTTGTAGTTTTGTGGTGCCTTCCACTATAATTGAGTTACTTAGTAATACCTCCCTATTGACTATACTACCCTTCCCCCCATCTCCTCCCCTATCTTTTGCTGTGTGAGCAAATCACAGACATTACCCCATAACAGCCATGTTAACAACATAGCTACTCATACATACGGTGGAATTGGATTTCGGGTAGGCGTAGCGCAGGATAGGTGTTTTGGTAAGATGATCCCTGTATTGTAGTAGGTTCTTATGGGTAGTCCTATGGTAGTTCTTTATTACCCTTGTCTGGAGGTGTTGTGAACTGGGATGTCAGGTATGGTGATTCCCTGCTTCAGGGTTAAGCAATACTTTGGCTTCTATTGGTGTGGACTGGGATCTGCTGCTTTTTTGGGGGCTCTGTTCACGTCAGTTACGGGAACACCCAGGATAACAAGTCTTCAGGGTACCACCAACACCACATTTATATCATTGTCACTAAGGAAGCCGTCAGCAAAACGGTGAAACGCATTTGATGAAGTGTATTTACACATTACTATCCTCTCCAACACCTCAAAGAAAGTGGAGACATAATTTTTGTGCACGTTTTTAAAGGTCTTAAATCTTTTACAGTTTGTTTTTACTTTTTCTTTTTTCTTTGTTCTATCTGTTGTATATGGCACACACCAAAGATGGGCTACTGTGTATATTTTATCTGCGACATTCTATGAATAAAACCTGTTTATCAACCCTGGTTTAAATCTCATTGATTTGGGGTGCACTTGAAGGATTAATGGCTGTTTAGACGTTCTCATTACAGTGAAACCACAACATCAACCGGTGGTCACATCCACAGTATTATACTACCTCATTGCCACCGGGAATTTTGCACTCAGGGAACAGATCTAACTGACAACCAGCCAATTGATAGATACACAGCATCAATATATCTATCCACCATCAAGACATTTGATATATAAAACATTTCTACATAAGAGAGACCAACATTGAGAGCTTCAGACCAAACATTAACCCATAACATTGGGACTACTGAAAGGATAGTGAGCTTTTTCCAACCCACCTTTTCCACTACTCATACATACACTGAGCTCTTACATGTCTGTGAACTGCAGCTTTTTGTTTTTAAGCCAATATAAAGTATTTTTATGGGGTATTTAAATTTAAAAAATGGTGTCCCTCACAGGCAGTTTACCTAATCCGACCATGTTCCCAAGCAGTCTTATGCAAGGTCTCTTGTTATTCTGTAGGTTTCCAGTCTTGATTTCTCTCTGAAGACTTAAGAGGGATCATTTTTATTTCACATGAAAATGAAATGTGGTAGTTTTCTGCTGAGCTCCCTTTTAGCCTCCTGAAATATTGGCTTTTATAGCAGAGTTTGTATAACCTTTGTTGGAGGCAATTAACAGTTCACACCACACAATTGACTGTGGCAGTGTTTTAGAGCCATGAAGCACCTACTCCCCATTAACTTCTAGACAACCAGGTGAATGTTGTATTCACCTAATGGTGATACCATATCTATTCTTGCTAGATTTATATATCCCTCTTCAGCTCTATTGCCTCTTGGTGATATCTTCCATATAACTCAACTTATGAATTTGCCAAAGAAAAGTTCTGACAGCGCTGGAGAGCCACATGGCACCTGTTCCTATAGGCTACTACCCCCATTCTTATAGATTTAAAACTAAATAAGAAAGCACAGAGTCCTTGTTTATACTTTTTTTTTATTCACTAGCCTGATAAGGCAGATCTAACACACAGTTTTTGTCTATTTCCAATTGCTTTCCTGTTTGTTAGTTTATTTACATTATTAATTATCTATGCAATAAAAACTATTGTAATGCATACAAATGCTATTTTAAACATATTTAAACATACACAATGTTTTAGACTCCAGTGGCCCTTAAAGCTTTTCACAAAGTAAGAATAATTCTTTCTCAACCAGCATAGGCACATCAACAAGACATTTCCTTATTTTTTTTACCAATCATACTCCAGAAGCTTTCACCAATCAATATCCATTTCCATACATAGCTTCAATACCAAAAAATCTATTTTCTTTTCCTATATAATGTTATTACAGGAATACGCAAGTATAGCTCTAATAGATATGCATAGATGGAGCAGTTAAAACCCATGATAAAAAAATCTATAGGCATTTTAGGAAGATATAAAAACATCTCTCAGTGTCAAAATAATTGCATGTAAAATACATTATTAAGCAGATAGTGGCATGTTTATGGGAAATGCACTTTTAACCTTGTAACTGAAATAATTCACAATTGTTAATGTTTTGCAGCAGTCAGAGATTACCACTATGTTATTTTAGCACTGTAAACGGGAGGCTTGATGAGAAGGGGGAGGCAAGCATAGTGTATTAAATGTACTGCGGTCTCAGTATCATATTATCACTGCAGCACAGAATATAAAGTGCTTGACTGTCGATGGCAGAAAGCTTAAATGAAACGAGCTAGCTATTATCAAACCTATTTTTAGTCATCTGATGAAGAAAGCATCTGTGTCGTGCAGAGGATTCATTCATTACCAGCTCTGAGTCTTTTTTCTGTTTCTAGATTTCCATGAAGGATTAACCCATTTTAGGTTGTCTGAGTGGGGGTTACCCCTATATGGGGATCCCCTATTTTGGTACTGTCATGGCTTCTAAGTTTATTAATATACTATGACTTTGCAGGTGCAAGGGAGCCAACAGAAACCATAGTAAATAATCTCTTATGTCATGATGTTTCATGGAAATGATATCTTAAGTCATCCACTATAACTTATCCCTCATATTTCCATGGACAGTAACATAGTTCTATTCTGGCCTCCATCCCTTTAATTATAAGGCCTTTCTCAACTGTAATCGACTTGATGCCTCTTAATGATTACTCTGGACAGAAAGATTTTTGCTACTGGACACACATTTTAAATACATACTTAGTGTCAGAACTGTAATATGGTAAACTTCATAGCAGATCCCGGTATTTCTCTAATCTCCCAATGTCCAACACTGCTTCTAAAATTTCCAGTATATATGTTGTGACCCTTCAGTCTTGTTACAACATACGTTTGGGTGCTCACTGAAAAAGGGCCCTACAATATTTTGATATTTCACATTTTTTTAAATGTCTTCCAATATTGTTGCAGTAGTTGCTCATGGAGACTGGGCATCATATAGGATTACATGCAATTGTCACTTTCGCTCTCTCCCTTTCTCTGGCCGTGTATCCATGTACTGCAACCCTTTCCATACCCACTCGCTATAATTTTTTCCATGTATTTCTAACATAAACATTTGCATGAAATATAATTCAGATTATTTGGCAACTCTTAAAATGGCTCCCACATCTAATGTTTCTCAGTAACCAAATAAATTAATGGATACTGAGAAACTAGATGGTATTTTTTGACACCATAAGTACAGGGAGTGCTGAACTGAGGTGAGAAAGAAGCTGTTGGAGACAGGACAACAACTCAGCTGTGTCAGCTCAAGTTACTGTAGGTTTAGAAAACATGCACTAAAATGAATGAGGTTCTGCCAAATGTGCAGTTATATTTGAAACTTAATTTTAAAAACCTGTGTGTGTACAGATATATATAGAAAACTAGATAAAATGCATAGTTATTAAAAATATGCATATCTTATTCTCTTATTCTATATCTTTCAGTCACTGATAGTAAGTTAAATTCTGAATGTAAGATACTGAATTTCAGTTTATATGTATTATCGAATTTAAAGTATTTAATCATGGCAAACAAAAGTGTTTTGGTTGAAAAAAAAGTCGTTACAACACATTAGCGAAAACAAAACAGTGAGTGAAACATTGACCTCATTGACAACTATTGACAACTATGGAGCTTAAAAATATTCTGATGTATTTTGATACTTAAAACCTTTTCTAATATTCAAAAAATACCAAACAAATGGATAATGTGTGTATTTATCTTTAAATAAGATTTACTGGGTTTCGCTGTGTTGAATTTGGGTTTAAGAGAGTGACAGGTTAAAAGAACCATTATTTAACAACTTATTTTATGGATGACATTGTTCTTTTATTGAATAACAAACAATTTGAGGATGATTCAATTGAGCTATCACTTGTTACTGTAGCCCATAAGTGAGGTCGCAAGTTAATTTGCTATTCAATTGGCGTCTGTTTGCTGGCTCCAAATGGGTTACGAGTTACAGCTTAGAAAAAATTGAGATGGTTAAACCCGTAACTTACAGCCTCCCGAAGCCTTTGACCTTTCACTTTCGCAAGAGTTACGATGGCTAAAATCGCGAATAGCTATTCAATTGTCTCAATTTCCCCAAACCCGCAAATGTTTTCACACCCGTAAATGGCAAAAGAAGGAGAAAATCCTACGAGTGCTAGAGAGGACCGGCAAGGGGTTTAAAAACCTATTCGTAGCACTGTAAATGCAAATAAAAAATCAATGCTGCACTGTAAATAACGGGGAAAGGGATGATAGACATTATAATTAATTGCACAACAGTCTCAAGCCCGCAAATCGGCAGTAAATAAGATTTATTTTTATGTTTCATTTCTGGGTTAAATCGATCACCGGGAATCAATAAGTTAATACATATCAGGCCACCCATATAGACTAGAACAGTATTGGCATTCATTTTCATAATTCTTTATTTTGCGGGTTTATGAGTCTGACCGCATATCGGACCCCTAAATCTAATTGATTGACATATAACCTCCATGTTTTATTGCCGTAATAATGACAGTCTCATTTTCTATTGGCTGATTCGAAATGGGAGGTTTCGGGCTTGCTTAATTGATCATGTTCCTGTCCTGAACTGTTACGAACCAGTGCATGGTTTATGTATTCGGCTTTGAGCAATTGAATAGCTCCGGATTCAGAGATGAACGGGAGCCCGCAACACACCCGCAGACATACGGCCTACAACTATCGAATTGCGGGCTTGCAATGGAATCGAGCCCTTTGACAATGCTAGTTGAACATTTTCTTTTTTCTGGTATTTGTTTTATTTTTTATTTGGATAATTTTCTGCTCCATCAACTGTATGGGCGTTGGCGTGTCAGGCGCAAAACCTTTCAGAACAAACACTCTGCAACCATTGTGGGAAGAACACAAGCTGGTGGCAGCAGCGTTATGGTCTGGGGAATGTTTTCTTGGCATTGTCTGGGTCCACTCATACCTCTGGAAGGCACTCTCAACCGATTTTGTTATTGTCACAACCTGTACGTTGAATGGGGTATGATAAGAGCCTGTTGCCCAAACCTCTCCCCACAGGTGTGACCGGTTCGTTTTACCTCTGTACAGCAGGAAGAACTTTCAGCCCTTAGATTAGACTGAGAGATGTCTGTAGTCTTGTGTAGCATAAGGATCTTTCTAAGTTCTGAAAAGAACTTACTCCAGCAAACAGAATTCCCAGCATCAATAACGAAATTCACACTTTAATTATGTGAACCAGTATAACAACACATGTATTGAATAAACAGACATATTTATACGACACTATTAGCAACGAGAATCCAATCAATTTAAATGTGCATCCATGGATACTCCAATTGCCTTCTAGCTCACGTTATCACCCCTGCCTGAAAATCCAAGAAGTATTACCCACTGTTTTCCCTTTCCACTGCTGTATTCTTGGTAGGGGGCAATAACATACAAAAGGCATGGAGACACCAGTCTGAGGCTTGTGATACATAGAGAGAGATACTGGTGTCATGTGACTCCAACGGGTCAATTATCTCCCTAATCTTGTTAATAAGCGACTAGTCCATTACTATGGAATATTGGGCATATACAATATTTCCATTGTAAGTGCTAGCCCCCCAAAGCACAACACAGACATACATCCCATCACCCCCATCATGTTCATACACACACCCCAACAATAAACATGGGTACCACAGTAACTTTAAACAGGCATGACAAGAAATAATATATAACTCACAACATCCCCAATGTTAACCCATCTCAGTGGGTCCCTTTCCCCTGGCACAATAAGCTGAGGCCATCAGTTAGGTATTGCACAGCTAGTGCCTTGGCATGCTTCAGTAATGAAAACTCTGCCCTCTTTCTTTTCCAGTGTAGCTTGGGGAGTCCATTGGATCTGAGGACTCCTCAACTACACTGAGGTTTAGTGATCCTCTTGTCCAGGGGGAATTCTCCCTCCTTGTGTAGTGATCTTCCCAAACCCCTGGGGAAACATATACCACTGGCCCAGGGGACCCTCCAAGGCAGTCCTGGGGAAACAGTACATCTAGGCTAGTAGGTCCAGCCAAAATTTGGGAGGGTTCTTCCCCAGCAAAACCCTCTCCTTCCAGGCAAGGGAGACCTCCTGACCTGCTGATTCTGGGATGGTACCAGATATCCTGGGTAAAATAGAAAAGCCCCACTTCCCCCTTGCCAGTGGCCCCTCCTTTCCAGTGGTAGAGACACACAAACAGTGTTTTTGAACCGCTGCAGGAGAGGCAATGCAGGGAGGCCAGGTGACAAACCACACCCTGTGGTATCCTTTGTGGAAATCCAGGAAAACTGTCACATCCAGTGGTGAACAAATCTGGGGTAATCCTGGGGCCTCACCCTCCCCAGCCAAGCCAGTACAAACAGCTGACTGGTGGTATTTACAACAGTCCATGGGCCTAAAGGACCACAAATGGCCAACATTCTTCCCTTCCCCATGTCTGCTCCTTCCTTTGTCCAGTGTTTGAGTCCCGTGGCATCTGTTGGGCTTTCTGGCTTACCCAATTTAAGTGGTTTAAGTGGGATAGCCAGTTCAAGTGAATATTCATCGGGGGTTATCACCCTCCCTCTAACCAACAGCCAGGGCTACTGTCCCCTTTCCCCGCCCTCCTTTAGGTAAAATATTATTCTGGGGCACCCAATAAAACAATAGCTCCACTGAGGACTGTACCTGCTGCATCTGCCAGTCTGTACTCCGCCTCATGGCCTTGTCTGGGGACTCCACTCCGTGGGCTTGAGCTGAGCTCACTGTCTCCCAGCCTCCTTTCTCTGGAACTACTGTCTGGGTACAACTCTCACCTCCCTCTGAAACTTTAGTCCCTGGATCCTTGGGCACTGGGTCCACCTGACCTGCTATTACTGTATGGGATTCAGACTCCACTGCCTCTGGTATGCACCCATCATGAATGGTATTATCCTCATATGTCCCATTCATAGTAACATTTACCTGGCCCTGGCCCATTTGTATATACATATAGACACAGTCCTGGTCAGAATCTATAACATCCTCTCCCAAGTCCCCTTGTCATGTTATGGGGCCCTCTGAGGGCAAGTCCTCAGTGGTTACAAAATCCATACAGTCACCGTCTGACCCAGCCATAGCACAACTTATTTGGGCTCCCTTGGTCTCTGGCACATTATATCTGGATGCTGAGTCTGTCCCTTGAACTGTGGCTGGCTTCCTGACATTTGTTATTAGCTGAAGCTGCATGCTATGTTCACAGTCCATATTTGGTTCTTTAAAGAACCCAGGAGCAAAGTGGCTCCCCTCCAGGCCTTCTCCTTCGCCTTACACTGCTGTGGTTTGGCCCTGTCCCCATGCCTCTAACTGGGCAAGGCTCAGCCCCCTAAAGATAGGGACCCATTCTTCTTCTTTCCTGTCTCCCTACCTCATGAAGACATCCTTGTTTTAGAATCCCTGAGATCAGAATTCTCCCAACAATCCATACCTTTCTGTTGTGACCAAGCCTTGGCACAATTTAGCTGGGTCCCTGTAGTCTCCTCCATGACTGGCAGGACTCTTCCCAACTGGGTGGCCAAAATCCCTCTAGGGATGCTTCCTCCAGTAGGGACAGATAGCCTGCTTCCAGTTGTAATTCTTGCTGTATCAATGGCATCAGTGTAAACGCCTTATCCAACCATGCGGCCACCCCCAGAGAGTTACAACGTCTCTCGAGCACATCCATTGTACGCTGACAAGTGCCCACCCCACTATCCAGTGGGCCATATGCCAGCTCCCAGAGTGCCTCTTTCAGCCCCATTGACAATTAGGGCTCCACACCAGATATTCTCAACCAGTCTGCATACTGGTTTTCTAAGACCCATTCCTGCACCACCAGGTCGTTTAGCAACTCATCAGCGCATGACCCGGCCATAGTCCAAGAAACTCCATCCATTGGTTTAGAAGCGCCGTTTCTTGACAGTCCATTGCAATGACAAAAAATTGTTCTGTCTGCACTGGGGAAAGGCATTCCCCATCCACAGGAGCTGGGAAAGGGCCATTGCATACCCCTCACCTCTCTCACTGTCCCAGGACAGTCCTCTGCTGATCCATGCTTACATGTGGAAGCCTTTCCTCTAGTCTTAGCTCCATCATGTCCTTGTAAGTTGCCATCTTCCAGTATTCCACAGAGGTCCCAGCACTGGCAACAATTGTCACAATCTGTATGTTGAATGGGGTATGATAAGAGCCTATTGCCCAAACCTCCCCACAGTTGTGACCGGTTCGTTTTACCTCTGTACAGCAGGAAGAACTTTCAGCCCTTAGGTTATACTGAGAGGTGTCTGTGGTCTTGTGTAGCATAAGGATCTTTCTAAGTTCTGAAAAGAACTTACTCCAGCAAACAGAATTCCCAGCATCAATAACAAAATTCACACTTTAATTATGTGAACCAGTATATCAACACATTTATTGAAAAACAGACATATTTATACCACACTCTTAGCAAAGAGAATCCAATCAATTTAAATGTGCATCCATGGATACTCAAATTGCCTTCTAGCTCATGTTATTACCCCTGCCTGCAAGTCCAAGAAGAATGACCCATTGTTTTCCCTTTCCACTGCTGTATTCTTGGTAGGGGGCAATTACATACAATAGGCATGGAGACACCAGTCTGAGGCTTGTGATACATAGAGAGAGATACTGGTGTCATGTGACTCCTAGGGGTCTATTATCTCCCTAATTTTGCTAATAAGGGACTAGTCCATTACTATGAAATATTGGGCATATAAAATATTTACCTTGTAGCCCCTCCAAAGCACAACACAGACATACATCCCATCACTCCCATCGTGTTCATAAGGACACCACAACGATAAACATGGGTACCACAGTCTGGGCACAGTGGCACCCAGGTAACTTTAAACAGGAATGACAAGGAATAACACATAAATCACAACATCCCCAATGTTAACCCATCTCAGTGTGCCCCTTTCTCCTGGCACAATAAGCCTATCTTATATGGCTGAGGGCATCAGTCTGTTAGGTATTGCACAGCTAGTACCTTGGCATGCAGCCATGACAGTTATCTATCCATCCTTGCAGATCAAGTACACCCATACATGTTGACTGTCTTCCCTGGAGCGGGTGGCATCTGCCCGCAGGACTTTGCAACATGTCATAGACCCTGAATTGTCCGGGAGTGGTTAGAAGAGCAGGACGAAGACTTCCAAGTACTTCCCTGGCCTCCAAATTCCCCGGACTGCACACCCTCTTATAACTGGGGATGTAGCTGTGTTCAGAATTAAGCAATCACATTCCATATCGTGTTAAATAGGAGTCAGCATACACCTGTCATCATTTAAAGTGCCTTTGATTAACCGCAAATAAAGTTCAGCTGCTCTAGTTGGTCTTTCTTAAAAATGTCTTAGTCGCATCCCACAGCAAAAGCCATGGTCACAGAGAGCTTCCAAGGCATCAGAGGGATCTCATTGTTAAAAGGTATCAGTCAGGAGAAGGGTACAAGAGAATTTCCAAGGCATTAGATATACCATGGAACACAGTTTAGACAGTCATCATCAAGTGGAGAAAATATGGCACAACAGTGACATTACCAAGAACTGGAGCTCCCTCCAAAATTGATGAAAAAAACAGAGGAAAACTGGTCTGGGAGGCTACCAAGAGGCCTACAGCAACATTAAATGAGCTGCAGGAATATCTGGCAAGTACTGGCTGTGTGGTACATGTGACAACAATCTCCCGTATTCTTCATATGTCTGGGCTATGGGGTAGAGTGGCAAGACGAAAGCCTTTTCTTACGAGGAAAAACATCCAAGCCAGGCTACATTTTGCAAAAACACATCTGAAGTCTCCCAAAAGCATGTGGGAAAAGGTGTTATGGTCTGATGAAACCAAGGTTTAACTTTTTGGCCAATAATTCCAAAAGATATGTTTGGCGCAAAAACAACACTGCACATCAACAAAAGAACACCATACCCACAGTGAAGCATGGTGGTGGCAGCATCATGCTTTGGGGCTGTTTTTCTTCAGCTGGAACTGGGGCCTTAGTTAAGATAGAGGGAATTATGAACAGTTCCAAATACCAGTCAATATTGGCACAAAACCTTCAGGCTTCTGCTAGAAAGCTGAACATGAAGAGGAACTTCATCTTTCAGCATGACAACGACCCAAAGCATACATCCAAATCAAGAAAGGAATGGCTTCACCAGAAGAAAATTAAAGTTTTGGAATGGCCCAGCCCGAGCCCAGACCTGAATCCGATTGAAAATCTGTGGGGTGATCTGAAGAGGGCTGTGCACAGGAGATGCCCTCGCAATCTGACAGATTTGGAGTGTTTTTGCAAAGAAGAGTGGGCAAATCTTGCCAAGTCAAAATGTGCCATGCTGATTGACTCATACCCAAAAAGAAAGAGTGCTGTAATAAAAAAGGTGCTTCAACAAAGTATTAGTTTAAGGGTGTGCATACTTATGCAACCATATTATTTTATTTTTATATTTTTTCTTCCCTCTACCTAAAAGATTTCAGTTTGTTTTTCAATTGAGTTGTACAGTTTATAGGTCACATTAAAGGTGGAAAAAGTTCTGAAATGATTTATGTTTGTCTCAGTTTTTTTACAGCACAGAGACCTGATATTTTTGACAGGGTTGTGTAGACTTTTTATATCCACTGTAGTAAGGAAATTCAATTCAGACTGTTTAATATATTTGCACATGGATTGTGTTCATTATTTTGTCCAGTGAATATACTTGTGTATTAAAGAAGATTAACAGGGATTTTCGTCTTAGTCTATGAGCATGGAATAAAATACACCCAAAAGCCATAGATCACTAAGGGACAGTGGAAATGTACTGATTGCAGTCCTAGTATGAAAGTGCACAATATGATTTTCTAAAGGCATTGAAAGCAGATCACAAAATTACCCTTTTGAGGCCTCTGTGAAAGAAGAGATTTGTGAATTAAAGAATATGAAGCATGTATTCCCTACGAGCACCTTTGAGTACTGGAAACTTTTTCTGCACACAATCAACAAATGAAAAAGGCATTTAGTATGTAAAATTAAATAAAGATGTGTCACGCAATGACTGCTCTTTTAGGATGTAGAATATTTGAAACCAGAGAACACATGAGTTCAGTTGACATCTTTGTGGCTTCAAACCAAAAGTTAATTTAGTCATACAATGCAATGTGTTAGAGATTGCTTAGACACACAAGGGACAAACATACTAGTGAAGTTATGCTACATTTCAGCTCCTTCCAGAACTGTAAGGGTTAACAGCAAGACAGAGAAGTTTTTTTTAGCCGTATATATTTTTTCGCATGTCATAATTAGTTCATCCACTTCTCATATTCCAACTAACAGATTTTCTGGCTTCCCTCCACATGCCTTGCTTCCGGACTTAGCTAAGCTACAAAATGTGATCAATGAGCTTTCTGTTGCCACATCGGACTTGAGACTTCCACACTGGCTGCACACCCTGAATATTCAGTGTCACGTCATGACTCGAGTTCCTAAAATGGCTATTTTCATAGAAACGGACAACACTTGCAGAGCAAACAGCAATTTAGCAAACTGCCAGTAACTAAAGTTTATTTTATTTGAGTATTTTTTCTTATGAATATAAAGAGTTAAAGTGCAAGCTTATACAAAATTAAAGGGACATTGAACACTTGAATCTGAAAGAGGGTATTTGAGAATGTACCATGTGTTTTCTTTTTTCAAATAAAGCTCTCTGAGCAGAAAAAAAAATAAAATGTGTAACTAATCTGAGGGCTTGCCCCTGTAAGCCGATGTGTAGTTATATTTATATAAAGCATGCCTGTCTGCCAATGATATCTACAGATGGTACGTATGCTCTGTGTATTTCATGTTAGTTTCAATGAAGTTTAAACAGACCTTCCATAAAAAAGACCATGTAAAACACAGTTTAGGTAATGTTTAAAATTCTGCTTTCTAATAATGAATGAAAAAAGAATTGTGCCCCATTTCCCTTTAAGTTTATCTTATATTAAAGAGCACACTTAGAAAACATTAAAAGGATATGTAAGTGAGCTGGATTATGAATGCATCTCATAGAGGAGAATTAGTAGTGTGTGAAATTTTTTTTTTTTGCATGAAATCATCCCCAAAAATAAACATTAATTAGCTTACCTTGAAGTTAGCAAAATTTCCTATGCTTTTTGGCATTTACATTTTATCGTGTACACCCCTAGAAAAATCCACCTCAATTAGCATAACATTCAAATTCAGAATCAGGAAAATACATTGTATCATTCTTCACCTCAGTGGCTTCTGGCGTCCTCAGTACAAGAACTGCAACAGTTACTTCCTGTGCGTTGTACCAGAAAGGTCAAAATTTGAATCTTGCTGTATTTCCTGTGGGTACACTGCTGTATTTCCTGTGTCTACCCGGCTTATGTAAGCATCCTGTGGGTGTGAACCACTGGATTTGACTTTTGGGCAAATAACTTTGTACTTAAACTGAACTTTTCTATATAACACATGTTTTCATACACAACTAATTCTCCTCTATCAGATGCATTCATAACCCAGCTCACCTGCATATATATTTAACTATGTCAAAGTTGTATGGAACGTGCCTATTTTCATTGTAACTGCTTCATGTATACACAGAGTTCCATTGCTGCCATGGACACCTCCCTGTACAGGCAACTGAAATGTTTCATGTTCTAAAAGGACAAACATTTTATGAACACTGCCAATTCAATACTCGTTCGCCAATGCAGCCGTGGCACAATCTCTGACCAAATGATGAATAAGTCAGGTAAAAGGCCAATAACCTTGATATGTCCCTCCCCATGTCTCTTATTAACTCTTTTAGTCGACGTGTGCCTAAATCAATTCTTCTCGCATGTATGAGTTGTATGTGAGGAGATATAAAATTAAACAAAACAGGTGCACTTTCTCTGGAGGGAAACCCAACTTCTGCCCTTTTTTTGTAATATCCGATCCTCCGCGCCACCCAGTAAATGTAAGAATGCCCCATCAGCCACAATTCCAATGTGCACCTGGGAAAGCATTGTCGAATATTAGCATGTTCCAGGTGAATATAGGACCTAAACCTACTAAACTCCCACCTTCCTATTCTTTTCACCACTGACTCACCCAGCCCCAACCTAGGTGCTTCAGTGGCCGCACCTAATCTAAATTAATGTGTACCAAAATTGGAAGGGTTAAGCCCAATATTGGTTAAGCACTTTCGTAACCCTCCTACAAATTTAAACTGTGACAACGGGACCCCGTTACTGTGTCTTAAAAGGAGGCTGCTGCCTGCAGGCCTGATCTGCATGAATTTTCTCACTACTTTGCAAGGGCAGCATTTATTATAGATTGAGTACAAAACAATAGATACCCCTTTACCTCCCTGATCAGTTTTTGACATCCTGAGATTTAACAACAGTGATAAACCAATGTGCTTAATGTCTTCCACTAACCTTTTACTGGGACTAATCAATTCAATGTCCCCTTTTCTTGACACTCCAACAAAAAATACACCAACGACTCTAGGCTTTAAGAATGGGATGGAATGGGCCTGCCTGAGCATATGCTGAAAGGATTCCCACTCCTCCATGCTGAACTGTACACCCTCCATGTTGCCGACGCAAGTGACACCTTGATAAGATGATGCAGTTCTAATCTCCCAACTCCCATAACTGGCATGGAAACTGTGTGCCCTGCTGACTGGCTTGGGGAGCTATCTCTCAAAACCTCTACCACTGGAAAGGAGAGAGAGCATCTGTGATCACATTGCGACTACCTGGGATGTGCCTAGCCCTACACATTATATTAGACTGCAACTACTGCAATACAAGCTTTCCCAAAAGCCTCACCACCGGGATCGAGGTTGCACTCAAGTTATTAATAGTCAGCACCACCTCAAGGTCGTAGAAATTGAAAATCACTTGCTGGTCCCTAAGTCTGTCCCCCCAAATAAACAGCGTCACCACAATTGGGAACAGTTCAAGAAAAGCTAGGTTCTTTAGCAAACCCCGCTCCTGCCACTCTGATGGCCCCCTCTCGGCACATCACTGTCCCCTAAAATAGAACCTGTCCCCCACCCTCCACGCATGCGTGTACAGTTGAATTTCCTAATTATCCACCCTGGCCACCTGAATGAGGGAGTGCCCATTAAGCAAGTGTAAAAAAGAAGCCCGGATCGCATATCCTCCTTCAGTTCCATCGTAATTCTAATAAAATGATGGGGACTAGTAATCCCTTCCGTTGCCAATGAAAATCCAAGTGAAAAAAATCCTCCCCAAAGGAATTACCTGCAAGCAAAGTTAAGTTTTTCTATGAGGGATTGTCACCTTCCTCACCCACCCCACTCATTCTAGGCACCCCCTTAGATCCTCCAACCTATCCCCTGGCAGCCTATACTCCAACTTTGCAGAATCTATTTCAATACCCAGGAAACTTAGGGAAGTGCATAGGCCCATTGTCTTGTCCTGCGCTATGGGAATGACAAATTCATCAGCTATTTGATTGAAAGCCCTAAGCAGCCGCTCTCAATTGTCAGAGTGAGGTGGGCCCACAAATAGAAAGTCATCCAAATAATGGACAATATATGTTAAACCAGTTCTATATTGCAGTACCCAGTGAACAAACAAACTAAAAGACTCAAAATGAGATCAGGAAATGGAACAGCCCATAGGTAGACATACATTGCCGTTAAAGGGTATATTAAAACCGAAGTTAAAACTATCAAACAACAAAACTGCCTTGTTTCCACAACCCCTCCGCTCTCTGTATAGCTCTAGCCACTGCAACACCTTTTCTTTTTTTTATCCATTCTTTGGGATGGTTTCATATTAATCTTACTGGTACATTGCTTCATTATTATCCTGTGCCTTGTCTATCCCTTTATGTCTTCAAACATGGTATTTTTTTTATTTTTTTATTATCTACCTCTTATCAGGAGATAAGAGTACAGAAACTGAAAAATATCAACTATGTCAACTTAGAGGGGTAGAAAAAAAAAGGGGGGGGGGAGGGGTAGGAAATACCTGGCGTACTCTTCCAGTGCCGCACCGGCTGAAATTCTACTGGTATGAGTGGTCATCCCGGCTCCCCCACGATTGCCATCCTTCGGCAAGAGTTTAATTCCTTATTGTCCTAGTCATATCCCAACCTTAATGCTGTCAGGGGACCGTGTTCTGCAGGACATGGGACAGTCTCTCGTTTACCATAACATAGTTCATTTTCAAAATGATCTCTCTGGAGGTCAGTGTTGCAGTTTTCCAGTTTTTTGCAATACAAGTTTTGGTGGCGAGAGCCATGAATTGCCATAATTTGTTTTGGCTTTTAGAGAGACTGAGTCCATGAACCCCCAGAAGACAGGTCTCAATCTCCGGCCCCAACTTGGTTTCTGTCACTTGCGAGAATAAGTCAGTCATCTCTTTCCACACCTTCTGCACTAAAGGACATGTACATCATATATGTAGAAAGTCTCCCCTAACTTTGCATCCCCTAAAACAGCCCTCGCTAAGACTATTATTAAGCCTGGACATTAGATAGGGAGTATAATAGGTCCTGTGCAAAACGTTGACTGAGGTCTCAAGTAGATCTCAAGTATATGTGTATGATCCTTATGTTAAGTTGGTACAAATTTCTTTCCAAGTTGCTCCATCTAGCTCCCTACCTAGGTCTTTCTCCCATTGGAGCATATATTTCGGCTTCTGTTTGTTCAGAGAGTCATTCATAAAAGAATAAAGAGACCCAAGGAGGCCCTTGATAGAGGGCAGTTTTGCACATATAGTCGACCACCAGGAATGTTTAGGGGTCCCATGTACCCGGGTTAGTGAGGATATCCAATGTCTAATTTTTCTGTAATTCCAGAGTTCACTCTCTAGTATGTGATATTTAGTGACAAGGATGGTGTGGAATAGCAGAGCATCGTCTGAAAACCAGGTTCCTGCTCTTTCCAGTGGGCTGCTAAGCCACTGATGTCTAGAGGTGAGGCTAAACGCTGTCCCAAATTCCGGGAAAGATCTTACAGATAACAATGGCGATAGGAGCCAAGCCGCCAAATGACTTAAACCGAGCCCAAGTCGCTAGAGTTGAAGATATTATGGGGTTACAGTTTCGCTGCCTGACGCCTGAGGGGGGCACTTCCCAGACTATAGTATCCCAAGAGTGAGGTCTCATTTGCCAATTTTTCACAAAGGTCCAAAGCGGTTGTAGCCTACCCGAATGAGCCAGTGGGATAAACGCGAGCTGCGCCGCTCTCAGATAGAGTCTCAAGTTTGGGCACGAGAGTCCCACTGAGACCTCCGCCGAAACATAGTCCTTCTTGCTATACGCGGCGACCTACCTCGCCATATAAAATTGAAAATAGAAGCCTGAAGTATATCTAGTTCCTTCATATCTAGCGGGACTGGGAGAGTTCTAAATAAATACAGTATTCTTGGCAAAACCATTGTTTTTACCGAATTTCTCCGACCTGTCCATGAAATACGGTATTTCGCCCATAGTCGCATTTCCTCAATTAATTGTTTAAATAGGGGTGGGAAGTTGGCCTCATATACTGTATGTCCAACAGCTTCCTGGTGATTCTAACCCCCAAGTATTTAATAGAGTTTTGGGGCTATTGAAATCTATACTCCGCTTACAGAGCCCCCAGGGCCGCCTGTGGTATGCCAACTCCCGAGGCCTCAGTCTTTTCAACATTAATTTGTAGGCCTGACAGGGCGCCAAATCCGCCTAGAGTTGACAACAAAGCGGGAATCGACGTTGATGGTTCCGTTAGTGTACAAAGAAGGTCGTCCGCAAAGAGAGAACATTTCAGGTGGTGAAGTCCCACCTGCATTCCCTGTATCTCAGTGTTGCATCTAATCTTTTGAGCCAAAGGCTCAATCCCCAGCGCAAATAGTAGTGGAGATAGTGGGCAACCCTGCCTGGTCCCCCTCTGGATGGCTATAGAGATGTTCTCCGATCGCGGGAGTTTCAGGCAGGCCTGCAGATTTTTGTACAGTGTTCTGATGAGTTCCATGAATCTCCCTTCAAAGCCGAATTTGACCAGCACTGCATACAGATAAGACCACTCCAATGTGTCGAAGGCTTTTTCCATATCGAGGGCTAGCACACAGAGGGGGGACTTGCTCTGGGAGGCCAAATGGATGACATTCATAGTACTCCTGATGTTATCCGCTGTCTGCCGATGTTGAACGAAACCAGTTTGATCCTTGTGGATCAGATCCGGAAGGAACCCCGATCCTATCTGCAAACATTTTGGCTAGCAGTTTAAGCCGTCAGCTGGTCTAGCCATTACGAGTGTATAGTGTGGGGCTGTGTTGTCCAGTCATCTTACCTTGTCCTGTAGAGGACCCAAAAAGGAGAGAGCGGCCGGGAGGGAGCCGGGATCACACCTGAAAGCCAAGCACGGTCCACATTGGCGCGGAGATGGAGGGAGCACACCTGGGGAAAAAGAGAAAGAAAAAAAAAGGACATAAATTAAATAAGTAATAACAACTTTGTAACTTTTTGCAATTAGTAAAATTCATCATTCATAGAAACACAATGAATTCTTCAAACACATCTTCCTACACCAGTCGTCTATCCTGGCACCTCGGGGAAGGATGAGTAGACCTGTCACTCTTCCAAAGGACCCCAATAGGAAGGGGTGGGTAAATTCCAGGAGAGGAACAGGGAGAAAAAACAGCAAATCAGTATTTGAGGGGGGTATTTCCAGATCTAGAAATCCTTGTGTAGTAAAGACAGTAGAACCAGCAGCTAATTCATCCCTTAGGGAAATAAAGCATTAGAGCCTAAACATAGGTAAATATAAATATTCAGTGTCAAAATACTTGATAGAAAACCGTCCATAGTTCCAAGAGGAGCAAGATTCAATACAGCTGCACTCTTGTCCTTTTTTGGCTGTCCATTGGTCACAAGCCGCTTGCATCTGGACCCACTGAGACAACCTCGTTCCGCGCCTGGGAGGGCCGGGTCTGGGATGAGGATGTGGGGCCTCCAGCTGTACTCTCAGTTGTCTGGGCCCGAGCTTTGTACGGGACAGTATACCGTATACTGTGCTGCTTGGGCTTGAGACATGGCCTTTCCCGCCGGGGGTTGTATCCCCTGTCCCCTTCTTCTTCCGGGACCATGTGAAGAGCTTGGAGGATTGCACAGCCATCTTCAAGTGAGCGGGCAGAGTATGATTTGCCCTTGTACTGGAATACCAGGGCAAAGGGGAAGCCCCACCGATACTGAATGTTGTGTTGAATCAGCACTCGCAAGACCGGCTTCATGTCTCTGCGCATAGCCAGCGTGATGGGGGAGAGGTCCGTGAAGAGAAGAAGTGGAGCATTATCAGGACCCTTGATATCTGGAGAGTTTCGGGCTGCTGCTAACACCAGGTCTCTTGTTTGTTGCCAAGGAAATCGAATGAAAACGTTGCTGGGCACCTCCAAGTTTCTTGTCGCCACTAGGGCTCTATGGGCCCTTTCAATTTCCAACAGCGAGGCCGGGACCTCCGGTAGGATCATGGCCAGTGTCTCTGAGACATATTGCTTCAGATCCTGAACCGCTCTGGGAATCCCTCTCATTCTTATGTTGTGGCGTCTCGAGCGGTTCTCAAGGTCTTCGTATTTATCTTCCAAGGCCGTTATGCGAGATAAGTTCTGATGAATCTCCCGCCTATCCCGCTCTTGTGCCTCAACGATCTGATCGGGTGTCTCTTCAAGCACCTTTGGCCCAATTCATTAATATCATTCTTGATGGAATCAACTGTTTTGGTCATGTATGCTTGCAATAGTTCCTCAATCTGGGCTAAGGAGCTTTTAGAGAGGTTCATGTCAGGGTGGGGCCAGTCTACAAGGCCCTCATTCCCCGATTCTCCCAAAGGGTCTGATGCCACCTCCTTTGTTGCCCCTGGAGGCTTGCAGAAATCTGTAATTCTCTTTGTTGGTAGGGCTCTCTTGTTTCTCCCCATCTCTTGCCGTTTTGTAACGTGTAGTGAATTGAGCATAGGATCAGAGTGGCTAGATGTTCGGAGTCCCAACAGGCGGTCAAAATCTTTTAGTGAGTCAGCTGTTTAGTGATAGTACGGTTGCCAGCTCTAGTTTCCTGTTTTGCTGTGCTAGCGATTCATTAGGGTACCCCCCTCGGAAAGGGATTCAGTCCCAAGGGAGCATTGCTTTAGGCATTGGCCTCAATGGACACATGCCCTTGATATATACAGATACGTAGTATACAAGATGTTGAGGAAACGGCCAATCAGGTTCCCCCGTGGCAGTGTAGCAGGATATAGCCCCGGACAAAAGTAATACAAAAAATGACTTTTGTGGTATATTGTGTATTACCGCTGCAGTCAAATGTTATGATGATTGCAAGCAGGCCAGTGAAGGTGCAAGCAGTAGAAATGTAGTCCACTGGATGGCAGCAGTGCCCCTCTGGTACTCTCAGTGTTGGGGGATCTTCTAGAGAAGCCACATTAAATTGCTTATTATTCTTTTCTATAGTTTGGGATATGCAGCTCTGTCCTTTCCAACCCCTTTATGTGTCAGGCTGATCAGACACCCATCAGGTAGATGTTATTAATTATGGACTTACGTATGCTTGCATGAGGGCCTCTGGAGTGGTAGCAGGGAAAGCAGACTCCTGGCATTTCATCTGTTTTGCCAGCTTCCCGTTCTGCTCTCTGGTGGAATAGTAGAACAGTCGTCCAATATGGGAGCCTCTAATGGATTGCAAAAAACAGTCAGGCTCTCAGCTTGTGCTTGACTTGTCCTAACATATAAATAATCTTCCGTATATGCCCCCTAGGGGAGAACAGTCATACAGTTATGGTGTGCAGTGGTTGGAGCTCTGGCAGTTTCACAATGTGATGTAGGGAGGCCTAAGATGGCCCCGCTCATTTGGCGGTAAGCCTCACTGGTGTTATGTAAGCTCCCCTTTGATGTGACAGAGACCAGCTCGTTTTGCAGGGGTGGTCCCTTGGCCCCTCACTGTGGCTCCCCCTTCGCCAAGGTGGCCGCCGTCACCACAAGGCACCTCAGTCCAAGCCCTCTCCTCTCTGATGGCTCTCTAACCTTTATGCAGCTGTAGTATCTCCGATCCTGCTCCTCCGATTATGCCCTGGTAGAAGCTGCAGGAGGAGGAAGGAGGTTTGCTCTCTTCCAATCCACCGGGGCCAAACGCAGGATCTTGTCCGCGATCCCTCCACGAGCCACACTACCGATAGCCCGAGCTGTGGATCTTCACTCTCTGTGGGGGTCCGACTGCCAGGTTCAGGCCTTGCGGCGATGCGCTGTTGGACGACGAAGGGTTGCAGGGAGCCGTTACTGCGGGAGGCCAGGTTGAGTAGGCCTCAACCATGCACTGCCAAATTTCGTCTCAGGAGGAGAATTAGGGTGTCTTTAGGATGCTCTCCACTTCTTGGGGTGTAATAAGTAGCAAAGGAAGGGTAAACCCCTGAAAATTGGATCTTTAAACCCCTTTTATAATATAGGGGCCACAGAGCTGCAGCACAACACGTCTGCTCCCTTCAGCATCAGCATGCTTGCACCCTGCAACATCTTTTCTAACCGCACTGGCGTCCTCCCTCTTAGCTGCACCAGTGGCCTGACTGAATTCCGCTCGTTGACGTTTGAAAACTTTAACGAGGGGGTGGGGGAGCCCACACTCTGAACATTCATGCTTGAATCTGCATGCAAAACAACAACCTATTTTTGCCACCCCTGGTGTTGCCGGTTAGCTTGGTTTTGCTCCCTGGCTACGAAAAGAATGCCCTGGTCTCAATGGTGTCACAATACGCATCAACAAGCCCACATCCCTATCATCCCATCTCATGTCCTAACTAACCGCCATCCTTTGCCTAAAACCTTCATCATAAGTCCACCAAGCCATCCCCCCATACGTTCTATGTATGATGTCTATCTCTTTCATGTAGCAGAAAAAAGCTGAGCAATAGTCTGGTTGTTTCACCGCCATGATACTAGCGAAAATCATAAGCGCCTTCGACCAATTACGGAAAATCTTTGGTATCTTCCTATACCTACGTTTCCGCTCATCCTCTTCTTTTTTAACATTATCCTTGTTACTATACTCTTTAGCTCTATGTACTGATCCAATGGCAAAATAGTAAACAACTCTACAAACTCCCTCTTCCATATCTTTTCCCTCAGCTCCTAACAACGCTGGAGCTGACAGGGCTGTATCTGCAACTACTAAAGAGGTGGACGCCAATGCTCCCTTGCTGCTACCCGCTAACTCTTTTTGGACCCCACTAACCTCACCATCTTTTCCCTCCCGACTACTGCCACACTAGGGGTTTGCCCGCGCCTGCCCAAAACTCTCTTGAACAATACATGTATCCAACTTCACTACCTCTTTTAACATATCCAAAAATTAAGTAATTTTTGTGTTGTTGCTCTGCGTGTTTAATTTTTTTGTGCGTTGCACTTACAGCAAGGTCCTGCAGTAAGCCTCTCTGAATGCTCCACTTTTTCAGCGACCCTGCCCTCAGACTCTGCCATCCCTGTCCGCTGCTGATCCACCTGCATGTTTGCCCTCTGGACACAGGTCGCCACTGTGTCATAGCGCTCCTGCCTCCGATGAGTCCGCGCCCTCCAGGAATGGGATAAAATTCTTCTCCTACCCCAGTTAGCATCCCTATTCCTCTCTCTGCTGACCCTCTCTCCACTCTGCTCCCTGCGGTGCTCCCTCCTGTCATGCCTTGACCCGCTGGTACCACCTTCGCCGCGCCTGTCTCTCCTGCATCTGCTAGTGCCTCTCTCTGACTCATAGCCCTAGTAACCTCACCTGGTCACACCTGCTCCATGATCCGGTGATGTTCCTCCCTTGCAAGGTGATCTGCAGCTCCTACAGGTATCTGATAGATGCCTGTATGTCTGAACTGGTCTTTACTCTGACGATTTTCACTCCTCTTGGAATGATGCTTGAGCTGCGGTACAAATTCCACTGTTATTCCTAGCAGTGGTCCCCCCTGCCCTCTCCCTAGGGTCCAGTACCCCCATCCTGAACTCTTCCTGATCGGTGTCCTCCATACCACTTCTTGTCTCTTCCTCTTCCTCCACATCCAGGCTAAGATTATTTGCATTTACCCTCGCCCTTGTCCTATTGACTTTAATAAGGCTGGGATGACGCCTGATGTGCTCTCTGGCCACTTTGTCCCTTGCCCTTCCTCTGCCCCTTGATATTACTAAGGGAATGTTGTCCAGCTTCCTTTGCTCTCTACTTTGCTCTTCCTTTCTTTGACTTCCACTGATCCCATCAGACCTCATGTCATTCATATGCGGGCTCAGTGCTCCATTTGCCTGCCCCAGTTCATATGTCTCCATCCCCAGTTCATATGTCTCCATCCCCAAAAAATAACATCCAAGAACATAGTGACACTCTGTGTCCTTCCATCCCCCTTTTCTGCTCCTGACTCCTGACCATCTGTCTTTCCATGCTCCTCACTGTTCCTGTGAACTGCTCCTCACCTCCACTGCCCTCTGCATCAGACCTTCCTGCTCCTTTCCTTCTGCATGCTCATCCCCACTGTTGGCTGCTGGTCCTCCTCTCCCTGGGCCTCCATCTCAGACCCCAGATCAGCTCGACTGCTAATTGTCCCCTGACACTCAGACCTCACTAGACGGATGGCCTGTGACTAACCAGGTCCTGCGGCGCCATCCTCTGCGACTGCGCATGACGTCACTTCCGGTGTGCCTTGTTGCTGGGAGCGTGCTTCCAATTCTCTGTGCGCTCCTGGTCTTCTTCACACGGGCACTCTTCTGAGAGGCAGCGCAGGGGCGCACCTCTTCTGCCACATGCGGAGACCTTCTCCTCTCACCCGTCGTCGCAAGCCATCCTGAATCCCAGTCTTGCAGGCGGCCTGGATTGCCTCACACTCTGCCAGGTGGCAACGGATCCCGTTAGCTGCTTGGTGCTGGCCAGGGTAGGTCCTCTCCCTGAGATGATGCCTGCCTCCTAGTAACTTTGCCTGTCAGGGGTATGGATTGTGCAGATGCTTGCTTGCTTAACCTGTTTGTTTCCACCAATGTGCCCACTGCTTTGCCATGCACACTTCAAGGGAAGACCCTTCCTTCACCCCGGCCACTTCCATTAACCCCTTCCTTTCCAGGGGGATTAGCTGGGCTCAATTGGTCTCCTGCATTTAAGCCTGGGGTCTGCCTGGCTTCTGGAACTAAAGATGCCAGCCAATCTTGCCCTCTCTCCAATGCTGCCTGCTTTAGTTTTTCAATTATGCCTTCCATCTCTAGCGACTTCCTTAATCACTACTGCACCAGAGCATGAGGAACTTTCTCATGTGCTCCCCTCCACTGTGCTGAATTCCACCTCCCCTTTGCCTTATATTTAGCTCCTACTCCCAACCCCTGCACCAATCAATTCAAACTACCTCCCTTGTCTCTAGGCAGGGTCAAAAACCCTTTCTCTCCACTACTCTCAGCCGTGCGTATGCTTTGGCAATGATAGGGATAAACACGGTCACGGAATTCCAGCATGCGTGTGATAAACGTAAGGCCATGATGGGTGGTTAATTAAGCCAAAATCTTAGATAGAAAGATAGATAGATAGATCGATAGATAGAATGGGCAGACTTCACAAGCTTATTGTTATTTTCTGCCATAAAATTTACATTTATTTTTTTAGGCCACTCCAACGTCTAAGCTTCTTTTATCATATCCCTTTGAGGCTAGCTAACTTAGAAATATTACTAATTGCGTCATAACTGTTTGGATTCTCAATGGTAAACAAAGACACACCAATAAGATGTCAATTTGTAGAAGCAATATCAGCCTGTCATAGAACATATTTTCTACTACCCACTATCAAAGTTACTTTTGCATTGCACCAAACTTGCATCCATTTTTTAAATTAGAAAGATGTCCATGTAATGATCTTATGACAGATAATATCATTTTATCACAAACCTATCAACTGTTCCTTTTCATTCCAAATGGTCTATATGGCTTCTGTATCAAGAGAAATCCCTTGTTGCCTAGGCTTCTACAATCTTTCAGTATGAATACAAAATGCATATTGATATGGTGCCTTAATGTCTAATTTTGGAGGAGCAGGTTATAATCTCCAGTAGTCATTGTACCCAAATCTGTAACAAATCCAAAACAGATTAGACCCCAAAAAAGCTTAGATTTACAACTTAGTTATATTTTATGGAACACATATTAAAATAAATTTAAAGGTGATAAAAGCTTGAAAGCTACAAACGAGGCCACAGAGAGTCCCATTAGAGGGAAAGTACATAATTTCTGATTTAATTACAATGCACAGGTTGGTGTCATTGGCAAACATGGAGGCAATACTTTTCATTGATTTAACTTCACTGATACATATATGACGAAACTTAGAAAAATATCCATTATAGTGTAAAATATTACCCGTTGTGAGTGTTTGCCCCCTAGAGGATGGTGCCAGCTACAGAAGGATGAAGAGTTCTTGACAGGAGTTAAACTCCTGGAGAACTCCTAATTGGCCCCAGCTGAAGCTTCACTTTAAAGTCTGGAAAGCAGATATGGGAAGGGCTGCTGATTAGGCCCTTGCTTAAGGGCTGGGAGCTGTGTCTGAAGCCGCAGTCTGTTTGGTGAAGCTGGAGAAGAGAACCATAGACAGCTCAGCTGCCGCTGGATCCTGAGAGCTGGGATAAGCTCTGAAGTAAGACTGTAAGGGAGACTGCTTATAATACTGATTTAAATACAGAGAGACACTGACACGTGAGTAAGGATTGCCTGGAGTGAACCGCCAGCATCAGAACAAGAGACACTGAGGATTTCAGCATGACCTGGGAGGAGAAAGAGACAGAGCTCCTGAACAGGACCTGGCAGGACTTACAGAGCAGCACGGTAAGCTGCCAGTAAGAGGATCAGTCTGTGTGACTGCAACAATACTTACCTGAGAGACTGTTTGTTTTAAAAGTAGAGGAACTGCAGAGGATCCATTACAGCTGAAAAAGCTGACAGAGAGAGACTGGACTTAGAGGGACCACCCCTCTGTGTGAAAAGGTATTTTGTTTTACCTGCAGACCGAGAAGCGGTCTCAGGGCTAGTGAGGATGTTCCAGCAAATAAGTAAGCCTGTTTATTTAGATATTTTTTTTCATGCTGAAATTAAGCTATTGTTTGTTTTGTATACTTTATTAAAAGCAAAGATAAAGTATATGGTGACGCAGCGGTTTATGGGAAAATCACAGGAGCAACTGGTAGGTAGCCAAAGGCCGGCCCTGTCACATCGTGTATTGATCCTTACAGTTAGGTAATTCCTACAGTTATGAAATTCAATAAAATAAAATCACAAACACAGCCCTTTTTACAGCTACAATTCTCACACCGTTATGTCAAATCATTGATTTTCCTTAAGACACTGCCATTCTTGAAATCTGTAAAATTATATAATACAATATCTCACATTTAAGACAAGGTTAACAACTGTCCCATCATTAGAAAACTTGGGGCCCGTAAAACACAACTTATTAAATCTTTTTATATTTCAAAACAAAATCAGATTTGCATTCCAATCAAATGAGCCAAAATGATCAATAAGAGAGTGAATTCATAGTTATGATATTCCCAAAAGCCTCTGTTTTTATCTTAATCTTTAAAATATATAAAATCATAAAAACACTTTGTCTTTTCAAATGTCAAAAATAAACCAGAAAGGATCACCATAAGAATATATATTTAATATCACAATAGCTTAAAAGGAGTGATCACCATAACACAAAACAGAAAATGGAGTTGTCTCCACAACTATCCTTTGGTATTAAGCACTATTCCTGGGGACAATTATAAGCTAGTAGTAGTGAATATATATAAAGGGGTACTTTGGTCTCAACTTTAATCCATTCCGTTCGGCAGGTCAAGTTCCAAAAAGGTTGAGTTCCAAGGTAGCATTTCCAAAAGGGATCAATGTAAATTGAAATAATCCATTCCAAGTCCCAGCCATTTCACAGTTTGAATAGATAGTGGCGTTGTTTGTTACAAAACCTTAAAACAAAACAGACATAAATAAAATAAAAAAAACAATAATTACATCATATAACATAGAATTTTACTTCACTTTAAGTGACTGAGAGGACTTGAGGGCCCAATGTAATGGTGGTAATGTAGAGGAGCAGAAGGGGGTAAGGTCTAGTAAGCACAAGTTACATTTTTATACTTTGATTCTTATAGGAACAGTCTACACTTTGATTTTTATAGGCACAGGCAGCACTCTTGGGCTCTTGCAGGCAAGGACTGCTCTTGGGCTCTTGCAGGAACGGACTGCTCTAGGGCTCTTGCAGGCACGGACTACACTATGCCACATCAGTTCCCGAGAGACAGAATTGGGGGAAGCGTGAGTGCATTGAGTACCAAGCAAGCACTGAGTTCCAAGCCAACTTTGTCAGACAGACGTGTTGAGTACAGTGCAAGCGCTGAGTTCCGAGCCAATTTTTTGTCAGGCAGACGCTTTGAGTATCAAAAATATTGAGTTCCGAGGAGGTTGAGAACCGAGGTACCACTATATACACAAGAGACTTATAGGGAAGCACCCAAATCAACTAGCTATATCAAAGTGGAGGGTAGGTAGGTTATGAATATATTGGCTTTCAGGCAATAACAGACAGTGATTTATATGTAAAACATAACTTTTATTGATCCATATAAAATAAAGATTTTTGTATTTTTTTGTAAAATATTTAAAAAACGATGCATAAGAACAGTATTTGTATAAAACAACTACTGTGACACACCAATATATTTAATTTAGAGAAAGTTCTCTAAACCACTACTGATATATTTTCACTAGCGACTTGCCCATCAAAAAATGATGGCAATAAAATTGTAAGGCAGCTAATGCTGCCTCTATGGACATGTGTAGCCAATACAGTTATCTGTGGAATGTTACTAAGTTCCCTTTTTAAGGCCTCATATGGCCCATGAGTAAGCCCTCGGAAGGACGAAATGGACCGTCGGGATTTTCCTAGGATGCGCAAGTAGCATTTACCCTATAGTGGGGTGGGGGTGTCTCTGTTCTTTGGCATAACTGCTGTGTATTTAATTGCATTTCTGCATGTATGATCTAGGCATTTGGCATCCACGGTATAAGAATGTGTAAATTATGATTGTGAATCAATTACTTTTCAGAGACTACTGTTCACCCACCTTTGACTATACCACTATTCAAGGAGTATTTTTTAGCTTATGCGCATCGTTTAGGTTATGTTTTAACCCTTTTTACCATATATTCTCAATAGTCCAAGGATTAGCAAGCTAGTATTGCCATATGAGGACTTAAAAAAGGAACTAGCCACAATATCTGTGGTGGATAAGTTACAATAAGTTGGTTAATAGGGTTTTTAGATTTTTCACCCTTGATTATTGCAATAATTCCCAATTATTAAAGTGCTATGTTATAACTAGGTGTTATGCACCAGGGATTTTTTTTAAAGTCACATTTTTTCTTATTTATATGTAATGTAATTAATAATTCATTAAATAGTAAATTAATATACTTTACCTATTTTAATGAATATATCCAGGAATCCATATGCTCAAGAGCTAACAATCGCTGTTGTTTTTCCTGCAGCATACAATGTACATTTGGAAAGTGTCAGCAATGTGGCAATGTGTAGTTCCGCGGGTTATAGGAATGACCGCTTTGCGAGCCCGCAGTTTTAACATTGCGTTACCAAATGATTTTGGCAAGCCTGCGCTGCTGAGAACTATATATGTGATAATCTGATAAAATAAAGTAATATAAACTAATGTACATTTACACATTGAAGTGTGCAATATGAGTCTCTGGATTCAACAACATGCAGATTGCTAGGAACAGTCCACTAGCGGTACACCAGCTTGTTCAATACACTGGGTGTTTTGTAGTGAATGAGGAGGCAAAATAAATATACTGTAGATACTCAAGTATTCCTCTAGTTTTTTATGTCCCCATTTTAACCAATAATTGGTGGACCACATTATATTCGAGATACAGCTGTTCTAAATTCTAGTAAACTGGGTTCCCTGCAGTTCTTATTGTTGAATGGATTTTATAGTCTTCCCACCGATGCAGGAACAAACCGATCCTCGCTGTCATGTCTTTATTAGAGTGCATCCTGTTGCTGCAGCCAGTGCACTGAGTGCTACATTTACCACAGGGGGTGTGAGTGGGTGGGAATGGGAGTTGATGTCTCAAGCATACAGTACATATTATATATGTATATGAACATAACCATAATATTCTGTTGTATTTACTCCTTATATTCGGCACATATTTTTTTCTACAATTCAATCAATTTTAACCACTTTTTACCCATTCACCTTCCAAATTCATAACCCTCGCTATATATTTGGGTGGTGCTATATTCAAGTTACTACGGTAATCCAACATTTTGCTGCATGGAAGCAATGTGATCAATTAATAAAATCAAGCTTCTAAAGATGTAGTAAGAAATTAAAAATTCGCTGTTTCCTTTCCCTCTGAGAACTTTTTCAAGAGCTATAATGTACCAGTCAGTGATAGTGCATGAGGGAAGAGGGAGGTGTTAACTTGAGCAAATAACCAGTTGTAACCGAAACTCAATACACGTCAAACTAATCACACATTTAGATATGTTACACGTGAATTGAGATTGTTTAGACAGGCATGCAAGAAATGAAGAGGTTTAAGAATTTTTTATGGGATTTATACACCAAAACGCTTTGTATACCCTTAGTCATGAAGAACGAACCAACTACAATTTAAGTGCGTTTCAGCATACAAAATGGCAGCCACTGCCAAAGCAGTTTCTGGATAGACACTGAGAATGATGTGTGTTGACACAGTTTTTTTTTACTTTTAATAACTTCTTATAACTGATCAAGATTAGACTCAAACATACGTGTGATTAGGAAATGTTATCTTTTGTGATAACTCATTTGCCTAAAGATCAGGGGGAGAAGGCGTTTGATTCTGTTTACTGGATCTACCTATGGGCGGTCCTGGAAAAACGTGGTTTCCCAGAGCAATCTGTGAACCTTTTAAAAATGTATTACAATGAGCCCGAAGCTTCTTTAAGGTTACAAGGGAAAACTTGCCATTGATCAGTATTAAAAAGAGGACTAGACAGGGCTGCCCTCTGTCCCCATTGTTATTTGTGTTAGCAATTGAGCCACTGGCTCAAAAAATCAAATCCCAGATATCAAAGGCATGCAGGTTGGCCTCCACCACCTGAAATGCTGTTTCTTTGCAGACAACCTACTGTGTACCTTGACAAACCCGGTAGTTTCGGTTCCTAACCTGCTTAAAGTCCTGGAGGACTTTGGCACAGTATCAGAGTTACCTTTAAGTATGGAAAAGACTGAAGCTCTTGGAATTTCCCTCCCAGTGCAGGTCTCCAGGGGCAACATAGCTTTTCTTGGCTCAAAACATGTATTAGGTATTTGGGGGTAAATATCACCCACTCTGTCTCAGGTATATATCAAGCCAACTACCCGCCGTTATTGAGGAAAATTTACAAGGACATTTCATGCTAGTCGAGTGGCAGGATCTTGTGGCTGGGGTGAATCAATGAGGTCAAGATGAATATTCTGCCTCACCTGTTATATCTTTTCTGTACTCCTCTAATTCCCTTAATCTCACGAAACATAGAAAGCTGCCAGAGGCAAATCTTTAAATTTATCTGGGAACATAAGCATCAGAGAATCACCAAACGGAAGATGTTTAGGAATAGGTTGAAAGGTGGGTTGTCGTGCCCTAATTTGAAACTGTATTATAAGGCTGCCCAGCTGGCCTTCATAGCCATTGCCCAACATCAACCGTTATGGATGTTTATAGAAGAAAGGTCCATGCACCCTTACACCTGGAAGACTTTGCTGTGGCTCCCTGGGCATAAGTTAGCTGCTGGGACACAAATAAATCCCTTTATTAAATTTTCATTAGAGACATGGACTTGGGCTATCTCCAAATTTGCTCTTGCCCCAGTTCCCTCTACACTTACCACATTGGTCCCCCATCCCAACTTCTCCTCGACCCTCTCGGCGAAGTCCTTGTTCTGGTGGAGTTCAAATGGGTTTCTCAGACTGGGGGCTTGGTGTACTGCTGACAGAGTGTTGCGAGCCACTGAGTTGAGACAAATTTGAGTATACCCCTCGGGGACATTTTAATTTTTGTAAACTTTTACACCATGTGAGCATGATAAAAAGAGATGTGGGTCTCCCAGGGGTGAACTGGTTTGTTAAAATAAATGTGAGTAATTTCCTCTTTCAAAAAACGTGGTGAGTCTGCTACATGCTTTATTTAATACGGACAAGACCGACCTAAAAGATAAGTAACATGTCGGATTGGGAAGGGGTCCTCGGCTATGTGAGAGAAAAGGAGGCTTGGTCCTCTACCTGGAAAAGTCTGTCAAAGGGATCTTATAACCATAGCATCCTAGAAACATCCATCAAGGTACTGCATAGAACGTATATTACTCCGGAAAGACTGCAGAAATGGAAAGCCACCACAAATTCCTCATGCTTCAGGTGATGCCCGGTGGTGGGTTCTTTCTATCACATGTGGTGGACCTGTCCCTTGGTCCAGGGCCTTTGGAAGGAGGTTTTTGATTTGGCACCCTCTTTGCTCTATACCCCACTAGAAACAAATGTAGAAGTGGCCCTTCTAGGGTCGGTATATAGCTCCCTATCAGCTTCACAAAATACATTTCTGCAATTCCTAATGCTGGCTACAAAAAGCCATATAGCTAAGCAATGAAAAACAGACATACTTAGTCTCCAAGTAGTTTATTAATAAGCTTAACTATATTGCAATGAATGAAAGACTTACACATGTGCTGACTCGCTATTAAAATTCTCGGACATTTGGAACCTCTGGTCTCTTTTAGTTTAATTGGTTTGACACATAGACGGACTCCATACTAGTGGCTGGACCGTAGAGGAGTTGGGGCCGTGAATGTACACTGGATCTAAACTCCCCTAGGAGGTAGGTAAGAGTATCTTTAAGTTATGGCTCCAAAGACTTAAGTATAGCTCTGGTTGGTAGGCTGTGCCCCCCCCTCTTCTTTTTGGTTTCTTTTTCCCGACCCTGCCCCCACCCTGTAAACTTTAACTAACGGTAATTTGGTTATCCTCAAATAATAGATAAAAACGTATTCGTGTCAGTGTTTACATGTAACAGATGTCTGTATGCCGATGGTTTAGGCTGGTTTGATGCAAAAAATATTCTATAATGTCTATATCTTACAAACGTTGCGCCAATGTGACAAAGTATCTGTAATTATTTCCATATATGCAAAGTCGTTTGTTTTTCTGTGTACCTGCACCTAATAAAAAAACTGATTGAGAAAAAATAAAGGTCACGGGGAAAGCAGCAATATTCAGTGTAAATTTGCTCACTTTTTAGATCACAATAGATTGTAAAGTTGATTTTACTGTATGATAGTGGCGGAGCTAGTGAATGGAGGGCCCTAGTGCAATCCCCCGAGGGATGTGATGGGTGTATAATTTTTGCTCTGGGCCCCCATTATCAACTCACTCAGTATATATATGTGTATATATATACAATATAAATATATATATATATATATATTTGTGGTCGGGTCCCTCTCCCACGGTGAGGGAGAACCAACAAAATTATGAAAATTATGGCTCTCCAGCAATGAAAAATGCCTTTGTGGACACATGGCACTAAAGGCAGCAAAGCTGCACGGGGAATGGCAAAGCCTAGCTGAAATGTGGCAGAAGATATGGATATAGTGGCCCAATAATAGGGCTGGACGAGTCCTTGGTTATGGCAATGACAGCAGATGATGGTCGAAATCATCAACATGGCTCAAAAGGCAGCAATGCTGCACGGGGAAGCTGAGGGAGGTCAAATTAGCAATGAGGTGCAGAGAGAGCGACTTGCAGAATTTTTTTATATAGCATATATTAGTAGGCTGAAGCGAAGGATAGCAAGAGGATAGATGAGTGGAAAAATTTAAAATGCAGAACGAATAATGAGCAATAGAAGCCAAAAGAGGGCAGCATAATTAATAAAGGACAGGCAAAGCGACTGGTAATATAGGTGCGTAAAAGCCAAAAAGGCAGCATACAAGGAAAAATCCCAGAGAAAAAAGGCCAAAAAGCAGCATAAAACTGAAAAATCCCAACAGGGGGGCCCAGTGAGGCCTGCAAAGGAGCAATCAGACAACAAGCGAGCGCTGGGGTACACCCTCC
Source organism: Discoglossus pictus (assembly GCA_027410445.1). Taxonomy (NCBI): domain Eukaryota; kingdom Metazoa; phylum Chordata; class Amphibia; order Anura; family Alytidae; genus Discoglossus; species Discoglossus pictus. The sequence goes on from CM050166.1 coordinate 166,593,709, forward strand.
CGGCACAGGCTCAGAAATGGAATGAGGAGTACGAGGCTTAAGAAGGCTGAGATAGTCCTCCCACTGGAAGAGGAGGGATCTGATAGAGTCCCTCCTGCAAAGGGGAGGGATGGAAGAGGGGCCCTCCCACAACAACCAGGTATAACCTGGCCATTTGTGGTCGAGTCCCTCTCCCACGGTGAGGGAGAACTGACAAAATGATGCAGATTCAAAATCATGGCTCTCCAGCAATGAAAAATGCCCTTGCGGACACATGGCACTAAAGGTAGCTAAGCTGCACAGGGAATGGCAAAGGGTAGCTGAAATGTGGCTGGAGCTATGGACGTCGTGGCCCAATAAGAGGGCCGGACGAGTCCTTGGTTATGGCAAGGACAGCAGATGATGATCGAGATCAGCAACATGGAGCAAAAGGCATCAGTGCTGCACGGGGAAGTTGAGGGAGGTCAAATTGGCAATGAGGTGCAGTGAGAGCGACTGGCGGAACATTTTTAAGTAGGATATATTAGTAGGCTGAAGCAAACGAGGGGAAAATGAGGGGAAAATGTGAAAATGCAGAACGAATAAGGGCGATAGAAGCCAAAAGAAGGCAACATAATTAGCAAAGGACAGGTAAAAGCAGCTGGTGTGCGAGGTGGGTGAGTTTTTTAGGAGGTCAAATTGGCAATGAGGTTCAGTGAAAGAGCAACTGGCGAGAATTTGACAGTAGGAATATTAGTAAGTGAGAGAAAAGGATAGAAAGTAGTTAGGGGAAAAATTGAAAATGCAGAACGAATAATGAGCGATAGAAGCCAAAAGAGGGCAGCATAATTAGTAAAGGACAGGCAAAGCGACTGGTAAGCTAGATGCGTAAAAGCAAAAAAGGCAGCATAAAAGGAAAAAATCACAGCAAAAAAAGGCTAAAAAAGCAGCATAAAAGGGAAACACAGGCTCAGAAATGGAATGAGGCTCAGAAATGGAATTAAGAAGGCTGAGAGAGCCCTCCCACAGGAAAAGGAGGGACCTGATAGAGCCCCACCTACAAAGGGGAGGGATGAGAGAGGGCCCCTCCCACAACTACCAGGTATAACCTGGCCATAAATATATATTTCTATATATATACACACACACATATATATGTATAGTATATATACCGTATTTATCGGCGTATAACACGCACCAGCGTATAACACGCACCTCAAGGAAATTTCAGGAAAAAAATCTTAAATTTCAAATAAAGAACTTTGAAGCAAAATAAGGGTTGCTCAGAACTTTTTTTTATTAATATTATTAACACATAAGGTAAATAACGTAAAATGACAGTAAAAGCAACTGTTTTAACAAATAAACTTGGATATTATATGTTTTTACAAAAGTTTACTCAGAAATCACTGCAATCTGGGAAACCAAGAAACTGCCCCCCATCCTCATCCTCCTTCCTCAACCCCCCTATCCTCAACCCCCTCCTCAACCTCAACCCGCCTCCTCTACCTCCCTCCTCATCCTCAATCTCCCTCCTCATCCTTAACCCACCCATCCTCAAACCCCTCCTCCACCCCCTCCTCAACCCCCCTCCTCGTCCTCAACCTCCCTCCTCATCCTCAACCCCCTCCTCAACCTCCCTCCTCAACCCCCCTCCTCAACCTAAACCCACCCTCCTCAACCTAACCCCCGCTCCTCAACCTAAACCCCCCTAAATACCTCCCCCTCTCCCTTTCCCCTCACTTACCTGCTTCTGCCCCGGCCTCCGGCCGGCACCCGGTATATGCTAATGGTGTGGCGCGCATGTGACGTCACATGCGCGCTGGGTCAAGAAGGAGCGGAGGCCGGAACAGAAGCAGGTAAGTGAGGGGAAAGGGGGAGGTATTTAGGGGGGTTTAGAATGAGGAGGGGGGTTTAGAATGAGGAGGGGGGGTTGAGGATGAGGAGGGGGGAGGGAAAGAGACACGGGGGGTTAGAGAGACACAGGGGGGTAGAGAGACACGGAGGCGGGGGTAGAGAGACACGGGTCCTTAACATTATATCGGCATATAACACTCACACATCATTTGCCCCCTATTTTCAGGGAGAAAAAGTGCGTGTTATACGCCGATAAATACGGTATATATATATATATATATATATATATAAAAATACATATGTGCATTTAAAAATATTTATATATAATTATATAAACACTTTTGGGCCCCCAGAGGGATGTGGTGGGTGTAAACACACACACAGATACACACACAGACACACAGACACACACATTTATGTATACATACCTGAACTCCTGCCTGAAGCTTTGAGGAGATTTCAGTGACAAGCGCTCATGGGCAATAGCAATCGGGAACATTTTTGACCAATCCATTCTGGGGGTAGGAGGGGCATTTAGCAGTTGAGGGAGCCTGAGGTGTTCCAGAGGGGCACTAATCGGGTGAGCCAGGGTGTGGAGGCTCCAGGGGGGGCCCCTGACTACACCACATTAAAAGCAATATATATACAAATCATGGTCCACTGAAGAAGAAACTGGCACTGGCAACCCACTCCAGTATCTATGCCAAGAAAACCATATGGATAAGCACAACCAGAAACATAGATAAATGTTCCTGGGTGCTGTGTCCATATGGTCACCGAGAGTCGGACACTACTAAAGGACTGAACAACAACAACAATCTGTATGTGACTATGTAAGAGAGCGCCACTAAATTTGCACATATTGTTTTCAGATATATCAATAATGTTAGTGAGTAGTGATTAGAGTTTTTAGACACCTTTCCAAAATGGAATTTTGCATAGTGCCTTGGGGTATTATTTTTGGAAGGCAGTTTTACTGAAACACACAGCAGTAATTGTAGTCACATTACGAAATATGCAATGAAAAATGACAGAACATCCTAGCTGACCTCAGGTCATTGAGAGTTCATGGAAAGCATTCGACTGAAGCCCTGGAATCAGTTCTTTAAAAAGTTCCAAACAGTGTTTGCTGTAGGAAGGCTCTTGTGTGTAATTTCCAACTAGTCTGTTTTTTTGTTATTTTTGGAAAAAATATCAGACAAAACTATGCAATGCGACCAAGTAATTCAGTTGTAACAGTTGTCATACCTAGAGTATTTTCAGCTACAGTAAAAACATGAGTTATATTTGCATGTAGAAAGAGGTGACATTGATGATATTATACAAAACATATTTGCTTTGTATTATATGTGATGTGTAATTATTTGTGTTTTAAGTTAATGTGAAACAAGCTGAGCTTGATGCTTCAATGCTGTTTTTTCTTTCTTGAACTGGAACCGTGTGATCATTTCTAGCAAAGGAGTTTCTTACATTTTTCAAGGAGAGGCATGAAAGATCAACAGCATACATCAATAGGAATGAAAACTACAGTTCATTGCCTGCGAATCACATTATATTGACTGCTTAAAGGAAATGGGAACAAATAGTAGAAAATAGTTTGTTATTCGAGAGGCAATATTATTAGTGAAATGCACAGTCACCTGGTCTTGACTGAAAGTCACTCTTAAACAAGATTATCTATCTTAATGAAATAGTGTTCCTGTACTTAAACGATCACTGTAGATCAGCTTAAAGGCATATTTAAGTTTCATGGATTATAAATGCATCTGACAATCAGTAGTGTATGAAAAGCTTTTTTTGCATGCAGCTCATATTAACTCTCACATTCACTTTGCGGTTTATTTGAACTCAGTATTTGCAGCACATTCTCACAGTCTCTGCAGAGCTTTCCACCTGAGTTCCTGCAGCACATTCCAACACAGTCCCTGCAGCAAAGAATAACATAGAGTTCACATATAAAATACAATCATACTGCTAAACCAAACACTAGCTGCAGTGTGGGTTCAGCCTTGTTTACTTCTCTGGACCTTCTACCATTTTTGCTGGAAGTTAATTCTATATATAAACTTTTGCAGGTTTTTTTTTATTTTAATTGCGGATGGTGGGAGGGGCTGATGGAGTTTGGCAGTGCTAATGAGCTCAGCAGATTCTCTCTTTCTCTCTCCCATTGCAGCAAAGAATAACATATACTTTACTTATAAAATACAATCATACTGCTATACCAAACACAGGCTGCAGCGTAGGTTTAACCTTGGTTACTTATCTGCACCTTCTACCACTTCAGTTGAAAGTCAATTCTATGTATCAACTACTGTTGGAATTTTTTCCATTGTAAATGCTGATGGTAGCAGGGGCAGATGGTGTTTGGCTGAGCACAATTAGCTCTCCCTCTCTCTCTTTTTCTCACTCTCCTTGTCCAAGCAACGTCCATGCTGTGACACTGCCCAAACATTTCATTGGATATAACAGGCACGTTGCACTGAACAGCTGTTAGGTGAGTAACAAATGAGTTGAATGCTACAGCCTAGTACAGGTTGCCGACGTAGACAGCCCTGGGAGTGTGGAAATACACATTTTGGTTTACCGCAAATAAATTTGTAAGTATAAACAACTTTTCAATCTAATACATTTTTTTCTGTTAGTCAGTGTCTGTTAGATAAGAAACATTTAAAGCCAGGGAAACTTCTGTATATCTTGAAATTTCACATGTTTGTGAAGTATGGAACAATCAGTCGCAGGCAGAAAAAAAGAAACAAATCAAAGAAAATCTTAATTTTAGCAGACTCTTTAGTGCATGGAAGCTGACATGATAAACAGATTTTCTTTTCAAGACACAAAGAGGTGGTTACAGAGCAGGCATGCAGGGCTTGCAAACATACTTGCATGCTGCCTCTACTGAACCTATGGAAGAAATGTAAAGGTGTCCTGTGCTAAAATCTAAACTAAATCCACCAATTAGTTAACAAATCCTCCCCACTTCCCCTCCAATTCCTGAATGGATTATAAAATTAACAAGACACCTGACACATTGTTCAGGCACTAATATGAAAAGAAAATAGTGGGATGTCCTATCACATGCAACTATCCTACCCTGTCAGATGCTTACAGCAAAATTTCCTTCCTAAAGGGATATAGACATCCAAAATGTTCTAACGTATATAAAAAGCACAATTTAAATATGATATCCATCTTCAAAGACATTAACTCCTTCTGACAGGCTCATATTTGGTGTACAAGGGTGCACATCCAGATCTGAGTTGGTCAGAGGGATATGCTCAAAGTTTCTATTTATAACCATCCATTTTATCGATAGCCTACCCCTCCACAACACCTGAGTTTCAACTATGTAATTAAAAAAACTGAAAATATGGAACAAAGGCCAAGACACCAAATGGTGAATAAAGAACATTTAGGACAAAACCAATTATACAATGGGATGGAAGGCACAGATTAGAGCTCCACATCCAGAAGTGAACACCAACTCATTCCCATCCTTTGTTCATTCAATACAAAAGTCAAATCATTCACTCCTTCTTTCAACCGGGCCAATCACCCCTACACTTAAATTTTTCAGCATTCTGAAGGTTATCATTATTGGGGAAATATAGAAAAGAAGTACAAGTCGTGCGACTTTTCCAAAAACATATTTTTAAGCAGGATAAGCCTCTTTATACGTATATATTAAAGCACTGTGTTGAAGCTAATGAATGGAGGGCCCTGGTGCAAAAATCCATTTTTTGACTCCACGTGGCAAGTGGGGGAGGGAAGATGTGATAAAGAGTAGAGAGAGAGAGAAAGGGCAGTAAAGGGGAAGGAGAGGGAGAGAGAATTAAATGGGAGTGAAAGAGTAAAGAAAGAGCAAGACAAGGGGAAGAGAGAGGAGAAAGGTGGAATGTGTTAAAAAAGGGAGATGGGAAGGGAAAAAGGGGAAGTGAGTAGAGAAACATGGAGAGAGGGAAAGGGAGAAGGAATGGGGAGAATGGAAAGAGATGGAGAGGTGGGGTATAGAGAGGTGAAATAGATGAGCGGGAGGAGTGAGATAAGAAGACAGATGAGAAAAAGGAGGGAGGGGAATGAGAAAAAGTAATTTTGGAGATACCGAGTCAGTTTAAAACTTGCTATTTTAAGGGCATGCTAGACCTTGGCACTTTAACAGCTACCACTGGTGCAAGTGGTGTAATTCCTCCAAGGTCACTTTTTCCTTCCGGTGGCCCCTATGACTTCTGCAACCACCTGTGGCACTCCAATTGCCTCTGCTGGACCGTCATGGCTCCATCCTGCCATTCCACTCTCCCACAATACTCTCCCCTTTATTATATCAGTCCCCCTTCCTTCCTCCTGTCTCTGCCTGTTTCTCTCCCCTATCTCTCCCTCTCTTATTTGTCCCGTTTCCTGCTCTATTGCCTTTACCCTTCTCTCCATCTTACTCCATTTTTTCTTTCATTTTACTCTCCCCTGGTCTCCCCTTCTCTTCTTCACCCATGTTCCCACTCTTCGCTCTCCCACTAATGTCTCTTATTTTTCCCTTCCATTCTCACTCACCTCTTCTCTCTCCCCTCCTCTCTATTATCTTAATAACAGGGGTGAAGTTACCAGTGGTGCAGGTGGTGCAATGCACTAGGGCCCTCCTTCGGGGAAGGTCCAGTGCTGTGTAATTTCTTTCTATTTTTAAAAAGGTAATTTCTACTGAACCTCCAGTGTGGAGAGAGGGAAACGGAGAAGTGTGGAGCATTTGAGCATGCTGGGGATGTGTGTCAGGAAAGAGGTGAGAGAGCAAGGGTTGCAAAGTGGCAGCAAAGTACAAGGGGATGGATTACATAAGGGCCCTCCATTCCCTAACTCTGCACTGCTTACTAACACATACCCTCCCCTCTACCCTTCCTCACCCTCCTCCCAAACCCTTCCCTCCCTTTTCCTAATCATGACTACCCTTTCTCTCTTACCTTTATCTCTTTCCGTTTTCTCTCTTTTCTTTCCCTCCTCTCTTTTCCCTTAAAGGCAAATTATATTTCCTGGATTATGAATGCATCTGATAGAGGAGACTCCGTAGTGTATGCACACATTTTTTTTGCATGAACAAATACCAACATTAACAAACTCACCCTGATGTTAACACTCCTGAAAATCCCTGCTAAAATTAGCATAACATTTGTGTTGTTGAGTTATAGAAGGCTATGAAAGCTGTGATTGTTTGCATTTTTAAGAATAATTTGTGTAAAGATGTAGCAATTAATGCACAACCTTATATTTCAATATGGCTAATAAAAAGTTGTCACATCCTAAAATAAATGTACCGTTTATCAGAAAAAAAAATCAAAAACCCCAATCAAGATTTGCCCTGAGTTTGATTTCTTAGAGTAATGAGAAAATAAATAAAGATGTTAATCTAATGAAATAGGTTTCTTGGTTTTTAGAAGGCCATTGCATGACCTACATTAACCAGAAGGTGGTGCTTTGATTACAAATGCTGTTATTGCTATGTAGTTTCCTGGTCCAAATTTATAATTACATCAATAGATGATAGTACTTTGCATTTTTTGTGTTTTTCTTTAACAAAGATACTTTTTATGATACTAGCAACTTGCCGGCCAAAAATAACAGCAATAAAATTGTAAGCCAGGCAATGCTGTTTTACACACAATGTGAAGCTTTTGCTTCTCTGATCACCTTCAGCGTTCATTGCAAACCTTTCCTCCGGCCTACTACACGGGCCACCCATTGCAGGGTTCATTAACCTGCAAGTTTTGTGTTTGGGAATGCCATGTGACTATTTCCACCATCTCCCCCGTCCCTTTCCTGTGTCTTTATCCTCTATGTGTATGCTGAATGTTTGTGTGGCGCGCGCTGACTGTTGTTTGTTTTATTTTTAAAGTTCCGCGTCCCTGGCGTTGTTCGTGTAAGTGTTACTGTCTTTGCCGTAGTGTATTTTCTAAGTCCAGACAGCCTGGTTTACATCCAGTTTCAGAATTATTTCTTTTTTTCGTCCGACATATTTTTTCTCGCTTAGCCGATTTTCGAGTGACAAAACACGTCAAATAAGGATCAAAATCGCTTGCAACCTCACACCCATGCTTCCTGGCTCCCCCCCCGTGCTGTGTGTGAGTGTGTTTTTATGTTTTTTAAACTACTTTTCTTGTTTTTCTGGGTTTTCGACTTCTGCGGTTCGGCCGTTAAATTCATATTTTTCCAAGGTCATATTTTGTTGGTGTAAGTGTTAGTGTCTTTGCCGTCGTGTATTTTCTATTTTCCGAGGTCGTGTTTTTTTTCCAGAGCTTGCATGTGTGACAGCGCCACTGGCTGCAATTAGCACCTTCGTGGCTGCTTAGGTCTTCATTTCAGTCTCAGTCCTGCGTGCTTCAATGCCTCCAATGCTCGCCTCGCTTTGCGAGGCGAGCAGGGCTCATTGCCTAAGTCCTGCGCTCATTTCCTAAGTCCTGCGAGCTCGTAATGCTTAAATGCCTCAACTGCCTCTGGGCCGCAAACGGCTCGCTTCACAAGGTTTGCAAGTGTGACGACAAATCACAGTTTGACAATTATAATATGTAATAGGACTATATGATAATCTGTTACATCAAATCCAATAACACACATACTATAAAAGAACAACTATATTTTTCATATTATGACCATGTACAAATAAAGTGTAAATAATAAAACATTTCATTACAAGTTTATGAAATGTTTCTGCTCTTCTTCATGGAACGAAATACCTTTCAATATTGATAGATCATATAACATCAAAAGAGACATCGGTATTATTGATGCAAATACCACAATTAATAAGCTTTCAAATAAATGGGAAAGATGGGAACAGCTAAAAAAAGAAAATTGGTAATGTTCCTCTCCGTCTCAAGTACTGTTTGAAGTATGTCTATGTATGTCTAAATGTTTGGTATATTTTTGTATAACTTGGAAGATATGCTGCTATTGTATTACAAAATTAATGTATTATTTTGATATCTTTATAATAAAAGAAAAAAAAATGTTTCTGCTCTCTTTTCTGAAATTTCACAGGAGACATCTGCAAGAGCTAGGATTTGTGAAACTATTAATCATGTATTACATGTGTCTTGTTGAATGACATCATGCATACATCGTATTTAATGTATCTTCATCTAATTTATCTTCTGACAGAATACATCTTTTGCTAAATACAATATGCATATATACCAACATTTCAAATGGCCAAAGGGACATTACTATTCTTGAAAAATGATGCTCAGTTAGTGTTACTACTTATTTCTACAATGTCCAAACTAAGTTTTAGATATACACTACACACATGTATATTGTGGAAACGGGGATATTGTGACATAATCAAGGTTAGAAAATAGGGTATTGCCCTTGTAACGGAACCCATCACTGTTTTACCCTGTTTCATTATTATTATTATTATGGTTAAAATATGATCCTACTATTATACTGTATGTATGTTGGTTTATGCTCTGCAGAATATTGGCCCAGACTATTGCAGACCTGGGCATAAGAGATAATCCTATTACAGAGACTCCTCCTAAGATAAGGAAGTCTATTGTATAAAGTGTTTTCATTCTCAGACATAAGAACAAAGAAGGATGATCTAATCCATGTCTGATTGTATCAAAGTTGCCAGGTAGCCTCAGGGAGGTGTGACCCACCTATTGTCCCTCTATGTGTATTATGTGGCCAACTATGGGGGATATGTGAAATGTCTGTGTGTTATGTGTAAAATATACTTTTACTAACGTTTGAACCCCTGGTGTGATTCATGCCATTTTTTAATATGTTGTTCCACAATTTATGTTGTTCATAAAAATGTAAGATTTATTTATGTACTATGTAAAATCATAAAGTTATAAAAAGGGATAAAAATATGTATGTTTTAGCTGGGAGATAATTGAGCACATACAGTAATAAACTCAATTATCTCCCAAGCAGGAGGGGAGGGAAACTGTGGGCGTTACTATTGTGTTATTGGTTGTTTATACCTTCCCCTGGGTGTGTTCTGTTTACCTGACTGTAATAAAAACCAGGCTGGGTGTGCCAGCAAGGGAGTTCACTGCTTGACCCTTCAAAACATAGCCTTGTCTCGTTCTTGGAGGGGATCGCTATATCATACTGGGGATTGCTATGCTTTTGCATACTCCCTGGAGCTGTAACTACTGAACCCTTGTTCCTGATGTACTCTCGTTGGAGGAGAGGTCTTCCCTACACGATCCTGGCTGCTGGAGATTCATATAGGGTGGAAGGAAGACGGCGCGGCTCCAGTTAAGCTACGGCGGTTGTGGAGTCTGTGGTGGTTGTGGTGTCCGGTGCGGTGCTTGTAGGCTTCGACGCAAACTAGGACGCGTCCATCAACGGAGGTACCCGGTCGGGGTGCCAGGAGATCCGTTACAGCCCTTATATGTGAGATTTCTCTTCAAAAGGAACATTTTTGAGGCTAAGTAAGTCAGAGAGCATCCCAGAGAAAAGATAGACTGTCCTCGGTGCAGGATCTACCTTTTTGGAGCCTCTAGGCAGTGAAGTGGAGGAGCCCCTCAAGTGAGTATGCAAGGTATGCACAAACCCATTTTTGCCTTTTCTGAGTGTGTAAGTTCCTTTTCCCTGTTGTGGCTCTCTTGTTCTAGGTGGTTATCCCCTAGTAGCCAATCTATGAACTGTAGCATGTTGGGGATTTTTTAACCCGGAATTTTTATTTTTTTTAAAGAGGCGTCCTTCAAAAGGAAGTGCCCTTAGGCGGCTGCCTAGTTGGCCTAATGGGTTATCTGGCCATGACTGTCCTTCAGAAGTTTATTCATTTAGGAGGTATGCTTTATGCATTACAATTGATAGAGAAGCTTTTTAACTACCTATGTTTTGAAAAGTCAAAACTCTTCAGTTTTTATAAACAAAGTGTTTTAAGCAAGACATTATGTAAAACTCAAACTTTTGTAAAGGAAGAGTTTTTAACACTTTATTTATTAATAATCTGTTCTACACAGTATTTTTGGTGTAACATTGCAACAGTGCATTTCATAGATGTGACAACATGTGACAATATATGATTGGCAATTAAATTGTTGGAATCAGGAGTGTTAGTACGTTGCCAATGGGCACAATCTAGTGGTTAGTTAGAATTAGTTTGTACATTGAAAGGTGTAGAAGGTAATGTAAAGGGGAGTGGATGAACCTCAGTATTTCATGAGTTAGGGGACATGCCTGTAATGGAGGATGTTGTTTACGGAGTGAGTTGGCTTTTAGGGAGATGGTGTTCTCTAGAGTCAAGCCATAATTAGCTTTCTTGTTATGAGGATTTAATGATAACTTATTTGGTGTGGGTTAAAATATATTGACTACCTAAGATGTAGCGCCATAGGGGCTAATGTGTCTGACTATTGCACCTTATATGTAGGAGACATTCGTATGCTCTCTCCAACATTGTTTGAATAACATAAGATACATTTTACAAAGGTGAGTGGATACCAAGTACCATTATTATTTAAATTAAGTAGATTTATGTAAATGGTAAAGGACCATTGTGCTAAATATTTAAGGTATTTATAGAGCAACGCTTGTTAATATGCAGACTGTCTTTAGAATGTAAAATAAAATAGTACAGCCTGTAATACTATACCTTTTATATGCAGTTATGCTTTTGTGAGATCTTCCATTTTGGTTTGTGGTATTCAACTTCCTGAGATGAGAGGAGACATCGATTGACATAATGCTATTTTGGAATCTACACATTCTATAGCTTTCGGTAGCACTAACCGATAGCTCTTTTATATAAAGGGACAACCCCTCATTAGAGAGTAATTGACAAAATGGATGCCTGTAGTACAAATGATAAAAATGCAAAGACTGTGTTTATTTTTTAACTGCCTTAAAACATTTTCCCATTATCAAGATAAGTTATTCAAAAGACCAAATAAGAAAAATTACCACAGTGGTCCTTTAAGTTTATGGAGACATTACCAATATCAGTAGTTTTATGAACTCTTATTAGGGTAACATTCCTTATCCATTAACTTCTTAGTTAACTTCTTAGTTTAAGAAATTTGTAAAAGCCTCTTTTCAAGGGATTGTATAAAGGCTTGCCTGGACTTTTTTTATAATCATTGTAAGTTGCTGACAGTCTATGGGCCTCATTCAAATGTGATTTGGCTAATTGAATAGGGCTCTACATAAGCACAGAGCATATTTTTTTACAGAAGTTTTTAGTTAGTGAAGACCTTGCTTTTGGATAGAAGTTAACTAACTAAAAACATCTGTAACAAAATATGCTGTATATGTGCTTATAAAGAGCTCTATTCAATTGGCCAAATTGCAATTGAATGAAACCCTATGGGCCTCATTCTATTATCGGCCGTAAAACGGCCGCTAGGCTGCAAGGATCTCCTCTTACGGCCGGCCGTATATCTTGCAACCGGCCGTAAGCTCAGAAATCTTTAAAGTCAAAAATAAATTCAAGACAGCACTGTAAAGCTCTGTAAATGCTAGGGATCATATTGGGGGACACGAGGATTAATAGTAACCCCCTCTCAAGCTTGCACATCAGCCCAAATCCGAGTTTTCATTAACTGTTTATTTTCTATCCGCAGCGTGGCCGGGTCTGAGGTGCTCCAAGCACTCTGGACTTTTTACATGGATATTTGACATATATATAAAAAAAAATGTTTTTATACGGATTTGAGTATAGGGGAATGTTGTGCTATTTTTGCTAACACTTACAATCACTTTATAGTCTCCTCAGAGTGCAGGATGCCTTTATTTCTGCTTTATAATGTGCTTAATTGGTGCTAGCGGGACCTTTTTCCTGCAAGTAAGCTGCGGCTCGCTTTTAGCCTTGCAGAGAGTGTTCCCGGAGCAATAGAATAGCAACCGGGCTTTTCTTGCGGCCGAAACTCTTGCGGCCGTTTTAGATCAAAGGCTTTCCTCTGGCGCGTGCGGTCGCAAGGGATAGCAAGGCGCCGGCCGCAAGCCTGCCGGAATCCCCGGCCGGAGGGTAATAGAATAGCCGAATAGCTTGTGGCCGATCCTTGGGGCCCCGCATCTCCTACGGCCGTTAATAGAATGAGGCCCTATGTCTTTAGGTCAATCACATGTGCAGCCATTCAACATTTAATGGCCATAGCAGAAAGTTATCTTTATTGATGAGGATGATGGTGTCAAAAGTGTTTTTATATATGGTGTCCAATTTTAAGTAAAACACTTAACTGGGTCACAAAAGCAAAGTCAATGTATAAAGCTAGCATGTGGCAAGGCATTTTCTTATTTGCTTTCATGCATTTGCGTGGTGTCTTTATTGTTCTAAAATTAACTGACTGACTAACTAATTTAAGTGTTGTGAGAACAGGATTTTTTCATTCATTGTGTGGTACTGAATATCTACACGTCCAATCTTGTTTTCATTGATGTATTATTCTTTATTAAATAATATTGTGCAGCAATATTATTCTTTAATACTGCAGTATACTGAAATGTACATAGCAATGGGTATGTATGTTTATAAGTTTGTATGGTTTTCTACCATTTTGAATACTTCTATGACACAAAACTCAACTAGCTGCCACTCTTCGTCAGACAGAGGTTTGAAACTTGTTTGAAACATATTTATATATTTAAAATAACTCACTTAGCCAGAGACATTTATTGTTATAACTTGGATAGCTACTGAAGCCCTCTCACAATGAGATAATGAAAATGGAAGTTTGGCCAAACCATGAGTTGATTCATATGGTCAGCCACTCGAATGAATGGAGCTGAGTTGAGCCAGCCCTTAGGAAAGACAATCAGCTGGGAAATCCAGCATCAGAGCAGGTGTCTGATCTGATACTTGTGTAAACTTTTGTGAGCTTGGCATGCTTGGCATCATCAGAACAATAGTAGTATTGCCATGATTTATCTTGTGTCAGCTCTGCACCGAAAAAAATTGAATGAACCAAGGCAAACAAACTTTATAAAAGGCAAGGTTTTAAAAAAAAAGGATTCTGAATTTGATGAATGTCAGATTTTAATCATTATGTAGCACTTGCAATAAACAAGGAATGAGAAGGATAAGTAGATTATCTTGCAATTTCAATAAATATTCCACAAAAAAAGCTTCTCTAAACCACTTAAACAATAATAATCAAGTTTTTGTCCTATTTCAACTGACTAAAATAGTTACTTGAAATGAATGTGCATTTTCTGGAACCATCTGTTCCAACAGTTAAAAAGTAACAGTGTATGAGCACCTCTTAATCAGGAGGAATTCCTTGTGCTTACACGACAGTCCTCAGCACAGAATATTTTAGCATCTCAGCTGGAAAGGAAGAAGTGAGAAAGTCAAAAAATAAACATAATGTTTGCAAGGGTTGCTGTGAAGTCACAGGGCAGAGCAGTCTTGTCTTTTAGCCCAAGGATAGTTTGAACTTCTGTAATATTATAGATTCTCTTAACATTATATATTGTATCACAGATTTAACTTACAGTGTAACTTTATGAGGATATCAGTTGATACCATTCATCTGCATATAAAAGTTATTTCTCTAAGAATTAACCCTAATAAAATAGTAGCAGTACATTTCTGTAGATGGAAGTAAGAGAGGATGGAAAAGTAGATATTGAGAAGCTAAGGGTTGTGTGACAAAAAAAAAAGCAGTTGGGTCAGGTGCTGCGGGTTAGACTATGAACTCCCAGCAGAATTCCCAGCTTATACTAGCCAACTGTCCTCAGGATCCAGGAGGACACAGGCCCTTATTCAGTGTCAGAGCTAGTGAATGAAGGGCCCTTGTGCAAAAAAAAAAGTTTGGGGTGTAGGTCCTGCCCCCCCCCCCCCCCAGGTGCCAAGAAAAGCCTCCTTCCTAAAGCATTTCTGCAAAGACCCTCCACCCAGAGGCACTGGCCCCTTTCTATAACCCCAGGACTCCTTCTCAAAGCAGCTCCCTTACCCTTCAAGACCTATCCCCCAGCCTTTGTACCCTCTTAATACCAAGACACTTCAGTGTAAACCCTGCAGTGCCCTGGGAATCTCTGAGAAACTCTTTTAAGCCCGTGGTTGCAGAGGGAACTTTGGAGGAGCCCCATAACCCTGTGGAATACCTGTGATTCCAATTTAAACCTGCGGGGACCCCTACTGGGCCCGCAGAGCCATCCACACCCCAAGTTTTATTTTATAAAGGGGCATGGTTTTTTAGGTGGGGGCTCATTTCCACTGGCCCAATAGAGGAACCATGGCTTCAATCAAGAAAGAACAAGATAGATTATTTTAGAAAAATGGAATTATCCGCTTATCCAGGGCTGAAGATTGAGGATCAGGGCATCAGTGATCATCGCTGGAGATCTTCAAAGGGATAGTGATAATGTATATTTCCCAGCTACAGGTTTAATATTTTTTTATTTATTTTTGATACCTTAGTGTTAGGGACTTTAGAGGTCCAATATGGACCCCTATGGTACTTATAGTGATCCTTATGCACCCCAATGGTATAGAGCAGGGGTGGGCAAGTTCGGTCCTGGAGAGCCCCACACATGCCAGGTTTTGATTATATCCCTGCTGCATACAGGTGAGTGAATTGTTTCTTCAGTCATCCTGATTGACTCACCTGTGCACAAAAACAGACACCTAGTATTATTACAAAGACGATGTGTGATGTTATGTGTTTAAACTCTATATTACATTTTAGTTGTAGCCAGTTCATAAGGAGTTAACTGCATTTGGAATGTTGTGATGTCATCTGTAACTGTCATGCTGTGAGTCAGTTATTAAAGTTTTGCTCTGATGGTTGATACATAAAAAAGGTATATCTGTCCTGGGGCCAAAACACACAGTAAGGATATCCGCAAAAACATAGGAGATAATTTTCATACCATGAGTGTCTATGAGGTTCCCCATGGTCATACTTTAGTATAGTATGAGGATCCATATGCACCCCCATGATATAGGGGATACATTTAGTTACCATGGATTTCCAAAGAGGCCCACATAAAAAAAAAAGTCCCATGGGGCTTAATCTACTCCTGCAGGCCTTTATTTATCCAGGGATTTTCCCTGGGCCATACTTGCCTTTCTGGAGATCCCCACAGGCCTAGTGCAGCTCTCAAGGAGTCTCTATGGGTCCCATAGGCCTAGTGGGAATGCCCAACAGATTTTAACAAACGGGTCCCAGGAACCAGCGTGAACCAGCTGAATGACACCACTGCCTACAGCTTTTTTTTTTTTTTTTTTATACAAAAAAATATTTAACTGGACAGCATAGGGGGGTAGCTTTGTCCCTACCCTTGGTAGCAGGGTTTTAACACTTGGTAAATGGTCTTTAGAAATCACGGAGGACAGCCTGAAACATGTCTCCCCAACCACCATTTCTTAATGAATGACTCATATATCTGAGAATTGTTGCACTCTGGAGATGTTCTTGAAGTGCAAACTGGAGAACTTGCTTGGTGATTACATTTGACGAGCGAGAGTTGAATGCAATATATTAGACATATTTGGCTTGTATACCCACTGAAAATGTTAATTAGATGAAGTACCCTTAAGCAACAGTTACAAATTTCCTGGATAGAGTACTTTATTAATACTGCTGGTGTATGATGCGTCTTGAAAATCTGTGATCCAGAAAATATCACCACATCAAAGCACATTGAAATGCAAAAGCATATATATGTAGTATGTTTATTCAATATCAAAATAATATAATAAAAAATATGGACAATATAGACTTTATTGTGAGATATATGAAGTGTGAGCATCTGTCTACTGATAGCAGTACTAAAGGTGAAAGTCTGCTTTGATGGAGATCCACTCCAAGCTGGTGAAGGAAATGTTCTCACTGACCAACTGAACAATGAGTGTGAAATACAGGAGAGCCATTATGGGCTGGGACTAATTGTCAGGTAAAAACATATGCACTAAATATCCAAATTGAATGAATCACTTGAGGACCATAGTGGGCAGATAAAATTTAACTTTTATTGAGACACAGTCTAGAAAAAAATTTATGTCACATTCCTATAGGCAATGAAAGATAGCTTATACATACATCAGTATTATCAAAAATGTTATTATGGCAAAGATCTTATTTGTAATGCTTGATATCCTAGATAGTGGGGGGTCTCTTATATAGGAAAGAGGAAACTAATTCATATTCCCCTATATCATATTTTATTTCAAATTTTTGAGGAGTTAAGTCTGCACTGTAAGGTAGATAAGGCTCAAAGTGTAGTCATACTAATTTGCATATACTAATAGTATTCTCCCTCAGTGCAAGTCCCAAACTAAGCAATAAAGACAAGTACTACAGGTTTTCAAGTGTAGTTATATATAAAGATATATATATAAAGATATATAATAAAGATATATATATCAGAGATTCAAAATCTCATAATATTTTCACCAGTAGGATTAAAATTGTTTTATCTACAACTGTAGGAGTGCATGATTGTTTAGGTTAGAAATAATAGTATTTCATCTAATGTAATAATAGTCATAAGCTTCAGTAATTCCCCCAGAGGAATCCAGAGTAAGAACTATACATGTTCTAACTGTCATCACAAATAGAAGTATTCTGACAAAAAATTCTAAACAGCCCTGTAGAGTTAAGGTATAACATTTGCTAGTCCAAATCAGCTTATCTTGGTCCCTACCTTCTAATGATAAGATTGTTCAAGAAAACAACATATTGCATGAGCAGCAAGTGCTGCTATCCGGCCTCAAGACTCGTCCTTGGTGTGTGACGTCATCAACAGATGACACGCACACTCATACGCGGCCTGACATGTGTTTCACTTATTGGAGGCTGTAATAGGCAACACTCAAATAATCTACATTTTCAAGTTTCACACACCACAGACTCAGTACCAGATGACTGAAGAAAAGAAGATGTGATACCTTTATTTAAGAAGGGTGCAAGAGCAAGACTTTAATACTGTGCCACACTATTGTACAAAGAAAGGGATACCAGAATTGCAGTAAACATGTGGAGTGAGAAAATGGCTAAAAGACAGGAAGGGTTACTCAGGACAGATTTAAATGATTTATAAATGGGGATCCTCATGGTTTAGTATTAGATCATCTCCTTTTTAACATATTTATTAATGATTTAGAAGTTGTACTGGAAAATTATGTCTCCAAATTTGTTGATGTCACTAAGCTGTAGGTAATTAAATCGGAAAATATGTACTTTCACTGCAAATGGACTTAAATCAATTAGAAGAATGGGCAGCTATATGGCAGATGAGATTTAATAGAAACAAATATAAAGTTTTGCATTTTGGAAGGAAAAATAAGACCGCAATGTATAATCTACATGAAACAAATAAATGGGTATCTGAGATAGAAAGAGATTTAGGAGTGCTAGTGGGCAACCACATACATAACAGTGCTTAATGCCAAACAGCATCAGCAAAGGCAAGTAAAATATTAGTGTGTATTAAGAAGGGTATAGTAGCAATGGAAGTAAATCCTGCCCTAGTATGCCGTTAATTAACATATGGAGTACAGTTTTAGGCACCACTTAAAAAAAAGAACATTTTACAGCTGGAAACGGCACAGAAAGGGTCAACAAAATTACTAAGGGGAATATATTATAACAAGAGGTTTTCAACTGAGAAGTCATCCATTAAGGATAGAAGAAAATGATTAAATCTTAAGGAAAGAAAAAGGTTTATTCACCGTAAGGGAAGTCAGATTGTGAAACTCTCTATCAAAGGAGGTTGTGACAGCAAATATTTAAGTAATGAGGGATATGATATATAAACAATATGTATGTTATATGAACAATAAAGTATAATTCTTACAGTTATGTCTTTGTTTTGTAATTCAACTCTTGTACAGGTGGGTGACTAATAAAGAGCAGTCTGCCTGGTAAAATGTCACCTGTATTACTGCATTTATACAGTACCAACATTAAGTACCAGAGCTATTATGAGAAAGGCTAATGCTGCTGAGGACATACAACTCATTCCACATATTTTGTTATTGCTAATGAAATCTATTAAGTCTGTAAAAGATCATTCCTTGCTTTTATCCCATCTCCCTGACTACAGGTTTTATTAGTCACTGTGTACAAAACTGTTAATTTTGATATTGGCACTCAAGGAAGTGTCAGGATTGTACAGTTACATAAAGAAAATTATCAAGTGTTTTTGGAGTTCTGCCTATTTTAATGGAAGACAAAGATTACAAAATAATTCAAAAAAATAAATAGTGAAATCCTCAAACTAATGCAGCAGCTAGAATAATTATATCATATACACTTAATAAAGATCATCTGACATACTAGGAAATATGCCTGCATGAGATCATATTCCAATAAAAAAATGCATAAATATTGCAGAAAATAACAAAAAATTGCTTGCCCCGTGCATAATGACACTTATGATTTCTAGCATACGTGCTATGCAGGTCAAATCTAAAATGATGTGCCTTCATGAAGTTCTAGATAGGGATTGTCAAGCTACAGTGTTTGAGTACTGGTGTAATGCTACATTTTCAGGGAACCTTGAGTATAGGTAGACCAATCAGTGAAGTGGTGATTTTGTTTTAAGTAATGGTGTTCATAGAGGAATATGCTGAATATCTGTCCTGGCTTATTCATTGAGTGAAGCAGTACTAGCCTGCTCTAGATCACCATTAAGTGTGTGGAGATGGCATATTCATACATCACCCTGTACCTGTATCACATGTCTCAACATACATATCCAGACTGAAAATGTTGTTGACTGCCAATATTTCTGTAGAGTTCAGGCTTGTCTTTAATTGGGGACATGCTACCATGATAAAGATTTTCATTAAACAAAATGCAATGTAGTGCACATTTTACATAAGCCTCCCTACATAAACTGAGATGTTCAGACATTTTAGCTGAGATGTGAAGTTATCAGCCACCCCTTCCCAAGTTGGCTTTTGCAACACCACATTATAATAGTGGGTCTTACATGACTCAAGCATGATCCATTTAGGCTTATCTTAAAATGATTGACACCACACCGATTGTTTGGGAGAAAACACGGGCCACAGCTTTATTATAATTTAACCAATTAACATAACTTAAAAACTTGCATATATTATCCATATTAACATATTAACATATTAAACTATAGGGGGAGGAGCCCAGCCAGGACAGTGACCTCACACCTTGGGCCCTGCCCAAAGCCCCTTTGCTTATCTTAAGCACGCCCTGTGAGGTAGGGCCACGCCCACTTAGGCCAGTGGGCCGGGCAACTCACCTCCCGCCACAGAGCATGCGAGGGACTCCTCCCGAGACTGCGATCCCCCCTTGCTTTCCATCAAAGCCAAGGCCCGAACAGCGCTCTCCCTATACTCCAACATAACTAACTCCAGCCCTATTTCCGTGAGGTGTACCTTGTCTTTTCCGAAAAAATCATCGGCACCGGCCAGCTCAAATTCTTTTATCTAATGGCAAGGAAACCCAACTTCCGGACGAAACTTGCCAGCTGCTGGTTAATCTTCTGCCTTGATTTATCCAAACCGACGGGGTCTCATGCATTCCGCCAGGATCTTCTCTTTATCATCTCTGACCATATCAGGAATGTACCCGGGAACTTCTTGGTCCAGTTCTCCACGTCTCTCTTCATAACTTTCAGCATTCTCCACATGGGAACCGTTCCTAGATCGTTACCGCTGGCGTGAATTATTATTAACGTGGGTTGACCGTACCGCTGAGCGTAAGTGGCCAACAACCCATCCAACTGTGCCCACCGCAGACCTCGAACCCTGAGCCACCGCACGTGTAAGTCTGTAACAGGAAAACCCAGTTGTGTCCTTCCCTCTGTAACTGCGGCCAACCTGTGGGTCCAGTACACGTACGAGTGACCCACAATCCCCAGTTGCTTCTGTCCTCCTGAAAGCGGAAAGTAACATACATTAGACTACTGCCTTAGGCCGTACATAAGACCGAAAATGTTCTGACTCCCATCTACCAATCCGCTTGACCGCTGCGTCGGGTAAGCCTAACCTAGCTGCTTCGGTAGCAGCCCCGATTCTGAACGAGTGTGTTCCAAACTCTGCCTGCTCCAAGCCCAAACTGTGTAGTGCAACTTTTAGCATCCTTTCGAACTTGTACCGGGATAACGCTGTCCCGTCTACATGGATCAATAGCGAACACCGTCCCACCGGTCTCTGACCAAGGTATTCCACCATACACCTGTAGGGGCAACACTCCGTGCCCACGCGGTGCAACGCCACCTCTTTACCTTTACCCCGCTGGTCGGTCTTAGACCTCCGGAACCATACCACCACCGTGCCTTCCCTGAGGCAGGTATCCACCACTTGTATACCCCCGGAACCGTATCTACTGTTTGCAACTAACTCCCCTATCCGGAACGCTCCGAAGAACTCCAGGGAAAAAGCCGTATGGAAAAGCAGAGATTCAAAGGGGGTCCTACACTTTACTGCCAACACCTGCGCCATTCGCATTAACAAAGAGAAGGTGATCGGCCGCCTGGTATCTGGCCTGCGATCCCCGTTAAACATGCCGCGCACACCTTCTTGCGCACTATGAATTCCTTTGTAAGGTCCCTCTGCCCCGCCAGCTTGAACATGAAGGCCAGGGCCATGACCTGTCTATCAACTACTGCTTTTTTCTCGCCTTCCTCGGCACACCGCAGCAGAAACCAAAGCAGTATCCCTAGGGTCTTATCCTCTGATGTCGACCCACCAGCCATTTTTAGTCATTCCATTTTGCCCAAACATGTTTATATGCGGACCACGTCGCTGGGGCAACAGACTGTCTGAAGAGTCTCGTCCCCTGGCCGCTCCAAGCTCCCAGATTTCTTCGGGAATGGCCTCCCCCAGCGTGTTCGCCAATTCTGTTGTGTATGGGATCCTAAATCCCTCCTGGAAACCCACTTCCAGGAGGTGAGCCACGGCGCCGTTGCCCGCCAATCTAACGTAGCATTTTAGCCATGGCAGCATGCCGGGGAGGCGTATGGGCGTCCTGCCCTTTGGCAGGGGGCTCTGTTCTGCTGCCTTCCTTTGGCCTGGCGCATCTGGCCAGGGGGTGTTCACCGCTGCAGTTGGAGCACACGTGCTTGAACCTGCAGTTAGGGGCCCATTTACATACCCCTTCGTTGTAGGCAAAACAGGTCTTGAGACCTGCGGCCGGGGTGGCGGTGGGGCTCCTGACCCCACCCCCTCCAGCCCGAAAGGGCGGCATGACTCGCATTGGTGTCATAATGTTAAGCCAGTATGCCACCAATTTGTCGCTCCATGCCATAGCTGGCCTAGATGCCAGGTACTGGCGGAATTCTTCATCGTACTGCCACCATGCCATGCCCCCATACACTTTGTGGGCGTTGCGAATCTCATCTATGTATACGAACAACCCCGAGCCTTGCTCAGGGTGCCGTTCGCATAGCACACATGCCATGATTGAAAAGGCCTGTAGCCACGTGTCGAAGGTTCTGGGCAACCGCCTGTAAGACCTGCGGCAGTCATCTCCTTTGCGTAGACTCCTCTGTCTGGACATATTCAGCAGAGAGAATAATTAGTCGAATTCCCTCCTCCATATTTTTTCCTTAACCTCCTGGAGTAGATGCGTCCCCAGGTTGTCCAGCGCACACAAGACAATTGGTCTCATGGCTGCGTCTGAGGCTATTGCATTGGTGCTGCTTGCTTGCGGGCCCGGCTCGCCCATGATGACCGGGGGGCTTGGTGCCGCCATGACTACGGCCTGCTCCCCACTGCTTACGCTGTTGGACTGCTCTGACCAAGCCCCTCTGGCTAGTCCCCGTATCCACGCACCCATCTCCTGCTCGCTTACCGCGATGTTATGTGTGGCTAAGAGGGCCTTATGGGACCCCCCAAAAAAAACGTTAGTGTGTGGCAGTATGCATTTGTCTGCTTCCTCTACTCCACCAACTGCTGGGACCTCACCTGCTTCTGGGAGCCTCGGAGTGGATACTGCCAACGGGGTATCCCTATGCCTTTCCTGACGTCCTGGAGATTCTGACCGTCTAGCCCTCCGCGGGCTCCGTCCTCTTTCTGATCCGCAGGCACAACTGCATCAGCAGGCTCTCCTGCTCCTCGATCTTGATCGCCTATCAGACTTATGGGTGCAAGAGGAACAGTCACTAGCTCTCTGTGACCTGCATGCCCATGCCCATACCGTTTGTTCTTCCCCTGAGGAATTGTCCTGGTCACCTAAGCTTGCGCGGCTGGAATGGGCTAGTGCCGCGGGCTCTGCACTCTGTACCAGTACTCTTGAAACTGCTTGGGGCGTCGCAAATTCTACCTGTGGATCAGGATTAGTCACTTTTTGCTATGGCCTAACCTAGCCCTCAGTCTCTGTCCTCTGTTGTCTTAGGGGGGGGGGGGGTTAAATAGCAGCGGGCTGTACCTGCTTGTAATCTTCCTAGCTCTGCTGGGGCGCGCCGGCCTCGCCACCGCCGCTGTTACGGGCATGTCATCGATCATGACCATGCTGTCCTGGCTGTTCATCTCTCTGACCACTCTGTCTCTTCTCTTACGTGTGGTACCCGTGTCCATTTTTCTGCCGTGGCTGTGTCCCTGCAAAGCACCAGAAGCGCTGTTAATATTGGGATTAGAGGGGACCGCATGGTCGGCACTTTGAGGGTCTGTAGGAGCTTTTTTAGGGCTCCTGGCTTTTTTATTACCCCCTATGCCCCCTTTTTGGGGTGGTAACGGGGTGTTCTTTGATCTTTGCCGTGGCCGGAGCCCTTTGGGCAAAATGACTAGTGGTGGCTGGAGTTGTAGGCCCTCACCGCCCGTGGGCCCGGCTCTCTCTTGTCTGAGAGGTAAAGGGTCCTGGCTAACCTGCCCCGTATTACCCCTGTCACCCGTGGCCTGGTCATCCACTGGACGGTGGTCTAGTGGCTCTGCATGAAAGGGATGGGAGACAAGCCCAATGACACCCCCAATATTGTCTAGGCCTCCAGCAACTGCATGCTGAGCCTGTCCAATGTAATGGGGGTTTCCTACAGAAGGCATGTGAGGGCCCAGCCTGTCCTGCACCCACCTGACCCCTTGGCTTAAGGCACGGGCTCTAACATCAGCCAATAAGGCCTCTAGATCTGCAGCATCCATACCCCAATGCACAGAAAGACCCCCCAAGACAGATAAAACAGACTGCGAGGACCGGAAAAAACAAAACAAACACACACACACACACACTGATAGGCACTCTCACACTGCCCCTTATTTGCTTTTAAGCTGGGGTACTCTCAGTTTTAACCTCCTACTTATATAGTGCTTTCTGTGCAGGAGCCCTCAGATCTCCATCCGTTTTCCACGGAGACCGCGCCGAAGTGACTCCCGCCGCTTCTGATTGGCTAAAAACCTTACAGGCTCCGCTGGGTCAGGAGACGCTGCGGGCTGACCCAGGGAGCCTGTGCAGCCTCCGCGTCGACAAGAGTCCTAACACTATTTACTTCAAAAATACATCTCAGACTTGTTCTGGTTACCTTACCTTTTTGTCTCTTTAAACTTTATTCCCCCCAGATTTCATTTGGCTCCTAAGCCCATGCTAACCACTCTCTTATAGGTACTCCCCCAAATGGTTTCTCATTTTTGATGTTCACTAATTACCTGGCACTAAACAGATTCTACTTCACTGTGTATTTGTAGATACATAGTAAATGTACAGGTCTGCATCTCCATCTCAACAATGCAGCACTTAAATTGATAAATAATCATATTAGAGTCCTACCTTTTTGTTCATTATGACACACTTTACTTTCTAGTCAGTTAAAACCCTAATACAGATTTTTAACGTAATTGTATATCCAAATTACGTTATCAAAATTTTCTTTTAAAATTACTTAAAATGTGTTATGAATTTTACCCATGATAAGGTTTTTTATTTAACTGCTGCAGTGATACAGTGATTTCAGCTACACATATTAAAAGTTTAGTGATACAATAAATATAGGAGTTGGTCTGTTTGAGTGTGTGTGTGTATATATTTGGATCATACAAATTTCCTTGTTGGCCAATTTCTGTGGTACTATTATTATCCTTTATTTGTAATGCGCCAAGATATTCCGTATCGCTATACAGGGGCACAAGGCAAAAAGAAAAAACAAGAAATACAGGTTTAAGAACAAGGAAAAAATAAAAAAATAATTCACTATCATTGAGCTTACAAAACAAACAAACTGTGCATAATGCTTGTTCCCAGAACACATTACAAAATAAAACTTCAGACACAAAAAAGGAGTAAGAATTAAACATAACATTGATTTGTATTACATTAAAAATGGATACAATAATACAAAAAACTAATTATACTTATTGAATGCCAATTAAAAATTGGAAACAAGCACTAGGTGCCAGAAAAACAGAACTTATAGTACAGGCAAAGAGAACTGTACCTATAGTATAAATTCTGGTTTCTCTGGCACTTAGAGTTTCTTTTTACTTTTTAATTGTCATTCTATAAGTATAAAACATGTTTTGGGTATTTTTGTCTAGATTTTTAATACAAAAGTGACAACGACGAATTAAAAGAAATATAAAAACAGTATAAAAACATTAGAAACGACTCTTCTATGGCAAAGTGTCTTATAGCCTATAAGACACAATAACATTTGCATAGGAACCTGTGTTTAACAGTTATCTTAATTGGACTACAACTTCTTTGATTCTAAAGTAGTAAGAGACAGTTAATATCTGTGTATATTATCAGAAAAGTTAATTAAATCACACTCCAGAGGAGAATCGTTTCTAATGTTTTTATACTGTTTTTATATTTCTTTTAATTTGTTGTTGTTACTTTTGAAATAATAAAATTTGTTGGCCAAATTGTAAATATTCTCACTTTATAATAAATTATGATTAAATAGAGTGGAAAACACTCAAGGGAACAATAAGCTTCCTAAAGTTCAAATACATTTTTTATAGAATGTTTTTTATATTTAAAAAATATATATATATTTTTTTTTTAGTGTACAGATATTGGTTTAGTATGTCATAAGATACATCACACATCGTTATTTGATAGTTTATTAGTATACTTTTTCTCTCTAAAAATATCTGTACATACATATACTACTAGTGACATTATCCAAGATCAAAAGCTTTTAGATATATTAGATATTATCCAACAAGGATGTGTTTGAGCTGATTTGCCGTCTCTACTCTCGTTGTGAAGATTGAAAACTTACAATCTAAATGGTATTTCTTTGCATGTCCTTATTGCCCAATTATTATGCTAGTAGAAGATATATTTGGAAGATGATTATTATTTAATACCTGGTAGTAAGGAGAAAAAAGCTCAGCTTTTCTGTACAGTTTTTGAATGAGAAAAGGAGTTTCACAATGAATTATTCCCTTTCTGCTGTTACTTATATAGCAAGCACAGAAATCACTTCTCCTGTGCAAGTTTCTTCTCTCAGTTGGCATGTTAAAGCAGCATATTACCTGATAACATATATAAAGCTCTTGAGTATCAGATAGTCTTTGGCACAGTGCATTGCTGGCACCTCATTCATTAGCAGACCTTGGACATGATGCCATCTGTTGTCAATCACTTGAGGTGACAGCTTTTATGCTTTTCATATTACACCAGTGTAAGCAGCAGCTATATGTTGTCACTGGGAAGCATATGCTTATCCTGTGAGTATGTGTAAGAGGAGAGTGATATATAAACATGTAAACTGCTGCAATTTCATGGTTGGTGGAATAATGAGCTGTAAATGTGGATTAATCCTTCCGGCACGCCAGCAGCCATAAACACATTGCAGAGCAATACATGGGGTTAATGCACTGTCTGCTTTTCTCAATTGTTTATACGTTGTTAGGAAATCTAATTAAAATGTAAGTGTCTGTGCATTCCCCTGGGTTTTGCACATTGAACAGTAAATTACCAGGCAGCAGACATTTTGCTTGTGTGACAAGAGGATTCCTGACAGTTCCTACGCAGATAGGCCTTGTAAATATATATCCCTGAATTGCAATAGCAGGTGTAATACTGGAGCTGTAAAACTGATATGATATACAGCGTGAGTAAAGGTTATATTTCTTCTACTGTATTTTCATTCAGGTTAATGTTTAAGCCATGCACTGCTATGCTGGCCCCGAGAACAGTCGGGGCCTTGTACAGCAATAAACGGCGGAGAGGCTGGGTCTGTTTCAGCTTGTCTGTCAGCTGTTTGAACAAGACAAGCACCTTGATGCAGCTGGCCTCGGAGCATTCAGTTTCATGGCTTTCATGCTATTAATTTCCCTTTGCCCGTGTGATTGGCTGCGGCTTCTGTCCCCTCTAGTGACTGCTCCTGAAAGTGTACCCCCTCCTCTACTCAGATTACTGCGCCTGATGACCTACTTTGAAAAAATGGTGTGAAGAAAGGTTCACAAATTAGCTTGGATGGCTGCCACAGCAGACTGGTTGCTGCACAGACATGCCCAGTCTGGGAACAGCCTCCTGTCAGAGCACAAATGGCTCTGTCAGACACCCCTCCCACTCCCTCTCTTAATGTTTCACTAGTCTTCTGTGTGCTGAATGATGATTCGCTGTTCTGTTGATGACATCACAGCTGCCAGCCAATCACAGGAAGCCTCTGCTGAAGTCTGCAAAACAGCTGAGGTGGTTATGGAGAAGAATGTGCAGGCTGTGCTTGATCTGTCAGCTGCACCTCAGTAGTAATATCAATACTACAGGTTAAGGCCCAGCGTGAAGTGCTCAGTGACATTACTTCTGTTTACACAATGTGGGTGGCCACTAAACCTTTGTTGTGCAAACCGAGTACAATAAATGACTTAGGGTTTATTGCATCTATTTTTATCTATAAAAAGTTAATGTATAAACCATGTCTATGTAATAGTTACTATGCTCCTCAATGTAAAAACACTGATTAGGGAATATATTAGGTGATACTACTTGAACAGTGCCTTCACAATTGTATCTCAAACTGGTAAATATGATAAAGCCAGGAGTAGAAGTGTCAACAGAAATGCTGAGCACCACTAACAGGCCAGATAACAAGGTTCATTTTTTAATGTTTCAATGTATGTTAATAATTATCAGCGTATAAAACAACAGAAGAATCACATACAGTATTTAGTTGTGAGCATGCGAGTTGTTGCTAACGCTTGCTTCCCACGTCAGCTGCAATGAGGGACTTACAACGGAAAATTTACGGACTTAGCATAAAAAAATACAACACGCGGGACTTAGAAAAAAAAAAAACATTACGACCTCGCAAAAATACAACCTTAACGCCCGAACCGCGCGCACATGAGAACATTAAAAACACAATAAATACACAAAACAAATACATAAAAAGTTACACCTCAATTTAAGTACAAATTCACGAGTTTAGACACACGAAAATCCCCTTAGCGAGAGAAAAAATGGCAGCCAAAAAAAACAAAAACGAGGCTACAGAACCTTAAACACGCAAAACACCACCAAGCACATATGGATTTTCCAAAAAGCTGTACGAGGTACAAGATACACCATTAACAAGGACGCTACATCGTACACAGCCGCGTACCACATACACATTAGCCGCCATTTTACAACACTAACTTACACAATGCGGAAGTACACAGCTACCCTAACGGCTTCCCCTCGCGCACGCAGCCTATTTACACTACACACTGCACACATAGCTGACACTTACACCTCAGCTCCACAACAGTGCAAACCTACATTGTATGCTGCAGGAACATCAAAACAGATTGTCAGCTCTTCAGCATAATGCTTCCTGCATATATTACTTCCAAATAGGTAAAGTATATTCATTAATAAAATGTATTATTTATTTCATTAGCATACAAAAACAAATATACACAAAAAAAAACTCACAATAAACACAAAACCCATTCCCCGCGCGACTCACAACGAGCGCCAACGCTGCTCATAGCACACAAAGCCTTGCAATAAGCGCAAAAATCAGATCAACCCCAGATAAAAAACAATAACAGCAAAAGCACCTATCAGAAAAAAAAAAATACAACAGCCTCGCAATGATGACGAAGGCGCTCATTGCGAGCCAAAAAATATGTAATATAATATTGACAGGATGCCTCCTATCAAGATATATTAATATTAAACAAAATATTAAAACAAAATAATTAAAAAGATCAAACCTTTTCTTTAAAAGTTTTACTGTCATATGTCAATATCAATAGAAAAATACATTTTGCAAAGTTCTAAAATGATGCCAAAATCTTTTGTTGGCTTACAATTTAATTTTAGCTCAGTTTGATGAAATATGCACATATCTTTCAATGTGACAAAGACACAATATATCTGAATCAAGTCTTAAAGTCTCAATTAGTTTAATATATATTTAGCTTAATGTATGGTGTTCCGAAAGAATTGGTGCTTTAGATGTTGGATATACAGTGGATATAAAAAGTCTACACACCCTTGTTAAAATGTCAGGTTTCTGTGCTGTAAAAAAATGAGACAAAGATAAATAATTTCAGAACTTTTTCCACCTTTAATGTGACCTATAAACTGTACAACTCAATTGAAAAACAAACTGAAATGTTTTAAGTGGAGGGAAGAAAAATAAAAATAGTGTGGTTGCATAAGTCTGCACACCCTCTTATAACTGGGGATGTAGCTGTGTTCAGAATTAAGAAATCGCATTCCAAATCGTGTTAAATAGGAGTCAGCATACACCTGCCATTATTTAAAGTGCCTCTGATTGACCCCAAATAAAGTTCAGCTGCTCTAGTTGGTCTTTCCTGAAATTTTCTTAGTCGCATCCCACAGCAAAAGCCATGGTCCACAGAGAGCTTCCAAAGCATCAGAGGGATCTCATTGTTAAAAGGTATCAGTCAGGAGAAGGATACAAAATAATTTCCAAGGCGTTAGATATACCATGGAACACAGTGAAGACAGTCATCATCAAGTAGACAAAATATGGCACAACAGTGACATTACCAAAAACCGGAGCTCCCTCCAAAATTGATGAAAAGACAAGAAGAAAACTGGTCTGGGAGGCTACCAAGAGGCCTACAGCAACATTAAAGGAGCTGCAGGAATATCTGGCAAGTACTGGCTGTGTGGTACATGTGACAACAATCTCCCGTATTCTTCATATGTCTGGGCTATGGGGTAGAGTGGCAAGACGAAAGCCTTTTCTTATAAAGAAAAACATTTAAACCAGGCTACATTTTGCAAAAACACATCTGAAGTCTCCCAAAAGCATGTGGGAAAAGGTGTTACGGTCTGATGAAACCAAGGTTGAACTTTTTGGACATAATTCCAAAAGATATGTTTGGCGCAAAAACAACACTGCACATCACCAAAAGAACACCATACCCACAGCGAAGCATAGTGGTGGCAGCATCATGCTTTGGGGCTGCTTTTCTTCAGCTGGAACTGGGGCCTTAGTTAAGATAGAGGGAATTATGAACAGTTCCAAATACCAGTCAATATTGGCACAAAACCTTCAGGCTTCTGCTAGAAAGCTGAACATGAAGAGGAACTTCATCTTTCAGCATAACAACGACCCAAAGCATACATCCAAAATCAAGAAAGGAATGGCTTCACCAGAAAAAGATTAAAGTTTTGGAATGGCCCAGCCAGAGCCTAGACCTGAATCCGATTGAAAATCTGTGGGGTGATCTGAAGAGGGCTGTGTACAGGAGATGCCCTCGCAATCTGACACATTTGGAGTGTTTTTGCAAAGAAGAGTGGGCAAATCTTGCCAAGTCAAAATGTGCCATGCTGATAGACTCATACCCAAAAAGACTGAGTGCTGTAATAAAGTCACAAGGTGCTTCAACAAAGTATTAGTTTAAGGGTGTGCATACATATGCAACCATATTATTTTATTTTTATATTTTTTCTTCCCTCTACCTAAAAGATTTCAGTTTGTTTTTCAATTGAGTTGTACAGTTTATAGGTCACATTAAAGGTGGAAAAAGCTCTGAAATGATTTATCTTTGTCTCATTTTTTTACAGCACAGAAACCTGACATTTTAACAGGGGTGTGTAGACTTTTTATATCCACTGTAGCTCATCACACCTCAGCTCTCCTGGAACTGGTGAAATAGTGAAATAATCATTGCACCTTGGAAAAGGTGACATTGATTACCTTCAGATATGGTGGAGGGAACATTTAAGTCCAGAGAGAGTCTATATATATATATATATATATATATATATATATATATATATAAAAAAATATATATATATATATACAGTATATATATATATATATATATATATATATATATATATATAAATTTATATATATATATATTTATTTACACTGCTAGTCTGTCTAAAGCTTGAGGAGAAGGTTATCCTACTAAGGCTTACTCTTCAATAGAGTTTGATTGTCCAGTGTGCTATTTTGAGAGCACTGAATAGATATCCTTTTAGAAACAAAGACACAACATCTATCATTATTGAAACGAAATTGGATGCTGTATTTACTTACTGTATTGTGGACATAGTAAACATTTTTAGCAAATTATGAATCCAAGTTCTTTCAAAGATAATCAACTATAATAATTCTGGTAAGTGTGTAAAACTCCATGCTCTGTACAGGCGATGCGAGCATGCTCACATAGTGCGCACATTGTGCGCACACATTGCGCAGCTGAGCCGCGCATGAGCAGCCTGCAGCAACAGCCGCAAGCTGCAGTAGAATCCACAGGGGAGGGGTGAGGAAGACACAGGGGAGAGGGGTGAGGAAGACACAGGGGAGAGGGGGAGGAAGACACAGGGAAGATGGGGAGGAAGACACAGGGGAAAGGGGGAGGAAGACACAGGAGAGGGGGGAAGGAAGACACAGGAGAAAGGGGAAGGGGGGAAGACACAGGAGAGGGGGGAGGAAGACACAAGGGAGAGGAGGAGGAAGACACATAGGAGGGGAGAGAGGGTGGAAGACACAGGAGAAGGGGGAAAGACACCGGGGAGGGTGGAAGACACAGGAGAGGGGAGAGGGGGGAAGAGACACGGGGGGGGGGAGACACAGGGGAGGGGAGAGGAGGAAGACACAGGTGAGGGAAGAGGGGGAAGAGACACAGGGGAGTGGAAGAGACACAGGGGAGGGGAGGGACACAGGGGAGGGAAGGGGAAAGAGACACAGGGGAGGGAAGGGGAAGAGACAGAGGGGGAAGAGACACAGGGGAGGTTGGGAAATGCAGGGGAGGGAAGGGGGGGAGAGACGCAGAGAAGGGTGGACAAGGGAGACAAGAGACTGACAAGGGAGGGAGAGGGGGGAGGGAGAGAAAAAATAAAAATTATACCGTCAATGGTCCGTCAACATTAGGCCACTAAAGTATGTTGAGACACAGTCTATGATTGGCTAGTACATCTAGTACTATAGAAGCACTGTATGCAGGAGATACTGGGGACATTTTTGTAGGGACTGTTTGGAAGGTTTCAATTAGTAAAATGGAGCTTTTTTTATTTGAATTATGTTATTTATTTCACCTGCAAATTACATAGTAATATTTTTCACATGTTATCATCTATGTATCTTGCCTTTTAAAAGCAATATTCAGTTTATCAGGAATAGACGGACAGGAATTGTTGTCAATAGTTTACCGTCATCAGGGTATGAGTATGAGAAATTATGAAATAAACTTTCCACTACTTGTGGAACTGGAACTGGAATGTTGTTGCCATTATTGTTTGTGTTATTTGGCTTTGCCAAAGTATATACCACAAATTGGTTAATGCAAATTAGCTTTATGCAAGCAATTGTGCAAACAAAGTGTTTATGTAACGTAAGTCAAGTAATTACATATATACATGGCTTAAGAAATACAGAGTAAATTCACAAAATGCCAACGCTATGTTTGTCTGCCAATATGTCAATTAAACATGACAAAGTAAAGTATTTATTTACTTATTACACTTAAGTGACATGGTGAACACTCTGTTTCAAAAACATGCACTTACATAGGTTCACTTATATGTCATTTTACTCCTCTAGTGTTTATTTAATTTATCTCATTTTAGCAGATTATTAATATATTGCCATTTTCTTAATACTTTGTCATCAAAATAATCACTTCTACAAAACATTTTAGTTTTTGCTTAATAAAAGTAATTCCCAGTCCCAATAAAGATAAACAAATATATGCTAAGTAAATTATCCTTGGGTGCTATCGTCTGCCAGGATTTGAAGCTACTGTATGCCAGTGAGAATAAAAATCCAATCCCATTGGAATCATTGGTCATATTATATAGTAGTTTTCTCTACTTATTTCTCAATGAATCCCCCATGATCTTGCTGTGTTTTATATTCAGACTAGCCACTTGCCCGCAGTGGCGGCCCGTCCATAGGGGGGTCGGGGCAAGCACCCCCTCCCCAAAGGTTTTCAGTGACCCAGCAATAAAAAAAGACAAATAATAATTAGAAATAACCATAAAACAATAAAATATAATCTTTAAATTAGCATTTAAGTGTTCTTTCTTAAGTATGCTTTCATTCAAAATATTCCCTGGGACACTGTCACTTTAAGATAACCCCTTGTATGCCTTAACTGCTGTGTGCTATCCATTGTAACTAGCTACCCTGCACTGTGTGATCATATTACACTAACCTGACACTGTGAGAGCGAGTCATGACCGTTAAAGAATGCGGCACAGCCACCAGGGAGAAGCTATGCATGGGCAGTGAAAATGTATCAATTTCAATGACTGACAGCCTTTCAGCATCATCCAATCAATGCTGAAAGGCTGTCTAGTTTCCATGATCCCCACATAAACCCACCCAGACCGTTAGCCCAGGGCGCCCACTAACAAATTGAGCCCCGAGTTAGTGTTTGACTGACAGGTGCCCTGGCAGCCCTGCTATAACAATCTGACCCCCTAAGCCAGCCCCCTCTGTTTCCCGCTCCTGGTGCTAAAGAACCCATCTACAAGTAAGTAGAAACACTGCCCTCAGTGCTCTGCCTTGCCCAGACAAAGCCCCTAGTCCTCCTAATAAAAAAAGGGTCCCCCAGTTACCCCACTATGCCTACCTGTCACCCACCCACCCACCTAGGCCAACAATGCCTGTGCCACCCCCCCCCCCCCCCCGATCACCCCCATGGGGCCTGTGCCACCCCCCGATCACCCCCACCTTGGCACCTTAACCTACCTAACTAGTACCAAGCCACCTACCTACCACCCTGACCCAGTGACCCAACTACCAACTTGGTAGTTGGGTCAGGGTGGAATCACTGGGTCAGGGTGGTAGGTAGGTGGCTTGGTAGTACCAAGCCACCTACCTACCACCCTGACCCAGTGACCCCACCCTGACCCAACTACCAAGCAACCTACCTACCACCCTGACTAAGTGACCCTACCCTGACCCAACTACCAACTTGATAGTTGGGTCAGGGTGGAATCACTGGGTCAGGGTGGTAGGTAGGTGGCTTGGTAGTACCAAGCCAAGCCACCTACCTACCACCCTGACCCAGTGATTCCACCCTGACCCAACTATCGGTGACCCCATCCTGACCCGACTACCAAGCCACCTACCTACCACCCTGACTAAGTGACCCAACTACCAACTTGGCAGTTGGGCCAGGGTGTGGTGTGTGGTCACTGTGTCAGGGTGATAGGTAGGTGGCTTGGTAGTACCAAGCCAAGCCACCTACCTACAACCCTGACCCAGTGACCCACACCCCACCCTGGCCCAACTAGCAACCCACCTACCTTACAGTAAAAAAAAAACACAACAAAAAAACACAACAACAATACAGCCCCCCCCCCATATTTTTATTCCATTTTTAAAAGTAACAGGCAATGTATCTTTAACATTTCAGTTAACATAAAAATAATACATTGCCTGTCACTTTTAAAGATAAAAAAAAAATAAGGGAAGTGGAAAAAAAATAATAATAATAAAGTAAACAACAGCACATACTTACCTGTCAAATTGACCCCTCCAGCGGTGGCCTTCTGCCCTGGATAGTCGGGCATTCCAATCAATTTTGATTGAAGCCCATGTCCTTCAATCTTGATAGAAGCCCTTGTCCTCATCTTGATTGTCCATCCATTCTGGCCCATTGCAAGAGGCCTCCACCTAAAAAACCTGACGCTCTAAAAAACAAAAACAACAACAATCTAATGAAGCTCCTCCTACAAGGAGCTCCCCCGGCGACTAATTGATTTTTTCCCACGCTCCTCCTTTTATTCTATTTTTTGAAGGACTCTGATTGGCTGAAATTTTGATTGACATTGATTTCAACCAGAGTCTTTAAAAACTAGCAAAGCAGGTATGGAAGCCTGTAAGGGCAAAAAAGGTTAGTGTGAACTTGTATGTATTATACATATTACAGGGCTATTTATGTGATATACATGTTACAGGATAATATCCTGTAACATGTATAGCAAATAAATAGCACTGTAATATGTATAATAAATAATGTCTAATAAAAATACATGAGCAATAATCAAATAATTAATAAAGTACATCAATTAATCCATTAATAAATATCAATTAATATATTTTTTTGTTTTATGTATATTGCTTTATGTGTGTGTATATATGTATATATATATATATATATATATATATATATATATTGATTGATTGATATATATATTGATTGATTTATATATTGATTGATAGATATATTGATATATATATATATATATATTCAGACTAGCCACTTGCCCGCAGTGGCGGCCCGTCCATAGGGGGGTCGGGGCAAGCGCCCCCCCCCCCCCAAAAGTTTTCAGTGACCCAGCAATAAAAAAAGACAAATAATAATTAGAAATAATCATAAAACAATAAAATATAATCTTTAAATTAGCATTTAAGTGTTCTTTCTTAAGTATGCTTTCATTCAAAATATTCCCTGGGACACTGTCACTTTAAGATAACCCCTTGTATGCCTTAACTGCTGTGTGCTATCCATTGATTGATATATATATTGATTGATTTATATATTGATTGATAGATATATTGATATATATATATATATATATATATATATATATATATTGAGATATATATATATATATATATATAGTTTTGTTTTTTGTATTTTTTTTGTATTTTTTTTATGTACAGTTTGGGCCTATATGGTTTTGATTGGTTATTTAAGGTTTTTAAGGTGCGGTTGGGCCTATATGGTCACACTTGGTTATTTAAGGTTTTTAAGGTGCGGTTGGGGCCTATTTGGTCACACTTGGTTATTTAAGGTTTTTTTACGGTGCGGTTGGGGCCTATATGGTCACACTTGGTCTTTTAAGGTTTTTAAGGTGTGGTTGGGGCCTATATGGTCACACTTGGTTATTTAATGTTTTTAAGGTGCGGTTGGGGCCTATATGGTCACACTTGGTTATTTAAGGTTTTTAAGGTGCGGTTGGGGCCTATTTGGTCACACTTGGTTATTTTAGGTTTTAAAGGTGCGGTTGGGGCCTATTTGGTCACACTTGGTTATTTAAGGTTTTTAAGGTGTGGTTGGGGCCTATTTGGTCACACTTGGTTATTTAAGGTTTTTAAGGTGCGGTTGGGGCCTATATGGTCACACTTGGACTTTTAAGGTATGTTTGGGGCCTATATGGTTCCACTTGGTCTTTTAAGGTTTTTAAAGTATGGTTTTGTTCTTGAATGGTCTGATTAATTTGCTTGTTTTCTTTCAACCCCAGGTGCAAACACTCTGTGGCAGCAGATTTGTTTGTACTCGTTGGTCAACTTACTGAACGTGAATACCCTGAGAAGAAGAGTCGACTAATGGTAAGTGTCACTGCTTTAATTTTTCTGTTAATGCGTATAGGTGCAATTATGATATTGCTGTATTCTTGTCACATGAGTTTTTCTAATCTATATTGTATACCAATGAATTTAACACATTGTTACTTTACTTCTTGACATTGCTGCATTGCTGACCATGTATTTCAATGGGCGTTGCAAGTATAAGGTCATTGGGCGGGGCTTATAAAGGTCATTATGACGTCAGGGGAGGAGTTATAAAAATGGGTGTGGTTTGAAAAGGGGGAGGGGCTACGTTTCGCCCTGGCTCCCCTCCAACTTGAAAGTTCACCAGCCGCCACTGCTTGCCCGTCAAAAATGACGGCATAATATTTGCAAGTTTTGCAATGCTGTTGTTTACCACACTATGCACGGCTTCTCTCTCTCCTTCCCTCCTTCTGAGTCCTCTCCCTCCCTCTTCTCTATCCTCTCTGCGAGAGGCACCCTTCGGCACTCATTGCAGGCCACGCAATAAGTGCCCTTGGCGCCTATTGCAGGCCTCCCGTCACAAATGACGGGATAATATTCGACTTTACTCTCTCCCTGTGTCTCTTCCCCCATTACCTCCCCTGTGTCTCTTCCCTCCCCCTCCCTCCCCTGTGTCTCTCCCCCCGTGTTTCTTTCCCCCTCTCCCTCCCTTGTTTCTCTTTCCCCCTCTCCCTCCACTGTGTCTCTTTCCTCCCCTCTCCCTCCCATGTGTCTCTTTGCCCCCTCTCCCTCCCCTGTGCCCCTATACTATTTGAACAATTCAAAATCCTGCAGAGCTAACAATCTCTCTTCAGAAATGACCCCAGCAAAACATTTCCAGTGACTTTTTATCAACTGTGTAGAAAGTGAGAAAGATCTGGAAATTGTCCAGTATACATAAAATCTATCTCACACATGCGCAATACAGCAATCGCGCGACAAAACTGTTCATGCGCTATATGCAGCTTAGACGCACTTTGCAAGTCTCATGACTGCAAGGCTCGAAATATGCGGCTAAGTTGCACATTGCGGGCCTCACGATCCGTGGCCAAGCCGCAGTTTGCGAGTCTCACCATGCCCTACAAAGACTCTCCTTGTGCGAGCCTCGCAATGAGCGCCATTGGCGCAGATCGAGAGGCCCATAAAGCATCTCCTCTTTGTGAGCCACTTTCGGCGCACAATGTGGGCCTCTCAATAAGTGCCTTCAGCCTGCAGCCTTCGGCGCACATTCACAATGAGCGCATTCAGCACACATCACGGGTCTCGCAATGAGTGCCTTCTGCGCTCATCGTGGGCCTCGTAACCTGTGGCCGTCGGCACTCATTGTGGGCCTCACAATGAGTGCCTTCGACGCTCATTGCGGGCTCCCCCCCCTCTACCTTCTTTGCCTATTGTGGCCCTCGCAATGAGCGCCATCGCCATACCCGTAACTTTGCGAGCATTCTAATACCTCCCCCTCTACCTTTCCACTAACTTACCTCCATCTGCAACTGCTCCTCCGGCCGGAGGAGAAGCTGCAGATGGAGAAGTGAGGGGAAAGGGACAGGGGGAGGTAGGGGGTTTTAGGATGAGGATGGCGGGGGGGGGTTTAGGATGATGATGCGGGGGGTTGAGGATGAGGATGGGGGGTTGAGGATGGTGGGTTGAGGAGGGGGCTTGAGGTTGAGGAAGGCGGCTGAGGAGAGAGGTTTTGGAGGGGGGCTGAGGAGGGGGGATTGAGGATCGGCGGTTGAGGATGGGGCGTTGAGGTTGAGGAGGGAGGTTGAGGAGGCGGTTTAGAATGAGGAGGGGGGTTGAGGATGAGGGGGGGTTGAGGAGGGAGGTTGAGGATGAGGAGGGGGGTTGAGGTTGAGGAGGGAGGTTGGGGAGGGGGGATTGAGGATGAGGATGGGGGTTTAGGATGGCGGGGTTGAGGATGAGGAGGGAGGTTGAGGATGAGGAGGGAGGATGAGGAGGGAGGATGAGGAGGGAGGTTGAGGATGAGGAGGGGGGTTGAGGTTGAGGAGCGAGGTTGAGGAGGAGGGATTGAGGATGGGGGGTTGAGGATGATGATGGGGGTTGAGGATGGGGGGTTTGAGGTTGAGCAGGGAGGTTGAGGAGGGGGTTTTGAATGAGGAGGGGGGTTGAGGATGAGGAGGGGGTTGTGGAGGTAGGTTGAGGATGAGGAGGGAGGCTGAGGATGAGGAGGGGGTTGAGGTTGAGGAGGGGGGATTGAGGATGGGGGGATTGAGGATGGGTGGTTGAGGATGGGGGGGTTGAGGATGAGGAGGGGGGTTGAGGAGGGAGGTTGAGAATGAGGAGGGGGTTGAGGAGGGAGGTTGAGAATGAGGAGGGGGTTGAGGAGGGTTATAAGGGAGGGGGGAAGAGACACAGGGAATGGAGAGGGGGAAGAGACACAGGGAAGGGAGAGGGAGGAAGAGACACAGGGAAGGGAGAGGGGTGAACAGACACAGGGGAGGGAGAGGGGAGAAGAGACACAGGGGAGAGAGAGGGGGGAAGAGACACAGGGAAGGGAGAGGGAGGAAGAGACACAGGGAAGGGAGAGGGGTGAAGAGACACAGGGGAGGTAGAGGGGAGAAGAAACTCAGGGGAGAGAGAGGGAGGACACAAGAAAAGGGCACACAAGAGGGGAACACAGAGGGCACAAGAGGGACACAGGGGGCAGCACATTTCCCACCCTTGGCTTATACTCGAGTCACTAATTGTTCCCAGTATTTTGTGGTAAAATAGGTGCCTCTGCTTATACTCGGGTCGGCTTATACTCGAGTATATACGGTATATACAATTGAATACACTGATGATACTTTGGAATCATTTAGAAATGCATAAGTCTTGTTACTTTTCCAAAAATCAACATTTTATATTTGGATTCATAAGGATTTAGGGACCTCTTTTTTCAATACCCAAATAATATGTTAAACCAAAATTGATTATCTAATTGCAGGGATAGCAGTAGAGTAGGCCTGTGGCCATCAAAGGGTCCTCCTACCTGTAGACACACTAACTGATGCCCCAGTGTTTGCAAAATCACCCTGTCATAAATAGAAAAGGAAAAAGAGAATATGTAGCCAGATAAATGAAAACAATAATCAATATCAAGGGTAAGTGTACCATTAGTACCATCACAATGTGGAATCAAATAAAAATATAGAAAAAACAATTGCCAAAAGTTTAAAAGATAGGTATGAAATCCTCCTATTCATACTGTGATGCTGGATGAAGCTACAGGCTGTATCCACAATTTTAAAAACACAATATTTATGTGGCCCAAACATTTGGGAACCTTGCAGCTCTCACCATACTAAAAGTAGTAGGAAGCTACAAATGACTCCTTTTTACTGCCTTGCGATCGTTTCGTTGGTCTGTGCTAATTTGCCCAAAGGTAACATCACTGGTGTTTAATCAGTTCCGTGCTTAATCAATTAAGTTATCAGTCTGAATATGTCATGGAACTAGCAATTGTCTCCTGTGGGATTGCAGTCATTTCCTACATGGGCAGTGCCTAGCAGAGACTTTTGAGGGCTCTTAGAAATACTGATTTCAGTCTTATAGATGCAGTTGTCAGTGGGGAATTGCAGTCATGCAGAGAAAGTTCTG
The DNA here is from genome assembly GCA_027410445.1 of Discoglossus pictus. NCBI lineage: Eukaryota > Metazoa > Chordata > Amphibia > Anura > Alytidae > Discoglossus > Discoglossus pictus. The sequence continues at coordinate 166,633,678 of CM050166.1, forward strand.
ATTAGGAATAACTGAATGTTATGTTATACATAAGTTTACCTCACCAGTCAGAGACCTCAGCAACAACATTGTTATGAAATACAGACAAACTGCAACCCACTGGACCATTTCTCCTACAACCCTTAATATAATATATATGACACTGTGCAATAAAAAATCACAGTTTGAAAGATGAGATGGTAGAGCAGGTCGATATTAGTGGTGGTTTTACAGCAGAAAAATATATTCTCACATAATGTGTTTCCACAGCAACAGCACATTGCATAGGGGCCTTGTGTGAAAGTGTCATTAGAATGGCATCTTATTGCATTTATGAAGGGTTTAATATGGTTTCTCTACGTGAAGCTGAAGATGTAAATTAGTGCTACATTATATTGCAAGCTGCTGAAAAGCCTCTTCAGCTCATTAAAGTATGTACTGTTAACAGTTAGTAGGACCCTGGATCTCCATACAGCCTGGACAAAGGCCTCAACAAAGACAAAAGGGCATTTGCCTAGAGGTGCTTTACAGGGTCACCTACCTGGTTGTACCATTTTATTTAGCTTTGCTAACAGCTAACTCTGATTACTGCAGCCTATCAAAGCCTATGTGCTTGTTTTTCACTTGATAAAGATGGTTAAAACATAAGCTTTATATTATGCACTCCTTATGTCTTATGTAAACAATGTTATACCCCTTCAAGTCACATGAGTTGCTGATCACACTGAGTAGCATATCATAAATCACTATGATATTCCAAATGTGGTGGTTACTTAAAAAATATTTGCCTTGGAAGATTTGTTATATATTTGTTATAAATCTTATGGAGCAATTTGTATTATGTGTCTTTTCTCTTGATATGACTCAGCAGAGCTTCATCAGCTTGTGTCAGTAATAGATGTAAGAGAAATGGTATTTTTATTTTTATCCTTTTGGTCTTTTCTTGATGTTTGAATATATAAAATTATACTATTCTAACAGATTATTATAGTAACATCCTATTTCAGGGAGGCCATCTCTGCTCAGTGATTAAACAGTCTCGGTCACCCCAAAGTAATGTATTAAAGGTTCTTCTTAAAATTAAATAATTATGGAAATATTCACCTTTTTTGTGCTGCATTGTTATGCAAATGTATGTCTCATGAATACTATTTAGATGCTTTGTTTTGAAAAACACAGAAATAAAGAAGTACAGGCTATCAGCTGTGTTTTTATAAAGTTAGATTCCCTCCCCCAGCCCTATCAAGCTTAGTGTGTCACAAATTAGCATACTGGACTTCACATTAGGATACTTATGTTAAATAAACAATGCAGAATATCTCAGGCATGATTCACCATAGAGAAAAATGGCTAGTAGACACAGTTTTTATTGCTATTTAAGAAGTAAAATACTTCTTGTTAGTGTGGCAGTGTCCCTCTAAGAGCATTTTTACCCGTTACAGCACTAGTTTACCATACCCGCAAGTGCAATTCTTAGTAATAAAGACTAAGGACTTCTAATTAATAGAAAGTTTTGTTCTTACAAATCCCTTTAAAGATTTGAGAACCCTGTTTTCTCTAGACATTTAGTAGCCTCTAAATCACAAATAAGTATTTCACGATTTGTGTCTTTGGATTATCTCTCGCCTTGTGTGGGGTTATCTGTGATATTGTGCTAGATGTCAGGATGCTATCTCTCAGGATGTCAGCTCCGAATGTCAGTGGATGACAGGCTGTGTGTAGAAACATTCAGTGCAGCTTAATGTCCTCAGGCCTGCTGGTTTGTCAGTTGAGCTGTGAGCTATAACCAGCTGCATTTTCTCTATGTAGGTTATAAGTAGATTCTAAAGCAAGATCTATTTTGATTTACTCTGTAAGGCCTATAATTTATTGCAAACAGCTTTTACAGATTAATATGCTAGTCTTGTATTATTGGTTCAATAAGTATATTCAGAAAGTTGTTGCTATCTAATTATTCTGAAACTTAAAAAAGTGAGTTCCAATTAATTCATCAGTGTGTTACCTGTAAAATAAGGAATTATAACAGGAATAAAATAAAAATAAATCTGTTAAATTTCAGTCCCCATATTTATCTTGCTGCAAGTACCGTATATACTCGAGTATAGGCCGACCCGAGTATAAGCCGAGGCACCTATTTTACCACAAAATACTGGGTAAAATGAGTGACTCGAGTATAAGCTGAGGGTGGGAAATGTGCTGCCCCTTGTGTCCCCCCTCTCTCTCCCATGTCTCTTCTCCCCTCTCCCTTCCCTGTGTCTCTTCCCCCCTCCCTTATCACCCTCCACAACCCCCCTCCTCATTCTCAACCTCCCTCCTCAACCCCACTCCTCATCCTCAACCTCCCCCCTCATCCTCAACCCCCTCATCCTCAACCCCCCTCCTGATCCTCCACCTCCCTCCTCATCCTCAACCTCCCTCCTCATCCTCAACCCCCTCCTCATCCTCTCTCCTCCTCATCAACCCCCTCTTCACCCCCATCCTCAACCCCATCCTCAACCCCCTAATCCTCAACCCCCCATCCTCATCCCCCTCCTCACCCCCCCTCAACCTCAACCCCCCTCCTCAACCTCAACCTCCCTCCTCCTCATCAACCCGCTCCTCAACCTCAACCCCCCAATCCTCATCCTCAACCCCCCCTCAACCCCCCAATCCTCATCCTCAATCCCCCATCCTCATCCTCAACCCCCCCTCCTCATCCCCCTCCTCACCCCCCTCAACCTCAACCCCCCTCCTCAACCCCGCCATCCTCAACCCCCCCATCCTCATCCTCAACCCCCCATCCTCATCCCCCTCCTCACCCACCCAACCTCAACCCCCCTCCTCAACCTACCTCGTCCTCATCAACCCCCTCCTCACCCCCCCTCAACCTCCCTCCTTCTCATCAACCACCTCCTCAACCTCAACCCCCCAATCCTCATCCTCAACCCCCCCTCAACCCCCCAATCCTCATCCTCAACCCCCCATCCTCATCCTCAACCCCCTCCTGAGGATCAGGAGGAGAAGGGGGGTTGAGGATGAGGAGGGGGGAGGGAAAGAGACACAGGCGGGTAGAGAGACACGGTTGGGGGGGGTCGTGAGACACGGGGGGTTAGAGAGACACGGGGGGGGGTTAGAGAGATCCTAGGGGGAGTGACTCGAGTATAAGCCGAGGGGGCCCTTTTTAGCCTTAAAAAAAGGGCTGAAAAATTAGGCTTATACTCGAGTATATACGGTAGCTTATTATATTGTAATTAAGGTTGAATTCAAACAACTTAAGCTTAAATGTGAGCATTTAAGAATTGTGTTCCATGTTTTTCCAAAATTCATAAGTTTATACACACTTATAATCACTCTTAATATTGCCACATATTCTATTAGCTACTCACCAGTGTGGGAGCTAGTGCATCCCCCATGCACTAGCTCCCACATTGGCGAGTAGCTAATAGAATATGTGGCAATATTAAGAGTGATTATAAGTGTGTATAAAATTAGGCTTTAGTGAAAAAGAAAAGTTGGGCCCCACCACAGGGATCTGAGGGAGGCCACTGGGGTCCACGGAGGCTGCAGGGGCCACAGAAGCTGTGAGAGGGCCGCAGGGGCCACGGGAGGGGTGTGGGAGGGCTGTGAGGGGCATCAGCAGACCATAACAGCACTGGGCCTCTCCAAGGCAGGGCATTGGTGCCTTACACAGTCTACATCGGCAGTAGCTCCGCCTCTGCTACATGCAATCCAATTCCAATGTATCCACCCACAATCACTACGGGACAACCAAAGCCACAAAATCTGGCTTAGAACTCCATTGTTTTTAGAACAGTTCAATTATTACGAGCATTAAATAATTACATAAATAATTAAATAAGTCACACAAAATTGATATTCTATGAGACATGTAGCTCTAGCTTGCAAATTAATTCTGACCTCTAAATTAAAAAAGTATCACATTTCTGTTAAAAATATTATGTGTACTAAATAGGACTCGCAAGGTCTTTTTCAAACACTTATTAAAGCTGGAGAATAATTAAATACACAATACTGTACTTTTAAAAGCATGAGAAGGCAAAGACATATATTAGAAATAGCTGTACAGAAGAAATGTGCAAAAATAAAAAAATAAACATAATATTTTGGACTGGTCATGCATATGTTAATATTAAAAGTGTTGCTGAAAGATACATAATTCAATTAAAAAGACACAGTACATGAGTAAATTGCAAAAACATAGAACAACCTTACAAATAATACTTAACACTCACAGAGGCTCAAATGTAAACTATAAAAATATATATATTCATTTAGATATTTTAATCATCATGTTTATACTATAACAAAAATATTAAACTTTATTATATACACAGAGCAACTCATAAATGTATATAACTGTGCATTAATATCATGGGAGTGGTGTGGGCAGATCCTTAAAGTACAAGAGGCTGTTTGGGAAAATAGTAATACTGTATAATAATAATGATGCATAGAATCTACTAGGGTCACATGTGGTCACTACGCCATAGTAACCAGAATCTGATGAATACAAATCTCATCATACACCATTTTATTTAAGAGCAGTAATTAGTAACGTGCATAGCACTTACATCTGGTCTTCATCTGCTCAAATAAACAGATGCATTAACATCTGGACTATATAATCCAATTCAGTTAAACACATACAGCGTGTTCAAAAAATCTGAAAAAAGGTGGTCAAAACCTAAAAAAGGAAAATCTAAATGGTCCTTATGTGAACAATACTTATCTAAGATTGAGTACATTTTTCTAAACTTTGCCTCCAGATTCACCCATGTATGTTTGTTTGTTTATTTGTTGTGCTATGATAATGCTAAAGATTTTGTGATAATTGTTTTGATATTTATTGATATTGTTTTTGTACATTGTCTTGTATAATTTTAAACTTGAAATTATTAATTAAAAAAATGCAGATGAGGATAAAAATCTAAAACCTGCATGTACAATACAGTACTAAATAACATAACTATAACAATGTCCCAACGTACCTGATCTTCATCTGCAAGCATCAGTAACCATTATGTGATACATTACTAGCCATGAACATTAATAAGGATGTGTCATCCCACAATGAATGCTTTGCTGTGACCACAGTCAATGGTCCAAGAGTAATATCACCCATCATCATCTCTATATGTTATTGTTTAGCCACATTGATATAACATTCATCTGCTATATAGGTGTTATCAAATTCTTACTGAATCTTGATGTCTGAACACTTATCCATTAATATGGAGAGGATACAAAGGTCAGCAGCCATAATGTTTGTTAATTACATCAGACAAAAATATCTGTTCTCATATTGAAATTGAGGAGAGGCATCCCTACAAAGTCTGTATCTGCATGCGCTGCAGCGGATACACCCATATATGGACTCTCTATTTGATGATTACTCATGTTGTGCCCACTAGGTAAAGTGATTTGTCAATTTCATGGATTTAATGACACATGAATGATCTATCTATGCATTGGTAAATCCAAGGAGCTGACATCTCAGTGGGGGCAGCATTTACATGGGTTTTGTGTTTTCTATGTGTGTGTGTGTGATGTACATGTGGTGGAATGTTGGTGTAACTCATAATCTCCTGGGAGGAGGCTGGATCCTGTTTGGCCATCAGGCCTGTAGGTCTATTGACGTGCACCTGGCTCAGCATCTCCTTGAGCACCCTCTCCCACTCGTTGAAACTTGACAGTCACTTGGGGGCCACCACTTGGAGCTCTCGCTGCTGCCTCCTCCTCTGCCATCCTCCTCCTCACCTTGGCCCAGATGTCATCAAAGTGATGCTTGACCGACTGCACATCCCTTTCTCTCAATCTAACTGCTGTCACTGTGGCTGCTACCTCCTTCATGGCCTGGACCCTGGGCCTTACTCCCCCACCCCCACAAGGATAGTTGGGCAGTCACGGATGGCACTGAAGAGGACCACCAACTCCTTGTGCCTATAGTTAGGGGTGCTGTGCTTGCTCCCAGCCTCCTGTCCTCCTGACTGCAGATGGGAATCCTGTCCTCCCTCCTCAGACCTTGAGGCCTGTCCCTCCTCCCCACTACCACCCTGGGATCAGGCGCCTCCCCCTCTGACCCTGTGCTATAGGAGAATCCCACCCTACCTCTATCACACCTACACTCCGTCTCTTCATTCCTCTCCTACCCTCACCTCCACTCCCTATATTCCTCCCACTCCTCCTCTCACCTCCACTCCCTCTATTCTCACCTCCACCACCTCTCTATCCACCCTCACCTCCACTCTCCAGGGCCACCTCTCTCTCCTCCTCTCCTCCTCTTCTCCTCCCCACTTCTCCCCTCCTCTCTACACCCTCCATAAGAATCCCCCCTTAAAAATAAGGATAAATGAAAATAAGAGTATATATATATATATATATATATATATATATATATATATATATATAGAGCTTGTGGGTGGATCAGAAAAGCTTACTGACCGCTAAATATTTCAAATTTCAATTTTAGTTTACTGTGGGAAAATACTTTTTTTAAATTACATTCAATTAGTAAAATATTTGTTCAAATATGATGAAATAACATGTTAACAAATTAGGGCTGAAAATGTAATTTATTAAAATATGTGAATAAGAGTGTTTTTAGGCAAGACATGCTGAACAAAGTAAAATTATTCACAGCATCTATTCTTCACTGGGATAACTTAGTCCTATACATTCACAATGCTAAATTGTCTTGATGCTTGTACTAGCTTTGACTCCTTCCCCCTCCCCACACATACTTAGAAGTATGAATGAAAGAGTAGACCTTTAGCGTTTTAAATATATGTGTAAAATATATAGGATTTGCTTTTTATAAATGTACCTGTAGGGGTAGTTTCCTTAGATCTTCATCTTTTGAGCCATTGCGAACACAAAGCTAAGTGTCAGTAATAGAAATAGAACATAATGTTTCTTCTAATAGCAGTTAAATCTATAAATATGAGTCAGCACCTGGCAAACAAATGACTTAATCTTTACATAGATAGCTAATCTTCTATAGATGTTGTCATTCATGTAAAATAAATTGAATTGTGCAGTTATAAATGTCAAGGTAGTAGTAAACAACATTTACCATTTATTGTGATTCTAAAAATAAAAATGTTCATGAGACAACATATACAGTTATTCAATAGCAAGGGGGGGGGGGGGTATAGGTACTAAGCATCAGTATAAATAATTTTGATATTGATTGTAAAAATGGATCTTAGTCAGAATGTGGTGCTGAGGAGACACATGTATGAGTAGCTCCTTTCAGTCAGCGAGGAAAGAGGAATATATTTCTGGAATAAATACTGCAATTTTATTAAAAATATATATTTTCTCATTCCTTTTGAACTGATGATCACAGGACTACATGATGCAAACTAGTGGGTCCCCTACTACATTAGATCCCACACAGGCTTTCAGAGATCCACTGTTAACGATACTGGCAAATTTATACCACGCCAAGCAGAAATGTTTAAACTTCTTCTCACAGATCTATATTTAGCAGACTAAATGCAGGAGGTTTCTATTATATTAATTTATAAGAAAGGGAACGACCCAATACCAATCTCATTAATCAACATGGATATCAAAATTATTGCCAAAGGATTGCATTGCCAAAATGTCAGCTATTCATTTGAACCCACACTTGTTATACCAGGTCAAGATGGCTTCATGTCACACAGGCAACACCAAGAGGGTGATAGACCAAATATGGTATGCCAATAAGAAGCAGAGAAACTACTGGAGTTGTTGCTCAATGCTGAAAAGGCCTTCAAACAGGTCAACTGGGCTCTGTACACTGGAGAAGATGGGCTTTGGCTAAAACTTCATGCATTAGATCCGGGCTTTATATTACTTGCCGTCTACTAGTAAATGCACATCAATAAAGAAAACATTACGATTTACACTCTATAATGGCACAATGTTCCCTGTCACCACATTTATTTGTCCTTACATTGAAACCTGTATTAAAACCACATTAGATCTAAAATAGTCATACATAAACAATTTATTGGTCATAAGGAATACAAGATAGCAGAATATGCTCAATCAATGAATTATTGAAAACCGAAGGAATCAAATAGTCTCCCTGCTCTACATAAGATGAGCGAGGACTATGATTTAGGGTTATTGGGGGAATTCATCAGAAATTATGGAAATTAATATCTAAGAGTTTTGTAAGAGACAAATTCAACAAAACTTTAAATGTCTGGAAGGAACGTAGCCTCCAGTTATTTGGTATTGACCATTACGCTTCAATTTAATAAAATATATGTTGCTCATCATGTAACTTAGTTCCACACTTAAAAACAGTTCTTGAAAATGACCAGTAATGTTCCATCTATTTGATGAGCGGAATCAATGCAATGAAAATAACAATTCTACAGAGAAATGTATATATTTTTCATGAGTACCCAGTCTCAAGGAGATGGATTGCAATAGAATCCTCTTTTTTTAGGGGAAAGGAACTTATCTGATATCATGTAGCAGTCCCCAGCTACTAGGCATTTCTCATGCTAAATGCCCAATAGTCTCTAATGGATATCAGTTCTGGATAGCCTGCTTGTCGTGGTGATAGGGCTTTTTTACTTCAATGAAGCTTTGAGCTAAACCATGAAGGGTCACCCAAGATGGGCAGGTCAGACAAATCACGGTCCACTGGATAAGGAACTGGCAACCCACTCCAGTATCTTTGCCAAGAAAACCTCATGGATAAGCACAACCAGACACAGATATGTCTGCACTCCATAAGGTCACAGAGAGTTGGACACATCTGAACAATGAATATTCAGTGTAATTCCTGAATAAAGATCTTTTTTAATTACAATGAATGTAAAAAAAAATTATACTAATATTTAGTAGAGAAGGTTTTATGTCATTGGATCAATACAGTGGCCCGTTAAAGTTAATTAAAGTCATGCATTTAAATTAGAAACTTACATTTTGGGCATTAGATTTTTTTAATAGGTACTATTAGTGGTTTAATGTGTAAAAATGTATTCAAGGGAAAAATATTTGTGCTCCTCAGTCCTAAAGGCAACACATTTAGCACTCTCTCCATTATCCCTTGTTTTTGCCTCTTCTCAAGTTTTATTCAATTAACTAGCAAGACAAAAGCAGTTCAAATACATTGTAGTGTTAATTTGTTACGATTAATCAAATGTGTTTTCAATCTGGACAAAAAAACAACTTTTTCAATGTATAAAATATGCTAAAATGAAAGTTAAAAAACTGTTGGACTACACCAGTATTTTAGTACTTTAAGCACACCCTGTAGTGCCAAGAAGAGCAAGCCTAGTTTAATTTAATACACTAATTAGAGATCTAGATGTTTTTCTAGGAAAACAATTTAGCAGTAATACATTTCTTTAAGAAGAAGGTATGCATTTTCAATACTAGACCATATTTATAGTTTTCTGCCTTCTACTTTTTGTGCTTCCATTGAATGGCAACTATCAGCTTCATATTGACTACAACAGGATGCATTCTTCTGATACAACAAGGATGCAGTAACAATGATTATTCATAACATCTACAAATGTACATTCAACATACTATTTTTAGAAAACATTTGTGCATATTCTCAATGACAAATACACATTTTGCCTTGATTTAACCTTGTGAAGAGATCCCAAGGCCAATCATTATCTAATGATAACACTATTACAAGGTTAAAAAGAGAATGGGTTATTAATGGAAATAAGACAGCAGAGCCCTGTCACAGTTTTGAGAATCAATAAACACTGGATTATTCTCTCCAAGACTGGTTGTTTTTAGTGTGACCATGAAATATATAAAAGAACAAGAATTCAGGGATGGAGACGTTTACAAAATACCAGTGCCTTGGCAACACATGGACAGGGAGTTATTAAAAAGGCCAGGCTAGGTCACAGGCATGGGTTTACAGCTCTTTTCCTTGAGGACCTCATACCAGTTTCTTTTAACTCCTTTTTTACAAAGAAATTTAACAATAACGACTCATTTGTAGCAAACCTTTCAAAAAGCCAAGAAGATAATTGCAGATAGAAAAAGTTAGTAAGAAGCCTAATGCACCAACTGATGCATTAAATGAACTTTGATTGTAGGTAAAAGCTTGCAGGAAGTAAAACATACAGTTTTAAATGTTTCAACTCTTAAAAAATAATATTTTTTTTTTGGAAACAACCATTGTCTTATTTAACCTGCTTGATTAAGTTTGAAGTGCTTTATGGACTGATTAGATTTCCATTAGTCTTGTTGGAAGCCCAGACGCTAAGAGCCTCATTCAATTTGAAGCCTGCATCTCACAGTATATAAGCCGTATGTCTGCGGACCTGCTGTGGGCTCGCACTCTGCTACAATTACGGAGCGATTCAATTGAACAAGCGTGCAAGTTACGGCCGAAAGCCCAAACCGTAAATCATGAACTCCTACGTAGCAGTTCAGAGCGGGAACATGATCAATTAAGCAAGGCCTTAAATACCCATTTTGAAACAGCTAATAGAAAATTAAACCGCCATCCTTACAGCAGTATAAGATGGAGGTTACGTGTCAATCAATTAGCGTTTAGAGGTCCGATATGCGATCGGACTCACAAACCTGCAAAGTACAAAATAATAAAAATGAATGCCAATACTGTTCTAGTCCATGTGGGTGGCCATGTATTAACTCATTGATTCCAGAGGTCGATATAACCCCCAAATGAAACATAAAAATAGTTTTTTTTTTATTGTCGATTTGCGAGATTGAGGCTGTTGTGCAATTAATTCTAATGTCTTTAATCACTTTCCCAATCATTTACAGTGCAGTATTGAATTTTTATTTGCATTTACAGTTCTACGGACATGTCTTTAACCCCTTTGCGGGTCCCATCTGGTACCCATAGGATTTTCTTCTACATTTTCCGTTTACAGGTGTGAAACCATTTGCGGGCTTGAGGAATTGTAGCAATTGAATAGCGATTTGCGATTCTAGCGATCATAACTCTTGCGGACGTGAAAGATCAAAGGCTTAGATGGGGTGTAATTTACAGTTGTAACAACCGTAGGGATTTTCATCCCGTAACAGGTAGACCATTGCTGCTCGCAAAAAGATGCCAATTAAATAGCAAATTAGTTAACGGCCTACATTACGGGCTCCAATAACTTACAATTTCTCAATTGAATGAGGTTTACACGAACATGCAGTTAGTAAGCTTTTGCTAAGGATGTAATAGGGGATCTATACGCCCACTTTAATACAACTCCTTAACACTGATTGTGAATCAGTAAAAAACAGTAATCGATTGCAGTTTAAACTCCATGTTTTACTGACGTCATGATTTACTATTGGCTCTGTTTAAATTGTAACTTACGGGCTTGCTTAATTGATCATGATCATGCCCTGAAATGTTTCTTACGAGTTCATGGTTTGCATGTTGGGGGTGTGAGCATGTAATAGCGGACTTGAATCAATTGAATACATCTATATATGTAAAAAATGTGTAACCCGCAACCAAAATGTAAGGTTCCATGTAATTACAGGCTTGCAATTAAATACAGGCCTTAGTAATTACACTAATCAACCAATTTACTATATGAGGTTTGTATGTTCCATTAGCTTTCTCACTAGTGCAGTGAATCCTAAGGAGTGTTGTCACAACTCAGGGGAGATGGGTCTGCTTTACCCTAAAACCTCCTGCCATTCTCATAGGATAACAGCAGAGATTCAGGATACAACGTGATTATAGCTCATTCCCTCACAGAAGCACACCGTTTCTATGTGTCCTAGAGAGAGCATATCATTATTTGTCAGTTCAACTCTATTTATACCATCCTTACATGCCAAACATCATAGAACAATTGCCTTAACAAATCAGAATCTACTCATTTTGAAACCCTTAATTGGCTAGGACTTAAACCAAGGGCATGGTGCCAGCTTGTCTAGATGACGAGGAGTCTACGGCCCCTGCTATGAGCTATCTCCATTCAGGATCAGGGCACAGCAGGGGTTGTTAAGATAAGGGAAGCCCTCAAGCCAATATGTCTGGGTGGGAGGTTGGGGTCCAAACTGATTAGGGGAATATTTTTATTAGTTTAATGCAGTAGTTTTGCCCTAAAACACACTCTAAACACAAACGAATGGCCCTAAAAATAGAAAATGAACCCAGAGCCCTCTAGGCTCAGGGAAGTGGGGGGCAGGGAATTCCCACCTGCAATATTACCACATTACGTTACAGCTGAATTATGCATTACAATTTAAATTAGAGAAAACAAAAAAACTATAGAAAGAAAAACAAAACACATAAGTAACAATGGTCTTGGGAGTTACAAGAGATTATGCAAACACATAGAAGTAGATGTGGTTAGGAAAGAGCCTATAAATAGAACTTCTGATCATTACTTTAATTTGAACAACAGTATAGGAGATTTCTGATATGTATTATTGCATGTCAGTATGAGTGTAGAGGCCTTGCCACTCTGAGATGGCAAATCCTTTGATCTGTCAAGCCTGTAACTGTTACGTTCCAATCACGCTATTAAATTGCAACAAACTCACTGGCGTTAAAGCCTGTAACCCGCAAATGGAGCCAAAAAGGATACGTGTACTAGAGAGGACCGGCAAGGGTGTTAAAGTCCTATCCGTATATCGATCCCAGCATGGATTAGAATATAATATTTACGGCTTTATCAATATTGCATTATATCTGGAATGCGGGTCAGATCGGAATTATGACGATCTCCGTTGCAATTGGCTCCATCTAAACCCGTAACTACGGGTTTGACTAATTGATCCTATTTACAGGCGCACATCCAACATGAGACAAATGTTTTACAGGTTTGCGTCTCAAGCCCGTAACTCGCGGCATGGTCTAATTTAATAGCTCTGTTACTTGGCCAGATTTCAAGCCTGCAGCTTTTGCGGGTCTCACGTTGCAGCTTGGGCTTGGAATTTAAAAGGCCAGATGCTTGCTCTCCCTTCACTCTTTAGTGTGTACATTGAGAGGATAGCAATGTGATAGGGCAGTGATCAACCCAACTGCTAACTCTTGCATTGCTATATGTAAGGTTGTATATTGTCACCTTATTTATTCAACTTGTATGCAGAATACATCTTGCTTAAGCCAACCCAGGAATCAATATCAACAACCTCAGATACACAGATGATACTACTCTGATGGCTGAAAGTGAGGAGGAACTAAAGGGTTTATTGATGAGAGTAAAAGAAGAGAGTGCAAATGCTGGTCTGCTGCTCAACATTAAAAAGGCAAACATCATGGCAAACAGCAATCTCAGTCCCTGGCAAACAAATGGGAAAGAAGTGAAGTCTGTGACAGATTTTATTTTTCTGTACTCCAAGATCTCTGAAGCCATGGGATTAAAAGACATTTGCTATGGCAAGTCTGAACAAGATAATGAAAAATAAAAAAGATTACACTACGAACAAAGGTCTGTAAAGTTAGAATTATGGTGTTTCCTGTTTAGCATAAAGAAGTTAGAGCAGGACCATAAAGAAGGCTGAGAGATGTAGAATTGACACATTTACATTGCAATGTTTGAGAAAACTGCTTAAAGTTTCTTGGATTTCAAAAAGATCTAATCAATCAGTACTACAGGAAATCAAGACAAACTTTTCACTGGAAGATTTGATCATGAGGCTTAAGCTCAACTATTTTGGCTATATCACGAGAAGATAGGATTCTCTTCAGAATACTCTAATGCTGGGAAAGATTTAAGAAGGCACAAAAAAATGGCAGAGATGAATAGATGAGGTAATTGAAGCAGGAAACATGAGCTTGATGGATATCAGAGGGTCAATGGCTGACAGACGTGTCTGGCCACGGAGAGTTGGAAAGGACTGAGACACTAAATAACAACAAGAGTAACCCAGTCATATTAAAGATGCCCTGCTACTGCTTGAGCCACAACTGGAATCTTACTGGGACTGTGTGGTTGCAGTTTAGCAAGCATCACAGCACCCCACCCGGACCTTAATATACTATGGAAGTGTGCTGTTCCCCATAACACCATTTGGATACCGGTTCAACTGAGTACTGGGCTACTGATTAGGTTCATATATTCCTCACCTACTGCTTCCTACTGGAGCTCCTTAAGGAACCAGGCCTCAAAGGTCAGTCGTTTTGTTGTTTACTGCAACTGTGATTGTTTATTCTGGTTTAACCTTAGTTTAGTCTCTCTCTTGTTTCTGATATACAGCTCCTTGTCCTTGGTGTATTTTCTGGACCTGCTCTTCTGCCTCAGCCTGCCCTGACCATTGTACTGTATAACTATTCTTCTGCCTCAGGCCCTTTGGTATTGGACTTAGTCCCTTTCCTGCTACTGGACTCCTCGCTACTATGCTTTGATTTAACACCTTACTACTGAGCTGTGGGAAGAGAACTGTAAGTCTGGACTGTTGTTGGTACATTAATCTGGAAACAGTGATGACAGCCACATAGCAAAAATAGAATATTTGTGATATGAATATATATTTGGAGATTAGCAATTCTGAAAGCTGAACTGATATGGAGAAAACACTGTTATCAGTGATATGTATCATTAAATAAAATGATTCCTTAATGTGCAGATTGATGCTGTCTGTTATTATCATATGCTGAGAGGAATATCAATGAACTTTATGTGGATCAGGTGCAAATAAGAACTCAAGTCATGATTTATATGTGCAGCAGAAAATTTGTAGTAAGGTTCATTAATGATTCATATTCATGATGAAGAAATGATTATGTGTCTCATCACAACAAAACACTGACTCCTCTACACACTCCTTGCTACAGCAAAATGTAGGTGGCTTACTACCATCAAATAATTGCATTGTGTACTTAAATACAGATGGATGGTTATTTTAAGATACACAAACGCCCTCGGGCATCACTGATATCTCAACCACTCTTAAACCCTCATTAGCTTGCGTCAGCTAAGCCTAGTAATCATAAAAGAATTGTAAGCTACAATACAAAGCAGTGCTCCCAAGTGAGCCAGGAACTGTTTATAACCTCATTTTCTACTAGCACACTACATATGCCTGTCAATAAAGTGTCAGAGTAGGTCTTTCACTGCCACTCGTATGTTTTCCCTTGCTCGTCAATGTTTAAAAATGCATTTGATTTTGTAAATGTTATCTCTAAATCAGCCTTTATGACTCATTCACCAATCCCTTAGTTTTATCTCAGTGCTAGAATGTGATTATGGCTAATACTTACTAATTAAATCCTGGTCCTCCGTATGAATTATTTTAAGTACCCAAGAAAGGGCTCAATGAAACCTGAATATTGTGCTGCCTCTTCTTCCTCCACCTAATTGTGTCTAACTCAGGCCTTTTTCTGGGCACTGCCTATGAAAGAAGGCCTCAAAGTTATAAGAGACTGGCCTTAATATGTTGGAGCAATAACTTGAGTGGATCAACGTATGTTGTTTGCATTCTTATGTTTTCAGCTCCAATTATGCCCAGAATTTTACATAGGGTGTAGATGATATCACCTAATTAGTTGTTCTATGAAGAGCTAATAATTTAGTTTATGTGCCGTGTTTGTACTTTCATTTTGGGTTTGAGTTCAAGGCTGATGTAGTTACAGATGTCCAACATGGTATTTTTAAGATAGTATTGATAATTTATATTTTCTGTTTATACAACTTATTGATAATTTATATTGCACATCCATATACACTTATAATTATGAAAGATTTTTTGTGAAACTTTCCTAACAGTGTAACTGAATTGTATTTAAAGATATGTTGATCCTTACAGGGATTGGATGTCCAAAAGATATATCTAGATCTACTGATGGGTCTTCATCTCAAACTGACCGTACGCATTGTAGTTTTAACATGCATTGAAATGTAAGTGCTCCTGCTCAAACAAACTACTATTCGAATGGTTTTGGAGATAAATATATGGGCATAAATATGTTGTACAACATGTTTAAATGCGACTGATGGGAAGTTCACACATTGTGATTAGAGTTGTAGCCCTCTTTAGTCAGACTATCACAAAAGTAGATCCCAGGTCTTTAGAGTATATGGGGTATTGGGAACTCACAGGCAGGGCCATATCTACCTTTTTGGAGCCCCTAGGTAGTGAAGTGGAGGAGCCCCTGCGAGTGAGTAAGCAAGGTATGCACAGACCCATTTTTTGGCTTTTCTGTATGTGTAAGTTCCCTTTCCTGTTTTAACTGTCTTGTTCGAGGTGGCTACCCCCTAGGACCAGTTTTTTTTTAAGCCAAGAACCATTTTTTTTAAGAAGTGGCGCCGCTCACAAGAAAGCGTCCCGAGCAACTGCCTAGTTGGCCTAATGGGTAATCCGGCCATGCTCACAGGTAAAAGCTTAGAACAGAACTTTTCAGCCCAAAACAATCAATAAAATGCATTTGTATTTTTCGGAAAGTCTTTTACAAGAAATGGAGAAAGGCCCCCTATAGCCAAACAAAAGGCCTGAAAGTTGTTTTTTTCTTTCTGATCACCTTTCTGTAAAGACATTAAAATGTTCTGCACATCTAATAATTTAATACATTAATGTATTCTGGTTTCCTTTCAGAATTATAAATCTCATATATTCTTTGTTTAATACAATTGAAATTGACAGCACTTGTAAATAAAATCCTTTAAGACAAGGTAAGGCATTACAAAGTGTGACCCAATATGAAGACAACTGAACTGCCTATGTAGAATATAGAAATGTGAGTTATATAGATGACTCCATACATAGCTAACTGAAGAGATGTGCTCTGAAATGTTATATACACCAATCCATTGTTTGGTCCTAGAACACCACTTTATTTACACACTTTTTAAATTAAAAGCTAACTTTTTTTACTATTTTCTTATTTAATTTTGCTCTTGTTCAGACTTGATGTTTTCAAACATATATTTGATTTTTTTTTTACAGTGGTCCTTTAAGCACGCAAGATTGATTGACACAGGATAGATTAGGCTCTATATGTTTGCAATAATACAGCAGAATAAAATGCACTTTATGTGAGCATTGTGAATATTTACTCACACACACTTCCCATGATCTCTATTACATCTCAATGTATTGTCCTGTCCCCTTTTACAGCATTTGCACTTTTTTTACAAGGAAACTTCCAATTACCTACTCATAGTATACCCATATAAATGCTTGCCCTTCCTGCAATGCCTGTCTCATATATTCTCTACTTTTCCAATAAAGGTGCATTAACTGGTTGCCCATTTTATCACCCTACTAAATCTATTCATACACAGAGGATGAAGGAAAGGGCACTGTTTCTGTTGAAGTAATTTATATATTGTATTTCTGGTAGTGACATGTCCATCCTTTGTTCGAATTGTGACCTGCAGCTTAGAGCAGGGTGACAAATGAAATCACTGTAGGGTTGATCTTTACCATCATAGCATCTCTGAATGGAAGGCAAGGAAGTAATAAGGATTAGATTTTTGAACTATGGACACAAATACAATCCAATAACTGGCTTTGAAATGCGTTTGGACAACAATCCTGTAACTTTATGATAGCAATAATAGCTAAAGGAAAATAATAAAAACAATATTTTTTCCTATGAGACAACACACATAGACAAGAGCTAAGAGGAACATTGAAAAAGGATGTACTGTTTTATAAAGATCAGTGTATGGACAATGTAATATTAAAATATCAGCCACCAAACTAAAAAATATTGTCACATCCATGCTTGAGTATTGTCCAGCATTATGAACTCTGGAGGTATAGTTATCATTTGGAAACTAGAGCAAAAGCCACCTCTTTATAACTGCTGATATGCACAAAGGTTACAGCTACATCCATAGCAAGCTTCTAAAAATATTATTCTTATGAATGTATTTATAGGCAGCAGGCAAATTTCAGATATATTGTGTAAAAAGCAAATCAATTTATTCGTTTTTCTGCCCAGTCACTGCTTTAAGTACTTGAAAATGTTCCATGAGCGAGACCCTGGTCATTGATCAAACCAATACAGTGTTCTGTTCCTGTATGAAAATGTTCATAGATTGACACTGCTTGGCTCATTACCAAGGGAAATGTTCACACTATTAATTTGGTCAATTGTCTCAGCAGAAATTGGTTCAATTAATGCATTTTTTCCAGTATTTAAAGCATTATTTGAAACACATTGGTGAGATATTTAATAAAGCTTGTGGCTTTAAAAATGTATAGAAGGGTCCAATATTTAATGGTGCTTTGTTAATGCTATTAACTTTCCTGATGAATAAAAAAAAACAACACATAGCAGTATTAAATAAAGACAGTTGGCCAGGTCTTCACACTTGCAACATTGGTCTACCCAAACAATGACATAATATAGACGTTATACAGCACATGTCTACTAACACAATGACATGTAGATGTTATATACAGGACAGGTCTACCCACACAATGACAACATGTAGACGTTATATACAGGACAGGTCTACCCACACAATGGCAACATGTAGACGTTATATACAGGACATGTCTACCCACACAATGGCAACATGTAGACGTTATGTACAGGACAGGTCTACCCACACAAGGATAACATGTAGACGTTATATACAGGACAGGTCTACCCACTGTGGTAGTTTGACCTGCTACCTTCTAGATTAACAGCAAGAAGATCATGTATTCTTTTAATCTTTTTATTAAAAGTCCAAAAAGTACATCACATTATGGCTTACATTAGCCAAAGGTAGAACAAATCACACAGTTCTCTTGTAAATATCTTCATCAGTAGAAAGGGGAGCATTCGGCCCGCCCTTCTCTCAGAAGTGCTCCAACCTCCAGGGACCCTTAATATACCTTTTCAGCAACAGTGCTGACAAATCCTCAGCTATACTGCCGCCTTCTCCCTGGGGTTAATTTATACAGTCTTTACATTTGGAAACCGCTTTCTCTGTGGCCAGCTTCGAGGCAAAAACAGTTTTATCATTAAACCGCTTTCCTCTCCAATCCGTCTTGGCTCTGCTCTGTAGAACAACTTGGCTCTGCTCTGCAGACTGACCTGGCGTTGCTCTGGTCTGCAATTCGACTTGGTTTTGCTCTGCAATCCGCCTTGACTCTGCACTGCTCTGCAATCCGACCTGGCTTTGCTCTGCTCTGCAATCCATCCTGGCTTTGCTCTGCTCTGCAATCTGCCTTGACTTTGCTCTGCAATCCTACCTAGCTTTGCTCTGCTCTGCAATCCACCTTGGCTTTGCTCTGCTCTGCAATCCGCCTTGACTTTGCTCTGCTCTGCAATCCGACCTGGCTTTGCTCTGCTCTGCAATCTGCCTTGGCTTTGCTCTGCTCTGCAATCCTCCTTGGCTTTGCTCGGCAATCCTCCTTGGCTTTGCTCTGCTCTGCAATCCTCCTTGGCTTTGCTCTGCTCTGCAATCCTCCTTGGCTTTTAGCTGCTAACAGCAGCTCACCAACAGGACCTCTTTCAGGAGATTTTACACACTGCTCACACTGCTTAGGCCCAAGCCTAAGTGAGGACTCCACCCATCTCTCTGCTGTTGTCTTAAAGGCAATCCACAGCTTGGCTTCAATTAGCCTCTGATCACTGCCTGGAGTTAACTCTTTCTTTCTCCAGAAAAATCTTCCAGCCTTTTTAATTAAACCCACCTTTAGGGGCATTCTTTGCTTGACTCTGTTACACCACACAATGGCAACATGTAAACGTTATAAACAGGACATGTTACCCACACAATGATATGTAGATGTTATATACAGGATAGGTCTACCCACACAATGACAACATGCAGACTTTAGACACAGGACAGGTCTACCCACACAGTGACAACATTTAGACATTATATACAGGACATATCTACCCACACAATGGCAACATGTAGATGTTATATACACAACATGTCTACCCATACAATGAAAACATGTAGACGTTATATACAGGACATGTCTACCCACACAGTGGCAACATGCAGACGTTATATACAGGACAAAACTCAGTCCAAGTTGAATTGCAAGTATTCCTCCATTTTTTCTGCTTAGATCCAGGTTTCAATATGTTATTATACTCATATAAAACAGTCTTGTTATCTGTTTTCATTACAGAGAGGGCCAGGAGTCCTTGAGAGGGTCTAAGAGAAGATGAAGACTGGTTTTCCTACAGTGCAGCATATTGTGTGCTGTTGTTCTTTTGAAGGCTAAAGAGATATATATTAATTGTCATAGTGAAGGTGATCCTAATCTTCAAAGAGGAAATATTTTGTATATTTAGTTTACCTATTTTTCGTACATGCTATATAAAGTTACATAATATATACATTACCTGCACTTGTTGTGTGCCTAGAATAATAATGTATTATGTAAATTGCACACAAATGCCCAATAGTGCACACAGTAGACTACACCTGCAATATTACATACATGTTTCATATTTTCTACCCACAGAATTAATTTGTTGAAAATATTCCCAAATGATGTCTCTTGTTTTACAACCAGGTGAAGCCATGACATTTTCCTGGAATAAACTGCCCAGCCATTTGTCCCTTGAGGTGACTTCCAGTTTGCTTCTTTCCACTTCTGTTACCTTGCCCAACCCCAGAGACACAGAGAGGCATAATGATGGAAAAGTTAAAGCAGAACTAGCAAATATCAAATATTCATGAGTTGCAACTATGAGTGAGTGGTGAGTTTTGTTGCACATTTTAGGTAGCAAAAGCAGGATAATGTAACAGTGCTATAATATATACAAATTGACCTTACTGGTAATTGACAAGTTGTTTATCAGTACCATACTTTAAGCTTTATACTACCTCTTTTTTTGAAGACGTAGTATTGTCTATTTGTATATGAACAAGCACATTAAAGCAGGTTTTCTAATCTAACACATACTGCTTATATCAGAAACATACATTACAATGATTCATTCTATACACATATAGATTTGTTATATTTAAAAAAAATTGTAACTGCCTCTGATTGGCCAACATGGATTATGAATAATATGGTAATTTAGCTGTTTTTTTCATGGACATTCCTTCTCAAAAAAACTGCCAGAAAACTGAAGACATCTGCAAACTCTAGGGTAAGTTTATTAATGTTTATTTTGGGATTTTTTCCTGCAAAGACAGGTTTTCATAAATTACGGGTTCTTCTCTATCAGATGCGTTCATATTCAATGAAACTTCTATTTACCATTGAGAGTAGCTCAAAATATATGTTTGGCTATGTTTTCTTTATTTTATGAGTTAAAGTTGAAAAGAGAACTCAGATAAAATATATCAAACTGATAATGATGTAAAATCACAGATATATAGTGTTTTCCCCAGCGCGATTTAGAGCCCTATGCTAACCTGGTGCTCTAAATTAGGGGAATGCAGTAAAAAGGTCTGCTGGACCTTTTTACCCTAAGTTCTACACTAATTCAAATCATCCTTCTCTGTAGCCGCAACAGATTTCTGTGCAGGGAGAAGCCAAATCAAGCTTTATGGATGAGACGGCCCTAGGAGCCAATAGGAAATGTGAACATCATGAATCTTTAATGAATCGGAAGAAAACATATCATAATAACTTTTTAAACTTGTTTGAGACTTTCTATGTGTAGAGTCTAGGACGGCTGAGATACTGCTCATTGAACAGATTAATTTGAGTTTTCGCCAAAACTGAACTATATGTATGGATTGTCGACTCCCACGATTAGGCTAGTATATATTGTACTGCCAAAAACACTTGATTTGATAATAGTTGAGTTTCTTTGCAGAGACCTCTATATGAAGGCATACTAGAGCTTTCTCTGGCCTTTGGGGAATCTTTAGATCCCACAATCTCTCCAAAACATGATAGTTATCCGACTACATATGGGTAATCTTTGGGCAGTCCCATAGGACATGTTTAAGGGTGCCTAAGTCATTACAACCTCTGAAGCAGTTGCCATCTAAAGAGGGGTTGGAAAGTTCAATTCTGGCAGGTGTTAAGTACCACCTCATGATAGTTTTATGCACATTTTCCCTCAGTGTTTAGTGAGGAGCCAGCAGCTTGCTTATGAATTTTTTTTCCACTGCACATCTGTCAAGGTAATGGCAAGTTCTGATTCCCAATGGTGGAGTTCAGACTGTATGGACTGCTCTAATAGGAATTTCTGTATAGTGGATAAATTATCATTACCATTAGTATTATCCATACAGTATTTTTCGAAGGGTGTGGACCTTGCTAGAGTATTAAGTTTGAGTACTTTAGTAACAGTGATATGTACCTGGGAAAGATTGAGCCATTCCTTTAAAGGTAGGTGATGTTGGTCTCTGAATATCGTGGGGGACCATTCCTGATTCTCCCTTAGGAGATCAGCAGTTATAGTTAAATTATTATTATTTAACCACCATTTAAATTGTGATATCCTATTAATCGGTGTATTCTTCTGGTATAACCATAGGGGGGGTGAGCCTTGAATCTGGCACTACGAGTGGTATTCTTTTGCGAGTTTGAGACAAGATCACCAATGACTGAACCAATTACTTTTTTTGCGATCCCAGATAAAGCAAGAGATTGCCCTCTGAAGAACCAAAATATCCTTAGTCTGAACTGATGTCGGGATAGTGCGGAAGAGATACAGCAGCTTGGGTAAGTTCATTTTCATTTTTATTGCATGAATCCTACCAAGCCACAAGATTTTATAAGAAGACCATATGTCGATGTCATGTAGTAACTGTTTTATAAGTGTGGGAAAGTTTGCTGAGTATGTTAGGCCAGATTTTCTAGGAATACTCCCCCCCAGATATTTAGGTGGTGTTGGACCCAATTAAAGGAACATTTCCCTACCAGTTGATCTTCTAAATGTTTTGGTAAGGAAACATTCAGGGCTTCACTTTTGCTTTTAAAATCTAAATATATTTATTAATATATTTTGATTTTAAAAAGATGTGACAATTAGATTTAGATGTTCAATAAATAAAGATGTGTTTATTTTGTGTTAGAATATGATATATTTATAGACAATACATTAGAGTATTTGTTCCTAGGCAATGTGGTTTGGTGACGTGTATTAACTACTTGAGTACTGGGTTGTTTTTGACCCAGGATTTTGTATCATGAAAATGGGCTTAATACTAACATATCATATTTTTTAATTACACATATATTACTATCGGATTGTTAAGTGTCAATGTTGAAATGTCATCATTTTGTAGCTTTTGGTGCTATACTGTCACTTTAAATGCTACTGGGAGACTCAGCAAAGGTTTTAAAACCACTTGTGAAAGGTCTCTGGTACATGTAAATCGTACTTTCTGCTTTTTCAATTACGTCAGTGCGCTGATTTGCGAGTGATCCGTAAAATCTTAATTAACATAGAGTTTGGGTGTCAAAGTGTAAGGGAGTAACTCGTAATGTATTGTCAGTGCAAAACTGAATGGAGATTTATACCTTGCTTTTCGTCTGTGTCGTTAAGTTCACTGGTAGCAATGACTCATAGCAGTTTGCTTGCAATGTTTTAGAGATGGGTGATTAGCAAAACTATGTAAGGTTTACTCTGTAGTTAGGGCACTAGTAATTGTTTTTCAGGGATTAGAATAGCATA
This sequence comes from Discoglossus pictus, assembly GCA_027410445.1. Lineage (NCBI taxonomy): Eukaryota > Metazoa > Chordata > Amphibia > Anura > Alytidae > Discoglossus > Discoglossus pictus. Next base: position 166,657,109 of record CM050166.1, read on the forward strand.
GGTGGGTTCTCTATCCACCTAATTATAAGTGCCATCTGGCTTAAGAAGCAAATAATATACCAAAACACATTGTAGAACTATATATATATATGTATATATATATATACATACCTGGCTACTCCATCATGCAACCTGACTGGTAAAAAATGATCGGGGAGAACACAGGATATATTCTGACTGGTTTGGTTATAATCCGACTGGGTGAAAGCTGCACCTTATTTAGTACATCACAGCATATGCGCCAAGAAAATAATGTTGCTCTACACTGAACCACATTGTTGAAGATCCGTGTCCCAGTCAATTATATAATATTACAGCTACAGTGTAACGCTATCTTGCTATACTTAGTTTGTTATTATAATGCATAAACTGTGCAAAACTATGCACAACACATAATAGCAAGATACAGCATCATTTAGTTTCATATAATGGGTTACTAAAGTAAAGCAAATATGTTCACGAGAGCAGAATCATATTCTCTTTAACACATTTTTAATTATTATTGCACTTACATTTTAATGAACATTATCATCATGTTACATGAAGGTCTTATTACACAACTCTGCAAATTAAGAACTATGGTGCTGATTTTAATATTTAATATTAACTATTATATTAATTTCAGCTTTTTAATAAAAAATTCAGGTCTAAGAAATGTTATGTCAGCATTTGCAACACTGGGGCCATGATTAGTATCAGTACATAACGCACTTCAGTGGTATTACACACATTACTGAACTGAACAATTCAAACAGGACAAGAGATCTTTTACTACCAGAAAATCCAATACAGATTTATTTCCGGATTCTCTTTGCAACATCCTACTTGAGAGAGATTACTGACAGGCTAATTTGAAACACTGCAATTCAACACTGTGTATTCATGAGCTGCAAACAGGTACACATATTTTTTTAGCCAGAATACACCAGGCTTTTAAGCACTTCTTAATAAAATAAAGTACATAAAAGTAAATAGATACTTAGGTATATTTATATTATATTTGAATTTTTTTTTTTTTACCATTTCATGTTTTATGGTGAACAAATATATATTTTAGTAGTGTTGAATACTAGATGTATAGTAAATAAGTAAGTGGGTTTCCTATCCCTTAAAAAGTCTTGCATTTCAGAAATGTAATTGGAATAATATAAACAGTGGTAACTCATAATTGCAAAATGTTGGCACTCCAATCCCTGTACGTAGAAGTACACTGCCTTCATGAGCTGCAGAGGGGAGAACCCCAATTAGAAACTATTTGTAAGATTTTAGGCAGACCATAACAGAGTCTCTAAGCTTGTTTTAAAACAATGAAGTACACAAAAGTAAATATATACATAGGTCTCTTGTATTAATAGTGAAATCCAGAAATGTTCCATGTCCTTTTAAGTCATTTGAATTTGTGTTACTTATACCAACCCACTTTTTCTGCTTATGCTCAGAATAGTGTCAATAATTGCAAGCCTTGCTCCTTCAGAAATGTAAATGCCTCTCTCACTCATGCACCCTTAATCCAAAGTATCATGGACACCTCCAATTACCAAGTACTTTTTCTAATTAAAAACTAGCTTTATGAAATTTTCCTGCCTAATTATGCCCTTCGTATAACTCATGTTTTGTGTATATTTTCATTATGCAGTGGTACTTTAAGCAGAAGGTGATGTTTGATGTGACCCTTTAAGCATCAACATATTCTGCAGCCCTGCACTATGATATCAATTTGCAATATAACAGAAAGTGTATAGGAAAAAGACACACGGGATCATGACAACAGACCGGTTAAAGGTATGTTTTCCATCTGTTTATGTGTGTTCTTTATGTTATTGTTGCCCTCGTATAACCCTGGTGCTGTATATATTGAACTGATGACGCATGCAGTGTAACTAGATTAGAACTGTCACAAGAAGACATAACAAGTATGCAAATTAAACCTGCCCTTTACCAGACATTGAATACTGACAAAATGAGTCACCAGAAAAGGCATATGAAACATTACACACCTTGCCTGACCCGGGGTGGAATATATCTCACTATATCATTACTGTTTATTGGATAATTACATTTTGTTATGTGACATTTAACTGTAATGACAAAAAAATACAGTTTGCTGTGGGTCTGAACTAATAGATTGCAATTATTGTATTTACTGAATAATGGAGTATGTTTGTTATTTAGACAAAAAAATGATATCTGTAGTTGAAAGTATATTAATGTGACACCAAAAGGGATGCAAGGAGAATAATGTGCTATTTATTTTGACCAGACATCAAATAGATTCAAGATGGCAGAAAGCCTTGGGGAGGGGTTACATACTATTTCAAATGAACAAAGAAGAACACTAATATTCTTGAAAAATGTGGCTCTTTTAGAAGGGATGGATTAAGACCTTTAGAGGCCCTAAGCTCTAAGCAAGATTCCAGTGCCTCCATATATATCTAATTCAAAATATAAACAATAATAAATCATTATGATGTATATCATTAACCTATAATGCTATATTATTATTATTTTTATTTATTGTAAATATGTATATATATTTATATTTATATATATATATTTTTTTTTTGCCCTAAGCATGTGCTTATTTTGCTTAATGGTTAATCCAGCCTTGTCTATTAGCTTGTATTACTGACATTCTGATATGCAAGTTCAGTTTTAATACACATTTAACATTTTTTTACTTATTCTCAAATATGTACAAACTAGCAATGTTAGCCCTGGACATACAGTAATACTAAAAATCTATATTTTTAAAGACTCTGTTATTATTACAAGAATCCATTTTATGTTTGTTACTTCACATCCTGAATGTTGGATTATGGGTGTGTGTGTTTGTAATTATAAGTAAAGGTAGGTGCAGAGAGGAAAGAAAGTCCAGAGCCTTTGTTTGATAATAGGATAAGACTAAAATTGACACTACTTCCGCTTCATCAAAAAGCTTGGCATCACTTGGCATCATTCAATTCAATCATAGTTTTCCATAAATGTAAAGGCCTCTTTCACACAATTTCAACCAATGTATTATGAATCCCAACCAAAATGAAAAACTAACTGTATGGATTTTTTCCTGCTTAATTATGTTCTTAGTCAGACTTAAAGTTTTCAAATATATAGTTTTTTTCATTATGTCGTGATCCTTTAATATGTGTACAATGCTCCATAAAGTCATATTTTGGAGCTGACACTCCAGGCTTCCATATTTCTTCTGAACGGATACAAAAAAACAGGGGAACCGAAGAGAGTTGTACATGGTCAAAGCCGGAAAACACTGCTTTACCCGTAAAAGTGCAAAAAAGGGACATTTGGAGGCGGAGAATGTTTTATGGAAAGAAGCACTGTTATTCCAAAAGAGGTACAATTGGGAATCATGGAATTGTAAATACAGATTGCTTAGATTTATTACAATTCTCCTGAATGTACAACTATGCATTACCAACCTTTTGGTCAGTTTAAACAGTTTAAAAATGTTTTTTTTATGCAAAAAAAAATAAAATAACTTACAACAGAAATTCCTTGCCCCTTTCCCAAGATATTTTGGCTAGAGCTCCTCCTATTTTTTCAGTCTGTGGCAGGCCGGGCTGCACATTTCTACAGACTCTGGCACCTATTCAATTGTATCTCAATTGCTTGAGCCATTAAAGGACCCGTAAGTGTTACTAATGTTCCACTGGCTACTTTTAGCTACTCTCATTCCATTTGCGAGTTACAGGCTCAAAATCATTGCGGTTGTCAAAAATGTAACTCATCCTTTGATGTTTCAAGCCTGTAAATGTTATCAGTGCTAAAGACGCAAAATCCATATTTAATTACAACAATTCAACAAGCCCGCAATTGCCTTCAAACCTGTAAATGGTAAATGTATCAATAGGACTTTCAAGTGGGTTAAACACCTGTTCATAACACTGCAAAAGCAAATACAAATACACTACTGTACTTTAAAATACTGGGAAAGCAATGAAAGACAATATAATTATTGCACAACAGTCTCAAGCTCACAAATCTGTAACAAAAAAAAAAATGTAATATCAATCCCGGGAATCAAGGGGTTAATACATAACATGGAACCTGCATGGACTAGAACAGTTGATTTATAATTTTTTATTGATTTCTACATTTCTGGATTGCGAGTCCAATTGTGAATTGGACTTCTAAACACTAATTGATTGTAGTTTAAACTCCATGTTTTACTGACGTCATGATGACGGTCTCATTTACTATCGACTCTGTATAAAATGTAATTTAATTGATCATGACCTGAAATGCTACATACGGATTTATGGTTTGCGTGTTGGGGCTGTGAGCATGTAATTGCAGGCTTGAGTCAATTAAATACATCTATATATGTAACAAATTTGAAACCTGCAGCCAAAAGTGAAGTTTTAAGGTAATTATGGGCTTGCAATTAAATAGGGTCCTAAGTCAGTGAACCAAGGCTGTAAGTAAATTGCAGGCGTAGCCACAGTTTGAAAAAGATGGAAGAGACTCTACTGCAAAGACAAAAGGAAAGAAGGTAATTTTCAGTGTGAGTTTTCTCACAAAAGATTACGTTTTTAATTACAACAAACTGGAAATACTGATTATCATATTAATTATCAATATGGATCTTTACTATTTAAAATGAATGTCAGATGGAGCATTACAGTGGTGCTTTAGGCACAGTGAGCAAAGGGTCCATGTCTGGATTACTCCAAGCTAAGGATAATCAGAACCCTCCAGACTCCAGCAACAGGCCTGATTGAGCCTCATTGCAGGGAGGAATTTATTTGTCACTGAAGAATCTGCAGATCACAGCAGCGAAACGCGTCTGATACTTGTTTTACAATCTATTTATTTTACGATTTTTTATCATTGGATTTCTGTACCAGAATCAAACCGGAATTTTTACCAAATAAATATATTTTTATCCATGAAAATGGTCTGAAGTACTTGTGCTTTGGGGAACCCCGACACGCACACTCGAAAAGTACACAGCATCAGACCAAACAATATCACCGCCCCACACAGACTCAAGTACCATGGAGTAACACCAATATATACGGTATATACTTAAACAGAGAACATCAGCCGGAAACGTTGTGTTAAATACACTTATGATTGTGCGCTTTACAGACATTCCCACAATATAACTCTTTTATTCTTCCATGTCTGGATTACCTTACATACTTTAATAAGTACCTCATAGTAGGGTATTCAGCAATGCTCATAGAACTGGCTCAAATCCAGGTGATTGCTAAAAAAATGTCATGTTCCTTATCACTAACAATCCAGTTTTTTAATGGGTAAAATGAACAGATTGTATTAAAGCCAATAACATAGTGCTCAAAGTAACAAAGACATATACTGGCTGCATGCAAGAAGACGGTAATTGTGCTGTTTATAATTTCTCAAAGTGCAGCTTCAGGTTGACTTAATGTCTCTATATATGGTATTGTCATAGAAACCAACCAGATGTAAGAAGCGGCTGTGCCAACTGGAAGCCACACTGAGCTTCAATGTAAAGCCATATACCAATGAATAATTGATGTGCAAACAAGGAAGGTTACAAGGATGATCTGAAGGCAAGTTCTGTTGTTAAAGTAATTATTCCTGCAGTAATGCTATTTTTATGATGTTTGCTAATGATTCTGTGACTGTGAAAAAGATGATACAGCACTATGAGGTATTGCTAACATATATTAGCTGGAGGCATGTGAAGTGTTTTTCTTATTTTGTCTCTTAATGAAAATTTGTTGCTGCAAATAAAATTTGGGTTGCAAAGTGACAATCACATGCTTACCTAACATTTGAAAAGAGCTAGTGTTAATTTAAATTATAATACAAATAGAAAAGATCCAGGGAAACAGGTTGGTTTATTCCTGGTGAAGGAGGCAGATTAGTCTGGAGACACAGCAATGATACAACAAAAATGTTCAATCATTCATGTAGAGGGATATCCATACATTCTTTTCTCATTTAGTCTATTGCTGAAGGAAACTTTTATAGGCATATTCTAAAGCAGTGGTTCTCTTGGAGGAAGTAACTTTGGAGCTTGGAGTTATCCAGCACTTTATTTTTATGGAGGAAAACAAACCTATCAAGGTCTTTGTATTCTGATACATGTTAGATGACCACATTATATAGTAGTGAAATTAAATACAATCAAACAAGGATATATATATATATATATATATATATATATATATATATATATATATATATATATATATATATATATAAAATTATATATATATATATATATATATATATATATATATATTTGTAATACTATAAATCATAATGAAAGGTCAATATAATAGGGATATTTAAATAATATGAAAAATTGCTGTTGTTGTTTACATGCCTGTAGTTAATTTGAAATTACATTTCTTCTTGTGATGCCAGGTTCCTGAGAGCAGAGGACACTTTGAATACAGTGGGAATTCTAATCTATAACATTGGAATGTGGTGGCAAGATCTGCAAGTGCTTTTAACAGGACTAATGGAAAACTATTTTGTTTAAAAGGACCCACCCTTCTGAGAAAATGAAGAAAATTTCAATAAATAAAATAATAATTACATATACAAGTTACAAAAAAAAAATGATTTTCCCTAAACACAGTGCCCTTTAGTTATTTAAAAGACTATATAGAAAAGAAAATCAGACTATAACAGTAATTTGTATTTGTTACAAAGTCTGTGTGGTTCCATAGTGCTGAATTATTAAAATTAATATTGCATATGAGTTTTCAGACTTTTCCTTTTATTCAAGTTAAAAAATCCAAGCTTCTCTTGTTTGGAGTTATTTTATTATTTCTGTTTAATGCAAGAGGACAATTACAGGAGTGCATGCCTTAAATTGCTCAGTTACAGGCTGATGGTGCTTTTATCATTCCTTGGTCTCTGCAGTCAGTCATGTGAGATCAAATGATCTGAATACGATGAGCTGAGGTCACATCATCAACACAACCAAGGTCTTTGTAAGCTGTATTTGCTGCATTATGTCTAATTACAGCTAAGGCATCTCTAAGGAGTTGGGCATGTTTGCTTTTTTATGTTGTAAACTTTAATCTGTCAAATTAGCATATGGTATTTGCTTTTGTTTGTTGGAGTTTTTGTTGTTGTAATGAATTCTGATAATAATTCTGAAATCTGTAAATGCAGAGACATGGAAGAACAGACATTGAGAGCATTGCTTACCATTGTATCCAGTGCACAATGAATGCTTTGTTTGCCCACTGGTAAATTTTCCACCAAAAGTGTAAAAGAGCATCATGCTGCAGGGTGCACATCTCAGCTTAAAGTGGAGCTGGCAGCTGATTTCAATGGAAACTTGATTTATTCCAGAGGATTATGGGAGTTGTGGATTGAGCTGGCACTCTGCCACAGGGAGAGCCCTTGACCTAAAAGCAGAATCAAAGATGAGGATGTGCAGAGCGGAGCAGAAAATTCTTATTTTCAAGAAATATAACTAAGTATTTGAGTGAAATGGAATGTGAACAAGGCACTGGAGTTTCTACATGGGATGGAAAGTATGTAGTACTATGCAGAGAAGGGATAAAACATACAGCCTTATTAAGAGTTATTACTGCTTATCACGTATATAAAATATGTTAGCATCCCCTGTGAATATGCAGAGGAAGTAGAGAATAGATTTGAGAGACTGGACATGGTAGATGGAATGACTGAATATCTTTGCCATTATCCAGGAAACAGCAACAAAGAATATCCCCAGAAGAAATAAAACTAAGTAGGCAAACTATCTGAGGCTATGAAAGTAGACCAGGAAAAAGTGAAAGCAAATTGTAGTGGAGAAAGGAAAAGATTTGTCATTATGATAGCAAGAAGAGTCATGGAGACATTCTATAATGAGCGATGAAAAGAAATAGAAGAGGAAAACAGAATGGGAAAGTCAAGAGATCTCTTCCAGCTAATTGGGGATCTCAAGGTAACCTTTCATGCCAAAGTAATAAAAGACAAAAATGGTAGGGACTTAACAGAAGTAAATCAAATAAAGAAGATATGGCAGAAATACAAAGAAGATCTACACAAGAAGAATCTTAACAATCAATAGTTTGTCCAATCAGCTAGAGCCAGACATCTTGGAGAGCAAAGGGAGATGGGCCACAGGAAACCTTGCTGATAATAAGGCTGCAGGAGTTGATGGACTCCCAGCTGAACTATGCAAAATCCTACAAGATGATGCTCTGAAAGTGTTGCTTGCCTTATGCCAAAAAAATTTAAAACTGTGGCTGATAGACTGGAAAACGTCAGTCTACATCCCAATCCCCCCAAAAAATCAGTGCCAAAGAGTGTTCCAGTTATCAAACTGATTTTACATGCTAGCAAGATAAAGCGTAAGAGCCCACAAAATCGGGCCCAACAGTATATGGACCGGTAACTACCAGATGTGCAATACGGGTTCTTCATAGACAATTATAAAAGCTTTCTACTTTGTGGATTACAACAAAATGTGGTTAAGTTCTTGAAGAGATGGGAGAACCAGATCATCTCATCCATCTTCTGAGGAATCTGTATATGAATCAAGAAGCCATGGTCAGAACCGAAAATGGAACAACTGAATGGTTCAAGACCAGGAAAGGTGTGCTATAAGGTTGTATATTGTCCCCCTATTTCTTCAACTTATATGCGGAATACATCATGCTTAAAGTTGAGCTGGATGAATCCAAAGTCTGAGGGGAAGTGGCTGACAGATGTGCCTGGCATGCTGCAGTGCACAGGGTCACATAGAGTTGGCCATGACTGAATGAATAAACAACAACACTGGTCACTCAAGGCTAATCCCAATCTTTTTATTGATATTCTACCAAAAGAACAAGTATTACAAATGGCTCCTACAACACACTTAAGAAATCTAAGCACAACACTAAGTTCCAAAAAATAATAGGTGGTGTATTTGAGTGTGCTCCTAGCCAGTCACTTGGTTAACAGATCCAGCATATTGATAAAAATATATAAAAATAGACAATTTAATTGTTTAGCTGAGTAAATACAACTTCAAGGCATATGGGCAAAACATAACTGTATCAAAATCACCAGATATGACCATAGACTCTGGAAATGAGAATGAATATTTTAATGTTATGTTACCTATTAAATAGGAGTGGTTAAAATAATTAGACCGAGTATTTATCTTTATAAATAGAAGGGGACCAGTTAAAAATAATGAAGAAAATGGTATAGAAATGTATCTCAGAATATTAAATTGATAATTTTGTAATTTTCTAAAATAGAAGTCATTTAATTCTTATGATTAGGAGTTACTTTTAACAAATTCATTGTTACCTTTTCCAAATAGCTTTACTTTTTAAGAAAAAAAAATAGTTGCTAAGTTTGAGCATTATTTAAAAAAGGTGAGGATGGTTTCTTAGCTAGATTCATTATCACTGTGCATGTCTGGGATAATAGTGTATTCATTGCTAATTGGAAATGTTTCAGTGACTACGGTAGGTGAGATACTACTTTTGGAAGAAATGTTAAAGCCCTAAAAAATCCGGGGCTTACCCAGACAAGTCAATCTCTTGTTTTCTGCTAAAATGAGGTGTTAGTATGTGCCTGTTTTTTTCACATCTTTTGGCTTCTCTGCTAAAGCTTGCATAAGTTCGTATTTGCTTTATTTTCCAAATGGAATCACTTCTTTGAAAAGAAATACCCTTTATTTAATACCTGAATGTTAATGTTTTGCTACTCATATATATATATATATATATGCATTACATATTAATGTCTATATTTAAAAAAAATAGTTTATTTTTATGTCTATCTATAGACCCCAAGAGAGAGAATTAAATTTAGAGTATCTGAGTACAATTTGTACATATAGACATACCGTATATACTCGAGTATAAGCAGAGTTTTTCAGCCCCTTTTTTAAGGCTAAAAAGGGCCCCCTCGGGTTATACTCGAGTCACTCCCCCTAGTGTGTCTCTAACCCCCCTGTGTCTCTCTACCCCCCCCGTGTCTCTCTACCCCCCTGTGTCTCTTTCCCTCCCCCCTCCTCCTCATCAACCCCACTCCTCCTCAAACCCCCCCTCCTCCTCATCTACCCCCTCTCCTCATGTACCCCCTTCTCAACCCCCTCCTCACTGTCTCCCCTCTAAATACCTCCTCCTCACTTACCTGCTTCTTCTCCAGCCTCTGCTCCGTCTTGACCCCGGCGTGCATGCTAATGACACGTCGCGCAGCGCGCATGTGACGTCACATGCACGCCGGGGTCTAGACGGAGCAGAGGCCGGGGAAAAGAAGCAGGTAAGTGAGGGGGAGGTATTTAGAGGGGAGACAGTGAGAAGGGGGTTAAGGAGGGGGTTGATGAGGAGGAGGGGGGTTGAGGTTGGGGGGGTGAGGAGGGGGTTGATGAGGAGGAGGGAGGTTGAGGAGGGGGGTTGAGGGGGGTGAGGAGGGGGATAAGGATGGGGGGTTGAGGATGAGGATGGGGGGTTGAGGATGGGGGTTGAGGATGGGGGGTTGAGGAGGGGGTTGATTAGGAGGAGGGAGGTTGAGGAGGGGGATTCAGGTTGAGGGGGGTGAGGAGGGGGTTGATGAGGAGGAGGGAGGTTGAGGAGGGGGGTTGAGGTTGAGGGGGGGTGAGGAGGGGGATGAGGATGGGGGGTTGAGGATGAGGATGGGGGGTTGAGGGGTGAGGATAAGAATGGGGGGTTGAGGGGGGAGCATGAGGATGGGGGGTTGAGGAGTGAGGTTGAGGGGGGGTTGAAGAGGGAGGATGAGAAGGGGGTTGAGGATGAGGAGGGAGGTTGAGGAGGGAGGTTGAGGATGAGGAGGGAGGTTGAGGATGAGGAGGGGGGTTGAGGTTGAGGAGGGGGGTTGAGGTTGAGGAGGGGAGTTGAGGATGGTGGGGTTGAGGATGAGGGGGAGGTTGAGGATGAGGAGGGAGGTTGAGGATGAGGAGTGGGGTTAAGAATGAGGAGGGGGTTGAGGAGGGTGATAAGGGAGGGGGGAAGAGACACAGGGAAGGGAGAGGGGAGAAGAGACACAGGGAAGGGAGAGGGGAGAAGAGACACGGGAGAGAGAGGGGGGACACAGGGGGCAGCACATTTCCCACCCTCGGCTTATACTCTATACACTCATTTTACCCAGTATTTTGTGGTAAAATAGGTGCCTCGTCTTATACTCGGGTTGGCTTATAGTCGAGTATATACGGTATATATGGAACAAGTCCGCAAAGTTATGTACAAAAAGCTCTCTCACCGTACTGCTAGTATAGACTTACACTGAAAATCTGCGCACAGTGACACACAAACTATTCAATCTAATACAGATTCATGTGATAGAGAAAAAGCTTGGCTTAATTAATCCTTTGGAGTGCCCCCTGCTTAAACTATGCATGTTTTCCAATGGAAGGCTGTGATGTTTATCTAGTACCATTTCAGTAAAATAGTACTTTGAAACTTTGCCCCTAAAACTTCCACCTTCCAACATCAAATCATGACCTCTTGTTCTTCCATCTCTCTTTGCTGGAAGATAGTTCCCTGCTAAACATTATGAATTAATTTGATATATTTAACGGTTTCTATCATATTGCTCCTTTACTCTCATTCCTGCCTTCAGGTCTTTTCTTGTGCTGTCCGTATTCTTTGGAACTCCTTGCCTCGCTCCACTATCCTCCTGCCTCAAATCTTCAAAAAATCACTAGAAACTCACCTATTTAGAGAAGAATATTACATTTAGCCTTAATATGTGCAATATATTGTACATCACCCTTCTATATCTCACCAATACCCTCTAGACTGTAAGTTTTTAATCTTATAAAGCACTTTGTATGCTTGATTTTAAACTCAATAACAGGACCTTCCATTCCTTTGTAATTTGTTAAATATTTTTGTCTTGTATCTACCATGTTTATTCTATGGAATATGTTGGCACGTTACAAATTAAGGTTAATAATTAATAAAACCGTCTGTCCTCTAAGCTATACATATAGAGGTCATTTGGTTTCTCCTTATATTTTTGTCCTTTAGACCAGTGGTTATTAATCTTTTTTTGTATGGAGACCAGCTGATCATCATTCAATGCTCATGTGGACCAGCTGATCACCTTTCAGTGCTCATGGGGACCAGCTGTGAGTTTAAAGAACATGTTTAATAGAGAGATACTTCATGTGACTAACTGACAGCCTTATGAAATTGCAATTTAACAATTTGAATGGGGCTCTATTTAAGCACACAGCATATTTTTTTACAGAAGTTTTTCGTTAGTGCACTTCTATCCAAAAGCAAGGTCTTCACTAACTAAAAACTTCTGGAATAAAAATATGCTATGTGCTTATATAAAGCCCTATTCAATTGGCCAAATCGCAATTTAATAAGGTTGTGAATGTTCATTTAACTTTGCACTGATTTAAATAGATCACAGTTTAACTTTGATAAGTTCCCCTATAATCTCTCTATAACTGTGACATGGTATGTATAATGTGCTAAACTTCCCTCTAACTGCATATAAGGGCTCAGGGACCAGCACTACTACTAGGACAGGTTGTTTGAGAACCACTGTTTTAGATCATGCGTTTCAGTTGTCCTCTTTTGTACTGTCTCTTATTTGTTAATATGCATATGAATGAACAGTCTCCAGGTTTTATTAGTGGCTTTTCACCTCAGTCTCAGGATTCCTACTACAACCAGAAACTATTTATGCCTCAATCCTGTCTCAAAACTGCCTAACATACATTATCACCAAAAGCACATAAACTGTCTAGAGACACGTGGTACACAAAGTGAATACCACACTGTCTCATGGTATGAGGCATACTGGGATATCTTACTTGATGCTGTCATATTTGTTCAGTCCCTCAACTCAATCTTCAGGGAAGCAAGCAATTTATGTGTAAAATTATTATAAACTTACCCGAGAAGGGACTCACTAACTGCTCTCTGTTGTTTTATGTAAGATGTACCTATATATCATTGCATTGATACCATTGCAAAGCACTGTTTACCTATATGACTCTTTAATAAATACTTTCTTGTCACATTGCATCTTGGTTTGTGCACAAATCATAAACACAAACAAAGTAAGAAGCAAGAAAACATTTTTGTATCTGGAGCTTTTTTGCTCAGGCCCAATGATAAATCCAGTTATGTTTCTAGACCATCGGATCTCACTAGGGCCATGTCACATTATTGTCACAAACTTCAAGCCACTAGGTAGAATAGTATGTATAAATGAAATCCGCGAGAGAAAAAGGAGCAACTTCTCTGAAGATACTCTTTGCAGAGCTGTGTAAATATAAATATACATGAAGCAACATGACTTACCGTATTTTTCGCCGTATAAGACGCACCTTTTCTTCCCCAAAACTGGGGGAGGAAAGTTGGTGCGTCTTATACGGCGAATATACCTTTTCAAACTGCCTCTGTCCTCTTGATCTCACCCCAGCGCTTCCTACCAGCATCGCGTCGGCCGGTGCGTCCTAGTGATGTCACACACGCAACGCTGAAGTACACGAGGAGTGCTGGTAGGAAGCGCTGGGGTGAGATCAAGATGGCAGAGATCAGAAGAAAGGTGAGGATCAGGGGGGTCAGGGAGGATCAGGACGGTCAGGGAGGGTCAGGAGGGTCAGGGAGGGTCAAGGGCTCCCAAATGCTCCCAAATGCTGCAGTATATGGATATGTATGTGTGTATGTGTGTGTATGTGTGCATGTGTGTATGTGTGTGTATATATGTATGTATGTGTATGTATATGTATGTATGTGTATCTATAAAGGTGAGGATCAGGGGGGTCAGGGAGGATCAGGACGGTCAGGAGGGTCAGGGAGGGTCAAGGGCTCCCAAATGCTGCAGTATATGTATGTGTATGTGTGTGTGTATGTGTGTGTGTGTATGTATGTATGTGTGTATGTGTGTGTATATATGTATGTATGTGTATGTATATTTATGTGTGTATGTATATGTATGTATGTGTATCTATATATATATATATATATATATATATATATATATATATATATTTGTGTGTAATGTAGGTGTGTAAAGTGTATTTGTGTTTGATTCAGATTTTTTTTTTCTTGTTTTCCTCCTCTAAAAACTAGGTGCGTCTTATCTGCCGGTGCGTCTTATAGGGCGAAAAATACGGGTACTGCTTTTAAGACAACTTCTCTTTCAAGTTAATAAGATGAGGTGGTAGGCCTGTACAGTGAACCCTATTACATGTACATTGGAATCATCTTTGTATTCCATAAAAATATTCAGTGAATATGAATTAAAATACCAAGAGCAGGGAAATATAATTTGTTATATGTTAAACACACACAACTCTCTCTCTGTATATATATATATATATATATATATATATATATATATATATATATGAGTGTGTGTGGGGGGGCACATTTGCATGTCCCAGCTCAGCTTCCCAGAATGCAGTGTAATAACTGTTTTTCTCAGAATTCTGAGCTGGATGCAGGTTTTTTAACTTGATTGAGACATTCAAATGTGAGCACAGATGTACTATTTATTTACTGAACTACGGTACGGTGGAGGGCTTCTATCACTCTTTTGCCCACCACATCTTAAATTATTTTTGTGGTAAACTACCTACTCATAAGGTCCACAACACAGGCTGAGATCCCATGCTGATGATAACCAGTAAGCTTTAAACAGCTGTCAATGAATAGGATTCTCAGCTTGTGTATAATCCAACCTTGGCTTTGCATAAGGGCTGTGTAATGCAGCAGGCATAAGCTTAAAGGAAGCCATGTTTAAAATAGGCTATGGATTGAAGAGCAAGGCATTTGTGGGCACATTTGCATGTCCCTGCTCAGCTTCCCAGAATGCAGTGTAATAACTGTTTTTCTCAGAATTCTGAGCTGGAAGCGGATTTTTTAACTTGCTTTAGACAGATGTGAACACAGATGTACTATTTATTTACTATATATATATATAACTACTGAAATATAGCTAGCTTTTGTATGCAATTATACTTTACTGTGGGTTTCTATACATTTTACTTGGTTGCTTCTTTTAGTTGCACTTTCAGCATGGTGTTGCCTTGTAAACAAATACGATGTCCATTAGCCCTTCTGAAAACACTAGCAGTTTTGCTTGACAGTTTTCCATTGTGCTTTCTTGGTAATTCTCCTCCGATCCATAGAAGTAGATAGGCAGAAATCATATACAGCATAACTTCATATAAAAGCTAAGAAATTAAAGATTTTTATACAATGTAACATCCCTAAAATTATTGATTTTTTAAACAATATTTTTTTTAAGGCATAAGATAATACAACATTATACTTTACAATAAAAACTAAAAAAAACATCAGATATGTTACATTATCATCTTCAATAAAACATACCATATTCAACTCCTGACTATGCCTTTTCTTTTTACATTTTTAATGATAAATATAACCAAAACCATAGAGGAGAAAATCGTTGAGTATAAAAATTGCTAAAAGAAAAGTAAAGAACAAACTAAAAAAGAAAAAAGAAACACACTACAAAACAGATAAAACAACACATGAAAAGATGCAAAAAGAGAAATAGTTTGAGGTTATAAGTACCTTATTTCCAGTCCCCTAACTTGCCTGGCAGATCCAGAACCCCCACCCCACCCCACCTCAAGACTATCTCCCATTGTCAGAGCAGTGTAATTTAAAAGTCATATCAACGAGGTACTGAGTGGGGATTCCAACCAAGGGTCCCAGATTTTCTGAAACTGGGGAATTTGATCTAAAATGCTATGGGTTAATCGCTTGGATATAAGCAAATAATTCAACTTTACAATCCTTAAAATGTAGTGTCTGGGTTTTCCAGCTACTAGCTATGTGTGACTTGGCTGCAATAGCCATAAACTGAAACAGCTTATTTTGAGAGGAAATGAGATTATTAATTTGTATACCCAGTAGGCAGGAATCCATCTTGGTTGGAATTACAGTGTTAAAGAGTCTGGCAAATTATTATTATTATTATTTTTTTAAATACATTTTTATTATGAGAAAAGTATGTTACAACACATTTGACCATGTATTCATAATGAAAGAATACAAAACATTGTAGTATGACACATTACAGCTTATAATAAACATATTTACTGCAACTAGTTCTCACTCTTTTGTTTTTGATAAAAAAGTACACTTAACTTCTAGTATTTCTAATGTAATACTGAGCAATATTCTAACAATAAAAAATATATATATATAAAAAGAAGAATTAAAGAAGAAAAAGAGGGAGAGATATTACCCTCTTTCAATGTCACAAATTATTAATTTTTAAAGACTTTTTGTTTATAATTTCATTGACTTGGCAAGAGCTAAAGTAGTTAAAAAATAATATTATAAATCTTCCAAAAATCTGGTTCGGTTCTTAAAATCAAACTTACAGTTCAGTAAAATGTTAAATAGCCAATAAGGAATGATGAGTATTAATTGTTAACATATCATTATGTTCTTTGAAACAATTTTTTTGCAAATTGCTTTAGAGATTTCAAATGAGAAATTAATTGGCAATGAAAAAATACAATATATGTAAAACATGATAAAACACATTTTGATGAAGATTGCTTGCAAGAGGGACTTGATAAAATCTAAAAATATAAATTGTTTTAGCCCCTGTAATTAGCAAGCCATTTTAGCAAATAAGGGTTAAACAGAATTTCTAGATGAGTGTGATATTTTTAAAAGCACTGTTTTGCAAAAGCAATTAGGTGACTCATTACTATCTTCACATATTGTACAAAAATAGCAGATGTAATATCATACACACGGCTAAAGATTATGTACGGAGGAGTTGTGATTGTATGCATTTTAATAGTAGTACGGTATACGGTTTTCTTCATTGACTCAAAATACTGCAGCTTTGATGTAGGAGAGTAGTGTTTTATGGGAGGCAACGGGTATTTCACCTGTATATCAGCGCTATTAAATTCCCCTAACGTGTAAAACCTTAGCCCGTAACATAGCCAGCAAGACTTGCGGCTATTAAATTGGCCCTGTAAAGCAAGCCTCTGGCGAACTGCCGGTTATGATCGAAAAAAGCCTACGGGACGTGGAACGTGGAACTTCGCTCCAGGAAATCCCTTGTTCTGTCAAGCCAGTAACCGCTACATCCCAATTCGGCTATTAAATTGCAACAAATTGACTAGCGTTCAAGCCCGTAACTGACAAATGGAGCCAAGAAGCCAACAGGTACTAGAGAGGACCCGCAAGGGGAGTAAAGTCCAATCCATAGCACTTTAAATGCAAATAAACACAAAGTCCTGCACTTATATTAAAAGGGAAAGTGATGTTAGGTTTTAAAATAAAACACAAAGTACTGCACTTATATTAAAAGGCAAAGTGATGTTAGGTTTTAAAATAAATAGCACAACATTCTCAAGCTTGCAAACCGCAATATAAAATAATGTAATTAAGGTTTAAATTGCGTGTTATATCGATCCCGGCACCCAATATGCTAATATATATAACGGAACTCGCATGGACTAGAATATCATATTTACGGCTTTAACAGTATTGCATTATTTCTGGAATGTGCCATTTGCTCCATAACTACGGGTTTAACTAATTGATAATGTTCACGGCTGCGCATCTAACGTTCGACAAATGGTTTACAGGTTTGCATCTCAAGCCCGTAACTCGCAGCCTGTTCTAATTTAATAGCTCTGTAACGGCCAAATTTCAAGCCCGCAGCCGTTGCCGGTCTTACGTTGGAATTTAATAGGGCTGTTTGTATTTCCTTTCTTGGTGGTGCTGTAGATAATATTACTGTGGTGGTACACAGCCAGAGGAACTGGATCATGACTTCTAGTTATCCACTGTCAGGCATACTATCCCAAGAAAAGAATGCGATCGAGCGACAGGGACAGTCCAAGTGTATTCGGCAAGGTTTCCAAATGTTGATACACTGATATAAATTAATGAAAATTGTGTGCCTGATGTGAACCTCTAGTTGTTATTCAAAGTCAATGATGGATTGTCATTATGAGGTCAAAAAGTAGGCAACACCAGGTGTCTGTAAATCAGAAAATCTACTAAAGGAACAGTTTTCCACCTCCTGCATGCTTTTATGAAGCTGAATTTGTTATTTAAATGCAAAAGCATTTGTTGAAGGCTTTCCTTTAGATTGTAAGTTTGTGAGTTTTCAATGTGCTTTAGGGAAAGCATTATGTACGTTTGATTTTAAGTTCAATGACAGAGTGCTCCATTCTTTTGCAATGTGTTAACATAATTTTTGCCTTGTACTTAAACCCAGTATAAAGCTACAGAATATGTGGGAGCATTACAAATAAAGGATAATAATCACATATAATAGTTGTCAAACTACGAATCGTCATCACGCTTTGCGAGCCTTCGCGAGGGACGCAGTTTGGTCCGCAAATGCGGACCCTCGTTAAGCGAGGGATTGCATTTGCGGAGGTGGAGGCTCAACGGCGCATCACACGCGGTTACAAACACCCACACAAGCAGCACTTTACCAAAATAGATCTAACACGCAATCACTATATATACGGACTTACACAAAAAAATAGGAACCGCAGGACTTAGAAAGGAAAATTTATGGACTTAGCATACAAAAATACGATTATGACCATGCAAAAATACAAACTTAACGGCCGAACCTGAAAACATTAAAAACACAATAAATACACACAAAAACTACATAAAAAGCTTACCCACAGCAAGGGTGGGGGCACCCAGGACCTCTGCAAGTGAAGTTACACCTCAATTTATGTAAAAAAGAGGGGGTCTTGCCATGCTCAAAGTGGGTCTCCTGGAGGAAGAGAACTTCAGGTCTATCCTTCCTATAAGTAATGAAAGCTTTTCCCCCCCTGGAGAGACGGACAAGCCAGACTGGAACACCTGTGGGCGCCCACGGAAGGGGTGGTGAAGAGAGAGAATTCGTTCAGTACATTGGAAAAGATGTCATTAACTCTTGGGGCTAAACCCCTAAACAGGAAGTAAATTGCCAACAACTTTATCATAAACAAGATTAACATAATTCTAAGCATTAAGTCCCGTGCGGGGCTCTAACAGGCATTGCTAAAATTACCTCAAGCTACTGCTAGATTCGTAATCTAAAGACGTTTAAATTTTAATCTACCCTCGTAGTCAACCATGGTACTAGTAGGTTGGCGGTAGATATTAAGCTACGTAATGCTGGGAATCCTAGGCCTTATGTAAACATATAATTACAGCAAGGTACCTCGGCCGCCATTAATTTAACTCTAAACATGTATTCTATCGACTATGCTAAATAAGTATATTGGCTACGTTTCCGGGAAAGACAGAAGAAAATGCAAACAAACTTCCATCAGTCCAGGCTTAAGTTAGTCTTGACATGCTTGGGAGGTCGACCGAAGGGTCTAGGCTCAGGGCCAGCTAGGAGTCTCTGTTCACCCTAGGCCGATGTGACTTCTTGGCCTTTGACCAGATTCTGGAAGGTCTTGCTTTGGGCTCCTGCTCTGGAGTTGAGCTACTCTCAGCAGAGTCCGCCAGATGAAGACGGTTTAGGAGTTTGGCACATTCCTCCTGTGTGTGGGTCAAATAGACAGTCCCTTGGTGTTGGAATAAGAGAGAAAAAGGAAAGCCCCATCTATATGGTATCTTGCACTTAATTAGGATAGAAAGGGCCGGCTTCATTGCTCTGCGTTTCTCCAAAGTTTGTGGGGAAAGGTCCATGTAAATTTGAAGGGAAGCGCCATCAGGACCTTTGATGTTGGACAATTTTCTTGTGGCGTTAAGGATCAGGTCCCTGTTTTTTTGCCCCAGGAAACGAACGATTATGTCCTTCGGTAGCTCTTTGTTTCTTGTGGCCCCCAGGGCTCTATGGGCTCGCTCAATCTCCCAGGAGCTGTCAGCTACTTCTGGAAGAATATTGGAGATCACAGCAGTTAAATATTGCAGCAGGTCAGGGACCGTGTTTGGCACCCCGCGTACACTGATGTTGTGTCTCCTTGATCTATTTTAAAGGTTCTTCGATTTTGTCAACTAGGAGAGAGACTTTCGCAGCCAGAGTGGTGATTTTAGCTCTGTCTTGCTCCTGGGCTTCCAGAATTTTATCAGTTGTTTCCTCCAAGAGGTTGGTTCCCTGATCTCTTTAACCAGTTGAGTAGATTGAGCTTGCAGCATTTACCCTATGATCTCAAGGGATATGGCTGAGAGATTCATGGCCGGTAAAGGGTTGGGATCGTCTCTCTCGACCTCCGGCAGATCTATTTGTTCAGGGGAAGGGCTTTGCGGCTGAGATGGGGGTACCTCCGGTTTGTGGAAGAGCTCCTGAATGCTCTTAGAAGGCACGCTTTTTTTGATTTGCCCATTTTCACCAAGGCAGACCCTAGTTGCGAATGGTTTGTTCGTCGGCGCAAGCTTGTAAAGGAGGTAGCGTAGTAGAAAGAATCCGCCTCTGGTTTAAATCATTTGAAGTGAGGAGTAGATGGCTCGTGCCAGGAATAGGTAGCTATTGTGAGGAGCCCTCAGCGTATGTCTAGTCATGCCTGTCTATAGCTGCCCGTCTCTAAGCTCCTTGTCCCATAGTGTTCATGGGGGTGTTATCAGAGATCAAACACTCACGTGATTCAAGTCAGCTCTCTGCCTCCAGGCTGGTGGTCTGTTAAAGTATATTCTGCAAGAAACTGGGAGAGCGTTCACTCAGTAGAGTATATTTCAATAAGCCACCTTTAGCTTCTCTGTAACTGGGCAAGCTGGTTGCCAGGGTACGCTTTGAGTCCTCTGCTTTGTTCAAAAGTGTCTCTGTGAGGTGGGTTAGGGTGCCTCCTGGCCCACTTGTTGCTCTGGTAGGGGCCCTCACTCCTCTGTACAATGTTTCTGTGAGCTCAGCATGCCCAGGGCTTGAAGAGTGGCAGATGTTCGGGGTGGTACTCCCCCCCCCTTCAGGGGTCACTCTGCCTGTACCTGGATCTCTGCAAAATATTAGCACTCATGTTAGGCCACATAGCCTCTCTGTGTTGCCTCCACCATATTAGGGTGCTGGCTCCGCCCCCTTCTTCTTCTATTCCCCTAGTTGGAAAATGGCCGCCCTTCTTTTGGCGGGAAAGCTCCCCCTAGGGTGTCTGCTTGGGGCTTTTCGCCTCCAGGGCCTCTGGCCTAGTCTAGGGGCCCTGTGGCTTCGCTTCCCCCGTCGGACGCCTGTTCACCTCCTCTTGGGCGCTCTCTGCGTCCTTGCTGGGAGAGGAGGGGGCCTCCGGCGATGCCCCAGCCCCCAGAGAGAAGATGGCGGCCTCTCAGTAGAGAGCAGATGGCCGCCTCCAGAGCAGTCCAGCCCGCTCTGGAGGTGAGCCTGCCCAGTGTGGGGACTGCTGTGGGATGTTGTGGTGTGGCCCGCCAGCCGCCGACGAGGCTCCCCCGGGGTCTCCTGCTTACCCCGGCCTCCCCTTCTCCAGGCACCGCCGCAGGTCCCCCTCGCTTGTCTACTCTCTCCTCACCGATGTGCGCCTCCACAGCTCCGTCTGGGCCTTCCATCTGTGCAGGGGGGCACCGGGAGCCACAGCCACGGGAGGGAGGGTGGTGTAGGCCTCGACTTTGTGGCTCTGCTACCCTGCTCACTTCTTCCCCCTTTCCGTGTCTGCCTGCTCCTCACTCGTCTCCCCTTGTGGTAAGGATGTTTTTTTGGGGGCGAGTAGACTAATTTTCGTCAATTTATGCCCTTTTTCCTAATTTCAGGGCAGGAGCTGCTCCTGCACACGTCTTGTCGCAGCCCCTGGCAAGACCGTTACACCTCAATTTAAGTCCAAATTCCCGAGTTTAGACACACGAAAATCCCCTAAGCGAGAGAAAAAATGGCTGCCGAAAAAACTGAAAACGAGGCTGAAGGACCCTAAACACGCAAAACACCACCAAGTATTCACAGCTTTTCAAAAAAGCCGTACGAGGTACAAGATACACTCTTACCAAGGACGCTACATCATACACAGCCGCGTTCCACATACACATTCGCCGCCATTTTACAACACTAACTTACACAATGCGGAAGTACACAGCTACCCTAACGGCTTTCCCTCGCGCATGCAGCCTATTTACACTACATACTGCACACATTGCTGACACTTACACCTCAGCTCCACAACAGTGCAAACCTACAATGTATGCTGCAACATCAAAACAGATTGTCAGCTCTTCAGCATAATTCTTCTTGCATATATTACTTTCAAATAGGTAAAGTATATTCATTTATTACATTATTAATTATTTCATTAGCATACAAAAAAATATACGCAAAAACAAAAAAAACAATCTCACAATAAATACAAAACACATTCACTGCGCGACTCACAACGAGCACCAACGCTGCTCATAGCACACAAAGTCTTGCAATTAGCGCAAAAAGCAGATCACCGCTGACAAAACAATAACAGCAAAAGCGCCTATCAGAAAAAAAAAAAAATACAACCAACACACTCGCAATAAGCGCCAAAGGCGCTCAGCGTGAGGCTTGCAATGAGCGCCGAGGGATCTTGGACCACCCAAAAAATTAATCTTTGGCCCAAACAGCATTCCCTGCCTTACAATTTTATTGCCCCATCATTTTTGACGGGCAAGTCGCTAGTAATAATAATAAAATAAAAAATGCTTGTGTGATGGAGACTCAACAGATGTTCGCCTAATAAGTGTGGGTGAAAGAGTTAACCACAACAACTTACTCAAGTTATCAATCACCTACTATGAATGTAAAAAATCTCTTTACCAATCACTTGCACACCATAATCAATATTATAATGCTGCCATCACCAAGGCAATTTAAGATGTGATAATACTTACAAAACCCAATTTGTTCAAAATGGAAAACTTTACCCCTTAAACACTATAACACATCTCTACAATAACATGAGATACTTAAAACTAGAGACAAAATGTAATAAATAAATATATTTATTTCAGGGTCGAGTCTCATTATTATGACGATAAGTATGGCCTACGTTTTATGTCAGCAAGATGTTGCCAATGAAATATGGAATGTGTCGTGAGCTGGCTTGGTGGATATATAAGGTGACATGTAAGCACTCCACAAACATATCAACCATCACTGCCATGTATAAAACGTGCAATTTATCCGACTTTGAAAAGGGGATGATCATTGGCTTCCGGGCCAAGGGTGGCAGTATTTCTGAAATGGCGCATTTTGTGAACCGTTACAGACGAGTGCTGCTGTGTTTGAAGAGTACTGTAACTGGACAAACCGCACCATTCTGAATAAATGCATGGAAACTGTGGAGCACCATGTGCCACTGACATGAGAGGATACACTACAATTGAGCAACTCACCCTCCGATTGATAGTACAGTGAACCCTGTTGCGTATGGGGTTCCGAAGCAAACTGCTGTTCACTGCACCCATGCTGATAAGGGTTCATCAGAAGAAACAGCTTCAAGTGGCACGACAGAACTGAAATTGGATCTCTACTGATTGGCAAAGGGTTGCCTTCTCTGATGAGTCACGTTTTCTTCTCCATCAACTGAACCGACTTTGGCGTGTCAGTAGCAAAATCTCTGAGAACAAACACTCTGAAACCATTGATATAAGGACACAAGCTGGTGGTGGCAGTGTTACGGTCTGGAGAATGTTTTCTTGGCATTGTCTGGGTCCACTCATACTTCTGGAAGGCACTCTCAACTGATTGGTTTATCTATCCATCCTTGCAGATCCAGCACACCCATGTAAGTTGACTGTCTTCCCTGGAGTAGATAGCATCTTCCAGCAGGACAATGCAATATTTCATACAGGAGTGGTTGGAGAAGCACAACACAAACTTCCAAGTACTTCCCTGGCCTCCAAATTCTCTGTGAGACCACCTTGAAATCCATATTCACAGTATGGATCCTCCACCACGCGCTCTAGATACCCTTGCCAACCTTGCAGCATTTTATTGACTCACTAGCATGCCATCTAAATAGTGAATGTAATCAAAAGAAATTATAAATTAATATACAATAACATTAAATACAATTGATTATTATTAAAATAAAACAGGAATAACCATATAGCAAGTTGTATACTTAAATTTTAGTTACCAGGCTGCTTGATTCTAGAAATGGATTTTTGTGTAATTTAGATGTCTGGTCATACCCTCAGTATCCTTCTCTTGTTCCCCAAGTAAGAAAATGGACTGAGACTTTGGGAAACTTAAGAGGTTTTTGGATTTGGCATTACACTTCCCATTTGAATAACCATAAATCATGCCAAAAACTTTCTGGTACCTCCTATGTTCCTAATTCATAAAGAACAGAAAGTTAAGAAAAACATGCTACCTATCTACAGATTGTATGTGAGATGCAATGGGAGGAAGCTTGTAATGTCTCTAGCAATTGAAACACATATACCATAGCCATTGACCCTATTTGTATCACATATAATAGTTGTCAAACTGCGAGTTATTGTCACACTTGCGAGCCTCGCCAGGTAAGGAGAGCCGTTGAGGCATAGAAGCCTTTCCGAGCTCAGAGCACTTAGACAACAAGAGCTGAAGGCGCTCATCCCCCTGCGAGCTTTGCGAAGCGAGCAGTTGAGGCATTGAAACATGCGTGACTTAGACTGAAATGAGCGCCGAAGGTGCTCCTGCAAGCCTCGCGAAACGTGGCGAGCCGTTGAGGCTTTAAAACACTCAGGACTTAGCCTGTTAGCAGTTAAGAGGAACGCAGGACTTATATACAAAATATACCCTTACAACGGACGGAAAATGCTAGCGAACCAAGTAACACATAGAAAAAAGCCGCCATTTTACAACACTAAATAATAACATTACGATTCTAAAATGGCGCTTTACCCGCCTAAACAAACGGTTTGGCCTTGCAGCCTATTTACACTGCACACTTGGCACATTGCTAACACTTTCTCCTCAGATATTGCTGCATATTACATATAAATAGGTAAAGTATATTAATTTATTAATTCACATTAATTTATTAATTCACTGCACTACATTTTTTTTATATTTTACACTGTACTTATATATCTGGCTTCGCGATGAGCGCCGAAGGTGATCGTTGCAAGGCAGAAAACTTGAAGTACACAAGCCGAGAAGCTCGCAATGAGCACCAAAGGCGCTAAGCGCTAGGATCGCAATGAGCACTGAAGGTCCTTTAGAGGAGCAAAAGCCTTACATTGTGTGGCAAACAGCATTCCCATGGTTTCACATTTTATTGCCCCGTCATTTTTGACGGGCAAGTTGCGAGTGTCAAATAAACCTGAAGTTCATCCTTTAGATTTGGTACTACTGCGGTGTAAAAGAAATGTCCCACACATCTGCCTCCGTCCCAGTGCTTCAGATTACATTATCCCCTTGTCTGAATCTGTGTGGTTCATAATTCAAATAACTATTCTCAGGTTAACTTCTGCACTTATCCCTGTACCTGACTGTCTGATAAGGTTGGGATAAGGCAGAGTGTCTGTGTGTTGGAGCATCTCTAGCTAGCTGTATTATTATGCACTATTGTGTAGTCTGTGCTAAGCCATTGTATGAGGGATGACAGATTTCTGACATCCCTAAACTATCTCTGTACCTGTAAAACAGAAATCATTTTACCCAATGATTCTTCAATAAAACCTATACATAAATTATCTTAGTCCCTACTACCTCCCTCGGAACCACTGACAGCACCCCAATCAAGATACAATGGTATCACTGGCACCCCTGGGTGTCATCCTCTCACACCCACAACTGACAAGGTCTTCCCAGAAATAATGTCCCTAGAGATTATCATCTCTGGATGCACCAGAGTGAAACTTGCCCCAGAGTCCCATAACTATTTAGTTACTTTACTCACCCCAGCAAAGGACTGCATTGCAAGTCCATCCGCTTACCACACATAAACATTACAAGAGATTCTGTGTACAGATTCTTTTTTCTGTGGACATACAGGTCTGACATGTACAATCTTGTTGCACCCAAAACAATGGCAGGCATCTCCCTGGGGAAGGGGTAAGAACTGATTCAATAGGGTTTTGAGGAGCTTTTCACCCTGACTAAAGCTAAGGTTTCTCTTTACAGGGGGGTTTACTTTTACTCTGTCTCACTGTTACCTGCACAGAAGTCAGCCAATTCACCTGTCTCACTGGCAGGTTTTGATTCCCTGTCAAGTACCCATCTTTTTATATCAGATGGGCTGTAGGAATTATTCTATTATTATCGAATAATCCAGGTCCTGGAGTATATTATAGTACTGTTGCCGGGCTGTTTTGATTGCTTTATAATCTTTATCCAGGTGAGGAGGAGCTAAGCAAAAGGCTTCTAGTGATACCTCCTAAAGAACAGGGTTTATTCACAGGGGCACAAATCTTTTTAGGCAACTGGTATTGCCTTCAAGTTGATTCAAAAGAAAGCAGAAAGATGTCCGGGTCCCCATCCTTCTCAAGGGTATGAACATTTTCTGCACCTGGCCTAAGAACTTGAAATATCTTATTATTGTCAGCAGGTACCTTTATGCTGTATCCATGTCAGCTCGAGCAGAAACAGGCACTCTGCTACTTGGCTATTAACTGCTTCTGCCTCTCTCTGTGCTTGGTGCTCTACTGACTTTTTTTGAATTATAGGAGTCAAATGCACAACAGATTGAGCACAAAGTGAGGGACAGAATCACAAGTTAGTGTTTTTAGAGCATACTTATCTTAATGTTGTGAAAGGACTGAAAATTAGAAATGTTGTGAAGCATAACGAGTAGAGGTTAACACGCTGTATTCATTCACACCATCCCTCACTTTGGGCTATACACTCAGTGTGTTTTCTTCAATGTGCAAAATCTTTACAATTCATATGGCATTCTAATGTGACATATATGAAAGTGTTCTTTCCCAGGAGAAAAGGCTTTCATCTTAGTGAATATAGGGCAATAGTAAAAGTTTGGTCTGTACTGATGTTAGTGATGATCTCTATGACTTGAATACAACTCTCCACAGATATTCATTGGAAAGGGCTCACCTTTTAGTAGGTAAGAACTTCACATTACTGAAAAATGGTTGACATATAGTATTATAGTATTCATCTCACTAGTGAGAGCGTTCTCACTAGTGAGATAAGGCCTTTCTGTTTCTAGTCTTACTCCATGTGATGCTTTCTACAACTTGAATTCAAGACTCCACAGAATTACATATTAATTGTAAATGGCTCTCACCTCACTAAAAAATGGCCAGTTGACATATTTATTTGCATAGTATCTTCTCTTTTGTTTAGTGGCACAAGCTATCTGAAGGTTGCCTATATAATATATAAACATATATTGGTGCATGCATGGAAAATTATAGATTCTGTATCTGCATTTTTGTATATATAAAACTGATAATGTATTTGTTCTTGTAATGTGTGCATATAGCATAATAATACATGTATATGAATTTATATGTGTTTAGTTTTTTCTGTGCATTAAGGATATATTTCGAATTTGTCTTTGAATGTGTAAGTATATATGTTTGTCTGTACTTATATGTATTTGTTTGTAAAAACTTGCAGATTGTAAGTCTGTGAGTTTTCAATCTTGCATGGCACTATGGACACTGGATTGAAATATTGTTTTGCCTTGATCACAACACGTGTATAGTGCTATGGAATATGTTGGCGCGTTACAAATAAATAATAATAATAATAATAATAATAATAATAATAATAATACATTTGAAAGGCTACACCGATAGTTACAATAATATTTTAGTTTTTTCTTGGCTTTTTGAAACAGTTCTGCACAGGCCCTTGCCTAAAATGTATTTGTTACAAACATCCATTTTTAAAAGGGAGATATTGTAAATCTACCTATAAACACCAATTCACATGCATGGTGTCAGACATCCCATTCCAAAAATGTTTGTTATAATTAAGAAACCGAGGCATCCATAGAAAAAATATGGAAATAGAGGTTATCCAAGTGACTGATGTAGCAGTTTATCAGACGTAACTAAACAGCAGAGTCACATCCAGACAGACTAAACGTTGCACTCTATACTGGCGAGCCACACAGCTAATAGCTGTAATGCAATGCTGAATTATTAGTAATTATCAAATACAATTTGAGATACATTTGGGACAAAACCAACTCAAACTGTACTGTATAAAATGTGGCATCTGTGTGAGAGTAACTTTATGTGTACACAATATTGGGTTTGTTAATATTGTACAAAATAAAGCATTTCAACTAAATTTCAATTAGTAAACTAAAAATCTAGCTGTGATTTCTGGGACCTTACAATTAGTAGTCTTCTACTATGTTTTTCTTTTTAAAACACCAAAACATTGCATTGCTAGGAAAAATAACATGAGGTGTTTCCTGAGATTATACATGAAATCACACAAGTGTATTGCTCATCAATGCCAGTGTTAGTAATGCAGAGATGTTTTTTTTCTGAGAAAAATGTGTGGGACAGTTGTGTTAGGATGTTAAATTACAAACTTCCATCAATTGGTGGAATTTCCAACTGTGACTAAAATTCAGCACAATCCTACTGAGTGGGAACACCTGTAAAGTGAGCTCGTTTACGCACCAAACGGTGGATAATACAATGTGTTGAAAATTCTTATTAGAAATCAGTGCCTGGACAATATGAACAAGCTACTTTGCACTGTTTTGCCTGTCTGTCCTTTATGTCACAGGATTAGATAGGAACATCCATACAAATGCACAAGAATGCTCTTTTCCACACCTACACTAAGTCCTTCACAGCCAATAAGCTTTATGTACTCTCTGTACAGTGACAGGTCATGGCCATGGTCTATTATAAAATGTGTATTTTGGTCAGCAAGCAATCTTTAATACTTCTGAAGAAAATTGATTTATTTCTGACTCTTAGGCAGATGGAGCATAATGCAGAACTTGTTAGTTTCTTGGCAAATATATTACTAGGACTATTGGCAGTCAATATGGTGTCCAGGGCAAAATCTGAAATGTTACCACTTCCTCGATTTTTCTATTACATCCATGATCTGTCGCATGCATTTCTATATTATTAGTGTTTGTTATACCTTCTATACAGGGGTATGATATTTGTAGCATATGTTAAATCTCAACCTGCAACATATGTTTAAGATGCAAAGTCTTTCCTTCTTATTCTATTATTTAATGATAGTGCTAACATAGAAAAACAACCTATACATTTTGGCCCCAACTCATGGCTTTCACCTAACTGCTCATCAGTTTAAAATGAAGCCCTAAATGAATGTCAAAATGTATACATTATTCTCTTTCACCTGTGGCAAATGAGGGACACAATTTGAGAATATCCCTACCTGAGCACAAGGAGTTAAGTCTAAAACATAAGCTACTTTTTACCATGTCTCGGTTTAATCAAGGATAACCGTTGTTCTGTCTTTGTTGTATATCATAGTAAGTGAAGACATAATACAAGGCATTGGAAGACTTGTATTAGAGATGCATTTTAACTTTGTTTAGTTGTTCAGTTCTGTCTCAAGTGGACTGTGATTTGTCTGATCTCTCTGCTCTGACCTGCCCATCATGGGTGACCCTACATG
Organism: Discoglossus pictus; assembly: GCA_027410445.1. Classification (NCBI taxonomy): domain Eukaryota; kingdom Metazoa; phylum Chordata; class Amphibia; order Anura; family Alytidae; genus Discoglossus; species Discoglossus pictus. Next base: position 166,686,515 of record CM050166.1, read on the forward strand.
GTATAGTTCACAGCTTCATTGAAGTACACAAGTCCCCACACCACAGTAGTGATCCAAAAGGGGATTATAATTTTAGATTTGCTTTAAATTATAAAAAGTATGAGGCATACAACACTTTTGGTAAATCAAGGCAAGCATTAATTTGATGTTATTCTAAACCTTCTATGTAGGAAGATGTTTTTTTTTAAATGTAAAGCAAGCTGTATTACCTGCATTTATTATATGTAATTTGTTACCCTATTGTGCATTGCTGCAGATTATGTTGCAGATTTATTGATAAACGATAATTTATCATAAAATAATAAAATAAGTCTTAAAGGACCATAGAAGTGTTATATTTATAGTATACAAATTTGAATTCAGATAACATACAGTATCTATTAAGTTCTATTTAAAATGCCCTTTCCGAAATAGCACACTTGACACCAGAACTTAATAGCAAATGAGGGCTCCATAAAGTAACCACTCTCACGCAAGCTATAAACAGACTAGCTGTATAATATGGGATCCTCCATGACATAAGCATAGCCATCTCAATATAAGATTTTCTCCAATAAAGTGATTTATGTTTAAGTCTTACATACCTGCTAATGTTATTTTGCTACATAGTTCTCAATTATGTGAAGTTTTTGCCAAACTACATTGGTACTTTATTATCATTAGTCTGAATGATAGCTGCATGATAGATCAATACATTCTGATCCTGTATATCTTACTAAAATAAGACTATTTCCAATTTATTTTGCAAACAAATTGAAAACTTCCTAAACAAAGTATTTTCTCAACATGGCTGAAACATGCCCTCCTCTCAACAAACTGTCAATACCCAGCCTTTACCCTTTCCCAATCCTGCATGCACTATGGACTCCTTTGACCTTGTAACTGAGGACAAAGTCTCTAGTCTACTATCAACCTCTTGCCTTACAACCTGCCAATATAATATTATTCCACCACAGCTAATCCCTCCTCTCTCACCACACTTATCCCAGCTCTCGCACATATACTCAACCTTTCCCTGAGCACTGATAAGTTTCCATCATCTTTAAAACATGCCATAATTACACCCATTCTTAAGAAACCCTCATCTGACTCAGCTTCTACCTCTTTCACCCCATCTCTCTACTTCCACTGGCTTACAAATTGCTTGAGCCACTTGTCTACAATGCCCAACTTATTTCCTCCAACTCCCTTCTTGATTCCTTCCAATCTGGCTTCCGGTCCCAACATTCCACAGAAGCAGCTCTCACAAAAATCACCAATGACCTGATCACAGCCAAGTCAATGGGTCACTTCTCTATTCTGATTCTCCTTGATATATTTGCTGTTTTTGATACAGTTGACCACCCTCTTCTAATCTAAATTATCCACTCTCTTTGCATTCGTGACACAGCTGTATCATGATTACAATTCTACCTAGAACATAAAACATTCAGTGTCTCCTTCTCTGGCATATCTTCTTCACCTTGCCATCTGCCTTTTGGTGTCCCCCAAGGCTCAGTCATAGCCCCTCCTCTTCCCCATCTATACATCCTCCCTTGGTACCCTAATAACATCTTTTGCATTTCAGTATCATCTATATGCAGATGACACTCAAATCTACCTCTCAACACCAGATTTATCCCCCTCTCTTCTAGCTTGAATTGCCAACTGTCTCTCAAGCTTATCCTCTTGGATGTCCACACGTCAACTCAAACTCAACATGTCAAATACTGAGCTACTAATCTTCTCACCCTCAAAATATCTATCACTATTGATAACACCATCATCACACGCACCTCCCAGACCCTCTCTTTCATTCCTCACATACAATCCATCACAAACTCTTGTCATTTTCACCTAAAAACATCTCCAAAATATGACACAACTAAATTCTAATTCATTTTCTCATCATATCTCACCTTAATTACTGCAATTCGATCCTTGTTGGCTTCCCCATCACTCATCTATCACAAATGAATAAAGCCCTTGACAACAGTGCTCCCCTGTTCTTGTCTCAAAATACTCGCCCAACAGCCCCCTTCGTTCTGCTAATGAACTTCTTGTCTCCTACTCTTATCACCTCCTCACACTTCCGCCTTCAGGATTATTCTTGTGCTTCCCTATCTCTACCGAACTCCTTGCTTCGCTCAACTAGACTATGCACCTGCATGAAAAGCTTCAAAAACTCAATAAAAACCCATCTGTTTAAAGAAGCCTATCACCTTCAGCCTTAATATGCGCTACTGCATAGTCTACAGCATAATATCCTTACAGACAGTATAGATTGCATCTATCACCCTCCTGTATTACAACCAATCCCTTTAGGTTGTAAATTAGCAAATTTTCAATCTTGTAAAGTGCTTTGGGAACAGATACTATGTACATTTGATTTTAAGCTCAAAGACAGGGTCCTCCATTCTTTTCTAATGTATTAATATTGTTGGGGGTTTTTGCCTTCTACCTAACCCCTGTATAGCGCTAGGGAATATGGTGACACGTTACAAATAAATGATAGTAATAATAACTCATTCCTAGCCTGCAGTAGTGAACAAGAGAATAAAATGAGTTTCAAGACAGAGTATAACATATATTTCATCTACTCCAATGTGGAATCTCTGTAATGTGGAATCTCTGTAATTTGAAAGAATGAGGGTATTAAAATATTAAAATGACAGTAAAGGAGGTAAGATGTATATTTGGTTGTGGGGCTACATTTGCTTTGGGAGAGAGTGACAGTATACTAACACTCCAAAAAAGATTAAATCCAATATGTGTATATATATATATATATATATATATATATATATATATATATATATGCTGTTTATGGAAAATATATCTATCTAAGCATTTTACTGTATCTAAACTAATCAATAAGTAAAATCAGTTACAAGAATATAATTCTAATATTTGGCCCACAATATGTATATTTTGATCACAAACAAATTATGGGAGGCTGGAACCAAAATGCCCATATTCTCTGCCAATTGAATTTGCATAAAAACATTTGGATTATTTAATCCCTGAGTCCGCTCTTGTAACAAATTAGAAAAACATAAACAAATCAGTTTTAGCAGCAAACAGACACATACACCCATGATTATGGCAGAAGACACGGCTCAATCATGTAGTCCAGAGATAGAGTAAAGAAGGCTCAAAAGTCTTCACTGCTCCACGGATATCAACAGAAAGCTGAACTGACTCAAAAGTCTCAAAAGAATTTGACCTGATAATATACAATTTATTTTTACATGGATTCAAATAAATAATTATAGTTCTTAATTTGTATCTATATTATTCAATTTTGCTGTAATAATGACAATAACTACATTATTTATCTTTGCTTGCAAATGCATTAGAACCCTATAAGTAGTGGGGGCTGTGGATTCAGATAACATATATATTGATTTCTTATTGAAATTGTGCTCTCCAAATGCAGATTTGTTTCTGTGGGGAGAAGGTATGTGTGGGTCAATGGCAAAACTAGCCCTTGTTTATGGGGAGGGTGTTGTGGATCAGTCACTAAACTAAAACTGTTGGGATTATATGTTTCTTCCCAGCAATAAGGTGGGTCCCAAATAGATAATAGAAACATGGGATAATTATGTTTTGTGCAGTCTGTTTCGACAGATGTAAGATGGGAAGATATGCTGCCATTAATAGATGCATTTTGTAAAGAACATAGCACTGAAGTATTGAAGAGTATTGCAACGGAGCACAGGAGTGAGTTCCAGATGTAGGGTGCAGCACTTGAGGAATCCTGTGTGTGAGTGGGTGGAGGTTATAAGAGAGGAAATCGGACATTAGTCAGTAGAGGAATAAAGAGGTCATGTTGTGGAGGGCGTATTTGGCACTGAGGACTTGGGGGTGAAGGTTTTATATATATAATAACAAAGAGTTTCAATTTGATTCTAGTAGGCAGTGGGAACATGTATGGAGAATTACAGTAAGATTGATCTGGATTAATGATAAGGCTGAGGCAGAAATAGGTTAGTTAGAAGATATAGGAGAGTACCATTCATCTGTTTGTACTGTTGCTGTGTACGTGGGTTGGCTCATATCACATCTTATCAGGAAGTAAAATGCTTCCAAGGGCTGCAGCTGGAAATATTGAGCAATATTGCATAATTTTCAAGTACATCTGAATAAAATTTAAGGGTTCTGATGACTAAGAATATAATGAATCCTGTCTGGATGGGGATATTTCAGTTGAAGTTGTTTTGCTGCTTCTTATTTTAAGAAATGTGAGTACATCAACACTAAGCTAATAATAGTAAAATCAGAATATAAAAATATACCACAAAATATTATTACCATTGACATATGAAGTTCCAGGATATTTTGTTGCTGTAAGTACTATATGATACACTAGATACAAACATGACAAAAGTATATACACTGGTATAGAAGGCAGCAGGATCCATGCACAGGAGGCATTCATGGTCTTGTTTGAGTAACTGATATACTGATAACAATTTGGAAAGCTTCTCTGGATATATAAATTTACTGGGAAAAATTTAAGCCATGAAGAGTGGAGGCGAGACTGACTGAGAGGGTGGGGTAGATAATTCCACAGGTTAGAATCAGCATTAGAAAAGTCTTGGAGACAAGAATGTGAGGAGGTGATTATGGATGAAGAAAGCCGTATGTCATGGGTAGAGAGGTGGAGAAGTTAGGGATATCATATATCTATAACCTCTATATATTAGACTTTCAGTGTTTGTAATTCCTCCTAAATAGAAACTTATATCACCTATATCCAACAAGTATTTTTATATCAACAGCATTGGAATTGTGTTGATTTTCAACCTTTGAATTTTGTATATTATTCTAATTAAGTTCCCAATATTTATTTCTCTAAATTTGAGAGATACGTATGTTTTTTTTTCTCCTTTCCACACTATTACATTTGTTTGATACCACTTGAATCTCGTCAACTTGTAAAAGTAAATGTATCCCTTATGGAGGTATCAGTTGTCAGTTGACACTACCACTGGATTCAATAAGATTCTTTAATTTGTTTTTGGGCAAAAAAAAAGTGCCTGCAGGTACAGTTTTAACTATAGTTTATATTTCAATATTTAGATTTAAAAAAGTTGTCCAAGTCCAATATGTTTGTATGTTTTCTATTCAGTATTGATTTTGACTGTTTTGTCTCAATAACAAACTTTTTGTCTGTTATCAAAATTTGATGTAAAATTATCTTTAATCATTCAATAAAGGTAGTTAACTGCAATTAACAACTAATTTGGAATAACCTTTAACTTTTGAAACCATTTTTTTGTGTTCACTTCCGCATCAATTTTATACATATATCACAAAATTATTAAGATTATGCCCATGTAGCTTGGAGCAAGGGACTTGTTTCAAGTGAGTATTAAATGTTATGTCTTGCCATTTAAGAACATGAACACAATGAAGACAATGGAATTGAAATCTTAGGTATTACACCCAAAAGAATAAGTCATAAGTTGTTACGAGTACTAATAAGCTATAAAGACAGAAAACTCAGCCAGATACTGTCATGTTGTAATGTTCTTTTATAAAACTGTACAGTCATTATTGGCATTAAAGGCACATTTAAGTTTCCTGGATTATAAATGCATCTGATAGAGGCGAATCAGTAGTGTATGAAAAATAGTTTTGCATGAAAACATACCAAAATATACATTATTAAACTTACCCTAAAGTTTGCTAAATTTCAAGTTTGCTAGCAGCTGATTTTCAGAGTTAACACTTACTGAAAATCACTGCTAAAATTAGCATAAAATTCATAATTTGTTTTGGCCAATCACAGGCAGCTATAACATTGTTTCAGTCTGTGATCTCAGTTTGTGCAGTAAAGCATCATGGAGTGTGTAGTTTTGTTTCAACTATGCACAAGAAATAAGGAGGAGCCCAGACTTTGCTATGTGGATCTCTGCATTGTTCTGCTGTGGCTTTGCATTGTTTCTCTATGTATGTAAGCAGCTCTAGGGGTGCGGAAAACAAATTGTATTTTTAAATAAAATAAATCTGTATGTGTATAGAGTGACTCAATGTAATGTGTGTGTTTGATATAAGCAACATGTGCTAGATTAGAAAAGGTTAAAAACAGGGAAACGTAGATATAGCTTAAGCCAAACAGATGAAACCTATATTCTCCACATTCACCTGGGCAGGATGTTGACCTTAGAAATCTTTGCTGTTGAATTGTCCAATAATTTATGCATATCAGTGTAGAATGATCCTGAGACATGTGTACTATGATTGAGTAAAATACTAGAATAGATAAGATATGTAGAAATACAGTATGTGTTTCCCTGAGGACTTTTGTCCATTATTAAACTTGGTATCAAGAAGATCAATGAGTTACAAAATAAGTATAACCCAGGTTGGACAAAAAACATTTAGAAATCTAGAAAACAGGGCTAAGGCATAACTGGAATAGAATATATATATGAATATTATGTTACATGTGTATATTGAAAAGTGTTTAGTATGTGGAGGTCCATCTACATTATTGAGTAAACTATTGTTCTTTAAGAAAATATGAATTATATATTAATATCTGTACCATGATTAAATACAACTTGTGACTGGCCAATTGTTGACTTACCATAAGGGCAAGGCATAGACTATTCTCTACTTCAACACCATGGGCTCTATTAAATTCCAAATTTATACTAAATTTGCCGGAGTTACAGAGTGATTACTGTATAAGACTCGAGTATAAGCCGAGTTTAAGGCAAAAAATGGCCTCCTCGGCTTATACTCAAGTCACTCTCCCTCCCCCCCCCCGTGTCTCTCTAACCCCCCCCCCGTGTCTCTCTAACCACTCCGTGTGTCTCTGAAAACCCAGTGTTTCTCTAACCCCCCCGTGTGTCTCTAACCCCCCTGTGTGTCTCTAACCCCCCGTGTGTCTCTCTACCCCCCCGTGTCTCTTTCCCTCCCCCCTCCTCAACCTAAGCCCCCTTCAACCACCCTCAACCCCCCTCCTCCACCTAACCCCCCCTAAATACCTCCCCCCTCTCCCCTCACTTACCTGCTTGTGCTCCGGCCTCCGCTCCTTGACCCGGCGCGCATGTGACGTCACATGCGCGCCGCGTCATTAGCATATACCGGGTGCCGGGTATATGCTAATGACACGGGGGCATGTGACGTCAAATGCGCGCAGGCGCCAGGTCAAGGAGCGGAGGCCAGAGCACAAGCAGGTAAGTGAGGGGAGAGGGGGAGGTATTTATGGGGGTTTAGGTGGAGGAGGGGGGTTCAGGTTGAGGAGGGGGTTGAGGAGGGGGGTTGGGGTTTGAGGGGGACTGAGGGGCGAGGTTGAGGATGAGGAGGTGGGTTGGGGTTGAGGGGGGTTGAGGTTGAGTAGAGGGGTTGAGGGGGGTTGAGGTTGAGGAGGGAGGTTGAGATGGGGGTTGAGGATGGGGGGTTGAGGATGAGGATGGGGGAGTTGAGGAGGGGGTTGAGGATTGGGGGTTGAGGAGGGGGGTTGGGTTTGAGGGGGATTGAGGGGGAGGTTGAGGGGGTTGAGGTTGAGGAGGTGGGTTGGGGTTGAAGTTGAGTAGGGGGGTTGATGGGGGTTGAGGTTTAGGAGGGAGATTGAGGATGGGGGTTGAGGATGGGGGATGAGGAGGGGGTTGAGGATGGGGGGGTTGAGGAGGAAGGTTGAGGAGGGGGTTGAGGATGGGGGGGTTGAGGAGGGAGGTTGAGGAGGGGGTTGAGAAGGGAGGTTGAGGATGAGGAGGGAGGATGAGGAGGGAGGTTGAGGATGAGGAGGGTGGTTGAGGATGATGAGGGAGGTTGCGGATGAGGAGGAGGGGTTGAGGAGGACGGTTGAGGATGGGAGGTTGAGGAGAGAGGATGAGGATGGGGGGGTTGAGGAGGGAGGTTGAGAAGGGGGGTTGGGGTTGAGGGGGGGTTGAGGTTGGGGAGGGTTGATGAGGTGGTTGAGGATTAGGATGGGGGGTTGAGGAGGGAGGATGAGGATGGGGGGCTTGAGGAGGGGGTTAAGGATGGGGGGGTTGAGGAGGGAGGTTGAGAAAGGGGTTGAGGATGGGGGGGTTGAGGAGGGAGGTTGAGGATGAGGAGGGAGGTTGAGGATGAGGAGGAGGGGTTGAGGAGGGGGGTTGTGGATGGGGGGTTGAGGAGGCGGGTTGAGGAGGGAGGATGAGGAGGGAGGTTGAGGAGGGAGGTTGAGGAGGGCATTGAGGATAAGGAGGGAGGTTGAGGAGGGGGTTGAGGATGAGGAGGGAGGTTGAGGATGAGGAGGGGGGTTAAGGATGAGGGGGGAGGTTGAGGAGTGGGGAAGAGACACAGGGAAGGGAGAGGTTGGAAGAGACACAGGGAAGGGAGAGGGGAGAAGAGACACAGGGAAGGGAGAGGGGAGAAGAGAAACGGAGAGAGAGGGGGACACAGAGGGCACAAGAGGGACACAGGGGGCAGCACATTTCCCACCCTCGGCTTATACTCGAGACACTCATTTTACCCAGTATTTTGTGGTAGAATGGGTGCCTGGGCCTATACTCGGGGAGGCTTATACTCGAGTATATACAGTAAATTAAACAAGGCCTCAACCAAAGGGCCAAAGTCACAAGCCCGGAAGCCCTTCCCGTGCCCGCAAGCTGTTAGTGGGCTGGAATAGGTGTTTTGCAGTTACAATCCAATCCCGTAATTACGGAGTGCGACACAGCTAAAAGCGGATTCACAGAAAATTATTGACAGGGGTTGATATTAGTATCATTAACTAATATCCCTTTCTTTTCTTGTTTCTCTTTTTCAGCATCACGGAGGTCTGGGTCCACTGGTGAGCCAGAGGCAGGAGCGTCGGCTCCATCGGAGCAGGAGGACACAGAGCAAGCTCCTGCCCATCAGGGTACGGCGCAGGGGGAGGAGAGACCATTAGAAGCCCCATGACCTGTTGAGGGGGAGGACTTAATCTGGGCAGTGCCCCCTCCTCCTGCAGCTGCAGCCACCACCAGGGCACATTTTTTTGAGGGATGATAGGGGCATGCCCCCACCTTCTCCTCCGTCCTGCGGTTTGTCAGCCTGGCTCGCACCACCAGGTCCACCACCACCACTAGAATGCAGCCAGGTACTGGCCAGGCAACAGCCCCTCCCCACTGGGCTACCACCTCTGCCACAACCACCAATGGGCCCTGCAGCCAGACCTCCATCCCCACCACCACCAAGCCAGGCTGCTCAGTAGGAGATGCTGGCCATGTCGAGGCAGATCCTGGACTGTCTGTTGGAGATCAAGGCCAGTATCTCCTCTGATCAGTGGGAGCTTATGAACAACATGGCCAGGCGCAATAGGAAGGAGAGGAGGCACTATCTCATGACTGAGTCATATCTTGCCAGGCTGCTCAGCATGGAAGCAGGCCAGAGCGCGGACAACGGATGCAGTTCGTCGTGCTCTGGACCCAAGCCCTGCTTCATCCACCCCGGAGGCGCCCCCCACGCACCAGCAGCCCAGCCCCTCCTTTCCTCCCCTTATGCCTTTACCACCGCAACCAGCACTGCCACTGGTTGTGCCACTGCCTCACGGGGGAATGCCTCCCCCTGTCCCCCAGCACCTGTGAGACAGCGGGCGCACACAGGAGTTTGGGGCCCTGATGCTCGGCGGAGGAGGATGTTGGGGCTGCGCATATTTTTGTGCCTTCTCAACAGAAATCCTCAGTGTCAATCTATTGATCCAAGTGTTAACCTAATCTAGTCTTGGATCTTGGCCTATGTGATGGTGATATTTTGTATGCAGATGGCTACCTCCCATCACATGGTCCATAATCCTCTTCTCTGTGGACTGTGTAGGGTTCTGTTGAACATGTTACCAATTGATGGTCACTGAGGAATGCTGTTGAAAAGAGATGCGGCAGTCCCTATCTTTTTTACAGCCTTATTTTGCAGGTGTTATTTTTTTGTTTTGTTTTGTATTCAGGTACAATTTAGGTTCATGAAGGCATTTTCTGCATCTGCAAGCATTGTGAAGGAAATGTATTAAGTGTAAGATTGTCCTAGTGCCTCTCACATAGACATTCCTTCTATTACAGCTCCCTTAACAAGTAGCTCCCCCAATATCAAAGCTATCATATATTCAGATATCTAAGACATTATTGTTGTTAGCTTAAATGTAGACTAATACAGCTATGGTGCTGGACTTGCAAAGTCTCACTATGGCATGTTAATGACAGCCAGCATTAATAAATACACTAGTGAAGCATGTGATCCTGACCTCAATATCAGTCTGAGAACAGATCCTTGTGTCTAATGTAAGCAACATTGGATCTGGCTGCTGACCTTTGTGTCCTCTACGTATTAATGGGTATTTACCCCTATTGCTGATATCATGAGTATCCTTTAACATGTGCTAACACCTGTATAGCTGATGGATGTGATATCAATGTTGATGAACAATATCATATGGAGAAGGTGATAGTACAGCTTGACCACTGACACTGGTCACAGCTAAGCATTTATTGTGAGATGACACATCATTATGGCAAGTGAGTTATCCTGATAACTAGCTAATTGTTAGTAATGCTTGCAAGTAGAAATCAGGTGAGTTTGGTATATTGTTACAGAGACAATATTTTGCACTGTACTGCATGTGCATGTTTTTTTGTTTTTTTATCATCCTCCGCCTTTTTTTTTACCACTTCTTTTCAGATTTTTTTTTTTTGTGAACACACTGTATGTTTGAAACTGGATTGGATTATTTAGTCCAGAGGTTTATGCATCTGTTTAATTAAGCAGATATAGACACGTTTTAAGTGCTATGCTCATTAATTGTTTCTTCAATTAATGGAGTGATTTCTGATGATCCTTTTATTCATCAGATTCCGGTTGCAGTGGTGTAGTGACCACATGTGACCCTGGTAGGTGCTATGCATCATGCTTATTCTAGACTATGACATTACCCCCTTTAGGTATCCCCTTTTTCCCCAAAAGCCTCTTGCTCTTCCGGGATCCGCCCACACCACACCATAGTGTGCTCTGTGTGAAAATAAAGCTCTGTTATACCATTCTCACTGTGTCAGTGTGTTTCAATAGTCAGAGTTTTGGGACATCCACATACATCACATTTGTGTTACATTCCTATATCAGTAAACTAACGTGCCCTGGTTACTATGCAATAGATTAATGCATATAGTAATATTAATAGTAACATGGTAAGATATCATATAATACTATATATATATATATATATATATATATATATATATATATATATATATATATATATATATAAATATATATATATATATATATATATATATATATATATATATGCCCACAAATGCCTTCCTCTGAATTCTAAGCTGGAAGCAGGTTTTTTAGCGTGTTTTAGGCATTCAAATGTGAATACAGATGTCCTATTTATTTACTATATTACTGTATGGAGGAGGGCTTCCATTGCTATTTTGCCCACCATATTATAATATATATATATATATATATATACACATTATATATATATATATATATATATATATATATATATATATATACACATTATATATATATAAAATAATAATAAAGTGTTAATACACATCCAAAGTCCACTTTGTGATAGTGTGGAATATCAACATTCCCCTGAAGGGCTGATAACAATATGACAGGTGATAATGTGAATTGCTTGATAGCAAAAAACTTAAAGGGATGTCACCAAATGATAATGGGAATAAATTTTGGCTCATGGCCACCAGCAATGGCATGGGACTTTTCAGGATTAGTGTGGTGTATATTCCCCTGTTCCCCTTCTGGATTGCTACCTTGTGGTGGTGAGGGGGCTTGTGTACTTCAATGAAGCTAGGGTCACTCTAGGTGGGCAGGTCATAGCAGAGAGGTCAGACAAATGGCAGTCCACTGGAGAAGGAACTGTCAACCCACTGCAGTATCTTTGGCATGCAAACCTCCTCCCTCCTTACCCCCTTATCATCCTCCTCCCCTTATCATCCACCTCCCTCCTTCCCCACAAAAGCACAGACAGAGACATATCATGTGCATAGGTTTCACAGAGAGTCGTACACAACTGAAGGACTAAACAACCAAATCAAAAATGTTCCCCTGGTACTTGATATATGTGATGTGGCGACTTCATTTGGCCACTATTTGTTTTCCCAATATAGATGTGACGAGTGAGATGTATATGCAATTATATTTATATTTCAGGGTCCACATGAGAGCCTCTGTGAGTGAGTGAGGGTTAATATGGTAGGCAGTTTCATGTGTTTTGTCTGTTTAATCAGATATTGTGTCTTTAAGTGCTTTATGCATGTTGCAGCATGGCTTTTTATATTGGCAAATGCATTACCATTCCAACATATGATCCAAAAAGTTTTTAAAAAATGCAATGTTTTTATTAGTGGATTGTTGTGCAATAAATTGTAATGCCTTACCCACATTTTAAAGTCCAGTGGTGTGTTTATATTGTCTGTAAACTCTCTGCGGGGTCCTATTTGGAGGCCGTAATATTTTTGGCTCCATTTGCCGTTGACAGGTTTGAACGGCAGTGCGTCTTTGGGGAATTGTAGCAATTTAATAGAGATTTGCAATTATAACATATACAGGCTTGCCAGACCAAAGGCTTAGCTGGGACTGAGTTCAGATTTTGACGGCCGGTAGGGTTTTTCCGCCTGTAACCCGGAGATTGTTTGAGGGTAGCTAAAAGTGGCCAATTTAATAGCAGTAACTTTTGCAGGCTACATTATGGGCTACAGTAACTACAATTTGGACAATTTAATAGGGCCCCAAATGATGAACTAGACTATTGTATCCAATGGGTCATTTGAAGCAAGGCTTAAGTTTATTATTTGAGCCTTTTTTTAAACATTGCTGATGTATTATTCTAGGAAGGTAAATTTGAATTTAAAATGTAGGTAAACTTCACATACAGAACATCTCCTGAATGTGAACACTACACTCTTCTAATGATTTCTTATTACTACTTGCTAAACATTCTCCAGATTTGTTCTTTATTCACAGTTTCTCTGGCTAACTAAAAATCGTATTTGAATTTAAATGCTATGATTACTGAGTAACTGGTAAATATAGGTGTAAAATATAATTTACTCCTAGTAACATGTAAATGTTAAATGACCCTTAAAGTCATATTTTATATTACAATCTTATCAAACTTGACTTTTTTAGAAAGCAAACAAACTAGCTTTTATATGCACTGATGGCAGATATTTTCCTAATGTGACCTGTCACCTGTGAGGGATGGTGTATACAGATAATACTATGAAAAAAAGCTGCCACAACAATATAAAAATATAGTGTCTGTTGGTGAGTAGTACATGATGATGTGTGTGAGAGTAGGAGTATGGACAGCTTGGAAGTCATTAGGATGCACTGTGAACAGAGAATTTGTTAAAATACATTTCTGTCAAGTTGATTGCAAACGTATGGAGTGTCATGCTGTAACTGGCTTCTGACATACTTAATGCCAGGAATTTGCACTTCTACTTGTGCAGCCATTGTGTCTGTAAGTGTCACATAATATCACTACTACATTAGACTCTAAGACTAATAAGAATAAGATGTTGTATTTTCCATGTATTATCTATCACACACTATAATGCCCATTTTGTCTTACAATGTCATTGACATGATATCTTGGTTACTCTACACACAAATTAATATTTATCTGTCTATTCAGGAAAGACATCTATGGATATTTCTGGAGACTATACAACATTTTTCTCACTGTGGGATAAGCAAAAGCATCTTGGAAAAAAAAGATGAACTAGCAAGGAAGGGGTGGAGAAAGCATTTGGTCATGGTTCACAGGCAGCTTTATAGTGAGTTAACAAATTGTAAAGCATTTTATCAAGGTTTAGTTGTTTCATGGGTAATAAAAACAGAGTGTAACAGGTGGAGGAACAATCTAAACTAAAATACCTTTATACCTATAATATAAAAAAACATCTATTATTCCATCATACAATCATAATGTAGCTCTGAGTTATCAAGGGGTCTTGGTGGGACACAGACTGCAAAACTCTCTTCCCCCAGAAGGAGTGCAGGGGTTAACTTTCGTTCTCAGTTAATTAGATGCACCTGGGTAGACCTGGTTTTAGATTGCTTCTGGAGTATTGGAGGGGCTGCTTATGGACATATTGTTTGCAGCTTGTCTGAACTGGAGGAAATACACAGCAGACTGGAGCTTATGACTGGATTGACAGTCCAGACTATTAGAGTGTTTGTTTTGCTCAACCTAGTTTTAGTGGGGAAACTCTTTTTTTAGTTTAGGTAGTGCTTCAGTGGAAGCTAGGCCTATTATTTTCTTTTTTGGTTTGTTATTTTTGTATCACTGACTACATTTTAGTAAAACCTAGTTTTACTAAAAGTAGAAAGCTTGAAGAGAAAATCCAGACTGATCAGGAATCTATCTGGTCACATCTATCGAGTTTTGACAGTGACCTATTCTCTGGACCGAGGAAGGCCCATAAAACAAAGCAGGAAAGAAGATTTTGGGAAAATTTGGAAAAGTACAGTGCCTTGCAAAAGTATTCACCCCCCTTGACTTTTTACCTATTTTGTTACATTACAGCCTTAAGTTCAATGATTTGTTAACCTCCTAAGCTGTAATCCCGAGCTCTGGGTTACTGCATGGAGGGGCCCACCCAGCTCACCATTCCTCCTCCTCTTCCCTCCTTCCCCCTGAACATCCTCCTCCTCCTTCCCCCGATCATCCTCCTCTTCCTTCCCCGTTATCATCCTCCACCTTCCCCCCTTATGATCCTGCTCCTCACTTCCCCATGTCTCTTTTTACTTGTTATTGTAATCTGATGAGCTGCCTGCTCATCTCTCCCCCCGCAGCATGTCTTCTGGCAGTGAAGTGACCGGTATATGCTAATGATGTGACGCGCTTGTGACGGGGATGATAAGGTGGAAGGAGGAGGAGGATGATAACGGGGAAGGAGGAGGATGATGATAAGGGGGGAAGGAGGGAGGAGGTGAAGGGGGAAGGGGGATGATGATGAGAAGGGAGGAGGAGGAGTATAAGGGGGAGAGGAGGAGACTAAGGGGGGAAAGGGAAGATAAGGCGTGAAAGGGAGGATAAGAGGAAAGGGAGGAAGAGGAGGAGGGGAAGGAAGATGATAAGGGGGGAAGGAGGATGATTAGGGGGGAAAGGAGGGTAGGGCGGAGGAGGAGGATAAGTGGGGAAGGAGGGAGGTGGATGATAAGGGGAGGAGGATGATAAGGGGGTAAGGAGGGAGGAGGATGATAAGGAGGGAGGAGGATAAGGGGGAAGAGGAGGAGGGGAAGGGATCAAATGGAGGTGGTTGGAGTGGGGGGAAGTGAGGAGGAAAATAAAGGGAAGGGGGATAAGGGGGTAGGAGGAGAAGGAAGGAGGAGGAGAAGGGGGAAGGGGGAAAGAGAGGAGGATGAGGGGGAAAGGGCGGTATGATTATGTCAGTATTTTTTATGTACCGCTTTAACATTCTAAATACTGACATAATCATACCACCAGGAAGATTAATCTGGAACACAATGGTCTAAGTTGGTGACGTGAAATGAGAAAAATACATACATAATTTTTTTTTAGAAATAGACAACAGAAAATTGGCATGTGCGTATGTATTCACCCCCTTTGTTATGAAGCCCATAAAAAGCTCTGGTGCAACCAATTACCTTCAGAAGTCACATAATTAGTGACATGATGTCCACCTGTATGTAATCTAAGTGTCACATGATCTGTCATTACATATACACACCTTTTTTGAAAGGCCCCAGAGGCTGCAACGCCTAAGCAAGAGGCACCACTAACAACACTGCCATGAAGACAAGGAACTCTCCAAACAAGTAAGGGACAATGTTGTTGAGAAGTACAAGTCAGGGTTAGGTTATAAAAAAATATCCAAATCTTTGGTAATCCCCAGGAGCCCCATCAAATCTATCATAACCAAAAGGAAAGAACATGGCACAACAGCAAACCAGCCAAGAGACGGCCGCCCACCAAAACTCACGGACCGGGCAAGGAGGGCATTAATCAGAGAGGCAGCACAGAGACCTAAGGTAACCCTGGAGGAGCTGAAGAGTTCCACAGCAGAGACTGGAGTATCTGTACTGGCTATGTCTGGCGCAAACCCAACACATCACATCACCCAAAGAATACCATCCCATCAACAGTGAAATATGGTGGTGGCAGCATCATGCTGTGGGGATGTTTTTCAACAGCCGGGACTGGAAAACTGGTTAGAGTTGAGGGAAAGATGGATGGTGCTACATACAGGGATATTCTTGAGCAAAACCTGTACCACTCTCTGCGTGATTTGAGGCTAGGATGGAGGTTCACCTTCCAGCAGGATAATGACCCCAAACACACTTCTAAATCAACACTTGAGTGGTTTAAGGGGAAACATGTATATGTGTTGGAAAGGTCTAGTCAAAGCCCAGACCTTAATCCAATAGAAAATCTGTGGTCAGACTTAAAGATTGCTGTTCACAAGTGCAAACCATCCAACTTGAAGGAGCTGGAGCAGTTTTGCAAGGAGGAATGGGCAACAATCCCACTGTTAAGATGTGGCAAGCTCATAGAGACTTATCCACAAGCGACTTGGAGCTGTGATTGCCGCAAAAGGTGGCTGTACAAAGTATTGACTTTAGGGGGGTGAATAGTTATGCACATTGACTTTTTTCTGTTATTTTGTCCTATTTGTTGTTTGCTTCCCAGTAAAAAAAAACATCTTCAAAGCTGTGGGCATGTTCTGTAAATTAAATGGTGCAAATCCTCAAACAATCCATGTTAATTCCAGGTTGTGAGGCAACAAAACACGAAAAATGCCAAGGGGGGGGGTGAATACTTTTGCAAGGCACTGTATAAAGAGCCCCTTGCAGTGTGTTCCTTCATCAAAGTGCCTGAAACATGGGCACAAACCCAGAGGAGACTGATAACTTGTCACAGTATGTTTTACTAGAACAAATATACCTTGTTCAGAGTTCTATAATTAAATAGTTTGGTACTCAAAGTGGATATAACAGTTGTTATGTTGTTATATAAAGCAGTCTGTCTGACAGCCAAGGTTAACCTTCACCTCTCTGACCGCTTCCTGGGTATAAAAACCAGACACAACACAGCTGGGTCAATCTAGCCAAAGTCCCCTCATAAAGACCTTGAGCACCTCTGTTTTTTTCAACTTAGCTGTACTTTAGTTAAAAGTAAATGCAATACATTTTGTACAGTTCATCAGTAGCTACATTGCCAAAGTGTGTTACATTTGAAACATGGTATTATTTATAATCAGGAAGTATTGTATATCATGAATTTAATAAAGCAGTTTGTAACAATTATTTTGGTGAATGAAAGTTTGATTAGAAATTTTACATTAAAAGGCCACAGAAGGTGGGAAGGGGCACTTTATTCAGCCCAAATTGAAAGCAAGCGGTAATAAAACATACTGTAGGTAGCAACATAAAAAAAAGTTCATGTAGTCTTCCAGCAGAGCCATGGACCCCAACGTAAAACTGCTTCTTAAGAACTATGATTAAGTTCTTCTCTGTGTAAAATTAGTAAAACAGATGTGCTCCTCCCTATGTTGCCATTTTTTATGTGATCAATAAAGGATTTATATTTTTAAGAAGTATAGTTTTACTTTGGGATCTATGACTCTACTTTATGATTAGTGACTGGAGTGCCAACAGTTCATTGGGAATGAGAAAAGCTCTCTACCAGAGCTGTAACTTCATACTTTGGGTGAGAGGCAGTTTCCATTCGTTTTGGAGCAACAGTTGTAAGCATCTGGCTATTGATAGTACAGGTAGGACATTGATAATCCGGCATGCTCTGTTCCAGGAGCATGCTAGATTAGTTATTTTGCGGTGGTACAGCAAATTAGGTTAATCAAGTAAAGCCACTCACTGCCTCCCTAAACCCTGTGTGCTCTTGTAGCAACACAAGGGCAAGAGGAGAAGCATGAGGCTGTGTAGGGCTGCGATCCAGGCACTGACTGACAGCAGTAATAGTGATCCACTGTCAGTTCAATTCCAGAGGGATGCTGCCAGATTACAGGAGGTGCCAGATTATCCGATGCCGTATAATCGGTCTCCTACCTGTAAGAAAATAGACACAAGTAACTTCCCAGAGCTTTCTCCCACGTTACATTTAATTTGTGCCTGGCAGAAGAGCAGCAAGCTGCTTCATCATTCTTCTTTCTATGTATATTTTTGAAACTACAGAAATTATCCAGGAATGTCTAAAAACTAAGTTAGAAATGTAAATTAGAAAATTAAGCTGATTGATTGTTTTAAAAAAAAACAAGAAAAAGTGGAAAATGTAATTAATTATAATTTAATATTTTTAAACTTTCACTGTGACGATCCAAAGGTAGGGGCTATACAAGCCCAGGGGCACCTGCTATAGACTACAGGTTAATTACCCACAAGGACTGTTTGGAATCTTGGAAATCTCGGCACCAGCACCCTGATATCTGGCTTTTGTATCAGTCAGGGTCTCTGCGGCAGTCTTATTTTTTAAATGTCAGCAATATTTATAGCAGTTAGATACAGAGGGGGTGTACACAATGTAACAATGAGAGGGTGTGGCAGACAATTACAGGAGAAGACCCTCCATGGGGTTTAGCAGTACCATGATGGCTGGCACCTGAGAACAATAGGACTACCTTCTAATACATTTCCTGCCGTCCCTGTGTCTGAGTGGTCCAGACCCAAGATAGAGTACATGGCAGATGTGATTAACTTAATTTGCTAACAATGGGCCAGAACAGATAACAGTACAATAGAGGTGTCTGATCACTGCAGACTCAGCACACCCTGTTTCAACCCCACCATGACCACTCAGTAACAGTTTAAACATAACACAGAATACAGTAATATTACATGGGGAATTACATACAGTATACAGTATAAGGCAGAGACATATGCCATAAGACCACATGAAGCATGGTGGTACAGTATGGCACTATGCGATTCACCCCACCATCCACCTGCCCACATTTCCCATGTGTCAATATAGTTCCCCTACCCATTTTCCAATGGGGCAGTCTGTCCTCTATTGTGGCTCAATGCCCCAGAATCCAGGCCCTGGAAAGGGGTCCTTGACATTCACAATTATCAATATAACCAGTTTGACCAACAAAATCAGCTTTCTAGTAATATAATGTTGGTTTTACAAGGTCATTGACAATTGTCGATGTATTTAAGCACATTGTGTCTTCTAATCACTTTGTTTTTCTTTGGCTTTAACTGCAAATCCTCTGTAGGTCTGTGATGTAGTTTTCTGTTTGCTAAGGGGGTTATTCACTAACGGATGATATAAGCATTTGTTTGTCTGCACTCATTCAAGTGAACTATTGTTAAAATTTGCTAACAGCGTTTCCAGCTTGGCTATTAAACCGGTAAGAGGAACAGAGCTGTTTTTTCTTTTAATCCGTCCCTTGGCCCTTGTGTTTTATTTCATGCTGTCTCACTATCTCAGGAAGGAAAAGCAGCACAAAGATAGCATACATAGTATTCATCAGTGTGTGATGTCAAAATATAAGCACTGTAAAAAATACAAACGCCAGCACTGTATAGGTCGTACTTGCCTGGACACAAATGTAAACACTCTTGACTTCATATGACTATATATTACTAAAAACAACTTATGGCATAACAAAATAGGGCCAGGATTAACTTTCACCACAACCAGTATGTTTCTAAGTGCTGCCACTGCCATGGTATTGCTTGTTAGTGGTTGGCACACAGTCAGTAAAGAATTTCAAATACATCTTAAAGGGCAAATTCCACCTATATTTAAAGGGCAATTTACCTTAGCATAAGAGCTCTTCGTGGTGTGAAAGAGCACATGATTCAGGGTAAAATGATCTATTGCTTTTTTTTAATTACCCTAATAACAGCTAAAAATCATCAGTCTTAGGTCTGTTTACAAACACACTGCTGACTGTTCATGATTAGCAACATCTGCCAACAACGTCTGTTCCAAGCTCTGTGAAAACAAGAGTTATTGCTTTTCTCTGCTTTCAGGAACGCCATCAACCACCAGTTAACCCACAAGTAACATATTTTGAAGGTTTTAGCAGTCATTTCCCAGCACAGATACATTTGGGAATGGTTAACCCTCTTTCTGATCTGCTCTCTGCACAGAGCTCTTGTTGTGATTCTGTCTGGAGGCATACCTAATTCTCATGAACAGACATTTATGATTTTTTTCTGTGAAAAAGGCACCTATTTCCAAAATTCTAAAAGTATTTCAACATGTTTTCAGGAGTACATACAGTGGTGTGTTCCATGTTGTGCTGAATTAACTGGCCCTTTAAGTTTTGTTATATTAAAGAACACTCTTAAAGAAACTTTCCTAGGTTACCAATTACCGCTCCATGTTTGTGAAGAGCAGCAGCTGCCATTTCTGTCACTGATACTTAGAACACTGAGATGATTGAGTCAAGAGAGAATTCAAGATCCAGTCAGGCTACACCTGCAGTTCTAAACTACTACACTGGTCTCTTAAGCTGCTCACATCACCCAATATACAGGTGGTCCCCAGGTTAAGGAGGAGGTACGTTCCTGAGAATGCTCTGAGAAAGTCGGATTTGTATGTAAATTGGAACCCTAATGAAATATAATAATACTAGCGACTTGCCCGTCAAAAATGACGGCAATAAAAAGTAAAGCCTGGCAATGCTGTTTGCCACACAATGGGAGCCTCTTCCCCTCTACTTTACTGGCCTTGCGATGAGTGCCTTTGGCGCTCATCACAGGCCTTGCAATGAGCCTCTTTGGAGCTCATTGCAAGTCTCTCCCCCTGTCTACTTTCTCCCTCGTGTCTTATTTCCCCCCTCCTCTCCCTCCCTTTTATCTCCTTCCACCTCCTCTACCCTTCCTTGAATCTCCTGCCCCCTGTGTTTTTACCTCCCTCCCGTGTCTCTAAACCCCTCCCCTGTGTCCCTTTCCCTCCTGTGTCTCTTTCCCCCTTCCCCCTCCCATGCATCTCTTCCCCCCCCCCTGTGTCTCCCCCCCTCCCCTGTGTCTGTTCCCCCCTGGCCTGTGTCTCTTTCCCCCTCCCTGTTCCCCCCTTCCTCGTGTCTCCATTTCCCTCCCTTGTGTATCTTCCCCCCTGCACTCTCTCCCCTGTGTCTCTCCCCCCCCCCGCACTCTCTCCCGTGTCTCTCCCCCCCCTCCTCTTCCTCCCCTGTGTCTCTTCCCAGCCCCTCTTTCTGTGCCTCTTCCTCCCTTTCTCTCTCTTCCCCCCTCTCCCTCTGTGTCTCTTCCCCCCACACCCTCTGTGTCTCTCCCCACTGTGTGTCTTCCACCCATCTCCCTCTGTGCCTCTTCCCCCGGTCTCTCTCTGTGTCTCTCCCCCCTTCCTTTGTGTCTCCCCCCTCTGGGCCTCTTTCCCCCCTCTCTCTGTACCTCTTAACCCTCTTTCCCTGTGTCTCTTCCCCCCTCACCCACTGTATCTCTCCCCCCTCTGTGCCTCTTCCCCCCACTCCCTTTGTGCCTCTTACCCCCCTCTCCCTCTGTGCCTCTTACCCCCCTCTCCCTCTGTGCCTCTTACCCCCCTCTCCCTCTGTGCCTCTTCCCCCCTTCCTTGTGTCTCCCCCTCATTTCCCTCCCATGTGTATCTTCCCCCTGTTCTGCCTCCCCTGTGTTTCTTTCCCCTTCTCTCACTCCAGTGTGTCTTTTCACCCTCCTCTCACTCCCCTGTGTCTCTTCCCCCCTCCTCTACCTCCCCTGTGTCTCTCCCCCCCCTCTCACTCCCCTGTGTCTCTTTCCCACCTCTCCCTCCCATGTCTGTTTCCACCTCCCCTGTGTCTCTTTCCCCCCCTCCCCTCCTTTGTCTCTTCCCCATGTCTCTTTCGCCCCCCTCTTTCTGTGTCTCCCCCATCCTCCCTCTGTGTCTCCCCCTCCCTCTGTGTCTCTTCCCCCTCAACCTCTGTGTCTCTTCCCCCTCACCCTCTGTGTCTCTTCCCCCTCACCCTCTGTCTCTTCCCCCTCACCCTCTGTGTCTCTCCCCCGTGTCTCTTCCCCCTCTACCTTGTCTCTTCCCCCTCTCCCTCTGTCTCTTCCCCCCTCTCCCTCTGTCTCTCCCCCCCCCTGTGTCTCTTCCACCCTCCCCCTCTGTGCCTCTTCTCCCCTCCCCCTCTGTGCCTCTTCCCCCCTCCCTCTCTGTGCCTCTTCCCCCCCTCCCCCTCTGTGCCTCTTCCCCACTCTCCCTCTGTGCCTCTTCCCCACTCTCCCTCTGTGCATCTTCCCCACTCTCCCTCTGTGCATCTTCCCCACTCTCCCTCTGTGCCTCTTCCCCCTCCCTCTGTGCCTCTTCCCCCACCCTCTGTGCCTCTTCCCCCTCACCCTCTGTGTCTCTTCCCCCTCACCCTCTGTCTCTTCCCCCTCACCCTCTGTGTCTCTTCCCCCCGTGTCTCCCCCCTCTGTGCCTCTTCCCCCTCTCTCTGTGCCTCTTCCCCACCCTCCCACTGTGCCTCTTCCCCACCCTCCCTCTGTGCCTCTTCTCACCCTCCCTCTGTGCATCTTCTCACCCTCTGAGTCTTCCCTTTCTCGCTCTTCTGCGGGTCACGGCGCGCATTGAGCATACGCGGCTCGTGCCGCGCTGTGCGCATGCGCGGCTCGTGCCGCGCTGTGTGCATGCGCGGCTACAGCTGCGCAGTGCGCAGTTTACGATGCGCATGCGCGGCTCACGCAGCGCTCTGTGCCTGCGCGGCTACTGCTTGCGCAATGCGCAGTTCACAATGCAAACTGCGCATTGCCTCGCGAGCCGATCGCTCGGATCATTGTCAAACTGCGATTCGTCGCAAGCGTGACGACGAATCGCAGTTTGACAATTATAATATGTGATGTGGTAATAATAATACAGTGTACTTTTATAATAATAATAATAATAATAATAATAGTACTAAAAATAATACCTGTGTGCTGTAATAATAATAGTTACTGTATTCTTTCTTTTAATTCAAACAAACAAAACATAAAAAAAAACTTGTACAAAAAGCCTTGGGAGCCTGTTCTGTCATTGTTTGTAAGTTGGGTCATTTGTAACTTGGGGATCACCTGTACAGAGGCCTTGTAGCAATAAAAGACAAATGCTAAAACTTTTATACATATATTTTAATTTTCAGTGTAGTGAACTCTTAAATATAAGAGCAACTTTTGTTTAGTTGAATCTTGCCCATTAAAATTCTACCTGTCAAACAGATTATAAATCCCTGATGAATGCAAGATATTCCTGAATACCTTTGTCTGATTGGATACAAGAGTAGGAAAATAGAGACATATAGGCAAAGATCTATAAGTGAAAAATAGTCATACATGAAACTGCCTATACAGTGTTTTAATGTTAAAAGGGAAACAGTAATTCAGTATTTTTATTTAAAGAAGTCCACTTTACAATATTTAATTTATTGTCTATTATAGACATTGCTGATAGCGCCATTACTGTGTATATTACCTAATCTTGCAGTGAGTTTATGTTTTGTGATCTGGAAAAGTGGGAGTAAATCAGTTAGCTGTTTTATATTAAACTGCAAAATGGTCTGCATGCTTTCTGTGCCTGTAATCTCGCAGTTAATGGGTTTTCACTCGCCATGGCTTCTTCTACTTCACCATACTACTAAGTATAATACTTGGGGGAAGTCTTATAAACTGATGTACTCAACACTGCAAAGCTTAGTGAATTTGCCCCATTGTGTGAACATAATTCAGAACATATGTGCCTATGTTACTGTCATTTCAAATTGATAATTACAACATTGTACCGTCTTTACTTTCTATTTTCCAGTTTCTGAAATGCTGCACAACTGTACAAAATGCAATATCACTACCGCAGGTTCTATTTTTACTATAAGGCTATTAAATAGTTCAACAATCTAAAAGCAGAATATATCAGGGAAATAATTGCCTAACATATACTACAAAAATAAAGTTGCTTTTTCTTCTATTTGTACAACTAAATGAACTAAATAACCTGCATTTAGTAAAATAGCAATCTGTACTTTAGAATATAAACTGATTTTTCCTTCATGAGACATACGTGGTTTCCATAAACAATCCCAAAATAAAAAAATAGAATATGACATTTTTCTGCCGGGATCTTTATATATTAGCCTCACTCAACAATTCAATGTGAATTACCTTCTATAACTTTTATCTCAGATCAGATATTTCTTGTGATTATTCTGCCTGCTTATTTTACTATGGGGCTGCTACACTTTCTAGACTTATTGTTGTGTCATTGGTTGTATAATTTGGAGGGAAGTGGAGCCTATGTGAATCTAGTGGATGTTGGCCCCTCCCTGGAGGACCAGGATATCAGGGTGTGGCAGGAGGAGGACACAGAAAATAATGCCAAGAAAGTAGGGCTCTTTAGGATCTGACCAAGCTACCATCATACAAAGCTGGACTATAACAACTCACCCTATCTAGAATGAATGTCTGGTGTAGTTCTGGAAAATATTGTGTGGACTTCTGGAGGTGCTACATTTGAGGGAAGCTACAGTGTAAAGCCCCTTCTGGATCTCTACTTTGTTGTGCTGAAGGGGCTTGTGTACCTCAATGAAGCTGTGAGCTATACCATGTAGGGTCACCCAAAATGGGCATGTCATAGCAGAGAGGTCAGATAAATTTGCAGTCCACTGGAGAAGGAACTGGCAAACCACTCCAGTATCCATGCCAAGAAAACCTTATGGATAAACGCAGCAAGAGACATAATGACAGATGTGCCTGGCAAGCTGCAGTTAATAGGGTCGCGGAGAATCGGACACAACCGAACGATTAAACAACAACAGTGTAAGCAATTTAACAGGTCAGTATGCATTGAACTATTATACGGATTGTTTTGTAAAAACAAGTGAACAACCACATGAAATACAAAATATAGCCATGCAGTATGTGTACTGGAGATTATTATTATTATTATTATTAGATACTTTTTATCCTTATAAATTTGGCATTACAAAATGCCAGTTGTCTTTCTGTAAATCATTGTCTTTTTGATTTATTATTTATGATATATCTCGCAAAATTGAGATGCAATGGTATTGAGTAACACTGATGTGGCCTTACTGTTGTTTGCAATGAGGTCTTGACGCTTCTGGTAGCCTTGCTCCAGTCTAGTGCAAATGTAGTGGGGGATTATGGTGCTGTTGCATAAAATGAATATGCTACTTCAGATTTTGTCCTATGTGACACATTGGACAAAAGCAGAGCAATGTTATCTTGTAATTTTATATTTAGGGAACCTGCACCCAGATGTAATTATCCTTTGGCTAATTTGGATAGACAGTATATCAATTGATTTTGAAAAAGTAATGTATTTTTGCCTTGAGATTTGAAAAATTCTGTATATGAACTCTGAATTATTTTATTAGTATTTGGTAACCCCATTTTTATTTAGATGTGTTTTACAAGAGCATGTTTATCACTTTTTGCATGGATAATGAGCGGTTTGATGTTTAGAAAACTACTACAAAGTACAGAGAAAATCTCCAAAGGGAAATTAGCTTGCTGCACACTTTACAAAATCTACAGACTTGCAAGTGTGTTTTATTACTGTCCTAACACCTGCATATAACAGTAATAATATGCAGACAACTGATTTACCACCACTTCCCCAAGGTTTTCTCTCACATTTGTATCTTGTATCTGTAGCTACAACATTTCATACAAATATGACTTATTTAAGGCATGCTAAAATGGGGAAAACCTGGGTGCCTTAAGCCACTGATCTAAACACAAGTACTCAGAGACATAATTATAGCACTGGAGTGGAAAATGCTGCACTTTGTGTAAAGAAAGTAGCTTTATGGTAATCAGTTCTCTAGATGTCAGAGGTTGTTCTTGGTGTTAGGTAGACAAAATGGCTGCCAGGCCACATCTGTAAGACATAACTCTGCATGATGCAGGACTGTGAAAGGCCTTTAATAAAAAAATGTATGTAGTGCACCTGCATGAAAAGCTGTTAAATATCTTATTAGAACAATCTAGAATTGCCACAGCTATTACAAACATTGAAATGTTTATTTTTTGCTGAATTCCAATAACTGTCTTTGCTCTAGAATGTATATTAAAATATGTATTTTTACACAACACAAGATTTACAAAAGTTGGTCTTGACTGTAATCTATCATAGACAAGTAGAATTGACATAGTAATGTTTATTTTGATGTTGTTATTTAGTTGTTCAGTCGGGTCTGCTCTCTGTGATCCTATGGACAACAGTATGCCAGGCACATCTGTGAGCTACTCCACCTCCTAGGTCTATCAAGCTCACGTTCATTGTTTCAATTAACTCAACAAGCCATGTCTTGTCCCTTAAATCTATTATTTACCTCCACTGCATATTCACAGGGGATATTATTTATTTTGTATGGCCTTGGTCTGGTGATTTTTCCTTTTTTCTTCAGTTTACTTCTGAACTTTGCAGATAGTTTTTACCTACAAAGTATTTAGTCAATCTGATTTCTAGATTGTCCAACTGGTGATGTCCATTTGTAGAGTAATCTATGAGGCTGTTGTGTTTACTATGACCAGATAATTATCTTGACAGAATTATACTAATCTCTGACCTGCTTCATTTTGTACTCCAAGGCCAAACCTGTCCATTATTCCAGGTGTCTTTTGGTTCCTTACTTTAGATTATGAGATAAACATATTTTCTTTGAGTTATATCTATGAGGTGTTGAATATCACATATATAGTTGTGAGCGTACGGGTCGTTGCTCACGATTGCGGGCTCGCGCAGCGAGCCGCGGGCCTCGCGTAGCGAGGGCACTGGGCGAGGGCCTCAGTTTCTGGCATGGAGCGCCAAAGGCGCTCCATGCCAGCAACTGCGACCCTCGCAAACTTCACGTCGCAACGCAAATAACACGACACACACATTACGACACTCGCAAACAACATACGACACACGTTCACACACATTACGGCCTCGCAACACTCAGACGCAACTCGCGAACATTACAAAATTAAAACCACAATACATACACACAGCACATACATAAAAACCTTACCTACAGCAACAGGGAGCATCCAGGACTTCAAAAAAGCCACTTACACCTTCATTTCACTCAAAATAAAAGAGTTTGCACAATAAAAACTTTGATAAGTGAGAGAAAAAATGGCCGCTGAACAAAACGAAAACGAGGCTACACACGCAAACACCATATGAGACACGTTAGCACACATTACGACCTCGCAAAAATCGGAGGCAACACGCCGACATACAAACATTTCAAACACAATAAATACACACAACACACACATAAAAACTTACCTACAGCAAGAGGAACCATCCAGCACCTCAAAAAACCAATTAACACATTCATTTCAATAAAAATAAAACACTTTACACACTAATGAAATCGCTAAGCGAGAGAAAAAATGGCCGACAAAAAAAAAACGAAACGAGGCTACAGCACTCTCAACACGTAAAACACCACAACACACTCGCAAAACAACACACAAAACTCGAAAAACACCACGAAGCACCGACGGATAATCCGCAAAGACGCATAACACAGATAACCGGCCATTTCACGCCAATGCGGAAGTACACCACTACGATAACGGTTTCGTCTTGCGCACGCACACTGTTACACTGCACACATTCATCACGCTTACACAGCAGCTCCACACCACTAATGCTGCAGCAACATGAAAACAGATTGTCAGCTCTTCAACACAATGCTTCAAAATAGGTAAAGTATATTCATTTATTAATATATTATATATTTTTGTATTACACACCAAACAGCATTAGCTCACTTACGATTTGATTGCCGTCATTTTTTGACGGGCAATTCGCTAGTCACATATATAGTTGTGAGCATGCGAGCTGTTGCTAACGCTTGCGGGCTTGCGATTCTTGACCACTGTATAAGATCTGGAGGTTGTCTGATATGAAATGTCCCATTCCGGTCCATTTGAGTTCACTAATTCACAGAATATACATTTGTATCATGTCTGACCACGTCCAGTTTGCCTTGGTTAATAGTTCAAACATTCCAGTTTCCTATGCTGAATTGTTCTTAGCAGCAGCACCCCCTCCAGACACATCCACTGCATGGTGTCCTGTCGACCACTCTTTGATTGAGCTTCTGCAGAATTCTTGACTACAGTAGAATACCTGGGGGTTGTCTGATATGAAATGTCCCATTGCAGACTATATGCGTTCACCAATTCCCAGGATATCAATGTTTAATTTTGTGATATAATTTTTGACCATCCCGTTTACCTTGGTTCATAGTTCTAACTTTCCAGGATCCTAGGCTGAATTGTTCTTTGCAGCAGCGGATTTTCCATTCCCCTCTAGACATATCCACAAAAGGGTGTCCTTTGGACTTTGGCCCAACCACTTAGATCTGGTGCTACTCATACTCACCCTCTGCTCTTCCCCAGTAATGTGGTAGGCAGAGGGGCTGATCTTCCAATGTCATATTGTTGTGTCTCTAGTTGTGCTTATCCTTTCAGTTTTCTTGGCAAAGATACTGGAGTGGGTTGCTAGTTCCTGTTCCACTGGACTGAGATTTGTCTGACCTCTCTGCTATGACCTGCCCATCTTGGGAGAAGTTCACAAGCCCCATTCACCACGACAAAGTAGAGATACGGAAGGGGAATATTTGTTTTACTATGACAATTTAAGATTTTATTTTTTATTTTTATGGTAAATGTGAGGGAAAATAATCACTCTTTCTGGAGCTTATTTCACCTACAATTTTAAATAATTCAATATTGTTTTAAATCTATAAGGGGTTTCCAAAGCTAAAGTATATAGAAATGTCCATTAATGAAGCCCGGAAGTCAACCCTAGTATTAGAAAAATAATATTTTTACTGAGTTGTCCATAACCTGTTGAAAATGTGAGCCAGATTGTAGGTTTTGATGTAGGCTACGGCAGTGCTTTACAATTTATTATTATTAACTTTTATTTGTAACGCGCCAACATATTTCGTAGCGCAATACAGGGGATAAAAAACAAGGAAAAATACAGCATTAACAACCTTCCAAAAATGGAGGACCCTGTTTTGAGCTTAGAATCTTTGCAGAAAGTGCCTTTTCCCAAAGCACCCTAGAAGACTCGCCACTTACAATCTAGAGGGAATAGAAGGGACAGAAACCAGAGATAGATAAAACAGATAAGGAATAACAAGGGTCAGAAGAGTAGTGAAAGTTAGAAAGGTTTTTCATTTAGAGGGAGAGAGAAGGAACAGAGGGGAGGGCTCTAGCATTTAATATGTTGTCTGCCCCTATTGGTTAGATAATATATGCAAGTAGGAAAGTCAGGTGATTCCGATTCCACTAAAAAGGCGAAGGACGGGGTGGAAGGGCGAGGGACAGGGAGGGAGGGCAGGACTCCCATAATTCAGAGTAAGCAGTGAGGCAGAGAGAGAGACAGAGAGAGACAGAGAGAGAGCAGTTAAGAGAAAGGAAATGCCAAGACAGGTGGGAAGGAGGAGATCTAGGCAAATTATGCAGGCCATAAAAGGGGGAAAGGTGAGGAAAGCCAGGCAAGATAAAGTAAACATTTGTAAGAGTTTGAACTAATGTTAGAAATAATTCTATGTCATCAAATATAATAACAAGCATATAGTAGAAATCTTAATAAAAGATATTGGCTCCTGGGAAGACCCAGCTTTCAAGGTCTTCTTCATACCTGCTGGTGTGTATGAAACTCCCAGAATTCAGAGTAAGCAGTGAGGCCTACTGAGACCAGGATGCAGGTAACAATTGGGGCTGCTGGTGTGTATGAAACTCCCAGAATTCAGAGTAAGCAGTGCAATTGTATCCAACCATGAAATCTTATGAGTACTCCAAATATATTGACATAATCCCATAAGCCTCCCTTTGAGGCCCACAACTGTATCTTTATATTGCTCCTTTTAGTGCCATTAACCTCACTATAAGGGCTCTTGGTGTGAAAGAGCAGCACAAGATTCTATGTTAAAATGATCTATTGTTTTGTTTTTTAATTACACTAATAACAGCTAAAAATCAGTCTTAGGTCTGTTTACAAACATACTCCTGACTGTTCCATGATTAACAACATCTGCCGACACCAAGCGGTGAAGACTCATTGAACACAAATATTTATGTTTTTTCTCTGCTTTCAGGAATGCAGCAGCAATCAGTTAAACCACACGCAACATATTTAGGAGTTTCCAGCAGCCCTTTCCCTGCATAGATACATTTGTAAAGGGTTGAATCTCTTTCTTCTTATGCTCTTGACACGGAGCTCTCTTGTAAACAGACACTTCATTTATGATTTTTTTCTGTGAAAAGGCACCTATGTCACAAATTCAAAAAGTATTTCAACATGATTTTAGGAGAACTTTACAGAGGTGTTTTCCATGTTGTGTTGAATTAACTGACCCTTTAAGGTCTTTGAAATTATTTCCAGGCTCCAAAAGTCCCTATAGTACCTCATAAACCCTTCACAGGACCATTTCAAATATACCACAAAGTTTGTCACCAAGAAAAACGTTTCCGAAATATTTTCTTGTGGAATCTCTGGTCACACAAAAAGGATTATTCTAAGCACAATTTTGAAAACATCAGACTAGGCATTTTATTATTATATATTACTTTATTTGTAAAGCTTGAACATATTCCATAGTGCTATATGGGGGTTTAGAACAAGGCAAAAACTATTTTAAGACATTGCAAAAGAATGGAGGGCTCTGTCTTTGAGCTTAAAATAGTATAGTGCTTACCCCAAAGAACTATACAAGATTGAAAACTTGCACACTTACAATAAAAAAGGTTTGGGTGTGGTACAGGAGGGTGATAGATGTGTTGTGCATATTAAGTTGATAAGCTTATTTAAACAGAAGTGTTTTTAGTGAATTTTTCTAAGGTTTTGAGGCAGGAGGATAGTCTAGTGGAGCAAGGCAAGGAGTTTCAAAGAATTGGGACAGCACAGGAAAAGACCTGAAGATGAAAGTGAGAGAAGGTGATAACAGAGGAGGAAAGAAGGTCATTAGCAGAGCAAAGAGGGCAGTTGGAGGTATAAGATGGTGCACTGATATTGATGGCTTTACACAATAGTGTCATGATTTTAAATGTTATTTTGTAGGCTATGGAAAGCCAATGTAGTGACTGACTGTGAGGTGCTGCAAACACTGAGCGTTGAATATTGTAGATGAGTCTAGCTGTGGAGTCATTATGGATTGAAGTGGAGACAGACAGGTGATAGGGGAGGCCAACAAGGAGCGAGTTACAGTAGTCGAGATCATATATGAGACACTGGATTAGAATTTTAGTTGTGTCTCGTGTAAGATAGTGACATATTTTGGAGATGTTTTTTTAGGTGACAATGTCACGTTTTGTGATGGATTGTATGTGAGGAATAAAAGAGAGGACAGGGTCCAGTAGAAACCCAAGACACTGGGCCTGGGAGTGATGATGGTATTGTCAACAGTGAGAGATATTTGAGGAGTGGAAACTGTAGAAGAGGGTGGAAAGATAAGGAGCTCAGTTTTTGCAGAGAAGTTGGAAGCTGAGTGAAGTAAAAAGAATTGTCAGCGTGGTAGAGGGGTTTCATGAGCTCAATGATTTCTCATTATCTCAAACTACCTGTCTATTTCATCTTTATTAAATCTGTTTGTTGATACCCAACCTTTTTCTGAAGAGACTGGTTATCAGACAGGCATAGTAGATATCAATGTTTAAAGCGCTCTTAACATTAGTCAGACTTCTTTATACTATGACATTTATTAGAAAAAAAGAAGTTTTACAGTAAAACCCTGATTATCCGGCAACCATGGGGACTCCCGATTGCCGAATAAATGTAGTTTACGTTTAATCGTGAGTCCAGAAAAAAAGGGTCGAAACGATCCTTAAACCCCTCAAAAGGCCTTTTTGTGCAGTCTCGAACTGCTGGATCGTGCCGGATAATGCCTGATTATCGGGAGTTTCTTGCAAATGGGGAATTTAGGCAGGTGCCGTTTGCTTGAGAATCCTGGTTGGTTGAGTGCCGGATAATCAGGGTTATACTGTAATCGCTTTATTAAAGGATCATTCAAATATTTTTTTTTTATTTGCATTTGAGAGAAGGAACTTATATATGTTTCACAAAGTGTTTTTCTTTTTTATGTTGTTCTCAATAAACTCATTTAACATGTAATTGCTGTGATGGGCTTGCTCCATAATACTACAATTTGCTCTGTGCAACAAACTTTACACTGTTTAAAAATGCTCTTTGATATATACCGTACTTGAAGAAAAATGTCCATTTAACTATCACACCAGTGGCTCTTCATTAAAATAATAATCCTCAAATTTTAATTTTACTTTAGGTGGATATCAAAATAGGCTGTAATGTTACAAACATGTCTGCTGAAGTTTTTTCCTGTAGGTATTTTACTTGGTATGTTAAATTACATGTAATTGACTTGAATTGTTTTAATTCATCACTGTATTTTTAATTGTAAACATTTTTATTTACATCAATACAATTTAACTGTTAATGAACCACTAGCAGAGTACACAAACTGAAACTATACAGTTTGTTTCCTTTGCTATATATTACTTATTTCCAGAGACTGCACCAATTTTCCATTTATGTATATATTTGACCTTTTTCCTGCTGAGAGCACTGGTAGATGTTACTGCCATATTACACATATTACACAGGCACATCTGTGTATTCAATGTCACTTCCTACCTCCGGATATTGATCTGCTAAAACCAAAATGAAGAGAGTAACATCTTCTCTTGGTGTCATTTATTGGGTTGTAACCAAGCACTGCTTTGGCCACCCTTTGATTGACTATGAGGGTTACTCCATTTTTTCTTCTGCATTTTTCTCCACAGTAGAAGATCTGGTGGTTGTCTGATGTGAAATGTCCCAATGTAGACCATTTGAGTTCCCTAATTCCCGGGATATCAATGTGTAACTTGTCATCTCATGTTTGACCACATCCAGTTTGCCTTGGTTCATAGCTCTATCAATCCAGGTTCCTATGCTGAATTATTCTTTGCAACTGCAACCTTTCCTTTCCCCTCCAGGCACATCAGTAGCAGTGCGTCCTCTTGACTTCCCCAGTAATGTGGTAGACACATATTCCTGTGTCCTATCATTATGTCTCTGTTTGTACTTTTCCAAATGGTTATCTTGGCAAAGATACTGGACTGGGTTGCCAGTGCCTTCTCCAGTGGACTGCAATTTGTCTGGCCTCTCTGCTATGACCTGCCTATCTTGGGTAGCTAGGATAAAAAATTAAGAAATGACTGGTACATTCTTCTCTGCTCAATGAGTTTTCGCTTTCTTGAATTTTCATGTGCTTGCATCAATTGATGCCACTTTTGGGAGGAAGTCTTTATAAGCAATAGTGAAATAAACTATAGTTTGCCCTCCCACAAAAGGACAGGAGTGGATAATTGGATCGTTCACTAACCAATAAATTATTTTCTCTCTCTGTTGGAGTGACAGATCCCAGCCCAAGTTATGGAACATGTCTTGGGGCTGCTAATGGTTCTTTGTCCTACTCTTCCTATGGCTTTGCTAACTGGAAAAGCAGAACATGGGAGGGTGAGTCCTGGACAGGGCAAGAGCCATAAGATTGCAAGTCCTGCAAAGCAATAGGATTAGGACGTAACCCCGTGTTACCTGTGCCGCCACTCCAAGATGGAGAGAAAAAGATTTATTGGCCATTAACAAATCCAATTTTTTTCTAGTGACTAATTAACAGTAGTTAAAGTGGTTTTGCAAACATGGATTTTTTTTATAATGTTATTCCAAGTAGAACTTGGAATTCAGGAATAAAGTATGAGGCTAGGGGCTTTATTAAAACCATATAGAAAACCTATAAATTCAGTACACTACTTCCCTAGTACAAACTATCAGCCTTATTAAATTGTGATATGGCCAATTGAATAGGTCTCTATATTTTATTTTTACAGAAGTTTTTAGTTAGTGATCTTCTATCCAAAAGCAAGGTCTTCACTAACTAAAAACTTCTGTAAAAATATATATGCTCTGTGCTTATATAGAGCCCTATTAATTTGTCAGAATCGCAATTTAATAAGGATGTAAAGCTGCAAATTGTACAAGAATTACCACTTGAAAACAAAGGGAATCTTGTTAGGTACATTAGACTTGTAATGAACTTGCTCTATATACTCTAAAAATTAATGTGTTATACGACGTGACACAATTAATTTTAGTTACTGAAAACAAACAAAAATATTAAATTATTTTTGTGTGTGTCATAGACAATCATTCAATTGCGATTTTTTTGAAAGAAGTTTTTAGTTAGTGGAAACCTTGCTTTTGGATAGATGCTTACTAACAAAAAAACGTATTTAAAAAAATATGTTATGTGCTTATTTAGAGCCCTATTCAATTGGCCAAATTGCAATTGAATGAAAGCCTTAGAGTATTAAGTCTAGTTTGTGCCTTTAAAGAGGACGGAAGATTTACAGTTTGGATCATGCAATTACGTTGTCTTAATGATTCCTAGTTGCAGTGTAAGGGAACCTAAGAGGACCTAATGATTATACAGCTTGCAGATAAACATGTAGCTACCTCAGCTTTAGGTATCAATATATCTTCTTCAGCATGATTTACTTACATTGTAGCTGACAAGGTTGCCTGTTGTGTGCATTCCATTTTGTGCCTAGAATAAAATGGTTTCTAATTTACTTTTAAAGACCAAATAGTATTATTCCCTAGTGCCAAAGGGCATTTATTAAAATGTGATATGTTTAAATGTCTATATCAGAAAACAAGGCAACCTAACAACTTTATCAGACAATGTTTCAAGTGTTGGAAGATGTTCTGTACTTTCTATAAATGCAGGACAATTTAACAAATTGGTTATCTCACTACTGTCATGGAAGATTAATCTGAAATGTCCCTTTATTCAGAAGATTTAAGAATGCTTAGACATGATTGGTATAAAAAATTGTGATAACTCATTCTAAAATAACAAGGTGAAGTTACATTGTCTTAGCACATGTATATTTTTATGTTTGTGTGGCGATCTGCTGGATAATATTTGGTTGTCTGGAGCATGGACTGGCCCTTTAAAGCCTAAATGAAATCTATATTTCACTGACCTCCTTTTCTCAGCTAACATCTCACTGAAAATTGACTATTTTACCTATAGAAAATATATAATTACCATGTTTTTTGTTTGGGCCTTTTTACCATTTATACAGAAAGATTATGTTATCCTTTCCAAAATGTAAATGGAATATAACACATGACCTAAGCAAGGCCCATTTGGTAGGAGCATATAAGAATTTATACCCCATAACCCATTGAATAAAAAATTAGACACAGATTAGACACAGACCATTTCTTGGGAGATAACTGGCCACAGCGTTTATTGGTAAACACAACATGATGTAATAACCATAACGATAAATACATAAATAAACATAACCCGAGGGGAGGAGCCTGGACAGAGACAGTACACCCTACGCCCTGAAGCCTCATCCAGGGCCTACCGTGTTGGAACATCCGTACCACCGTAGGGTAGGATCTCCCCCATTTTCCACTGTCCCGGCGACTCCCCTCACCACCCGCCGCTGTGACAAAATAAACAAACGTCTGATACCATATAATATACACTTCAATGATACATCTACCACAATGAATACATAGACAACAACTTAATACACAGCTGCTTTTTTTTTTTTTTTTTTTTTTTTTTACAGTACAATATATACAACACGTAACAACAATACTCTAGGGATGGGTGGGTGGGCATCTGTTCCCATGGCTAGCTGGGGGCGGACTGGAGGAAATTGGCGCTAAACGCCTACATTGCTCCACCTCCCTCAGCTAGCCACCTCCCCGCTCCTACCCGGGCCTGCCATGTCAGGTGGCCCCTCCCCCCAACCCCAGGCAAGCCTGAGGTGGGCTACGGGCCCTTCATGACATTGCAAGATGATATAATAGAATGCATGTGCTTTATTATGACTATTTATGTCCTGAAACCTTTTGGTAATGATGGTGAAATATTGCAAGAAGTTTTTAAAGAACCTAGAGGAAGCTGGTAATGCTGTACTTATTAGTATAAAGCTATTGTCTAAGGTATGTCTACAAAATCAAACAAATGTCATTTATAAGTCAACTAATTAGTGAGGAGGCAACAAATCCCCTGTAAAGGTATATATACATGCTAAAAGTAATATAGGAACGATGGGCCCTATGTAAATCCCCTCTCTCGCAGTATACACCATGTTTAGAGCCAAAGTAATTCCCGCCAGCTAGGCTATTCCCCATTAAACATTGAGAGAGAACTGCAACAAGTGACTGTTGCACGACAAAGCCAAAAAGCACAACACAAATTGCTATTGATTTTTGCCATGCTAAAATATTACACGTTACTCTGTAAAACTTTTACACCAAAACCCTATGCTAATCTGACTTTATGGATCTCTCTCAAACCAG
Source organism: Discoglossus pictus (assembly GCA_027410445.1). Lineage (NCBI taxonomy): Eukaryota > Metazoa > Chordata > Amphibia > Anura > Alytidae > Discoglossus > Discoglossus pictus. The sequence goes on from CM050166.1 coordinate 166,722,852, forward strand.
GGCAGTGCAGTAACTGGAAAAAGCTGAAGGAAATATTAAGTGTACTAAAAACCACTCACAAAGGCTTTTAAAATATTTGCAGAGTCTCCCAGCAGCAATTAAATTGACAGTGTAGCACCTACAAAATGCTTAAAATTGATGATCTTTCCACATATTTGACACTTAACAGTCCAATATCAACATATACTGTATGTAATTATAAATAATGATATTGTATTATTATACCTGTTTCATTAGACAACATCTTGGGTAACACACAACCTAGTACTCAAGGGGTTAATACATGTCAGGAAGCCACTTGGTTAGGAACAAATACTCTGATGCATTGTATATATATATATATATATATATATATATATATATATATATATACACATGAACGAGGTAGGCCTACAAAGGCCGGTGTAGGCCTAAGAAGGCCGGTTTAGGAGTTGTAGAGAGTAGGTTGATTTGGATTTATAGAAATCTATTGAAAGGTCAAAGGTTAGTAGATGGAGCCTGAAATCCACAAAATATGGCTTAAAAAGGCCAAAGCAGGACATCAGTTACTGATAAAGACAATTTAGTGGATTTAGGGACGGTATATCATAAGAAAGTGTAATGTAGAGCATGAATACTTACCAATAAGAAAGCCTAATGTAGCGCAGGAATACTTACCATGAGGAACCCATAGCAATGGGGATGCCCTTACGGACAAGGGAAATGAGACAGACACAGCATAGCAGGGAATCTGACATATTAACATTGCAAGGTTAAGGAAAGCAGAGACGTTTAACAACAATGCCCTTGCAGACAGGAATGGGCAAAATGCAGCAATAAGCAGAAAGCTTAACCTGGGAAAATGGTGACGTGATGAGAAGCCAGTGGTAGCAATGTCCTTGTACACAGGAAAAGGGCCAGAAAGCTGCAATGAGCAGAAAGCTTACCTTGTAATATTTTAATGTAAGGAGAAAGCCAGTGATAGTCACACCTTTGCAAATAGGAAAAGGGAGAAAAAAAGCAGTAATAGGCTCTCAGACATGTAGCAAAGTAAATCAGAACCTGTAACAGCGAGAGAGCTGAAAAGCATCCTGCATGCATGAAATGGACTGACTGTGAGGTCCCAAAAGGAAGTGCTTATAAGGCTGCAGAGCCCGCCTAAGGAAGAGGTGGGGCCAGCTGCAGAGCCCTCCTCCGAAGGGGCGGACGGGAGAGGGACTCAACCAATATATATATATATATATATATATATATATATATATATATATATATATATATGTGTGTATTTTGGTTCCTTGCCACAGTTTCGGCACTTGTTTTAACTAATTATAATAATCCTGACGTTCTCATTTCCTACTGGCTCCTAGAGGCGTTTCTAATCTGTAATGCTTGGGTTGGGTAGGTCCCAAAATAAAATATCTCCCAGATAAGGCTAGATTTACGGATGTGTGCTGAGTACAGTAATACAGTGCAAAGTAGGGAAAAAAGCTCCCACAGCCGATTTACGGCTATAGCGCAGTTTACACCACATTAGCATAGGGCCCCAAGATTTCCTGGATATTGGGATTTCTCAAGCCGTAATCTAAGATATATCAAAAGAACTAGCCAGTAATACTCAGATTCTTACATGACTGGCAATGTGGGGTAAAAGGTCCTTGCAAAATTACCTGTAAAAAACGTTATTACATATTATATCTCCAACAGTTGGAATTTAATTGGTTTTACGTAGATGATATAGGTGATATGCTTTTCAAAGTAATTGAAAAAAGGCCAAAGTCTTAAATTTAACCAACTCTTATAAAACTCTTTTCATTTAGCTGAGCAATCCTGAACATAAAAGACAAAAGCTGAGTACAGGAGCTTACTTGATCACTACATATATTTACATTTATATTGTTAACTTTTAGATGGTGTAAGGTTTCCTAAAGCTAGCTATTGGTATTTGATAAATCTAACAAATTTAATACAGCACAAACATTTCCCTTGGTGAACGCTTGAATTTTATGGGATTTTTAAAGCATTCCTTGGCAGAGATATACAAATGTAATCTGAGCGAGTACCTTGTCTCTCAGAGGTGTGATGTTAAACTTTTATTGTCCATGTCTTAACTCCATCAGTGCTAAATGTGCATCCAGTGCATTTATTTTTAAATCAATATAATTAAAGGGCACCTATTGTCACCTTCCTTGTAGCTGCGATGGAGGGACTTTATTTCTATTTTCTAGTGGAAGGAAGCATTCTCACTTATAACGTTTGTAACTCATGGATCATAAAGTAGTTCTCGTTATGGGAATAGATACTTTGCTACCAAAAAAGGTTGTGAAGCGCTTGGGGACTACACCGCTCTTCTCAGACCTAGCTAACAGAAAGTGATGTAAATCTTATCATCTGTCACTACCCTGACCTTGAACCTTAACCCTAAACCCTAACTCTAACCCTAAGAACAAATTAAACAAAGTCTCAGTGTGCCGCCGTTGTGCCACCTACTAGATGCTGCATGCAACTGCTGGCAGGGACTAAACAGGTTAGGTCAGGTTATTATTATTATTATCATCCTTTATTTGAAACGCAACAGATTATTCTGAAGCACATCCCAGGTATTCCTTAATCATTTTACTGTGTCATTCTAGTGCTTGTCAACTGTAAGTGTTAGTTCTGATCATGTGAGCAACTAAGAAATATGTGCATTTCAAGAAATAACAGATTAAATGCTCTTTACCAGAAATAATCTACTGTAATAGTTTAAAGTCTGTATTAAATAAAACTAGGCTTTCAGATGCTTTACTGACATGGCAGATTTCTATATTATGGGTGATGGGACTGTGTTGCCAAAACTATCAAGAGAGCTATTGCACAGCTCCAACCCTACTGCTCCTATACTTTACAATCTTCATCCCAATGCCACAACAGAATATGACATTTTTATATTTGTTCCCTTTGGACCAAAGACAAACAACTGCAAATGTATTTTTATAAACTTCCCGTTATGTAACATGATTGGCTTGGGCGTGGTGGTGCTGGGTCCATGGACTTTTGTTTTCTTCCAGATTGTTTTACTTCCGAGAGAAGGAGCACGTGTGACATGCCGACTGCTTGACTCCTACACATTACTTTACTTGAATGTACTACAGTAGATATCCTTGTCATTGCTTTTACACTTTATTTGCCTTAAAGGCATTCAAGCAGACATTGCAACATGTGTCATAGAAGTAGAGTCCGTTGTAGTAATCATATAACCAACTACTTTCTGTCACCAGTATATGTATACAACTGAACTAATTTCTGAACTTTTGTAATTCAATTTATTATTTTTGTTATGGTAAATAACTGGGCAAAATCATTTTAGAAAGCAGAAAAATAAATAAACGCAATCTTTCCTTTTTTTAAAATGATATTTTAGATGCCAAATTCCTATTGTGCAGAATGAAACTTCCTGTGCATTCAAAGTCTCTCTTCAGGAAGTTAAAGGGCCACTCAATTCAGCACAATTTACGGCACACCACGGTAAAGGTCTCCTGAAAGCATGTTGAAATGTTTTCCGTTTTTTTTTAATATGTGCATTTTTCATTGAGAAATTAATAAATGAAATCTCTGTTTACATGTGTCACTAGCAAGCCCCCAGGGAGACCCACAGCAACAGCTCGGTGCAGTGAGCAAAAGCAAAAAAAAAAAGAATTAAGCCTTCACAAATTCTGTGCAGAGAATGGAATGCTGAATCAGCTAAATAGGACAGGGGTGAGGGTTAACTGCTCGCTGCATTCCTGAGTTCAGGGAAAACTGCTATAAATCTTTGTGTTCATCGAGTATTCACAGCAGAGTTCGGTATATGTTATTAATCATGGAATAGTCAGAAGGCAGGAAACATTGTCATTTTGATTATTTTCCGTGTTATTAGTGTAATTAACATTTTTTATGATTTTAAAATACAATATTGTCCTCTTTGACACCATGAAGAGTGCTACAGTGAGGTAAATGACCCTTTAATCAGAAGAATCCAAAAGCATCACATACAAAAGGTAAAATATAATGGTTGTATTTTTTGTTTTGTCATTTCTAAAAACATTTAACACATTTGATATAGTTCTTCAGATTAGTATATTTTAAATATGGCACTACAGTGGCCCTTTAAATTGGCATGTGGTCCTGATTTACTTGTTGAAGCTAGGGTTAAACTGATACTGTCTGTAGCCCGCTGCCTGGGCAACTTTAACCACTGCATTTTAAATGGGTGGGAGATTAAAATCTTGTAGTTTGTGCTAAATATGAAACGATTAAGAGAATCTCCCCAAAGAGAGCAGTCTGCCTTGTAATAACAGTGTAATATAATTTGGAGACACCCCAGATCAGTGTGACTGCTCTCCTTGTTGAGCATTGACATATGCTAGGTCACACCCTGCTTGAGGCAGTGTAGTACAGCGCTACACATTAGCGTGCAGCGTCAGTGCTCAGCTGTGCTGCAGCTCCTCCCTCTCCATGATATTGTAGTATTTCTGCTTTTAAAGACACAAGCACAGTATTTGTATGAACTACATAGCTGTTAAAGGAAATAGCAGCTTGCTGCAGTGTACACTCCCTATGATGTAAATAAGCAGCTTTCTATTTGCCTAAGCTTTGTTTTACTATGATATCGAAACTAAGAGCAGACAGTAAATGGATTCAGCCTTTCAACTAGAATACTTAAAAGTCTGAGCTAAATGTCACAGTCACTTCAGCCCACTTATTTTGCTGTAAAATTATATAGTATGTAATGTTGCTGTGATTACTTGGCTTTCAGAAACCTTTTGCAGGCCTTACCATAAAAATGAAATAGAAGCAACTGATTTTATCACTTTACCTGGCTGAATATTTTATAGTGACACAGAATACTTGCTTTGAGTATTAAACGAGTATAGTAAAAATATGTACTTTTATATGTGTACAGCAGTAAGCCTGTTAATCACAGTCCTATACCTGACCACCATCCGCCTGTATAGAGGTAGGCAATTTTAAGGTAATTTATCTATTTGTTCAGATGTAAAATTGAGATTTAGATGTCCCTTTAATCTATAGCACAGCAGATACTTATAAGATGGGCAAGTTGTAATAAGAATAAGGGTAGACTTTTGTTGCCAGTGTCCCAGTCAGTGCTAAAATGTCTCTTTCTCACATTCCCTTGATGTTGGAGAAGTGAGACATTTCTTATAAGTGCTTATACTCTCTTATATGTACGTTGAAATATAAAAATATTTTAGTTTAATTTCAAATAATATTTAAAAATGCAGTTTACAAGTGCTTTTGTATTTGTTGTTCGGTTGTGTCTGACTCTCTGTGACCTCATGGACTGTAACACACCAGGCACATCTTTATGTCCATGGTCATGCTAATCCACTTGGTGTTCATGGCAGAGATACTGGAGTGGGTTGCAATTTCTGCCTTCTCCAGTGGGCCTCAGCATATAGCTCCTGGTATTCTTAGGTGGTCTCCCATCCAAGTACTAACCTGGACCAACCCTGCATAGCTTCAGAGTGGTGTGACCTCTTGGTACCCTGACTGGAATTAAACCCAGGTCACAGCAGGGAAAGCACCGAAACCTAACTACTAGACCACCTGGGAATCCGAATCCACCTTAATAAAAGCTAAGTTATCACATTATATAGAGTTATGAAATATTACTATTACTATTATTACTAATTTGCTAAAGACTAATTTACCTCTGCTCACCTCTAGGTGGTTGTCATGTCAGTCACCCTTCTTTTTCCCATCACATCGGTTCCCTATTTGATTAAGTCAGCCACATGAGGGTAGACAGGCATATTTGCCTCCCCACATAGCTATGCATTTGTAACTGTAATATGGTAGCTCACATTTTGTTACTTGTCTCCTCCACACTCTGACTGTACTATAGGGATGAGAGGAGGCAGTAAGGCCAATATGGAAACTAATCTCTGATTAAAGTTACACAAACTTAAAGGTCCACTCACTTGTAAATGTGTAGTACACAAAAACAGTCTTAATTGTGTCCCGTGGGTTTATACAATGTGCATGTAGAGTGTCAAAACACATCATAGGTAGAAATATTTCACTCAGCTCCTTAGCAGCTCACAGTGAAGGTGTAAAAAGAAACTCCATGCCTGAGGGAAAAGATTGTGTTTACTACTCTAATGCATCAAGCATGATCATATCAAGACACGCAACTTCCAAGCTTGTATTAAAGGTATATCTACGTTTCCCTGTTTTTCCCTTTTTCTGATCTTACACACGCTGCTTATATCAGAAACACATATTACATTAAGTCATTCTGTGCACATACAGATTTATTTTAAATCTTTGTTTCCCACACTCCCAGAGCTGCCTATATAGGCACATGATACCTACCAATAGAAACACTGCATTTAAATACAGATTTACTAACCTTCTACATGGACTACACATTCCATGACTCCTTCCTGCACAAACTGCCATCATTGATTGTTAAACTATATTAAAATGTATAGCTGCCTGTGATTGGCCAAAACATATCAGATGCATTCATAACCCAGGAAACTTAGATATGCCTTTAAGTTAAGGAACTCATTCATGTTGGCCCTCGTAAAGCATATGCTAAATATGTATCTGTAGCTCATATGCTGTTATGAGTTAAAACTTTGGGATTATGTATGATACATAAAACCTGCTAGAAGTATGTAGCAGCTAGAAAAAAATCAAACCATTAAGTTTCTGTTTTGGAAGATCCCAGAACAACACCGACTTCATAGAATGGCTTTTTATTGATTTCCATTTGCATAGTTAAAACTGAGGCATAACAGAGCATGAAAACGTGTACATTTATTTGTATCCAAAGAATTTGGGTAGAACATAGTATGGGCAATAATCTACTAGCATTTAATGTTTGATTACATATTGCCATTTAGTTAACCAATATTTGTTATCAAGTCTAATTGTAGCCTGTTGTATTGGGTATAGGTGTAAGTTGGCAAAACATTGTGACCCTTATTCAATTCCTCCGTTTTGGAGATCCGGGCTCGCAAGTAGACGTTACAAGTTACTTTGCTATTCAATTGGCTTCCCTTTGCGAGCTCCGATCAAGTTACATGCTTCGAGTTGCGATATATATTTATTTGTAAAACTGCAAGTTACTTCCCTCAAAGCCTTTGATCTTTCACGGCCGCAAGAGTCTCGAAGGATAAAATCACAAATCGCTTTTCAATTGCTCCGATTCCCCCTCACTAACCACTCCGTTAACCCCTGCAAATGGCAAATATCTAACCACAAGTTACTGTTACCAAGGTGGTCTTGCAAAGGGCTTACTTACAAATCGGAGCACTTTAAAAAGCAAATACAAATGCAATACAATACTTTTATTAAGAGTGAAAGTGATGTTAGGTTTTAGAATTAATAGCACAGCATTCTCCAATACTTTATTTCATGTTCAATTCTCATGTCATATCGATCACGGCAGTCAATGTGAAGTCCTACGGTCTTCAACCTCCAAGCCCATGGCCCGTAACTCGTGGTTCAAGCCTCTACGAGTTACGGGTTTGCGTCCGCGGTCTTGTTCAAGCACGCAAATGCTACTATCAATAACATGGTTACTAACTTGTGGGCCTGGCCAATTAGATAGCATTGCAAAAGGAGCACGCAACTCAATTGCAGGCATTTGCCTGTCTGTGATTGAGTTGCGAGCCCCAAATTGAAGGAATCTCTGTGTATGTGCTTTAATTAATACATTGTACTTCCCCATAAAGTTTGTATTATAATAAAAATGTTTTATGAAAATTCTCTGTTATCATTATGGGAATAGGTAGTTTGCAATCATAACAATGGAAATGTTGCAGAGCAGGTTTGCAGATCTGAAATTGACCGGTACTAGTAAACTGGAGAACTGGACATTTCACTGCTAATATATACAAATTAATAATAATGGGAGATGTAGAGATGAGTCTTGGAAGGTAATGGAAAAGGATGCTTAAAGGACCACTGTAGTTTGGTAAAACTGTCATATGCTTGTGAAGTCTGTAACAAACTAATAACATTAACATGTATGATAAATACAGGAACATTCAAAAAATGTTGATAAAATAATACATTTAGTTGACTTGGCTTATATCAGGGAAGATCCCATCTTAAACTGTTAGTCTGCCAGTTTCTTGAGGGGGAAGGCTTTTTTAAGGGACTTACTTCACAGGGTTCTATTGTCCAGTGTGATGTTTTGGGATCACTTTTCAACTGAATTCAACAGCGATCTTATCTGAATCAGGAGCATATTTTGGTTTTATGCTGCCCTAGGCCCGTTCAGATGTGTGCACCCTTAAGGACCCAGTTACTATTCCTTCTTTCCACTTGGAATATCCCAATCAAAAGTGTACCCCATAAATCATAAGTGTATTTATGTCTGTGTATACAGTAAGTCAGAAAGTACCAGATACACTTAAAGGCAGAATATTCTCTGCATATAGACATTTCTGTGCATATTCCTAGGCTTTGCATCAGCAACTTATGTCAGCCTGCTGCCCCCTGATAATGTGCTGCCCTAGGCCTGGTCCCCTTGCACCTAGATGGAAACACACCCATGATCTGAATGTACAGTTCCTACTACTCCTCCCAGATATGTAAACTTTTTAGGAACACAGACAACATGTTCGTCATCATTAAACCAAAGTTAAATACAATTGTCGAAAATTAAATGCTGCATTTATTTATTTTAAAGATTGTACATTATGAAGTCAAGTTCTTTAATCGATAATACTATAAATATTTAACCTTTCATTAATTTTACAATGAATCAAAACAGAGATTACAGCCACAGATTGCAGCCTCTTGATCACCATGAGCATTTAAAAATATATAAATACTCTATATGTTTAATTTTTAAATGATCAAGGAAGTTATACTGAGTTCTGCAGACCGTTGGACAGTACACACCTTTTAGATTTTTTTCCAGATGATATCACCTCATATAAAGAGCAATTTGTGGTAGACATCCAAAAGCTATTATTTATGAAAGAAAGAGTTTCCATATGACATTAGACCAGTAGTATAATTTGCAAAAAAAAAAAAAAGATTATAAACCTGAACTGTCATAAAAAAGAATGGCACTTTCCATTCTGCAAAATAAAGAATTAACATTGTCATATCAAACACTTGTTTTTCTAAGTTTGTGGTAGCTTTTGAATTACTTGCTTGTAACAGAGATAATGTAGTTATTAATATCTTTCAACAGCTTGCAATATGCTGCTCTTGGAAGGACATTTTTTTTGGGAAGCAACAGTTATTATTAACCTTATTTTATAAAAAAATTGCATATTCTATAATGAGGGGTAAAATGAGTGTTTGTGTCTAGGGATGATATGAAATATCCTCACTTGCTTTGTGATCTACTGTATTCATGCAGGTAGGTCACTATACTTGCTTTGAGAGCAGGTCGTGGGCTTCATTGGGTTGGACACTTTCACTCTCACAATATAGGTGATACTTGTTCCAGCATTGTCAACCACCGCCCACAATTATATTTCCTCATTTGATTGGCTAAGCCATTTATTAATCTCTAAGTATATTCAGATCTGATTGGCTATCAACTAACCAATCAGAATAGTGGATGTAGTTTTCTCTGGTTAATGTTAACCAATCAGAATGCCTCTTTGATCTGACAGGTTTAAATAGCTGTCAATCAGAAGTTTAGAAATTCAGTATAAAAGTCTGAGGTGAGGCCAAAAAAATACATTCGTTGCTCAGAGTTCCACATAAGAGTAATTCCTGTTAGATTTAGTTTTTTTTTTTTGTGTATTTCGGAGCAGCAGGATTTTTCTGTGGGCCTAAGGGTCTGCAATCAACATAGGATCATTGGCTTCAACAAAGATGTGGCTGCTTACAAGGTTTGAAGAAAGGCTGTTGATTTACAAAGCTGGAACTGGAGTGTGAGTATGAATTAACCTTTAACATTTTATTCCCCCACGTTGAATTTTTCATTTACATTGTAATTATTTTTTTATTTTATTTTTTATGTGATAGTATGTAATAGTTTGGACCTTATGACCACGTGATAAGACTTTGAACAGCTTTAGCAAGTGGACAGAGTAGCCATTCCTTTTTGGACCTTAGCAAGTGATCACAAATCTTTGCCAGCAACCATGTTAGATTGTTGTGTCTAATGTGATGGCTGGGCTCACTATTATTACTTGCTAGTAATAGGTGATTAATGGGGGATTGTTGTTGGGAAGCCCTCTCTATGCATGCACTCAATATGCTATATAGAGTGCAATGTGATTGCGCCAATATTTTTAGCTTCTGATTATATATGTTAAAAAATAGTGAGGCTCAAGTGACTGAAGCCTTTGAACTTAAAATAAATAATAATTAACAGAATTATGTAAGGAAATGAGGAGTAAATAATATTCAGGTGAAGGGAAGGAAAATAAGTGGTTTGGGAGAAATAGTTAATTGGGTAGAAAAATATCCAATGTAGAAAAAATATGGAAATATAGAAAAAGAGTATAATATATCATATATATAGTTGTCATAATTGCGGAGTTCCCCAAAGCTGTTGGTAACGCAATCGCAGACACTCATCCCGACGACCCGAGGGACTAAGGCAATGAACGCGAAGGCACTAATTGCCCTGGTGGAGATGAGCACCGCAGGACTTAGGCAATGAGCGCAGAAGGCGCTCATTGCGCTGGTGAAGATGAGCGACTTGTAGGACGGACGCAAAATTACGGCCTGTACTTCTTATTACCCAAAGCACGTAGACGGACGGCGGGGCTCGCAAAAATACGACTTTAACGGCCGAACCGCCGAACTGGAAAGACCGGCAAAAATACACAAATAAGACTCAAATTAACACACAGCACAGGGGGAGACCCAGGGAGCCTCTGAGTGAGGTTGCAAGCTCATTTGAGGCATATTTTGACTTTTTTCACAATCGAAAATTGCCGAAGCGAGAAAAAAAAAGGTGGCCGAAAAATATTAAACAAGACGAAAATGAGGACGAAGGACGTAAATAGTGGACGAAGGACGTAAATACGAGCCCTAAGCACTAGGACTTAACACAAACCAGTAACACTTAATACAAGGCACTAACATTTAACTCAAGCCACTAACACTTAACCCAAGGCAGTAATACTTAACCCAAGGCAGTAGGCCCCTAAACTACACAGGCCTAAAAAGTACACAGGGGGAGAGGCTCGCAATGAGCTCCGAAGGGGCTCATTGCAAAGCAGGAAAGGTGCGGCTTGCCAAAAACGTCAGTGAGCCGCAAAACCGTTCATTGCAGGGCTTGCCATGAGCGCCAAAGGCGCTCATGGCGGGGCCTGTAAAGTAGACGAGATAAGAGGCTCGCAACGAGCGCGGGGCTTGCAATGAGGGGTCATAGGCTCACATTATGTGGCAAACAGCATTGCCTGGCTTACAATTTTATTGCCATCATTTTTGGATGGGCAAGTCACTAGTATATATATATATATATATATATATATATATAATTTTTTATATATATATATATATATATATATATATATATAAATATATATATAAATGAAGAGAGAGTGTGGGCATTTCCTCTGAGCCAGGGCTAGGATTTTTATTTCTGGCTTTTATATTTTCCCGAAGTATGAAAGGGTAAAATGGCCCTTTAGGTATGTATACAGGTAAACCCTGCTTAATGCTACCCCGATGAGAGCTGATTCAATATAGCTCTCTCTTACCCTCTAATTCTTTGCCCAGTGCAAAATCTTGTGCCAAATCTCTTCTGGCCCTTAGTGCTTGCCGGTTCGCCGTAGTGCTGTCTGAGAGATTTGGGGTTTAAAATCGTGTGTTTAGCACTGTTACACATGGCGCACCTGCATGCAGGAATGCACGTGAAGTGGTAAATGGGGTATTCCTGTCCATATATGAGGCAATTATCTATTTTTAGCTATTTTTCTCAAGACACACTTGTTCTTCAATACTTATACAATCCAAATGCACATACACATTTCATGCATTTTTATATATTTGTTATATTTGTTATGTATAAAAGTAAATTTGCTTTATGTAATATTGTATCTTCCATGTTGTTTTCCGTATTTTTCTGTTGTAAACATAGCACTACTTTAAACACCTTCCTAATTTATAATCCAGTCCTGATTTTGATTTGACATCTGCACTACAGTGTAAAAGGGGAACATCTAGGAAAAAGCACTTGTCACTTTCACTCTGCAGTAAACATGATCATGTCTGTAGTTTGGCTAGTTTCAATTGGCTAAAATTTAAATTACAAGACAAGAAGAAATGTGTAAAGAAGAAATGTATAAAAAAAAGAAAAACACATCTTTTTCTTTTCCTTTTAAGGAATGTCAGTGGTATTTATGGCTATATCAAAACTGCCGACAAAATGGTTAAACAGACTTGTTATTTGTAGGAACTAAATCTATTTCAAATGGCAGTTCCATTTAGACGCCTACAATCTACAATGTGATTACCAGACAGAATTCCTCAAATATGCTTCCAAACATTGCTGGCCAGTATCAATGTTTAGCCAGAAAGTTGTACATAAATCGCATTGTGTTTACGCACTCTTATTACAAAAGAACCATACATAGCCTTGCATTGCAATTCCGGACTGCAAGTTATACTGAATGAGAATAAAAGAGAAAGTGTGTGAGTATGAATAACATAGTCCACGACTTTGCAATGCACTGAAGGCCATACTAGAGGCTAAAGGTCGGCATAAAATCAAGTCCCTGTCCAAATTAGCACCTTAGTTACTTGGGTGACTCCTACATTTTGTATAATTGCTTGATAACTGATACTTTTTTAAGGAACGAGAGAATTCTCCAGTTTGTCTCTGTGCTATTATTACTTTTTACAAACTGCCGGTCCTGTAACGTTTATGTTTCAGCGCTTTCCTGGGTAATCAAAATGGCTGCCAAAACACAGGCCAAGAGATGTGACGTCTCTTATTATATTTATTGCTCATCCATTTAGGTACTCATGAATGAACTGGCTGCAAAAAAATATGATCTGTGTTTCGCAGCACTGATTTACTGTAATTGATATAGTATGGCAGCATTTTCATTTGTGTTGTTTAACCTTAAAGCATTAGGGTTAATAGCAACAGAATTTGCTAAATGACGTAACACGTAAGTCTGAATTGTGGACATTGAGCTTGGCTTCCACTTACAATCCTACTCAACCCCTCTCATCCAAACCCTTGCTCTTCCCAACACAGGCACACACCCTAAAGGAATCAAATGCAAGCACACTACAAAACTACTATATGGAATTATAATATATATTTTATTTTGCAATGTAAAAGAAAAGCATACATGGTTGAAAATAAATACTTCTCTGTCTGCCGTGGTAGAATAACCTTAGTTCAGTTGCAGTCATGGTAATAAAATTAGTGCATGTCAGACTAGTTAAGAGCACCAAGGAAAGGGTTAAGTCAGACCGCCCCGGCTCTGTTGTGCGTATGCAATAATCTGTGTGGCTGCCTTGGCTGTCTGCCAAAGTGTTGCCTTGCCTCCACACACACTCTCTCCCCCCCTTCCTCCCTTTTGCATGAAGTAGGATCCTTGAGCTGTTGCAGAGGCAGCCAACTGCTCCATATTTGGCTTCTATTACACATTTACATACTGGAGAGAGCGAGGGAGAGAGAGCTGTACTGCAGACATCATTTCTACTACAGTAGAGGAGACGTACAAGACCTGTCTTACTGCGAGGGGGGGGGAGACTAAAAAAAAAAACGCAACAGCTCAGACACCCTCTTCAACCAACAAGCCCTTATACTGCACTTTACAGTAAGTCAATTTTATTTTCTCTTTTCAGCTTTTCTATCCTGACCGTATAATCTGTATAAAACAAGAACTGTGCATATATATGTGTATATGTATATATATGTGTATATATATATATAGTAGTGTCTTTTCATATATACAGTACAACACTAGAGATCGAAGGCTGGGCTTTCCCTTCCTGCTTTTTCTGTCGTGAGCAGCAAGCAGCGGTAAACTAAAATAATGTGAAAATACAGACACATTTTGCTTTTTTTTCTTCTTCTCAAAATGCAGTAATGAACTAGGATTGTATCCAGATAGGATGGACATTGGAGCAAATTGAGTTAATTAGTGCTGATGTGTATTCTGTATTGGTGGATTGGATGGGCCTGGCGGTGATACTTAACCCTTTTGTAGTTGGTTGGAATACTGTAGAGCGGTATGGTGGTTTTACTGATTAGTAGTAAGGAGAAAGATCTGTGCAGTAATAGCTTCCCCCATGGGGTGCTGAAAGGAGTTTGCAAGGGGAGAGCCTACGTGTGTGTGTGTACGAGAGAGGAGACTGCACGTTTGTGTCACCTCTGTCAATCCCCTCCTCCTGCCGTCTGATCTATCAGTCTGCTTCTCTTTTACAATGACCACCTGGTGCCAGATTACTGGGGACTGGCTCTTACCATCCTGATATTGTTTCTAACGCGGGGTCACTCAGTACCTCCATATCAACAAGGACAGGCTCAGCTTTTGCCTTTTCTATAGATAATGTAGATTCATTCAATTATACTACTGGGAGACTTATTCATGCCATGTTTTTTTCTTTTGCCATTTATAAAAATCATCTGCTAAAATAATGATTAGTTCTCGATTAATTTGAAATGTAAACGTGTCCATTAGACTGAGGAACATGGGTAGTCCTGATCTTACAGCTGATCTGCTCAGATTATCAGGAACTGATTTAGACAAATCCTGGTTTTATATCTAATGCAATGTTGCAATTTCATTCAGATTATCAGATATAGAATCCGGCAGTCGTGTTTATTTTAGTTTATACCGAATTACCTCTCGAGTCCATATTACTAGGCCTAAAATCCCACAGTTCAGGACTATTACATGTAATACATTTTAGAGGAACATGTAGGTAATTTAAGCATGTGCAGAAGCAGGTTTTTCTGAGATAAAAGTTGAGGGGTCTCAATTTTCGCACTTCGGGCCTAGTGTCTCGGGTTGGCAAAAAGGCAGGCCTGGAGCATTTGGCAGGCTGACTGCTCCACCCCACTGTGCCGGGCTAACTACTCATTGCTTCCACCCTGCCCTTACTTTTTCCTACCCTCCTGGAGAAGTCCTGCCTAGGTTTCATATGCTGGATCTGACCTTTGCAAAACATATATGAACAGACTGATACTAGATAAAATGGCTTGCAATCCAAAAGTTTGAAACTTTATGGCTCAGCTGTTTTGCTTATTTTTTTTTTTTTTTTGCATTCATTTAGGTTTCTTGCAACATTAAAGCTGCAATGTTTAAGTCAAGCATTTCTTAGAAAGAGATCAGGTGGTAGGACTTTTCATACTTTATTAGTTTCATAATTAATGTGTCCATGATTCACCTCAAAATGGCTATTATTAAATGAATAATAAGTGAAAGTTTAAATGCATACATGACGTCTCAAGGCTTTAGCTTCCCAATTGCACAGATTAATTAAAAAAAACATACTCTGTAAAAGCTGGACACAGAAATGTTAATTTATATATATTATGTGAATAAGTGAGTTTGGATTTATTATATGATTTTTACTTTCATTTTAGTATTCACCATTAATAATTATTTCTAAGACATTCTATTCTAATATTAACCTTTTTTTGTGGGGTAGATTAATTTAATGGATTGTTATTTTATTTGTATCTTAATTATATATATTTTTAGCAAAGCTAAAACATTTTATTGTTCCAGTTTTAACGTCCCAACATTTTAAATATATTGGAGCTTACACATTGAGGCCCAGGAAGCATAATATTTCATGGGCCTATTTTAAGTATTTCTTATCATTTGTATGTAGGGAATTCAATTATACAAGTAGTAGCAGAACTGATATCCTTTAGATTAGTAATTGTAAAGCTTTTCTCTTGAAGGACTACATATGTAGTTCACGAGTCATCTAAAGGAGAACACATTATTGTTAACCTTTTAGTGGATGCATTGTAAAAATAGTGAGAGATAAAATAAGGGGGAGAAGTGCAATAGATTGTGATCATGAGTTTTCTAGGACAAGAGAGGTATATACTGGTTAGGGACAAAGGGGGCTAGGAGATACCCTATGTTCTGCTAAGGAGGGACTTTCATTCAATCTCTAGAGAACAGGATGGGTGGGGGTTGCATGTGGTCCCAGAGGAGCAAGCTGCTCATTAATGTTCTAGATGAGGGTGTCCAAATTTGGTCCTGATGGGCCGCACACAGGCCTGAATTTGAGGATTTCCCTTCTGTGCACATGACTGAAGAAACAATGGTCTCAACTGGGTGCAGAAGAGGATATCCTCAAACCCAGGCCTGTGTGCGGGCCACCAGAGCCAAACCTGGACTAGATTCTAAGCTCCTTGAGCAGGGTCGCCTTTACACTACATGTTTCTTATCTGCGTATCTGTTTCTGCAATGCAATATACTACCCGAATGTTTAACACTGTTTATCTATATAGAGCATAGATAACAAAAACAGCAATATTATTTTATTTATATGAATCTGGTGTCTAGGTTGACCCTATAAAAAAGATTATTCTGCAAAAACGCAGTGTATAAATTGGAGACTTTAGAAAACGAATAAAAGCATTATTTGTCACCAATGATTAATCTATTCTCATGCCCCTTGTTTGCATAACTATTTAGAATAACCAAGCAATAGCAAGGCTGCCAAACTGCTCTGGTTGCTGGAACGGATTGATCTGGCATTATGTTCTTTTAAAGTACACATTATAAAAAAGAAGCTACAGATACTAGGAAAATATGGAGAAATACGCAGAAAAAATATGATAGCACATAATTAAGCAGAACTGGGTCAATCTCTCTGAGTGACGTGGAGCCATTAAGTAGCAGTAATTGTACAAAGATGTTGCTGCACATGAGATCCTGACAGCACACTGTGGAGAATCTGTATTGTTTTCCCATTACCCTGGTTTTACAAGTCTGTGTCGGCAGTGTAGTGCTCCGTGTGTATGTGCAGCTCGGTGAGTAAGCATAGTGAAAGCAGAGCTGTGTTTGTGTAGTGTAAAGGTCCCTCCTCCCAATGGGTGAGTACAACGAGTCAGGCGTAGCTGGGAGGAGGATGCGGTGTGTGAAAGGAGACAGGGCCTCGGGGGAAGCTCAGTGAGGGGAAATGCTGCCTGGCTTTGCAAGGACAGACGTGTAACAGACTTTGAGCGGGTCCTGTGAAATGAATGTGCGGATGGAGTTGTCAAACCCAGTCTGAATCTCTAGGTGCTGCTGTGAGCTGTGCCCCCATGCATGACAAGTGGCCTCCTAAACGTAGCACAACCGTACAGTAAATTTCTAAGGATGCAAGCATTTTGTTGCATGTCAATATCAAGAAGACATTTGTTTAACCCTATTAGTTGAACATCAATAGGGTAGATTGTACATGAATTAATGCAAGGTTACATAGGAAGAATGCTTACGATGGTAGTGATGCTGTAAATTGAAGAAGCTTATCTAATAATGTACCTACATAATTGCCCAGGTAAATTTGAGAGCAATTGCTCAGCATTGCCCGGTCTGCCATTTTCTTTATATATGGCAATCCATCAAGCTATAGATAGTAGTAATTCCGAGTTAATGCCACTGCCTTTAATGCAGGTGCATCCTAGTAGACATTCTGTTTCTTAAAGACCCATTTTGCCTATAACTGTTCAGGGTACAGTGCTGCACATAGTGCAAGCTTTGTACTGAAAGCATGTATAACTATATTGTTGTTGTTCAGCCCTTCAGTCGTGTTCAACTCTCGGTGACCATATGGATGCAATACGCCAGGCACATCTGTCTGCGGTTGTGCTTATCCAACCATATGGATGCAACATGCCAGTCACATGTGTCTGTGGTTGTGCTTATCCATAAGGTTTTATTGGCAAAGTTATTGGAGTGGTTTGCCATTTCCTTCTCCAGTGGACCGCAGTTTGTCTGACCTCTCTGCTATGACCTTCCCATCTTGGATGACCCTACATGGTATAGCTCACATCTTCCCTGAAGTGCACCAGCCCCTTCAGCACTTCATGGTAGCGATCCATAAGGAGGAATATATGCCTGCTTTTCAATAGATAGCTCATCAAAAGCAATTTTTGATCCTGCTGTTTAAACTGCAATGAAAACGATAGTTATTAAAACAATTTTTCTTTTAGATCAGTGGCATGTTATGTTTCAGTCTGTCAATATTTAAAGCTGTATTCAAGAAGTTACTGTCACTTTAAAATACTAGTTTATGTAATAGTATAACATTACATCTCCTCTAGCATGGAATTCTCTCAAGCTTGCTCTATTATCATTCGATTCCAGAATCTTGGATATTCACAGAGTTCCTTATTAAAGAGACAGTATGATATATTTTTACAGGAATCCCTCAAAAAATAATGATCTGCAGTCCACTGAGTTTTGGCTAAAATGGTGTGCTATACAGCAACTGCTTAGTGAATATGGCCTGTAATGACCATGGAACAATGTTGTTATGTTACATAATTTAGGTTAGGAAGCTCTTATCTGGTCTTATTATATTTACTATATTGCTACCGTGCAGCAACTACCTTTCCAACCAGATTGAAGCTGTTAAGTAAACTGGTATTCTAGCTTGTGAATCCTATGTTAGGCCTGCAAGTCTCTCGTGTCTATTATATAAAACTGTGTTTATTAACATTATGCAGTGATATACTTTTGTCACAAAAACCCAAAGAAATATATTGCCACATCTACATGCACTATATGTACTAACTCCCGTAGCCAATTTATTTTTTAAATAGATAATATTAAGATACTTTGCATGCATGCCTGGTACTTTTTCATGCACACTGCAAATACAATATAAATGAAAAAAGTGTTTTTATTTGGTATATATGCATACATACATCCATCTATGAGCACCAGTAGATTGTCAGTAAAGTCACAAGTAATTTGGTTAACTTTTATAGGGCCATAGAAAGCATTTTTGTCTATGTAGCATCTGAACGAGTGTATTTCATAATGTAAACAGTGTATTTGTCAGTCAAAATGCAGGTAATATAGGTGATAGATACATGAGTCTGTCAACTAGATCTACAGACTACAGCATACTCTGTGCATGTCTTTTTAGTTTCAATGAAGTTTAAAAAACGTTTCTTTTTTTATGCAGAGAACAACTTTTTTTTAATGTTTAAAGCATGGTATTTAAAATGCATAATTAAAAACTGTATCCAGTGTCCCTTTGAGTAAATATATTTTAAATTTAAATAGTTTTAAAATATTTTAAATTGTTATTTGAAAGCATATGCTGATTCTCAGAAGATCTGCTAAACTTCCCTAGCAGAAAATCCCAAGGAACCTTGTTGCATTTCAGGATAAAACAAAGCAGATATAATCTGAGATAGCAGATTCTCATCTGATGATGTCAATGCAATTACTGGGTAGATGAACCATTAAAGTACATTAACCATTAAGTAAAGTAAGACCTGAACATGCATTGAACGCTTCATGACAATAACCAAGTACAGTTCTTAAACTCTCACAGTGCAGAATAGATTTGTGGATTATTGGCCTTATTTTGGAGACTGAGGTTTGTGAAAGGGTTTACGCAGTTGCTTAGAATCAGTGTTTCAACATATTGCGTCTGTCTGTTTGCGCTGCTCGTGCCAGTTACAGAAAGTGTTAGAGGTTAGAGGATATATATCAGTGCTATCAGAGTAAAGGCCCGTGGGCCTGATGTGGCCCGCCAGTTGAAAGTCTTCTCACAAACCTAACATTATTAAAATAAAACACTAGGGGCAGTTTAAACACACAGGGCACCATATATAATTTCCTAATCTTTTGGTAATTTCATATAATCTTTTTAAATATATTCATTTTTTTGCTTGATGTACATTTTTTTAATTATTATTATTTTAAATCCTCACTAAAATCTGGCATCACACACTAAAGAAGTCGGACAGTATATATATATATTATATATATTTATTTTAATTTTTTTATTTTATTGTATCTAGCACATGTAACATTTGCCTTATATTGGCCTGATTTGAAATGACATTAACCCCCTGTGATAGCAGAATGTTTTTAATAAATTGCTTAGTGAAGTGAAGAACAAAAGAGAAACATTTGTTTCTTAAACACATACCAAAGTCTCCTTAGTCATAATAGTAGTGCAAAACCCCTTCAAGTTAGCTCAGTATAAGTTGGATCGGCTTTGTGTGAAGTGAGTGTGTGCACTGTGGCTTCAGGTTTTTTTTCTGACAGCTTTACTAATGTGAAATTTGTAAACTGCAATAAATTACTACATTTAGCTGCAAGACCTCAAGCAAACTGTTTTTTCAGATCCCTTTAAAGGACTCTTATAGTCCTACATTTACTGCATGCTGTAAATGGGCTGAAGTAAAAAATATACCTTTTAATTTATTCTCTTTTGTCGTTATGTTGCAGTGATAGCCACCATTTTTGTTCCTGCTAACCTACATATGCTGGCAGGAGGATACCTTGAATGCACTGACGTTTGGAAATAGAAAAGTGTCAATACTAAGGGCCAGTTCTTTTAATAGTGCCAAAGGAGGTCTTAATAGTTTGTGAGAACACACAAATAAAGGCAACTCAGTCAAGGCAACTACCTCGAAACCAGTCAGAAGCTCCACATAACCAGTCCAGCCAATCAGAAACGCCACCACTACAAGGCCCATTGTGAGCCAGGATTCAGGGAAATAATACTTTGAAAGCCATACATACAGTACATGTGTCATCATTTTATTCTTCATGTAAAACACACATCATTTAATGTTTTAAACATGTTCTTTAGTGACATAAAGCATACGTGTTCTATGTTCCTATCAAAAATGATATCATCAAATGATTGCTAATAAAATGGCTTTCAAAGCTTTTTGTTGAGGAAGGGAAATACCTTGTATATTAACTGATTAAAAGTAAACCACCCTAAACATAAAATAAGAAATTTAAGGACAAATATACATACTAAAAGTGGGTTAGCAAATATATATGAAATAAAGAGCATTTTGTACATATGTTATTGCAAAGCTTCATATCAAAACCATTTATTTTAATTTTTAAACTCTCAGAAGCTGTGATGAGATGTGAAGGCTTGTGATGGCCATGTTCTCCCTTTGGAAATAGGGCATATTGAATACAGTGATTCATATTAATATCACACCACCCATAACTTAGTAGTGAATATCAGAGGGAGGTTTGGTTCGAAAACACTCACCCCTTGGATGTTAGTGGGTAATTTCAGTTCGTACTGTTTCTACTTACACTAAAAACAAATTTACACTACATAACTTCTCATCTGACTGAGATGTGCATCCTTGTATTTATTATGCACTTTTTGTATATGGGGAAACAATGAGATGACAGACATTTTACCTCATTTAGCCACTTAAGATGCTTAATAAATCCTGCTATATCTTCATTGTAGTAGAAAGATTAAGTCTCATATTACTTTAGTTTAAAAACAAATACACAATAAAGACATTTGTCTCACTTTAACAGAATGTTTTATGGTCTCAAAAGGGGATTTATTATTATAATACTGATCAAATGCAGAAGTAACTTATTTCATAAATTCTCTTACTATTATGTTTTCAATGATTTCTACATCATGTGTTAAACACTCAGAACTTCCGTAATCAAAAGCTTCCTTCATGAAAGAAGTTATTATGGATGTCAATGTCTATAACCATCTAAATAAATACCCTTTATCTTTTTAAGATATGTAAAACCTTTCTTATCACCGCTCCTCTGTTCTCAGAGCAAGTTAACTTCCATCAAGAATATTCCTGCATTT
Source organism: Discoglossus pictus (assembly GCA_027410445.1). NCBI lineage: Eukaryota > Metazoa > Chordata > Amphibia > Anura > Alytidae > Discoglossus > Discoglossus pictus. The sequence continues at coordinate 166,744,563 of CM050166.1, forward strand.
GTCAACAATCTACAATGTAAAAAACAATAGAAAGTAGTGTTAAGCAACATATTTCACTTGAAGGGCCATATATGAAGCACATGAGTAAATTAAATAGTCATGTATGAATAGTCGATAAACTCACAGAAGGAGGCATGGTGGTAAATTGATGGGTATTCTGTTTGAACAGCGAAGGGAAGTATTTTAAGTGACTACAGAGAGTAATAGATTAGAGAATAACACAATACTGGAAAGGAGTAGCACCCTAAGGAAATAGCCTACCCTTCATCACTTACAATAATAAATCAAGACCTGGTTAAAGGTTTATATAGTTATATAACATAAGTCCACCCGGAAGTAGAAACCCAGATGGCAGATTGCGGCATAATTGCCTATAATACAATATTATATTAGAGTCTGTATTGTCTTAATTTCTATTCTAAGGCAATTCCCATATTTTCAAGTTTAGTTTTTCAAAAATATATATTAAATATTTGACCTAAGTGGTCCTTAACAAGATATTTCGGTTTTTGATATACATATGTGCATTTTAGATTACAACATATATACTGTAGCTTTCTAAGGGAATATAAAACAAATAATTTTGTTAAACAGCTGACCTTACATTGTTAAGGTTGTTGGCTCGCATACCCAGTCCAAATATTGCTTTCCCTTTCCTGAAAACTTTCTTACATTGACCTTTCTAGAAAGACGTCTTCCATTTTAAAAGAATGTTGATATAAAACTAATTTGCAAGTACTTACATTTTGTTAGATGTACAGTATAGTTTCATATTTACAGTATAATATTTATAATACAGTGAAGAAACAGAATTGATATCCGTCAAATAAGTTTTCAAAATGTAAAAGGGAAAACAAAACAAAGCCTTTAATTTAATGACTGTTATTTGCTATTTTCTTTACTGGAGTAAACAATGCCCTGTTTGAGTTGCTTCTCTGATGAAAGTTATATTTGCTTTTTTAAAATTACTGGAACTAAGGATTGCTGCATTTTAATTGAAGCAAATGAATGGTTCTCCACATCAAGGCCCTAGTATAAGAAAATACCCAGAAACAAAATTGTAGTTTCCACTATAACATATTTGAAGAACTACACTTAAAATAGGAAGAATGTAAAAAATGCAGCATTTATTTTTTAACTGTTGTATGTAATTAACTATAAACTTTTTTTTTTCCGGGAAGATTCTTTAAATGCGTAGGAAGTTTCTGGGTGCACAAAGGAGCTATAATTGTCTGAACAAGGAATACAAAATGTCTTACTACTGTACATACACTTTTCCTAGTGGTTTTCATTGATATGTCTAAGACAAAACATACAAGATCGAAGTGTTTGGAAATCGTAGATAAATTGGCACATGATTAATTGCATCTATTTTTGTATTATGTGTAATAAAAAAAATCAATAAATTAAGTCAATTAATGCTATATAATGACTGGCATAATGCCTGGGTCAAAAATATGGACTTAAGCCAGTTGCTCCTGTTTCAGCTGTGATACATCTATATATTTAAAATGGTAAGCCAGAGTATAAATTTCTATGTGAGCAACATGGATATACTAACTTTACTGATAGCTAACTATAGCATCGGTGCTGGGCCCTCTGCCAAACTAACAAGTACCGGTAATATTGCTACATGAAGAGGGATAGGGCCAGGCAAAGAATCTGAATGAAACCTTGGTTTGTTGGTAAAGGAATACAAATCTTTTAGCTAGTGAGACGTTTTATAAATTTAGACATTTATCACATTATTAAACAACATTTCTTCCACATAAGAAAATAAATGGGTAACTCTCCATACTCAATACAACAGTTGGTCTGGAGACAGGTCCCCGAGACTTAATCTACCAGTCCTCAGAGATAAAGGGTAATTATGGGTGGAAATAGAAGGAGTAATGAATGGGCTGAGATTGATAATGAGGAGACACTGATCTCTGATATATGACACGGTATTATGTAGATTATTGCTCCAGAGAAATTTTGGATAGTAGACAGTCACCTGTTGCATAAAAGTTGAGAACCACTGGGGTAGGCAACTCAAGTTCTGTTGTTTTTATGAGCTGACTAGTAGACTATTAGTGAACATCACTCATAAGATGGCTTTGGAGTCAAGATGCAGATTTCTACATATAATTCAAGTCCATCAACATGCAGATTGTAGAAAAATGTCGAAATTCTGATATTTATTGGGGAACGATCAATTATATCCAATTCACGGGCATCTTTGTGGGAACAAAAGACTGAACTATATGTACTTATGGGGTTTACTGGGGTTCCCTAGTACATGATCTTCTATAATAATAATAATAATAGTGTAGAACTTAACCCTGCACAAATCCATATATTGTGAACTGAGTGAAGCTCTACTTGGAGGCCGAATTTTTGTAGAAAGGATACAAAAAATGTTATATTTAGAAAGATGTAACCTACTAACCCATGTGGAACATGGACATATGGATACAAAAAATACTCATATTGCATAAAGATCCATTACTGCAAGTACAACTCAGCATTTCCTGGCGGCTTCTCAGAATCAAATCGGTGCTCATGTTCTCTAAGCTAATGCAGTGTTGATTAGGTTGTGAATGGGTCATAGAAACATATGGTTTGACTTCCAAGAACTAGAGCCTGATTCAAGTGAGCAATTGCAAGTACCTGTAGCCCGTAAGTGAGGCTTCAAGTTAATTTGCTATTCAATTGGCATCTTTTTGTGGGCTCCAAGCGATTTACGGGCTACGGGCTGGAAAACTTTGCGATGGTTAAACCCGGAACTTACAGCATCCTGAAGCCTTTGATCTTTCACGGCCGCAAGAGTTACGACCGCAAAATCGCTATTTAATTGCTCCAATTTCCCAAGCCCACAAAAATGTTCACACCCGTAAACAGGAAATGAAGGAGAAAATCTTACGAGTGCTAGAGAGGACCCGCAAGGGGGTTTAAGCCCTGTTCGTAGCACTGTAAATGCAAAAAAAAAATCACTACTGCACAGTAAACAACAGGGAAAGCGATGACAGACATTAGAATGAATTGCACAACAGTCTCAAGCTCGCAAATCGGCAGTAAATAAAATGTATGTGATATTTCGGGGGTAAATCGATCTTGGGTATCAATGATTTAATACATATCAGGCCACCCACAGGGACTAGAACAGTATTGGTATTCATTTTCATAATTATGTATTTTGCAGTTTTGTGAGTCTGATCTCATATCGGACCCCTGAACCTAATGTTTTACTGCCGTAATAATGACGGTCTCATTTTCTATTGTCTGATTCGAAATGAGATGTTTACAGAGTCGGGTTTGGGCCAGTAATTGGGCTTGAGCAATTGATTAGCTCTGGAATTAGAGACGAATGGGAGCCCACAGCACGCCCGCAGACATACGTCCAGCATCCCACGAGATGCGGGCTTGCAATTGAATCAGGCCCCTAGTCCCTGAAGAATTATTTGGAGCATAGAAGATGGGTCTAATGGAGAGAGAGCAAGAGAAAGATTGAATTATACAGATAGATGTGTAAATATATATGTCATCACTATGTTTTTTTTTTAATAAATGCACTGTATTTTTAATTATTGTCGAATAAACCAATCCAGTTAGAAATACATGGCATAACTGAAAGTAAAAACTATAATTATATTCTTAAAGGCATATTTAAGTGTCCTGGATTGATGTGTGATTCTGATATAAGCAGCATGCGTTAGGTTCGAAAAAGGGAAAATCAGGGAAACTTAGATATACATTTAATTCTGATTATACTTTTTTTGTATCCAATTTACATTAGTTAAGTAGTATTGTCTCTTTACATCAAGCACTTGAAAAAAGTATTCTCTAGTAACCAATTTCTGTCCTTAGAGGTCAGGATTTTAGGATTCCCATACAAACTTTCCCCACATTCACTAAGCTACTGCATTGATTGCACATGACTCTAATGGCTCTAATTCAGTTACTTTGGGGGGAATTTACTAAACATCAAAAGTAGTGAGAAATAATGGATTTCAATATCCCTATAGTAAATATAGGGATGCACATCTCAACCAGTTGAGATACTTAGTAAATTTCCCCTTCTGTGTTGGCACTGTAGTGGCCATTTAGGCTCACTACTTGGGGTACACATTTCTCTATATGTTAGTGACCACCAACTTCTACAATCCTAAGGGCATTTTTACAATATATTCACTTATAGAGACTACTGAAAAATGGAAGCTTGGCCTATAATTTTTAAAAAGGGGTATTTTGATGAGTTTCTGGCTTTTTTCCGACTATTAAAAGCAATCTCCATAAGCACCAACTGTAGGGTGCAGTTTTGTTGTGTCTTGCACCAAAGTCTTTCCTCACAGCTTCTCTGTTCAGTGTCAGTGGGAAACACCCTATACAATAATTTACAGTTAAGAGGCAAGCTGTAGTTTTGCCAAAGAAATCATTCTGGCCCTCAGGAAATGTTGCCTTTCAAAGGATTACTAGTTTAAAACTTCTTGGCATAATGGACTTTTTTATTGCATTACATAAGGTACTGCTTATTAGAGGAAAGGGTAGCAACAAAGTAAAATTGTCTTTTTATAGAAATTGTAAAGAAATCAGAACTCTGCAAACAAAAATAATATATATATATATATATATATATATATACTGCAAGAAACAAAACAGTGTCTATTCACTCTTTATACCTTATAATTTCAATATATTTATATATTATTTATATACTTAGCTACCGTAATTATTTAGACCATAAACTTCACATTTTTGATGTCCTCTGTGTTATTTGAAATGTGAGGAAGACAAATACCCCACTGAAACATGGCATTTCCTCCGGAGTTAACTAATAATTCTGTAAATTTAACGCAATCCTAATCATTAGTATCTTCCTTGGGTATGCAGAAGAAAATATATCTTTTTTTCTAACACATCTGTCTTCTCTTGTTCACTTGATTAGTTTTGCCTGTCTCACAATAAATTCTATTGTTTTTTTTTCTTCTTAAAATATGTACTTAATTTCTTAGGATTAGATGTGCTTGCTTTTGCGGTTAACTTTTAATTTTCTATTTTTGCCAGTCTAATTGTCAGTTTGCTAAACTTGTTATATTCCTTGTACACATAAAATACTGCCCCATTCCCCTCCCTCTTGTATAATATGTATGCTTGTTTTTTCTTCCTTATCTCTTCATTTACATCGTTATTAAATCACATGGCTACTTTTTATTTTCTAAAATAATATGTGTAATTTTTAGCAATGTCTTATGGCTGACTTTTTTTGCCGTTTTTCCTTTACTATGAACTGTAATGATTCCCATATGCTATTAAACTTTGCCCCTTTTAAAATAAGAGTATTTACTGGTCTACTGTAACACTGTTTTTGAAAATTAAAGGTGTGCACCTGATAAAGGAAAATCAGTAGTATAAGAACACATTTTTTTTGCATGAAAAAATGCCAAAATAAACATTAACAAACTAACCCTGATGTTTGCAAAATTTCTGCCACTTGATTTTCTGGAAGAAATACCCCTTAATCTTAGCTAAATGAGCATAACATTAATCTTTTTTTTTGGCCAATCACAGGCAGTTATAACAGTGTTTCAATGACTGGGAAGTGTAGCAAATCTTTATGGTTGTGCAGACCTTTTTTTCCATTCCACAAGAAAGCACGGGTATTGCTGTGTAGATTTATGCACTGTGCTCTTGTTGGCTTGAAGGTTAGTATAGGCTACCCAAATGCAGTGTTTCTATTGGTAAGTACCAGGTGCCTATGTAAACAGCTCTGAGGGTGTGGAAAACAATATATATTTTTTCAAATACAATAACTCTGTCTCAATGTAATGTGTGTGTCTGAAATAAGAAGCATGTGTTAGATTAGATAAAGTTAAAAACAGGGAAACTTCCATATACATTTAATTGCAAATTAGACTTACCACAGATCTCCAAGGACTCCCCTACTTCAACATATTACAATATATGATTAATTATTACAATTACGAAGCTTAAACATTTCCTTGAAAAAAATACAAGTGAGGCCCACGCTTAGGAAAATGTATATTTTGGGAATACTTGAACTGAAGACGAGGATTTGGTATAAAAATATAATATAAATAAAAAGACTTTTAAACTGCAAGCAGAATTCTATCTGTAATTTTCCGTGCCAGAGATAAAAAAAAAATGATATTATCACAATTTTTTCTTCTTCTTTCATAGCAGCTAAATGCTGTTGGTTTATCATACTGCAGATGTTATGTCATGAGTTCTAAGCATAGGCTTTTTAGTGCCATTCCTGATCAATCATCCGGTTGTTATGACAACAGACAGCATTCATCAGACATTCAGGTATGTTTTGTCTTGGTCCTCAGCTGCCACCAGCATTTCTTCCTCTGCTTTGCAGTTGATGCTTTGAATCCACACATGAATTACTGTTCAGTATATAAAATGCTGGCATTTAATACATAAGAATTTGTGTTGCAGATCCAGGAAATTTATGGTTCATAGTCAGTAGATTTGCCATCACTTCTGTATTATGGTTTATTTTTAACAAATCAGCTAGAGCTTGGCATTCTGCGAGCTCTTCGTTTTGATGCCAAGTGGTAATGGGAGTTTATTTTGCAACTAAGTCCCTGTTTGATCTTTCATTTAAATGACATTTTCTCGTACGAGTATCTAGAGACCTTCATTTAGAAGGAAAATGTCCATCGTTTGCAGATGCAGAGTTTTTCGATCAAATGGAAACATCGGTCAGTGGGTGTTGTATGTATAGACTCCCAGGCCTGAGTGCTGCAGTGCTTAGCAAGAGTTCACTTAGTTGGTCGGTAGGCTGATTAAAGGGCCACTTCATTCAGCACAGTCTGGACCACAACACAGTAAATATCTCCTAATAGCATGTTGAAATATTTTTTACATTTTTTAAATAAATGCATTTTTCACTGAGAAATTAGATTTAAAAAAATAAATAAATCACGTGTCACTGATTGCCTAAAGCCAGACTTAAAGCTACAGCTCTGTGTAGTGAGCAAAAGAAAAAAGGAATTAACCTGTAGCAAAACCATCTGTGCAGAGTATAGAGTGATGGAATCACCTAAACAGGTCAGTTATGGGTTAACTGGTCAGTGCATTCCTGAGTGCAGAGAAAAACTGCTATCAATCACTTTACTGCGGTCTCGGCAATAGCCAGTAGGCAAGAAAAACTTAAACAAACTTAAAACTTTGAATTTTTTAGCTGTTATTAGTGTAATTAAAAAAAAAGATTATTATTTTAACATACAATCTTGTGCTCTTCCATGCTGCCCTTTAAGTCTTTTCATTCCATTTAAGTCAGTATTGTTTGAGCTACACTTAAAAATAGGCAAAAACATCTAAAAAAAATAACAGCCTGTAAGTTTTTATATGCAACTATGCAGCAGTATAAGACCATTTTGGCTTCTGCTGATTAACCTCCGAGATGGAAGAATGCATTTTGAATGCAAAGGTCACAATTGGAATTTGCGACCAAAACTGTCAGCCATTTCATTAAAGTAACAGACAGCATCAACTGAAAAAAATAAAATTGTCATAAAAATTAAGAATATTTAAGTATGAAACTCAAAAGATGAAGGTTGTGATTTTTTATGCCCTTTATCAAGTTTAGTTATAGAAAGGATCATACAGAAAATAATTGGCAGTAGTGGTGATTTACTAGATAGTGGGAATTCCCTCTCTCATACAACCTTTTGAGGTTGGTGGTTTTCTTTCAATGTATTTACTTAGAATATTGCTATATCTTGTTAGTGAATCATATGTATTTTGTGTGTTTGCGTCATTTAGTCATGCCTGACTCTATGTGACCTGATGGACCGCTACACACCATGTTGATCCACTTGGTTTTCTTGGCAGAGATACTGGAGAGGGGTTGCCAGTTCCTTCTCCAGCGGGCCGCAGTATACACCCCCTGGTATTTGTAGGTGGTCTCCCATCCAAGTACTGACCAGGCCCAGCCATGCTTGGCTTCAGGGTGTTGTGACCCCTTGATTTGCTGACTGGAATCGAAACCGGTGAAAGCACTGGATCCTAACCACTGGACCACCAGGGAGCCCTAGGGAATCATATACAGAATACAAAATTTAAAAAGCTGTAAAATGAAGAGTTGTCTTTTTAAAGAACCACTGAAATCCTATATTTAGAGTATACTATTTTGAAGAACGAAAAATACATCTTGCCTTCAGTTTATTAATAACTGAATGTAATGATGCTTTACTTGTGGCAGCCTTTGCTGGTGTTTATCTGCTTGCATAGTATGGAGAGGACTCTGGATGCTTATATGACTTCATGATGTGGTCCTTTCCTATATGGTCGCTCCAGCTGACTGGCAGCACCAGCAGCAGCAGTGGTGGTGAGTATCCGCTAGATGGTGCTGTCAAGATTTTGCTGCCGATGTCATAGGGTTAGGGTAAGGGCCTAGGGGTTAGGGTAATGGTTTAAGATTGGGTATTATGTACAATCTCAGTAGCTCTTACAAACTGTGCACAATTTCGGCAGCGCCATCTAGCAGTTCCTTGCTGCAACTGCTGCTGCCACTGCTGCAGTAACCATAACAGGAAAGTTCCCATGTTGCTATTAAAGGAAATGCACTCTGCAGTGTATATTTTCATAAGAATCAATTGAGATTTTTTTTAGCAGCATCCTATGTCCCTTCCCCACTGTCAAACCAGCTAGTCAATGACTGCTCTCAGTAAAGAATAATTGCACGCAGTAGTAAAAGGGCCTCTGTCACTCCAAATCAAGTTGTTTTTTAAAGTTATTTGTAAAGAGCATGAAAAACTAGCACTGCGTTGTTCTGGCCATTTGATTCTAAAATGAATCATTCCTTATGTAATCAGCATTAATTCTGCTTTAGTCTTATGTACACGAGTGTCGCCCAAATACTAATTAGCTGATTTAATTATGCTAATTAGGATGGCAGTCTGCTTGTCTTTATCACGTATTAAGATCCCGTCCTCCACCCTTATCAACCACTCAAAGGCTAAAATTGGCATACGTTAGCATAAATGAACCATAAATGAGTCACACACTCAATGTTGAATATCTCGGGCATTGTTTACTAAAGGGAAAACTGTATAGTAGAATGTAATACAGAGTGGTCCTATCCTCTTATGGTAGCAGCAGTGGCGGTGAGCATCCGCTAGATGGCTTAGGTAAACTGTTAGGTTTAGGTTGAGGATTAGGGTTAGGCTAACATTATAAGCTTAGAACTTCTCTCACATATCGGCAGCGCTGCAAAATATCGGCAGCGCCATCTAGCGGTTGGAGGCCGCACTGGATCGGCAGACCTGTCCCGACAACATAACAGGATAGATCCTAGAGAGTTTTTCATGGTCTTTGCTGAAACCAACTTTCTGTTGAGGTGAAAGTGCCCCTTTAAATTAAAGGATGTATTCATTTTTATTTTCTAATAACATTTTGTCCTTAATAATGTCTATGTATTCAATAGAACATACCATAGCTATAGACTTCAGTGGTGTAAATACTGGAACTCAATATTTTTAACAAACATGAAAACCTAGCTATACATTATATTAGCCATTTGATCATAAAGACTGCATTCATTCTGCTATATTGGAAAGCTCACACTCTCTTGAGAAAGTAACAGATACAATCAGGTGGAAAAAAAACAGTATCACTGCTGTGAAAAATAATTCCATAGAAAACTTAAAAATATAAAAATTGTGTGTATATAATTTTGTTTTTGTATTCATTTTGCCCATCATCATGCTTAGCTAATAATAACACTAATGTAAATAGAAACAATTGACCACAGTAATCATTTTAGTAGTTTAAATATTCTCTTTTGTGTATTAAAAATTTACTAAATGACGCTCTTGTGATATTTCTCTGTAAACAGCAATGAGCAACAAGTTTTTTTAACTTTTGGGGAATTTACTAAGCCTTTCAAGTGTCACCGATGAGGTGAGAAGGGCTGTGATGTCATTTTCCCCATAGGAAACAGTGCATAGTAAATGCAGGGATTCATGTCAGCAGTATGAGATGCTTAGTAAATCCCCCTCGCTGATTAGAAGCTGCTCAGAGCAGATAGTGCTTTGCTAGTGCTGCTTGTTATGTCTGCAGTTCTTATCTCCTTCCTGTGTTCTCCTTGTGATGTGACTGTACAATGGCAATATACAGTATAGAAATAAAAATACAGGCCTATAGAAAAGATTATAATGAGCGACTACTCTAAAAATTTACTCCGGTAATTTTCAAAAACTGATTCTGATGAAGATTTGCGGCAAAGGCGATCATCGCGAGGCTCGCAAGTTAGAGGGGGGAGAGCCTCGCATTGTGTGGCAAACAGCATTGCCAGGCTTCAAATTTTATTGCTGTCATTTTTGATGGACAAGTCACTAGTGTTATAATGAAGACTGTACCCATTTAATACAACACTTGTATATTGTGGCAGTTTTCTAAATTTGAGGGAAATCTATTTTATAGTTATATGTAAATTTGTGCATGCCCATGTAAATAAAAAGAAGTTTTTTTGGGGGAGCTTTCTCTTAAAAAACAAAGGTTGAGTATACCCTTTGGTGAATGAAGTAATCAGCAATTAATGGAGAATGGTAGTAGACGGCTGAATGTAGGCCGGATTCTAATGCACATTGCACAGAAATGACGGATATGACTGAAATATGTACATGAAAAAGGAAACATGTATGATTCATCAATTGGGGTGAATAGCTTGAGCAGCAATCACCATTAAAACTATATATATATACTAGCGAATTGCCCGTCAAAAAATGACGGCAATGAAATTGTAAGTGAGCTAAGGGTGTTTGGTGTATATAATGTGGGTGATCTAGCGTCGTTCGTTTTCTATGTCGTGCAAGTTTTTCGTAATATTCGTTTTCTATGTCATGCGAGTTTTTCGGAATATCCGTAGCTGTTTGGTGGTGTTTTTGCGTGTTTAGGGACCTTTAGCATCGTTTTCGTTTTGTTCGGCGGCCATTTTTTCTCTCGCTTAGGTGATTTTCGGGTCTCTAAACTCCGAAATTTGTGGTTAAATGGAGGTGTAACTTCACTTGCAGAGGTCCTGGGTGCCCCCCCCCCCTTGCTGTGAGTAAACTTTTTATGTGTTTGTTGTTTGTATTTGTTGTGTTTGTAATGTTTTTGGGGTTGCACGGGTTGCGTCCTTGTTTTCTAATCTCGTAGGTGTTTTTCGGCAAATACGTAGGTGTTTGGTGGTGTTTTGCGTCTTTAGACTGCTGTAGCCTCGTTTTCGTTTTTTTCGGCTGCCATTTTTTCTCTCGCTTCGAGAATTTTTTAGTGTCTAAACTCTTTTAATTTGAGTTAAATTGAGGTGTAACTTTAGTTTTCGATGTCCTGGATGCTCCCTCTTCCTGTAAGTAAGCTTTTTATGTATTTGTTGTGTGTATTTGTTGTATTTTTCCTGTTTTGATGTGCGCGTGTTGCGGCTGTTTTTTGCGAGGTCGTAATGGGTCGTAACGTGTCTCGTATTTTGTTTGCGTTGCGACGTAAATTTTGCGAGCGTCCTAGTTGCTGGCAAGGAGCGTCTTTGGTGCTCCTTGCCAGCAACTGCAACCCTCATAAATTTTGCGAGGGTCGCAGTTGCTGTCAAGGATGCCTTCGGCGCTCCTTGCCAGCAACTGCGACCCTCGCTTCGTGAGGGCCGCAGTCTCGCTGCTCGAGCCCGCAAGCGTGCGCAACCGCTCGTATGCTCACAACTATATATGTGATAATGAGTATACAGAGGGGAGCTACAACCATACTGGTGAACAAGTGAATATGTGAATATACAGAAACATACAACACCTTTTTGTAAACAGAGAGGTGACATTAAACCCCTCCTCCAGTAAATATTGACTTGGTTATTGTCTTTAGGGCCCTTAAGATGCTAATTATAGTCTTTTCTGTTATTATTAGTGAGGCTTTAAGTGAAATCTGCATGCAAGTCTAACCATTTGTCTGTTTACCCATAGGGGATGGGGATCTGTAAGTGTCTTGCTCAGATACCAAATATAATTTCTGACAAGTGATATATAGTAAATTGACTGAATGCTGTCTGCAAAGGACAATAAGTCACAAAACACGTTTTACCAGCCCTGGAACCAGTTACAAACAATAGAGTAAGTTACAATTTCTAAATATATAGTTTAGTGTAAATAAAGTATACATGGCAAACCAGCAGCATTATTTATATTCTGTCTTAATAGTAAGCCACTATTCTGAACTCAGGGCAAGCTTTTTTAAAGGGCCAATGTAAGCTATTTTTATGTATCTGGCCCTTATTTATTTAAGGTTACATTTTTATGCAAATTTGATGCATTCATTTAAATCAATGCTGATTGGTTATTCTACACACCTAGTGTGATCATGTGGTTTATAGAATGACAAAAACATTTGTCTTAGAAATAAAATTTTAGAAGCCAGGGAATAAACGAATTGCCAGTATCTGGGGTCAGGAAGGAATTTATTGTTTTCCCCTTATGAAACAATTAGGAATGGTCCTTTCCCTCTTTACATTCGCCAGAGATTGGCAGCAGCAGCGCCGCCCACCAACCGCTAGATGGCGCTGCCGATTTTCCCACTGGTGCTGCACAATGCATATAAGCCGAGCTGACAGAAGAGTCCTTGAGCTATGAGAGGAGCGCCCGAGGACCTTGGGGTGCCGAATGCCTGTGCCGAACATAGCGATGGCCTCGCTGATGATTCAGCGCCGTAGAGTTAAGCCACGTCGGAGGAGGTTATAATTAGGGCCTTCCCTGAAACCGGACGGCTCCATATAGCGGCTACTTGCTGGCAATGCAGCTGTCAGTGCTGGCGATTTGCTGGCAATTTTACAACGGGATAGATCCTTAGCAAGGTTTAAATGTATTTTTCTGTTTGCCTTCCTCTAGATCAATTGTAATTAATGATAATAATCAATTAAGCCACATATTACAAAAATATAAAAAGGTTGAACTTGATGGACTAAAAATTTTTCAACCTCAATTACTCAATTATCTTATAAGATTATGTAAGATAATAGTAAACTTAACACATTGACTTATATGTAATTCTTTCATTACTTCAAAAGCATAATATTATTTATCTTGTAAAACAGTAGACAAATACATTTAAGTAGGCCTTGGTTTATGAGATTGTTATATACATTATGTCAATTACGTACTTGTAATGTGTAGGCCAGTAATACATCAGATTAATTGGTAACATTTGCTATCACAATCCAAACACTGTTTCTACTCAAGATTTTAATAAATACTGTGTTAAATGATCATTCAATACCTATTATTAGTTGCAGCCTGTCTTATGGCTTAGGCCAAGAGGAGAAGAACTCTTTAGTGAGTAAGACTATTCACGGAGAAGACATATTTTCAAACTCTTCAGTTTTTACTTACTATTTGTTCCTAGGGCTATGCTTATTAAAGGTTAGGTGCAGGAGAACTCTTGCTAAAACTCTCCATTACTATGTTATGTTATGGCTCATATAAACATAGATTTGACGTATCAAATAATTATTCAGCACTAAACCATTTAGTACATCCCTGGATGGTAGAAAAAAGACTAATAAACTGATGGACAATCTTGTGGCTTGTATTGTTTTTGATAATGAAGAATAAGACAAGCTGCTTGGAATGGAGTTACAGTGCCACTCTAATTACATCACTGCATTAATAAGAGGTAGAGCAGAAAAGGAGTAGGTGTAACAGGACTTACTGGGAGCAAAATACTTCTCCAGATGAAAACGTAAGATCAGAAGCTATGCAAAACAAATCTTATTGAGATAACATCTATAAGTCTATCTCAAAGCTTATTTTTGATGGGAAAAGTTTACCTTATAAATATATTGGTATATTTTTTCATACAAGCGATCCCAAAGTGAAGAAAGTCGCATCACCTCGCAGTACCTGGTTCCTGCCAGTGGAGGGCTCTCGATGAGCGCTCATCATGAAGCCCCCAGGCTCGCAACACCCTTGCTCAACCACGTACCTGGATGCGACTCTGCCAGCAGCGCCGCACTCACCACCCTCTCTGCGGATCCCGTTCTCCGTCCAGAACTACTTTCTGAATCAAGCGCGTATCTCGCAACCGGGATGCACATGCTCAATGCGTGGCTTGATCCAGAAAGTAGTTCCGGACAGAGGACGGGAGCCATAGGAGATGAGGGGGAGGAGACACAGGGGAGGGAGAGTGGCAAAGGAGACACAGGGGGAAAGGAGGAACAGGAGAGGGAGAGAGGGGAGAAAGAAGACATACAGGAGGGAGATGGGGTGAAAATGACACACAGGGGAGGGAGATGGGGAAAGGAGACACAGGGGAGGGAGATGGGGGAATGAGATACAGGAGAGGGGGGAAAGGAGACACAGTGGAGGGAGAATAGGGTTGGGAGGGAGAGGGAGGGAAAGGGAGAGAGGGAAAGGAGGCACAGGTGAGGGAGAGGGGATAAGGAGACACAGGGCAGAGGGGGCGGAAGGAGACACGGGGGAGGGGGGAAGGAGACACAGGGGAGAGAGAGGTGGGGAAAAATTATTCCTATCATTTTTGACAGACAATGTGTGACAAACAGCATTGCCTGCCTTAGAATTTGACTCCCGTCATTTTTGACGGCAAGTAGCTAGTATATATATATTTATGTTTTAGTTGAGTTTAATAAGAGTTCACTTACAGCAGAAAGTTTTATTCAATAATAATAATTATGTTTGTGTGTCCATACACCAGATGATTTTTTCAGAGTAACATAAGTAGGGACAGTTTTAGCCAAGCCTACAGGTTATGAAGATTGATCTCTTACATGTAATTTAATCAGTTCAGAGAACAGATTTAGCTCATGACAACCTGCTCATTGTGCCCTGGATAATACCAGCTGCTTTGACACCAGCCTGTACCATCCACAGTTTATTTCGCTGCATGTATGTATCTTTTTGTGTAATTCCCCAAAGGGTAAATTCATTAAGCTTTGCATGGGCTGGGATGTATAGTACTTTACTGAGCTACAGGGCAATTTTCCCCGTAGTGAACAGGCACCACGGCTTTCAGAGATTTGCTACACAGCCACTGAGAAGCTTAGTGAATCTGGGGGTCCTTGTACCTCTTCTAATACAATTACAATTCCCCTACATTAAACAAACAAACATTTTAGACAAGACATTTAACAATTATACTTGATAAAAGGAATTAGCAGTAGTAAGAAAGTATACCTTTCTTTTGCTGAACATAAAGTACTAGTCGTCATAAATGATGGTATAATATTATATGTGTCCCCCCCCCTCTCACGCCCCTGTGTCTCTTCCCCCCCTCTCCCTCCCCTGTGTCTCTTCCCCCTCTCCTGTGTCTCCCTCTCTCTCCCTGTGTCTTTTCCCCCCTCTTCCATCTCATGTGTATCTTACCTTCCTCCCCGGTGTCTCTTTCCCTCCTCCCCTGTGCCTCTTTCCCCCTTTCCCTGTCTGTCTGTTTCTTCACTCTTCCCTCCCCTGTGTCTCTTTCCCCCCTCTTCTGTTTCTCTCCCCCCCCTCCCTCCCCTGTGTATCTTTCCCCCTCTGTCTCTTCACCCCTCCTCCCCCCTCTGTCTCTTTACCCCTCTACCTCTCTCCCCTCCCCCCCCCCCCTCTGGCGCCGCACAAGCGCACTGCTGCATGAACAGAATTCGTACATATAGTTTCTAAAGTGCGCATGCTCTCCCTCTGGAGCGTTAAACACACTTTAGAAACTATATTAGTGATTGCCTATTTACTCGAATAAAGTCTCCATGGTCAAATTGAACCAGCACTGCTGGATTGTGTTTTTTATGGCATAGTGAATAATTCCATCACTGTTTTGGCACAATACCTACCTAGCCAAGTTTACCATTTATTATTTTATTGGTTTAGTAATAAAATAAATTTCTTAAGGTCAATATTAAAATTGGATTCCTCCACCCAGAAAGCTGTCAATATATCACCATGCCCATCTCTCCTCCTTGCCTTACCGTACATATACAGCCAGAATGCTGAGTAAGTGGTTCTTTATGTACCAGTGTGAGCGCTGCCAAGTTTGCTGACTGCTGCTCACAAGATAAGAGCTTTTAGTGTTTTGGGCTGGGGCTGTCACAAAAGCCAAAGACTTGTCACTCCTCTGAGCCATGACGAACAGGGGAAGCTCAAATAGCGGCTTGTTGACAGCATTCAGAGGCTGATGAAGACCTGTTAAAAGAAAGAAAAGTTGCATTATTTTTATTTTGATACGCTTTCTTTTAACACTCCAGTTTGCCACATATAAGCCAATATATGCATATGTAGGTTACAGCTTAATTGCCAATTTAGCTGTAAGTAGTTTTCTAATACCTTGTTTTTCTCTGTGCTATTAATGGGGGATTTTAGTTCCTGATCAGCTTTGCGCCTCTTAACCCTTTTGCCACAGCCAAAGCTGCTTTACTTTCCCCAAATAATGCAATATATATTCAGTCTGGTTACAGTTATTTTTTCAGTAGCTGATTGAAACTATCATTGCATGTAAAGGAACATATACCATATGTTCTTCAACACATAAACAGGTCATTATACTGCTATTGTGTTTACTATTCACTTTAATAACACAATAAAATAAAATAATTGTATCCTTTGCTAGGAGAATATATATTATTATAGCAGAAAAGTACCTCTACTACATACGTTATCTTATAAAATGTCTTGTGAAAGTGTGTATGGGTGTCTTGGTATTTACATTATCTAAACCTCTGTGAATTATGTTTTTGGTTCCAGTTGGTTCATTTTGCAAAGTTTCCTGGTTTGTCAGTGATATGCATCCGAATGACTTGTTCCCCATTATCTATATAAGATTATTATGACAATTGAATAAAATGTCTCTCAGTCATTATCAATATTTGACCATACATTCTGTTGACTGCAAGAATGAAACAATTGTTTGTTATGAGAAATGAACACCCATAATAGTATCAAAGATGGGAATAATTATAATAAACCAGTACTGGGTCTCTAAGATGTTTAGCTTCAGATTTATATTCATTTGCAGCCTTATTAAATTGCGATTTGGCCAATTGAATAGGGCTCTATATAAGCACATAGCATATTTTTTTACAGAATTTTTTAGTTAGTGAACTTTGATACAAAAGCAAGGTCTTCGCTAACTAAAAACTTCTGTAAAAGAAATATGCTATGTGCATATATAGAGCCCTATTAAATTGGCTGAATCGCAATTTAATAAGGCTGTAGATTTGTAACTTAAATCATTATCTCCCCATACTTAAAGGGATATGTAAGTTAGCTGGATTATGAATGCATCTGATAGAGGAGAATTAGTAGTGTATGAAACAATTTTTTGCATGAGAATATCCCAAAATAAACATTAATTATCTTACCTTGAAATTATTACAATTTCATAAGTTTTTTAGAATTTGCATGTGATTGGGTAAATCCCTACAAAATCCCACCTGAATTAGCATAACTTAAATTCAAAATCAGGCTAATATGTAAGTGTCCTGTGGGTGTGAACAGCTGGATTTGACTTTTGTGCAAATAACTTTGCAAATAAACTGAACTTTTCTATATAACACATATTTTCATACACTAATAATTCTCCCCTATCAGATGCATTCATAATCTAGCTCACTTGCATATACCTTTAAGCTCTGATATTTTAGCAGAAACAGTGCAGACATTCTCCCTGAACCTAATCTTCCTGGAAGGGTTTATCAAACATCTCAAGAGTCAATTTGCACTAATGTGAGAGGATTAGAAAACCTGATAGTTCTTGTATTATTCTTTTGGGCTGATAAATAAACATTTTATTTTTCTTAAAGCTTTCACCTTAGTACAAATGCAAAATGATTATCTGTGAGGATGTTGGATAAGTATAGGGTCCTTCTTTCCCTAAACTATATCTCAGTCTCTACATGAAGGCTACAAAATCAAATCCCAAGGCAGGTAATCTCAAAATAAATCCAATAAATTTTAGGGTGAAGGGCTTAAATTGACTGATTTTTGGATTCTGATTCACAGGGAAGTCTCTATCCTTTTTATACAAGCTATTTTGATTCCTTCATTTGTGTCTAATTTAGTTAGGCCTTACAGTTCCTATTCTCTAGGAGAGGGTATAGCTGAAACGCAGTCCGTAGATTAATAATTTGCAGCCAAAATCTTGAGTAGATCCAGTGATTATTTTCCAGGGTTTATAGTAAATCTAGAGAACCATAAACAACTTAGTGTTCTTAAAACTCAAACTAAAACTTAACTCTTAGAATACTGCAATACCTTATAAGTATTGTACATATTCTGATACTGTACCTATGCAGATAATCTCCTGTATGTGACTGATAATACTATACAATTATTCTGATATGAGTGCGTCAGGGAAAACTGAACCTTACATGATTGATACATCAGCCAATGAGTTTATTCTTTTGAGATGGAGATTTCCTTTATCATGACCATCTGGAAGAGCTTCACGTGTTCCAAAGCTTCTTCTAAACCAGCTATGTCAATTGTATTGACTTCCTATTGTGCTATTCCTAGGTGGCTAGCAGTCTTTAAAAGTGACAAGAAGTTCATTATCCGAAAGCTCTGGGTTGAATGTACTGGGAAATAGAAAAAAAATGCAGTGGCAATGGTATTAGTCACCTCAACAAAGCCTCATCTCACATAGCACTCAAATGGATTACTCAAAGTAATCTTACATATGAAAACAAGGATTACACCCTGGAACGCGTAGATTAGCAGTGTTATATCCCACTCCACCAATTTACTAATTATTTCCCTCTCACTTATTATTTTAATAGCCGTTGTGTCTAACAGAAACCACAAAGATTGACACTGTGTCAGCAATACTAGTGTCATTATTATTATTGTAAAGTAGCCCTAGTAAAACTTATAAAGTTGTCCCCAGGACCTGCAATCTACTTGAAGACAGACCTATCACCAGAGTTTTATATAGTATTTATTTTTTTTGTTTAAAATCAACTTGTATTAAATACTTTAAATAAGAGAAAAATGACTTGTTTTACAACAATCAGCATATTTGGCTTCTTTCCTCCATTTGTTTTCAGATGTTGCCCCTCCTAAGATGGCCAATCACATCATGAGCCATTGAATGAATAAAAGAGTATTCTACTGATTGATCAATATGTAAATAATATGTTACATATTATGGAAAATTCATTAACATACAAAAATGTGTACAAACCAATAAAAACTTCAACTGAATTCTCTACAACGATCTGTCGTGAGTTCTGGCCTCTTATTAAATATCACGGAAACTGGCTATATATTGTACAAGCCATTTGTTCCTAACATAAGTCATTTTTTCGATAGAATTGTGTAGTATAAATTATTCTTCTGTCTACACATTTACTAAAAATGAATGCTAAATAATGTCATGGTGCAGGAAGTAATTTGTGTACATGAACTTGAATTTCAGAATACAGGCCAACCTTTGAGCACATGGGTACAGTGTAAATGTTTGTTTTTGTAATGGATGTGACATTCCTAGAATATTTGGTGATTGACTATATTCTGCATAGTCACAAAGTACTTGCTGTCGAAGCTTCATGTCATCGGTGCTCTTGGCATGACTTTGGTAATGTACTATATAAGTTTGTAACATTAGCATCAGGGTACATTGAGATCTTGTTTGTCCATGTTTTATTCTGCATGTTGGCTGTTTTAACTGGTTTATCAAGATGTACAATAATACTTTGCTATTCTTTTAATTTAAAAATAAGAATTGTGCAGTAAGGACTGGCGCTGGACAACCCTCCCATGAGCTACATTGTAATCTTGTGAACTCATTCATATAACTGCAAATCACTAATAAGAAGTCATTTATGTTAATGAAATAATAATCAATAATAAGTATATTCATAAAACCTCATGATAAGAATGCTTTTTCGAGAAACATGCAACAGGGAAGATATACCGTACTAAGATAAGGGGAATTGTGTAACTATTGGAGCTGTTACATTGCAGTGAATCAGTCCTATAGAGTCAAGGAATTGGATAGAATCTGCAAGGGTTTGCCAAGACTATCACCGAAGTACATCTGGAAGCTTTATTTACTTTGTACTATGTCCATATTAGTTGACTCTAGGACAGTGCCATCCTTTGTTAACATGTTACACGTACACGTTTATATAATGTGTCCAGTTTTTATATTATAACAATATTTTATTTTTACTGTCCTGTATCTACCAATTATTTTATATATACTGTATATATATATATATATATATATATATATAAATATATATATATATATATATATATATATATATATATATATATATATATATTTTAAACTAATCAGTTAGGACTTGTAGAATTTTATTTTTTGACCTAGGCATTGACGTTTCAGAAATTTGTAAAAATTGTATTGGAGTGTAAAATGATGATTTTGTTTTTTATTTTTCTCATATGCTTCTTACTGTTTAATTCTAGAGCTCGTTCTGGTTTGTCTTCATTTGTACCTGAAACATAAAGCAACATGAAAAAATAACAATATTAAAACAATCCTAACTGCTTTTATCTCATGAAAAAGTAACGCAGAGCTCAAAAATCTAACACAAGCTGCTTATATCAGAATATATTACACTGAGTCATTCTATACACATACAGATTTATTTTATTTAAAAATACATTTTCATTTCCACACATTTTGAACCAGCTCTTGAAATGCATGATACAAAACTTGTGAGTTCCATGTTGTTTTAAAGTTCAGCAAACATTTTTTATATATATAGATAGGTACAAACAGCACCTGCAAATTGCATTACACAGTACTTGTATTCTATGCTCATAGGAAAAGCATGGTCTGTCGTTTGTGTGTATGATTACAGTTAAAGATTTTTACTGATGCAAGGAGCTGCAACCCTTTCTTAGAGAAAACAGAACTGGCCTTTCAGACACTGAGCATATTAACTTGTGAAATATTCCTCAGAATAGCCTAAACTAATCAGATTTGGTGCATCTCCTGTGTTATGTGTGTGTGTTCGCCTTGCTCAGTCGCGTCCAACTCTTCGTGACCTCATGGACCACAACACACCATGCTGATCCACTTGGTATTCATGGCAGAGATACTGGAGTGGGTTGTGAGTTCCTTCTCCAGCGGGCCACAGCATAAGCTCCTGGTATTCCTCGGTGGTCTCCCATGCAAGTACTGATCAAGGCCAACCCTGCTTGGCTTCAGGGTTGTGTGACCTTGGTTCCCTGACTGGAATCAAAACCAAGTCGCAGCGGTGAACAACTGGACCACCAGGGAATCCTTCCCTTGTGTTATATCATGTTTTATTTTTCCTCAGTTTTGCCAGTGGAGCTGATGGTCTAAATGTGCTGCAACATAAAGCACATCATATGTCTTCCTTCTTCTTTCAGTGTTTGAAATCATGTCAAAGTAATCTGTTCTGCAAACAGTTACAATATTTTTTTTTCTGGGGAGATTATTTATTACTAATCTCCTGTACATTCATTTTTTTTTCCCTTTGGCAGGTCAGGAAGTGGTCATACATGCCTCCTGCATGACAGCATTGCTTTGAACTTCTTTAAAGGAGACATTCTGTCTAAACATAAGAGACATAAATGTTATAGTTATTACTACAAGAAGGCTCCGCGATAGAGGAGTAAGTGATGTGAGCAGTAACAGAATTTTGAAGTTAATAAAGTTGTCAAAGATTAGAATTATAGCTTCAGACTAGTTTACAGTAGTAAATAATAATTTAATATAATAGTACATAAATTAAAGCTTTTTTTTTTTCAAAGATGCTTAATCTCATGTTTAATTCTCAAAAGAGCTGTAAATAAACTTCAGGGGTCCCTTGGTAACAAGGTGATAACCATGGAAGGGGAAGGTCCCTGGATATCATTAAAGAAAATGCAATTTTCAGAGTAAGATTTATGGTGTTAAAGGTACATTTAAATTTCCTGGATTATTAATTCAATTGATAGAGGAAAATCAGTTTGAAAATATTTTATGCATGAAAAAATACCAAAATAAACATTATAAAATTTACCCTAAATTTTTCTAAAGCTCTTTGCAAGTTGTTGATTGTGAGAGTTAACACCCCTGAAAATTTCTGCTAAAATCAGCACAAAATTCATAATTTATTTTGGCCAATCACAGGCAGCTATAACTTTGTTTTAATCTGTGAAGCCAGTTTGTGCAGTAAAGCATCATGGGATGTGTAGGTTTTCCCCTGCACAAGGAATCAAGCAGTAGCTCAGACATTATTGTGTAGATTTCTGCATTGTGCTGCAGGTTAGTATAGAGTTAAAAGACATACCCAAATGCAGGGTTTCTATTGGTAGGTACACTGTGCCTATGTAAGGAGCTCTGGGGGTGTGGAATTATTATTTTTTTTTAAATAATATAAATCTATATGTGTATAGAACACTCAATGTAATGCTTGTTTCTGATATCAGCAGCGTGTGTTAGATTAGAAAAAGGTAAAAAAATGGAAACTTAAAAAGTATATTTAAAAGTATTTCTGTTATAAATTTTAGACTTTTTTTATCTTTATGTTTTTCTGCAGTGTTAATGTTTTGTACTTAACATTATATGGAACATTGTAGTCATAACTTGAGCATGCAGATGTAATTGGTCTGTGATCCCTAAAGTCTCCAAGTTTTATGAACTTAAAGCGTGGGTCATAGCTTACTTAGTAACAGATTTCTTTGGGAAGTGAAACATTTATCGGAATCAGGCAGCCTGCGTGCTCAGGAGCAATTAGGAAGTAGGGTTTTTTTTCCAGTTGTGCTGAAAGAGCCAAAAAAGTTTAACATTAAATTTAAAACAGGATTTCAAATAAAGTACATTATAAAACAAGATTATTTCTGCATTTTCCACAAAGATACACAATATGCAAGCTGTCAGCACGCAGGGTAGTGTGTTGCTGAGTACAGATTCCTGAAGGGCCTTTCTGCTGTTACGCCTCAATTGTTGCATCATAAGGCCATTATCAAATGCCACTTATTTGGCACTCTGTCTTAAAGAAGCAGTGTGCAAATGTGTACAAAGGTTCTGGTATCTAGACCAGCCAATAACCTTAAAGGCATTTTTTAGATGCATTATAATTGCAATGTTAGACTGAATTGCACATGCTAAATGAAGCCTTAATCTTGTATAATTATATGGTGTCAATGTTTCAGTAATGTAAATGAATATACAGTATTATATCCAGTATATCTACAGGTTCTTACTATAGAAACTTAAAATCATATATACACAGAAATAGCTGCTAATAGGCTGATTTATTGTCAGCTGTTTTCTCTGTAAATTAAAAGAGCACACCACAGTTAAGATCTCCTAAAAACATGTTGAAATACTTTTTGAATTTTTAAAATATGTAAAAGGACATGGAATGCAAACATTTCCATCATGCATTTAAAAGAACATGTTTTAAACATGATAAAAGTGTATTTTTCTTGAAAAATGATTTAGTAAAATAGGAGGCAGTCTCAATGAAGTAATCTGCACCCAAGCAAATCTTGGTGACTATTGTTCATAAATCAGTTTAGTGAGGATATTTTATCAGTCCACTAGGAAATGAAAACTTGGATATTTCTTTGACTTACTAAAACCTATTTGAATGTTTCTATACATGTGTAATATCTGTTCAATCTCTGTATTGGCGATGCTATTTTTCAAGCTGGGTGCATTACTCAGTTTTGTCAATAGGCTAAATATAATAACATAATAATGTCACTAATGAAAAACATATCAACTTAGTAAATATAGCCTAATAACTTTTCAGTATGTGAGTAAGTAGCCTAAGGTAAAGTATGTGAGTAGATAGCCTAAGGTGTCCCTCTACTTACAGTGCTGGTGATGCAATTAGTATGACTGAGTATCTGACTCTCCTGTGCACATTAGTGAAATAATGAAATCCTGTCCTACACCAGTCAACAATTAGTCTAGGCTAGCCATGCTTAGACCTAGGGAAGATTTTTATGGGCAGTTAACCACAAAGAGATGGTTGTTCATATGATGACAAATGTATTTAAATGTATATAGATGTTTAATGGATTATGAATTCATCTAATAGAGGAGAATCAGTAGTGTATGTAAACATTTGTGTGCATGAAAAATTCCAAAATAAACATTAATAAACTTACCCCAAAGTTTGCAAATTTCTTCAGTTTTCTAACAGTTGATTTTGAGAATGAATCACCCTGAAAACCCAGGCCTAATTAGCTTTA
The DNA here is from genome assembly GCA_027410445.1 of Discoglossus pictus. Taxonomy (NCBI): domain Eukaryota; kingdom Metazoa; phylum Chordata; class Amphibia; order Anura; family Alytidae; genus Discoglossus; species Discoglossus pictus. The sequence goes on from CM050166.1 coordinate 166,768,700, forward strand.
AATTCATAATTCATTTTGGCCAAATAGAGGCAGCTACAACATTGTTGCAATGTCTGGGGATCAGTCTCCGTAGCAAAGCTTCATGGGATGTGTAGTTTTTTTTTTATCCTATTACAAGGAAGCAAGATGCAGCTTCAGGCAGTGCTACTCTGGGTCTCTGCATTGTGCTGCTGGTGGCTTGAAGGTCAGTATATGGTTAACAAACATGAATGCAGTATTTCTATTGGTAGGTATCAGATGCCTATGTAGGCAGCTCTGGGGGCGTGGAAATATTTTTAAAAAATAAATCTGTATGTGTATAGAATTAATCCTTGTAATGTATGTTTCTGATATAAGCAGCATGTGTTAGATATATTTCACTATATGGACGTTTCCCTGTTTATAACTTCTTCTAATCTTTGTGCTGATAATACTATCTATGTACATGCGTCTGAGGAAATATGTATGTGGCAGGCCAGGGAAACTGATTCAACAAGTGGAAGGATAGGTAGTGATAAAGGGGTTGGACTGTACGTGAATGAACCTGTGGGAGCAATAACACTAAATACATCTCTGACTAATCACTAGCTTTATTGTAAGATGCAGCCACCAAAGATGTCTGCTTGTAACTGTTTATCTCCTGGAGTGCTGTGGAGTGCTATATGTTATATATTGTTTCTTGGCTGTTGGTTGTCCTGTTCTATTCACACTATGGGGATCACACTTCATGTTTCCATGACAGGTGCAGTATTTATAACTTTGTTTACAGCCACACGTCTTACAGTTATCTTACAAAGGAGTAGGTCCCAGGATTTGGACTGCATTCCCTTGAAGAAGTACCTACCTCAACCTAAAGTTTTATGTACATATCTGATTATGAAAGGATATAACTATTGCAGGAAGGACTTATTGTTACTTTGAGGACACGTTCTAAAAAAAGTGTGTCTGGAATGTGTACTGTACATAACATCGTTACATAGTACTTGAGGTTGAAAAAGGACATTTAGTCTATCAAGTTCAACCTTTTAGATCTCCTCTGATACTTTTAATTATTGAATTGTTAATTGATCCAGAGGGAGGAAAAGAAAAAACTCCATTGAAAAATTGCCAATTGTCTCATAAAGTGAAATAAAAATTATTTCTTGACCCTCAAATTCTAGAAATCTGACTACTCCCTGGATCAATACCCATCCTCCGCATAAAACCAGTATGTTTTAAAATTTTACCAGCCCCTATCAAAGTTATCTATTGAATCTGCTGTCGCAAACATATGGCAAAGAGATCCACAGTCTGACTGCTCTTACTGTGTTGAAATGCTGCTTTTGTTGGTATATCTAAGTTTCCCTGTTTTTACCTAAGACCTGTTTTAGTCAATTTACATTACTCCTGATGGGAACTTTGGTACTAGTTGTTTTCGCCACTCGTCGTGCCTTCTGGAACCAATTAACGATGAGTACCAAGGTACCACTCTATTCCTTTGAGGTGGAAGATTTTTTTTTTTCTAACCTCAAGTGATGTCCTCTTGTCAGATGAAAACCTCTTGGCACAAAAAGTTCCCCAGACAAATTCTTATATTAAGTCTGGATGTATTTATATATGGTAATAATACCCCTCAAACACTTTTTCTAGAGAGAAAAAGTTTAGTTTGGTTAGTCTGTCGTCATTGCCCTTATTAGTTTTTGTTGCCATTCTCTGTACCTTTTCCATCTCTAAATGCCCTTTTTTAAGTGGTGCCCAAAATACATGGTTTGCAACTTAATTTTGTGGCCTATTTTTAATAGCAAATATCAATGAGGAAAGAACAGGTTGTACTCGAGGTCCAGGATCATGACAGATTTCCTGTTTGAGTTCAGGTGGATTAATTGGTGTCTCAGTCTTTTTGAATTATTTACCTGTGCTGGCTCCAGCACCTTGAGATGGACAAGCCTGTAAAGGAAGGATGGCAACTCTGTGGCTAGACAGTGTATCAGAACATGATGTGATCTATGATTCTCTAGTCTAGAACTAAAACCCTTCGTATATGTTCCATACTACAAAGCAAGTACACTGCCAACATTTGACTAACAATACCATTGTTCCTGAAATTACACATGTAAATCTTTACAGTCAAGCAATTTTCGAGGTATATATATATATATATATATATATATATATATATATATATATATATATATATATATAATTAATATAATTTCTGTGCTTAATTAAATCATTTTTCTAACATTCTGACATCATGTAAGACTATAGCACTTCTTAACTGTGCAGAATTTAGCAAGAAAATCATGTTCTTCATATATGCATTTGTCATATCGGCAGTGCTAATAGCTTTGTACAAATTGAGGCAACATTTCTTCTGCGGTATCAGTGCTTCTTATAGCTCACCACTCAGTTTTGAAGTGCAGCAGTATCACTGGAGATTGCATGCACTGCTATATGTTTTCCTAGACATCTTACTCTTTTTCTTTTGTTTAGTCTCTTTAAGGCTAAGAAATATAATTGTGGCTCTTCACATATGTAACTGTTGACAGAAGGTAACCAAGGAAGTATGAGTCTCTGGTAGGAGTAAGAAGCAGCTGGTGCTCAGGGGCCCAGATAGTCTGAAGAAATAGCAGCAGCAAAGAAGTTAATCAGCCTTTAATGGCGACAGATGGATCAATAAACCAATACATCTTGTTCTGTTCATGCCCCAAGTCAACCAAAGTATTGACTCTGTACATTCATAAAAACAGCTCACCAACAATAAAATTAACCTATTAGTAACGCAGCTAGCAAATTAACTCTTTAACTTTGCTGTAATGGAAAATTGTGTTTTGCTTTTGTAACTACTTAAAAGATGTTGAAAAGTTGTTGTAAAGAACAGTGGTGCATTCCTGCCTAGGCTATGGGGCCAAGGCCTAGGGAGCACATTTTAAGGAGCAGGAGGTTGTCTCTGGTTGCCAGTGCATACCCATGAAAAAGTTTAAGTAAGCATAACTGACATTTTATTACATATTTTTTATATACATAAACACACATCATTTTATTAATATATCTGTTTTTACAAATTGAAACCTTCCAAATAGTCCCTACAAAGTTCCTCCCCCTGAAATTCATGCACGCAGTGTATATTTTGGTACAAGATATAACATGTTGTTGAAATTCTGCTGAGACAGTTTGTGATAGGCTAGTATATCTAGTTCTATAGAGACACTGTGTGCATGAGATACAGGTGGTAGACCTATGCAGGGACTGTTTGGGAGGTTGAAGAGCTTTAAGTACTTGCTAATAAAACAAGGCTTTGCTATGCAAATAAATACTTTGTAGAAGTAATTAATTTAAAAAGCAGGCAACCTTCCTTGTCCCCTTAACTCATAAGTAAGTGACACTTTTCATATCCTAGTCTAACACTAGTATTTTGTTAATTAATACCAAGTGTTGTGTGCATTCTTTTGACTCACTACACGAGTGACATATAATTACGAGTCCTGTTGGCGTCAGTCTCATGCTATGTCTCCATGGACATCTTATATTTTCAAAACAAAGGGAAGATTTTGCAGACTCTCTCAGATACTACCCTGGTGATATCTGCAGCACAACATTATAGTAATCTGTGTTTTTCATACCATGCATTATGTTCACTGTAAAATCAAATGTAAAGTCACTCACACACGTGTAGTATGGAGCTATCATTGTTGGACTCTTAGGGCCTCATTCAATTGCACTTTGGCCAATTGAATAGGCCTCTAAATAAGCACATAACATATTTTTTTTAAATAAGTTTTTAGTTAGTAAGCATCTATCCAAAAGCAAGGTTTTCACGAACTAAAAACTTCTTTAAAAAAAATATGCTATGTGCTTATTTAGAGGCCTATTCAATTGGCCAAATCACAATTGAATGAGGCCCTTAGAATGTACTTGTTTCCACAAGAGGGCCACAGATTACAGAAGTTGATCCTGTATCTGCTGCAGCAGTCAGCTTGTACTCCTGGGAAACCAGAAAAACCAAAAATACTGGGATAATTCAGAGAAATTACGTTGATCCATCATCCCCTAAAAAATATTAAACGAAAGATGGCTTTGGGATCCCATCCCATCTGGTGTAGAGGTAGCTTAAGGATCTCCATATCTTTCAATCACAGTAAGACCTTTAAAAAACCATTCACCATTACAATATAATAATACAGAGTGATCTCTTAATGATATTGTATATCATGGGGGGTTTGTATGATGCCTCTGGGTTTGCTGAGAATAAAATATCGCAGTGTAAAAATATTTTGTGTAGTGTTTTAAACTTTTATTTTCCCACGTTCTTGAGTTCCTCCCATCTTTGTACACATGTAAAGAAACACAGCATATATTCCCAAACTCTACTAGGAATGCTGTTCAGTAAAAAGGCAGGTGCTGGGAAGCCACACATTGGAGAACATGAGAAGAGCTTCAGCTTAAGAGTGGTCAAAATCCAACAAATTTCAATGTGCAATTTCTCCCATAAGATCAACTTACTTTTAATCAGAAAAAAATGAAAAAGTTGTTTGTGCTGGTATTTACTACTTAAATTATGACTACAAAACCATTACATGGGCCCTTTAAAACCAGCATTTTTAAAAGATATGAGTTACAGGTTCCTTTAATTGATAACACATTCATTACAAGCAATGTGTGCCAAGAGTTTACAATGCTGTTAATAATGACCTTCCCGATTCATTCATGGGTTTGATCTGAATTGCTGCTCTTCTCCTTACAGAGCTCTTGAGGAGCCTTGGGGAGATATTTATTACCAAGGTGCAATTTGCTCAGAATCGTTTAGGGAAAATGTGCGAGCATCAGATTGTGACAGGAGCATATGTTCCCAGCTCTTTCATCTTGTCGCAGTACCATTAGTGAGAAAGAGTTAATAACAGCTAGATCTGGTATGGTTATGAAAAGTAAAATATTACCAAGAAATATGGTATTTGCCAAATGTAAAAATATCCTGGAATATTCCTGGCTCTCAATTAGTTTCCCTGTCTTTGGCTTCTACTGATTTCTGTATGATTCTTTAATCTTTTATAGATAATTTTGCCACTTAAGGTTATGTGTTCTGCTTTCTTAAAATTACTGGGCAGATTCACTAAACATTGCAGGGGGTGTGAATGAGGTGCAAAGCTGTCTAAAAATAAGTTAACAAACTTATTCCTGCTCAGAGTTCCAAGAAATAAAGTTATTGCACTGCACTCTGGGAAACTTGACAGGGACATGCAAATGAGTCCACACTGCATTTTTCACTCTATAATCCAATATCACTTTATACATGGCCCCCTTCAACATACAACTGCTGCATTACACAGCTTTGAAGCAGAGCATTGGATGGATTTTGCAAAAGTTAGGAGAACTACCCACAGACAGCTGTTTTGAGCTTAAATGAATCTCATCAGTGCGGGCGTGGTATCGATTTTGTGGGAAGGCTGTTAACCACAACATTATTTAAGATCACTTACTCATTTATTTTATTTCTAATGTGCCTATTTACATATACAACCCTTGGTATAGATATGGGGCCTCATTCTATTATCGGCCGTAGGAGATGCGGGGCCGCAAGGACCGGCCGCAAGCTATTCTGCTATTCTATTCCCCTCCGGCCGGGGATTCCGGCAGGCTTGCGGCCGGCGCCTTGCTATCTCTTGCGGCCGCTCGCGCCGGAGGAAAGCCTTTGATCTAAAACGTCCGCAAGAGTTTCGGCCGCAAGAAAGCCTGGTTGCTATTCTATTGCTCCGGGAACCCTCTCTGCAAGGCTAAAAGCGAGCCGCAGCTTACTTGCAGCAAAAAGGTCCCGCTAGCACTAATTAAGCACATAATATAGCCCAAATAAAGCCATCCTGCACTCTGAGGAGACTATAAAGTGATTGTAGGTGTTAGCAGAAATAGCACAACATTCCCCTATACTCAAATCCGTAAATATTTTTTTTTTTTTATATATGTCAAATATCCATGTAAAAAGTCCAGAGTGCTTGGAGCACCTCAGACCCGCCCACGCTGCGGCCGGAAAATAAACAGTTAATGTAAACTCGGGTTTGGGCTGATGTGCAAGCTTGAGAGGGGGTAACTATTAATCCTCATGTCCCCCAATATGATCCCTAGCATTTACAGAGCTTTACAGTGCCGTCTTGAATTTATTTTTGTGTTTAAAGATTTCTGAGCTTACGGCCGGTTCCAAGATATACTGGCCGGCCGTAAGGGGGGATCCTTATAGATAACGGAACCCCCGCAAGGAATCGCAGCCTTGCGGACGTTTTACGGCCGATAATAGAATGAGGCCCATGGTGTGTAGTTTTTCCAACCTCTGATTTATAGTGACTTCACAAGGGATCAAGACAGTTCAAACCAATAACTTACCTTGGTAGTTCTACAGAAATGATACAATTGATGATATAAGCTTATCAGCTGTAAAGAAGCATGTGGCATCCTTGATATCATTAATCACTAGTGTCAGTGGAAAGAAATTAATATAATAGTGTATATACATAGTTATCATGTACAGTTGTGAACATCCCTACTTTTGGGACACTCTAGATGATCATATTAAATAAAACATTTACTGGATTTTAATGTTTAGTCTTGATCTATGTCTTGGCTATGTATATAGTATATTGATTCTACAACTATATAACTGACCTTTCACCCCTGACTCACTACAGCTTTTATTGGGAAACTTTCATAAGTTCCTCTTTTACAAGTGCCTTTATGATGCATATTGTTCTTTCTTTGAGCCATCTGCATGACTCCATACTGGGGTGTCATCATTTTATTAATTCAACTTTGATGGCCCTTTGATACTATTATTCTAACCATTTCAGGACTTTAGAACTTGGATGCCAATTCTATTCTAAAGCATCACTCACTCTTAGGCCCTCATTCAATTGCAATTTGGCCAATTGAATAGGGCTCTAAATAAGCACATAACATATTTTTTTAAAATAAGTTTTTAGTTAGTAAGCATCTATCCAAAAGCAAGATTTTCACTAACCAGAAACTTCTTTAAAAAAAATATGCTGTGTGCTTATTTAGAGGGCTATTCAATTGGCCAAATCGCAATTGAATGAGGCCCTTAGTGTGGATATGTTAGTTTTCCTTAAAGAACCACTGTATGCTGAAAAAAATCATGCTAGTGTATGGAGGCATCCATGATACTTTTAAAGTCTGTTTTTGTGAGAGGGTTTGTAGGTTCTGCAGGAGAGGGTTTACCGAAAGGGGTTGACAAATGTGAAACTTAGGAGCCAACCAAACGCCTTGAAATGGATTATATATAGAAATATGTATAATAACTAAAAACATAGAAGCCAGAAGTAATATTTTAGGAGCTGTTGGTATTTGCCAAGCTCTGATTTACCTTTCAAGAATGTATGGGAGAAAGTAGTAGGTATCAAGAATACAAGCTCCAATGGAGTAATGGCTTTTCAAACCTCTTCCTCCACCGGTTTCCCAACACCCGTGCCCACTTGTCAATAGATAAGAACATGAGCCAAGACTCTGCTGCAGACAAGATAGAACTTTATATAGACAAGCAAGTGACAAATTCGCTATTATAAATTTAAGAAGGCATATTTTAAACAGTACAGGAGATTCTTCTTCCCATGAAAAAGGAGCGCAACCAATGATAATTATTTTTTTTAGCAATACCCAATTCAACCAGTAGAGGGAACAACTGATGTTTCCATAGAGTGCTATAACTGGACTGGTGCAGTGTTCTGACACCCCAATTTGAGATTAGGTGGTCCTAATTTTGCAGCAACAAAGTGTACAAACACCGAAATCTCAGCTAATGTTGAAGCTAAAGAAAAATCATCCGTGCACTTTTTTTTCACATAATCACAGTGATTGTCAGACATTAAATGCACTTGCAATTGGAAAGCAACATAACAGAACCTATATAATACTAGCTATGGTAGCAGATAACTCATATATCTGCCATATTTATCAACCTGTATCTAAAGGGACATTGATAACCTAGCAGCTATATAGGCAGAGCTAACATCTTTGCACTCAACAGGACCAATCAGCTTTTATTATATTACTGACTAGAGAAAAGCAACTGTTTCAGAGGAAATAACGGTGCCAGGAATTTGTTAGATAAATTATTTAAAAATCACACAAAGGTATTTTAAACGAATACAAGCACAAGGATTTGATATTCTTTGAATATAATCATATACTATTCTTTAAATAGCTTTTTAAATAAAAAGAAACATTGAATGGAAAGTAACGTATAAAAGCTCACATAACATGGGTTCACTGGCTTTCTTTCCAAAGACAAGGTTTATGTATTTATGTCATTGTCCGCTTAGGGCTTTTGTGTTGTAAACTGCAAGTATGCAAAGCCGTTATTCTTTTGTAAGGAAAAGCTATTGTTCCATTTCCTACTGTAAAGAGAAATCCAACACTATGGTATGTAGGAGAACGGCACACGAGAATACATTCTTGGAGTGCCGCGTTTAAAAGAACAGACACTGCAAAGTAAAATAAAAAGGACTAAACAAAAAATATATCTTGATTAAAAAATTGCAAATCAGCAATGGAAAGATAGTACATAGAACATGTCTGTCCTTTTTGTGCCTTCAAAGCCTGGGGCCCACATCAAAAAATATAAAAACAAACTAATCTGGCATAAAAAAATCTTAAAACAAATGTGCTCAAACTTTTTTGTAATTAGTTAAAAACCTAGGAAAAGAAGAAAATGTAAAAGTCATAATCATGGTGTCTCCTAACTATTAACTCTCCAGTCTCACTAGTCTCACCACCTACCTGGACCATTTTGTTGAGGAGCATTGTTGGGGTTTAATTCTATTAATTGTTGGTGTTTTTTTAGGTCGTTTTCAAACCTAAAAAGCTGCAAACATGAAAACCGAACTTTAATACACTCTCCAACACCACTAAGTGGTGTAAAGACAGGTCCATCATACAAGACACCTACCTTACCGTGGTGTGGGGCAGTAGTCTACATTATGGTTTTATTTAATGCAACTCTAGGGTCTTGTTTTATGTTAGAGCTTACCATCTGTTATGCATTTGTTTTACTGTATAGTTCATTGATTGGAAGTAGACCTCCTTAAAGAAATAGTTAAAGACCCCTGTTCAAACCTTATTGAATTAAATGTTTTTTTCCCCAGAAGTGTTCAGCCATAGAGGAGTTAAGAGACGTCTTGTACATAGCAGGCTATTGACATTGCATTGCAGCTGCTGGGTGGGGTGTTGTGGTTTTAAGAGAAGTATCCCAAGCAAGTTTCTACATGCTTGTGTGGACTGCAAGAATAGCAAATAGCAGAAGGGGTGACTTACAGTTTGTCCAGCAACCAGTTTTGAAGTATGCAGCATTTTTCTACTTAATCCAGTATTTTTCAATGGTAACACAGTTTTTAATTTTTATTTTTTTAAATTAAAAAATTGCCTTTCTTCTAATATTTTCAGCATTTTCTAAATTTCTTTATGACTCCTAAACTCTTTTTTTTTTTCTTTTTTTTTTCTTTTTTCTTCTTTAATAAACACTTTCTCACCTGAGATGAAATAAGGCAAGAAGGGCTGTTTTTCCCCATAGGAAATAGTGTTGTAAATCAGGAGATAAAGTGAGGTGCACTTAAGGTGCCTATTAAATTCCCCTACTTGTAAACTGGTTATATTTCCATAAGTCCTATTCAAAGCTTTGGCTTTTTGAGTTGTCACATTTGGGTTGAAGCAATTAAAATGTTGTTTGCATTCAAGGTCTCATACCACCTGTTGAAACCAAAAGTAGAACCAAAATGGCAGCTTTTATCAAAGCATACATTAATGGCTGTATTTACACTATGTCTTAGACATTTTACACACTAACAAGTGTAGTTCTTAAAGAGTACTGGATATATAGGACTACAGTGGTCTTTCAATAAATATAATATCACAATTAGGATACACTGATGTTAGGAATATCTGTGTTTTAAGAGTTTTGTCTCAGTAAGATGTGCAGGTTTTTTTTTAGAAATATACAGTATTATTTCACATTGGGGTTCTAATTTAAAAAAAAAAAATTGATTGCAGATGTCCTGTTCATTTTTTCAAGAAGGAGTTCATCCATTGCTGTTTACGAAGCCATTGATTTAAAAAAATCCCCACTTACTGAAGCTTATTCGTTCAGTTTCAGACAAGGCTGAAGAATCAACAGCATGAATGATGATTTCAAGTACTAGGCAATTATCCTGTTGTGTAATGAATTGTTGCATGGACCAATTAAATATTTGTAACACTAATCCAAATGTAAAGCTGGTTTTTGTGCAGTACTTACTGAGCACTGCAGTGTTATACTAAATACAATCAACGTAGCCATGCTAATGTTCTCTTATAATTAGAACTTTTTCTAGAGTCATACATTTTATTTTATTTTGTGGCATTGCAGATGCATTGCATAAAATGTTTTTTATAAGCACATTAAATTGCATTGCAGGATTATATAGTTTTTTTTTTTTTTTTAGAAGTGCAGGAATACCCAGTTTAGCGATGCAAATGCATTCCTGCATGCAGAAGCGCTAGATGAATCAGCGCTAAACGGGGCATTCTAATGCCATAGTGCTCAAAGAGCGCTATGGCGAATCTGAGTGTGTTAAATCAGGGATTTAAAGGGCTTTAAATGCTATTTGGCACCAAACATCGTGAGATTTAGCATTATGCAGGAATACGCAGGGGAAAGAGTGCTATTGAGAATCAGTGGTCATCGGTTTAGTGTTACGCAGGGTTTAACTTTAATTACAAATAACTGTATAGAACCTTACGCCAATACTTCATACTTAGCTACTGGACACATATTTATTTGTTTTCTATGAGTTTATTACAATTTTCCAGATTCAAGTCACAGTAGGCCATGTTGCCAGTAATTTATAGTATTAGGGAATAAACCCATTTTTTTGTATTTATTTCACATTTATGTGTGCATACTCAGGCTCAGACTTACATATCTGGTACCCCTAGTCACAAACTCCTTAGCTGCGCATGCGCGCATGTGCATCCTTGTTTCCCCACCACCATGTTGCTGCACCAATGGCTGTGGGTCTAAGAAATCAATTCTGCTACACTAATTCTAACATATATAGATCAGGTTGGTCATTTATATAGGCCATAACTAAATATGTATGTTAGATTTTATATGCAGCTTAGGCAGCTGCCTTATTTTCCTGTTGTGGAGCAGCTTCTCAGTGGATTTAGAGTAGGGATGGGCAAGTTCGATCCTGGATGGCTACACACAAGCTCGGATTTGAATATATTCTTTCTGTGCAGAGGTGCACACCAGGGATATCATCAAATCCAGGCAGGTGTTGCCCTCCAGAACAAAACTTGCCCACCCCTGGTTTTCGAGGATATAAAAATCCTTTTCGATACTGTGATGTTGATTGCAAAAAGTTACTGATAAACAAATTTAGTGAAAACTAAGGATGCCGCAGAAGTGCCGCTGTTTTTTTTCCTGCATCATGCCTGAAAAAGCTTTTTGAATCTAGCCTTTTACACTTATATGGCCTTGCCATCTTGCCATACTCTTTTAGTATAGCAGTATGCATGAAATTTTTTCAAATGCTGGGGAGATTTTTTAACATAGCAGAAATAAACTGTTTATTATTGTGTTTCCAGGGTAGTTTCTCACATTCCAGAATACTCATTGAAAGAATAAGACTCCTCTGTCAGCATATTTGTGGGGTCTATAAACATGATGGACATTCTTTCCTTTTAGTCACAACAGCCCATCCTTGAGTGTATACAGTCTAGTTCTCTCTTGCAGTGTCGGCATGTTTAGTTTGTGTAGTTGCGCAAGATAGTGGTGAGAAAATTGGTCTCATGCCGAGATTTTTTTCGTGTAAGAACAGTGACTAAACAAACACATTGTTTTAAAAGTTGGAATTCAAAATCGTGCACTCAGGCGTCAGCAGAACTTACTGCATGCTAATTAGAGTTGGGTGGCTACCCTGCTTAAAATTGTATCCGGTCCAAAACCCAATTTTCCCTTTAAGGGATACGTTAATCCCATCTTTTCAGAATACTATTGCGAAGAGCTACAGTTGCTAATGGCAACATGTTCTTCGAAAAAATACAGCCTTTCATTTATTAACAAATATATGTCATTATTCATATATTGTTGAATTTAACCCTCTAATTGGCAACTAAAAAACAGAAATTCCACTTAATAGTACCAAATAATTTTTAAATTTTTTAAAATAAAAAATGTATAAAATAGTTTTCTACTATAAGTATATGTATGTATATAATTGTGTATGTATGTGTGTGTATATATATTTTTCATATATGTATTTTCTTACTTTTTTATCCCCATGGTTCAGCCCTCCTTAACAATCGCAAGCACTACCCAAATATCTCCTGCACATCTTTTAGCCCTCCTCTGTACATTCCCCAGCCCTATCTGCACCTCTCCTAGGAGGAGCTAAACTGCTATTGACTAGTTAACTCATCACTGCTGGTGGAACAGTGGGAAGGTTAAGTTTCTTTTTCAACAGTGAGGTGTCTTATAGACTAATGCTATTCAGCCATATTAAATTAGCTCAACATGTAAAACCCTAGGCCGTAATGTAGCCCGCAAAACTACCGGCTATTAAATTGTCCCTGTAAAGCAATTGTCCCTACCGATCTGCGGTTTTGGAGCGAAAAAAGACTACGGGACGTGGAACGAGGAACTTTGCGGCCGCAGATCCTTTGTTCTGTCAAGCCTGTAATTGCTAAGTTGCAATTTAGCTACTAAATTGCAACAAATTCACTGGCGTTCAACCCTGTAAAACGCAAATGGAGCCAAGAAGCCAACGGGTACCAGAAAGGACTGGCAAGGGGGATAAAGTCCAATCTGTAGCACATTAAATGCAAATATACACACACTACTGTACTTATGAAAAGGGAAAATTATGTTAGGTATTGAAATAAATAGCACAACAGTCTGAAGCTCGCAAATTGGCAATATAAAATATTTGTTATTATGTTCAATTTCCGTGTTATATCGATCCCGGCAATCAATGTGTTAATTCATATAATGGAACCCGCATGGACTTGAATATCATATTTATGGCTTTATGAATATTTCATTTTTTCTGGAATGTGGGTCTGATCGTAACTCAAATGGTTTACGGGTTTGCGTCTCAAGCCCGTAATTTGCGCACTGCTTGAATTTAAAAGCTCTGTAACTCGGCCAAATTTCAAGACAGCTTACAGGCTTCTAATTTATTGGGCGGATTATATTCAGTCCCATTAAATCACTAATAATAAGGATGTTCACATTCCAGCTGAAGCAGCTGCATGGTCCTTTGCTTTCACAGTCCAGATAAACAGTCACAAACGGTTGCTCTCAATATAGGATAATTGTATGTAGTAGTTCATAGATTTAACATTGCCATTTGTACTTTCTAACAATATGTTTCCCATTGTGTATATTAGAGCATTACTGTGGTCTTATTTATAACAAGAGGATCTTTTAATTATGCACTGCTCCTCCTCCCTATTGCCGAATAACTGTAGTTGCCGGTTAATCGTGTCTAATTTAAGGGTCTAAATGACCCTTAAACCCCCTAAAACCCCTCCTTAAAAAGGCATTAGTACATAAACTTGGCCATTTAGGGTCCAAAAAAACCAATTAGAAAATAAGTTAGCATTTCCAGTCTTGAACTGCCGGATAGTGCCGGTTATGCCGGTTTAGCGGGAGCTTTTTTTAAATAGAGAAGTGATGCCGGTTGCTTGAGAGTGCCAGTTGCTTAGGTGAACCAGGAGTTTACTGTATTTAATTATTGATAATAGCAATATTGATTCTTAAATTATTTTCAAAGATTAGCATTTCAGCCTCCGGTTGAATTGTTTGCTTTCACCCTTAAACGATCACCAAGAGGAAAGGGAGTGTTTAGCTAAGAATGCTTCCTTGAGACAGTTTGGCTTTAATTTGAAGCTTAGCTAGCTTGGGACTACAGTCTATGATCCGCCTCCTGTGGAACTTTCGGCTTATATAAAATGACAGTGACCCTGTTTTTTTACCATAGAGAAATGTGAATAATTGGTCAACCCTTTAATGAGATTCAAGTAAGGGGAAATGTTTTGCACTGATTATGCCAAAACTGCTGCTCCTCCGATAGTGGAATTTATTTTTGAAACCATGTTCAATAGCACTAAATAGAACAAGTTATAACGTTAACATATGAGAAACATGAAAAAATAAAACTCAAGCCCAGTATTTTCAGCAGTGATGGGCAACCAGTTCCTCTTGAAGGGCCTATTTGTGCCCCCTGAGTCCTTAAAATACCTCACAGTGCTTTAAACCATTTTATTTTACCAAGAGCAAAATGGCAGAATTGCTGGAGGAGAGCAATAGAGGTATAGATAATGAGAAGATGCATTTGTTAATTTTAGAGAAATATAATGTACTATGTATTGTTGAAGAGGGGCATGCTCTCCACTCAAGAGAACAAGCTGGGGGTGCATGGGAAATGCTAGAGGGCCACATGCGCTCCATGGACCACCTGGTTGTCCAGTACTGGTCTAGACTTTGTGTGTTAGAGATAAAAGAGAGGCAACTGCATGATGAGGTATTTTTCAGTAGGCACGATCCACAGAAATGAGGCACTCAGGAATGAAGCTTTAAGCTTCTCTGAATAGATTCACTTTCAGAGAGTTTAGGAGAGAGTCTGACATGGGGAGGTAGAGAATGCCATAAGGTAGGGGCAGCTTTGGAGATATTCTTTACACCGGAGCAAGAGAAGATGATTGGTTCATCCCCAAACCATTTCACTTTGGCGTTAAGTAAATTTGTTTTCCACCATCTATCTATGTTTAAAAGAATGTATAGTTTTCCTCTTTAAAAAGTCATAAATATACAACATGGTTAATATTCTGACTGATTGGAACATTTTTTTTTATATCCGTTTCATTGTAATGGAAATCAAGGATAATGACCTGTTAGAGCTTTTATACAGTAGCAAGCTCTAGCATGTACTTTTTTCCTTTCAGTTAAAATAATAAAGAGAAAGTTGTCTGATATAATTCAGTCTTGGCACTTAATTATCACTAAGAAACTATGATCGCTCTTTCATAAGCTCACCTCTGAATTTCTTTTGAATGCGTGCATTGTGTGAAAGCCAGTGCAATGCATAAGTAACACTTGTAGCTGAGAATAACTTGATTTTTTTATTTATCTTTTTACTATTTAAGCAAGTTAAAATGCAGAGGAAATACATACCATACCAGTTTTATATAATACATTAGTGCTAATAACATACAAAAGGAGTATTTAAAAGGAGAAGTTTCACTTCAAACACAAGTTGCTCTCATATGAAAGAGTTCACTTATACAAGTTCAAATATGTGTAAAAGTTTTAAAACGTGCCTTTTAATACTTCAAGACTTCTGTATGTTAGGTAAGATGAGCTTCTGAGGAACGCAAAACATGAATGTACTTGCTACAGCTTAGAACTCAGCTGCAATCTGATTGGCTCTTGAACAGACTCTTGAACTTTTCATCCAATCAGCTCAGCTCGCAAAAAGGAAATTTAAAATGGCATCTGCCTTTTCCACAAATATGGAGGAGTAACTACAATTTAGACAAGTTTCATAACATGTACATAGTTAATATTCTTTGTAAGTGATATTTAATATAAAAGGATCATCATTTTAGGTGGAACTTGCCCTTGCACTTGGTGTTCAAAGATTTTCTTGTAGTATGTGTCCTTATTATACAGTTCTCTATTAAAAATCAGGAAATGCTTGTATGTAGCTTTTTTTTGTTTAGCTTCCTCAAATACTGTGAAAAACAAGACTGGTTTCTATGGTAACCTCTGTTTGAGTATATTAGTGGCATTTCCTGCCTTTCATACACTGCTCAATCCAGGGGCTCTGTAAAGTTTATGTCAATTTTATGATTCCTATTATGACTAAACAATCAAACAGCCTTGTAATACTGCTGAGTGATTTTGCTTCATATTTTTCCAGTTTCTGATTTAGTTATCATTACCATTTGCTTGTTTTATGTCTGCTTCAGTTGCAGATTTAGGTACTGTGCTGCCCTAGGCCTACCTAAGTGAAGCACGCCTTCTTCCCATCACCCACACTATTAGAGCAGAATTAAAATATATTTGTTACCCATCAAACAATAGATGAAAGTATTGTTTCAATTATTTATGTATATATTTAAAGAGCGAGAGAAATAACATCCCTTTCCTCCATCCCGTTCTTCCTCACTCTCCTACATCCATCTTTCTCCTCCCTCTCTCCTCCATCTGCTTCTTCTCCCCCTCCATCACTTTCTCTTCCATGCATCACTCCATCTTTCGTCTCACTCCCTCCTTCCTCCCTCACTCACCTCCATCCATCTTTCTCCTTCTCTCCTCTATCTGCTTTTTCTCCCTCTTCTATCTTCATTTCTCCTCCATGCATCCGTCCCTCTCTCTTCCCCTTCCATTCCTTCCTGCTTCATCCCTCGTTCCTTTTACTCTGTCCTTTCTCCAATTCTCTTTTTTCACTGTTCATCCTTCATTCTCATTATGCCTCTCTCTTCTCCATATTGCTCTTTTCCTCAATAATAATTTGCATAAATACTTGGAGAATGAAAGCACTGACGGTGCCAAATGAGACTTCTGCAGACTACATGGAGGTTTCACATGGCATCACATGACTTGCACCAGTATTCCCTGGAGACTACTGCAGCATTCGGCACATCATTGTTGAAGGGAGTGGGGAGAGAGCAAGGATCGCAGGAGTTTGGGTTGACTGGCCACAGCAGGGGTTGGAGAGTGCAGGGAGGGGACTTTCGGAGAGCAGATGAGGGGTCCTAGAGGGAGTTCACAGTAGTGGGGTGGTTGGGATAAAAGATAACGGCATGCAAGGAAGAGGTGAGAGAGAGAGACCTAAGGCTTAATGGAAGAAAAGGGAATAAGAGTGGGCGTCACAGGGGATTTTGCCCCACCAAATGGTGCTTGCCTAGGCCTGGGCCTCATATGCTTAGGCCTAAACATACATTCAAACAGTGTTACAAAGAATAACATATACATTTAACAAAAGTAATCATTACAGGCATTGAGTTGAAAAGCATAATAGACATATTGTTAAGTAGAGAGTTATTTTATTACCTTTATTATAGCAAATAGAAAGTGCAGTTTTTTGTGTATTTATGTAAAAGAAAAAACTTCACAACACTGAGCGGTTTTGGAGGGCTTAGGGGTGGGGTCTTTAATATATGTGAAAGACATCTGATTATGAATGGAAATTATCAGATGATTTTAAGTTAGTATCACTTACAGCCCCCTGCCAGCTGGTATCTGCAGCATGCTTGGCACAGGAGGACCACACATAGCGAGCTAGGCAGCCAGAGGGTTAAATCAACAAGTGGACTGTCCTGCTTTATAAAAGCAAGCTGCATGTGGCTGAGAACATTACATTAAACTTGATTTCTATGTCTCACTATATCAACTTACAAAAACATCCGACTCTTTAAGTGCATTTTGGAGAGCCATTTATAGCAGGGATTTCATGTGTAAAGTAAGGCAACAAGGTGTACCCTCGCAGGCTGTGTTTGGATGTAATCATAGCCTCATCCGAATGAAGAATAAGATTTATACGATTTATAGCACTGCCCTACATTGCACCTTCCCAGTTCTTTACCATCATCTCTAACAGCCTCAGTACACAAGAGGATACATACAGTAAGGGGGTGGGAGCATATACTGTTCCCATTTTAAGAATGCCTTGATTTCCTGTGTTTGCCTTAAGATGCTTTTGAAACAGATTGCACGTTAATTGAAATCAGTTTACTCTGATTGATGGTTACTGCTGTTGCAGTATTTATTGTTGATGGAAACTTTGCATAGTAACTAAATGAAAGAATCCTCAGTTAAACCAAAAGTGAGATGTTTAATTCTTATTCAGGGATGAAGCTAATGCCCCCTAACGGACAATTTTCACTAAAATGCAGCTTTTTCATTTTACCGAGTTTCATTAATTACTCAGCAGAGCCCTTTTTTTAATTCAGTCCTTAGCCAAATAGAATTGTAACATCGGCTGCCATGTGAATGAACGTAAATTGTTAGAGCAGATCTGCTGCCATTAGTATAGCAGAAGAGTTTTTTCTAGTACGATCAATAACAATGTGACCTCATAATTGTCTGAGGGAGCGTGCAGTGCATTTATAATGTACTATGCATTGAAATTAACTGCAAGAAGCATTGTCTGGTTATATTTGGGTGCTCTGGTGAGAAAATATGCTGCTTCCGCTAACTGGGCAGCTTAATATTTGGTTCAAATACTTTTTGGTTATGCAAGCAATGTAATTATTTGCTTATCCCTTCTCATAGTTTCTCTTCCTCTGCTTGAATGTCTTCCATATTGTACACACCTTCATATTTACTTTGTGAACTGAAAACCATGGCAAACTACTGCTGGTGTAGCAGATGCAAAACACTGGGTTCCATAGCAGATTATGTAACTTCTGCTACCTGGAATAAGGGGTATCTAAATTTAGTAGGGGAGAGGGGCAGATAATTATTTTATAGAAAAGTGCATGAGATATTTATATTTATCCTTAAAATATAAAGAAGCCAAAAGTAGAATTCTAAGGGCTCAGGTGATGAGATAACACTGATATGTCTTGCCTGTTTAAAATAAAAGCGCTAAACATTTGACTAAACTGGTAGGAATGGATCCTAAATGATACATGGTCTTGTATGTTAAAGGATCACTGTACAAAGAAGTACAATATATACTTTTTGAAATGGTAAGAATGCCCAAGAGAATAAGGGAAAAAGGAATAAAACACATTTTTAATTAAAAACAAATACATTTTGATGTCACGGCTGGATCCATGATCATATCTTACCTTGGCTACTGCAACCAGCTCATTGTTGGCCTCCCCATCACTTCTATGTCTCCACACAAACTATAAGAAACGCCTCCAGTAGACTCATCTACCAATCCACTGGCCTTCCTATACCCTCCTGAATAGGTATCTTCACTCTGCTATTGTCCTTCTTTCCTCCTGTCTTGTTACCTCCTCTTGCCTCAAAACCTTCAAAAACTTGCTAAAATGCATGCATCTGTGTAAAGAAACTTTTCACCTTCTGCGTTATCATGCACAATCTTACTAAATTGCTCACAAACACCCAACCTACAGCAGAGCCTCCAGCCATGTACACTTGCTGTAACCTATTGCCTTCACCATTGTCATTGAGCATCTGTTACCCTCCTTTTTCACATGCCAACCTTACATTCTACATTGTAATCTCTTTACAGTAGTATCCTCAACTCTTTTGTACCAAATTGCCTGTTATTTTGTATTTGTACATACCTTAGAATTTTATCATTGTAATTTGCCAATTTTACCCACTTTACTTTTTTGTACTTTACAAAATAGCGCTATAGACAATGCTAATGATTTGTAAATAAAGAGTAATAATAAAGTGTTTCCAGAAAGTGAGACTTCTATTCATTAATTCTTCATCACGTTCTCTAAAACGGCCACCACCCGGCTTCAGAGTTTCATCACCTGCTCTCACACTTCTCTTTCTCTTATCTATATTTCCTTCCTGAACTCTTGGAATCTCTTCATGTAATCAAACATCGCTATTATATTCTCCCTCTTTTTCTCTTGTGTGGGCTGGTGCCAGTGTTTGAGACATTATCTTCTGGTTCTCAGGGTGAAAGTGGGATAAATACAGGAGTGAGAAAATTTGTTGGAATAGGCTAATAAAATGTGTTTAATGATAGTGATAACTTAATGGTTATTTCAGTTTAGATATACTGTATAATCTACCAATCCCTGGCATTAAAGGGCCAATGGACTCACTGTAGGTGTCCTTTCTGTTGTGATTGTATGTTAAAATGATCTTTTTTTAATTAATTAATTAATTAATTTAAAAACATCTTGTTAACATACAGTCTATCCTGCCCACTGGCTGTTGCATGAGTAATTATCAGATTGTTGAGTGCAGCATGCATGCTGTGTGAGGCTCACAGCATACCCATAGACTACATTGCACTAACCAGTTAACCTATAGCTGTCCTGTTTTAGGTGAGCCCAGTATTCCATGCATAAACAGAGCTGCATGTGCACGGAGCACTAACCCCCTATATTTGTCTGCATGGCTCAAGTTCCAAAGAGTCAAGAGAACAGAAACATGGATTTTCAGCCTGTAAGAAAGAAAATAGAACCTATTCCCTTCAAACTAGAAATATAAGCAGTTTGACAAAAACCTAACCATTGCCTTGAATGGAGGACACAGTCCTGTAGCAGTTGTGGAGCAGTCTGTGGGCATTCTTTCACACATATAAAGACAGATTTCATTTGTTTTCTCAGTAAAAAATGTCCGCATTTCAAAAAATATTTCAAAACAAGATCTTTAAAGTGATGTGGTCCACATTGTGCTGAATTAAGTCACCCTTTAAAGTAGTTGCAAACTAAATACTATTTTAATTAAAAAAAATTGAGAATTTGTTGATAGCAAAAAGTAGTTATGTAATGCCTGCTAGATAATAGTGTGCATGTACAGTATGTATATAAATCATAAATACATAAATAATCTTTATTAGTATTTTTTTAACCACTGTGTATTGAATGTTTATATGGAATCATGAATGCTCAAATACTTGGTCAGAATATTATCTCTTTACTATATAAATTTAAGTCATGTTGCTTCTTCAAATAGCCACTTAAAGATTAAAGTAACTGTCTGTCAACAGCCCTGTTATTTAGTTTGACCCACCCATGGTCGAACAGGGATATCCTTCCAATTTAATGATGTTGGTAGCCCTTGAGGAATGTAACTGGTAATCTCTGCAGTGCCTCAAGACTTATTGCGCCCATTCTCTGCATGTATTGTGAGCTTGGACATCTGCAGTTGCTTTCAAAGCAGAGAAAGTTCAAGTGCCTCTGACAGAGCAAACTTTCCATTGCATTATTGCTGGTGATTTAACGGAATTAATGAATTACACATTAAGAAAAGTGTTCTGTAAAACTGTTTAGCATATGACTAAAAGGAAAGCCCCTCCCTTTAGCCATTGTATGTCATCTGCTTAACTGAACTAATTACTTGGCAATTCCCACTTGCAAATTCCATTTTTTTTTTTTTTTTACTTTTTGATGAGTTATTTAACTCAGATAGGTTTGTTTAACTTCGAGCAACAGTACAGATTTCTGTACTGCCAAACAAGTGTGAAGTTCTGCTTTTATGATCATTTTGACTGTAGCTGCTCCTAAGGATATACAGTAATATATATTGTGATTTTTCAACTTGCTGTTACTCTCCCCTTTTAACAAATCCCTTTTTTGAGTCTTACATAACATGAATTCGTTTAAACATGTTACAGAATTACTTAAAGCAACGTAAAAAATATTTGTTTTTCAAACTTTAATCATTACAAAGTTGTGTTTTGCATGAAAAATAAAGCTGTTTAAACTTTACCAAACAGTCAGGCATATGCATGTGTAGTTTTCATTGGAAGACAAGTATACAGTGCCTTGCAAAAGTATTCACCCCCGTTGGCATTTTTCGTGTTTTGTTGCCTCACAAGCTGGAATTAACATGGATTGTATGAGGATTTGCATCATTTAATTTACAGAACATGCCCACAACTTGGAAGATGTTTTTTTTTTTTTTTTTATTGTGAAGCAGACAACAAATAGGACAAAATAACAGAAAAAGACAATGTGCATAACTAGTCACCCTAAAGGCAATACTTTGTAGAGCCACCTACAAGTCGCTTTGGATAAGTCTCTATGTGCTTGCCACATCTTACCACTAGGATTTTTGCCCGTTCCTCCTTGCAAAACTGCTCCAGTTCCTTCAAGTTGGATGGTTTGCGCTTGTGAACAGCAATCTTTAAGTCTGACCACAGATTTTCTATTGGATTGCGGTCTGGGCTTTGACTAGGCCATTCCAACACATTTACATGTCACCCCTTAAACCACTCAAGTGTTGATTTAGCAGTGTGTTTGGGGTCATTGTCCTGCTGGAAGGTGAACCTCCATCCTAGCCTCAAATCACGCACAGAGTAGTACAGGTTTTGCTCAAGAATATCCCTGTATCTTCTTTCCCTCAACTCGGACCAGTTTCCATGTCCCAGCTGCTGAAAAACATCCCACAGCATGATGCTGCCACCACCATGTTTCACTGTGGGGATGGTGTTCTTTGGGTGATGTGATGTGTTGGGTTTGGGCCAAACATAGCATTTTCTTTGATAACTGAAAAGTTAAATTTTAGTCTCATCAGACCAGAGCACCTTCCTCCATAAATTTTGAGAGTCTCCCACATGCCTTTTCGCAAACTCAGAACGTGCCATTTTGTTTTTTGCTGAAAGTAATGGCTTTCTTCTGGCCACTCTGTCATAACGCCCAACTCTAGTGAGCATATGGCTTATTGTCGTCCTATGTACAGATACTCCAGTCTCTGCTGTGGAACTCTTCAGCTCCTCCAGGGTTACCTTAGGTCTCTGTGCTGCCTCTCTGATTAATACCCTCCTTGCCCGGTCATCAACGATTTGGATATTTTTTTATAACCTAATCCTGACTTGTACTTCTCAACAACATTGTCCCTTACTTGTTTGGAGAGTTCCTTGGTCTCCATGACAGTGTTTGTTTAGTGGTGCCTGTTGCTTAGGTGTTGTAGCCTCTTGGGTCTTTCAAAAAAGGGGTGCATATGTATTGACAGAACATGTGACACTTAGATTGCACACAGGTGGACATCATTTCACTAATTATGTGACTTCTGAAGGTAATTGGCTGTACCAGAGCTTTTCATGGGCTTCATAACAAAGGGGGTGAATACATACGCACATGCCAATTTTCTGTTTTCTATTTCTGAAGAAAAGATTTATGTATATATTTTTGGTCATTTCCCTTCACCAACTTAGACTATTGTGTTCTGATCCATCACATAAAATTCAGAAGGCTGTAATGTAACAAAATAGGTAAAAGGTCAAGGGGGTGAATACTTTTGCAAGGCACTGTATATTACTGCTCAGTGGCATACAGGGCAAGCCCCCAAATTAGTTTAACATTTAAATATTTTTTTCTCATTTGAGAGCATCATTTTTGAATAAGAAAACACATTATGGTAACCACTTTCAGATGCAGCAACTTAGAAAATGCTTTCAATGTCACTTTAAACATTTTTATACACTTCATTGCATTTTAGGCAAAAGATTTTTTTGGGACATTGTTTTTTATTTTCTTACATTTGTATGTAGCACAGTTGCCATAGGTGCACTATTTATTTATAAAGTTGAAGCATCACAATATGCAGAAACTAATCATCTGGAGTCATATATGTAAATATGGAAGAAGAAAAGAAAGATAAATCTAGTGATATATAGGTTGTCATGTGTATATATTTTTTCTACATACAAGTAGGACTACAACCCAAGTTGGTCTCAAAGAACAAAATGTAAAAGGAATATTGACAACTTTAATGGTAGGTGTGTATTAATCTATGGATTTAGTTATGATATATGTCACTGGACAAAGCTCATATTTCAGGATGAAGTTTGGCTCTGTTACACAATTAACTAGACGTGCATTACATACAAATTGCCGTTGCTGTTAAGTACATAATTGCAGTGACAAATTTTGTATTAGAGCCAAGCATGGCTCTTATATCAACATACTGCCTACTAATATTATGGTCTATGGAGCTGCAGAGGGCCTTCTATTAAGCTATGGAAAGTAAAGGTACAGTAACTTACCAATGCAGTCAGCAGTGATGACATGTCTGTTTTTTTTTTTAGCTATAATTAAAAAAAAATTCATCACCAAGTAAAGCAGTATAACCATATTTTTACTCTTTTGAAGTGCACTGGACATTGTGCCGATTGATAGTTTGAGTGAATTTCTACCTAAGCCAATCTTTTTTAGGGGATATCCATCTACCTCCCTTTACATTGCCACAGAATAGTGTGAAGATGAACATACGTGTCGGTATGGCGTAACAATTCTGACATACTTTGTAAACACATGGACACACATATAGTTCTATTTTAACGACCGATCAAAATGTAGATAAACTACTATTAAATATATATTTGATACTTGAGGTTCATATTTTAACTCATTTTTTTTTCTCACTAAATAATAAAGTTGTAGATAAACAAATTCTACAGTTGAGTGCTTGTGAGTAGGGACATGTACGTCTTGTATCCTTTGTTACTTCAATAAGACATTTAAGGCCCAGTACCATTCAGCTTCTGACTTACAAATGCATGGTTAAATCAGCCTATACTATTATAGTATCAAATACTGTAGAAAGTGTAATAAGATTTAAAAAAATGTAGCATTGCATTAATAATACATATTTTACACGTCTGAAAGGGAAATATTGTTACAGACATTACTAAAAGAAAGACTCACTAGGTTTACAAAGGCAATCACAACTTTAAATTCAGGCAAATAAGTGCCTCTACTGTTGTGTACAGTACATGCTGTACATCTTGTGTAATATACTGCTTTATTAATGGAGACTAAAGGGTCACTATAAGGTGAATATTTCAAACCTAACAATAAATTGAAAATATTGCAAATAACATTCGTTTCCCACCCCTTTCATCTTGAATGTATATTGATCCCATCTTTTTCAGTGTCTTTAATATTGGTGACTGAATGTGAAGATATTTTACGTCACGTTTAACTAAACATGTAATCAAATAACTGTATTATCTTTTATTTTTATAATTTATTATCAAATAATGTTCATGGTAATCCAGTTTTGGTTAGTCATGAGTAATTTTATTGCTCTCTGCCACAAACAATCTGGGGATGGGACGAGCAGCACATACAAATAGTTTCTATGACATTTTTCTCACTAAAGATCACATTTACATTGGCATTTTAAAGGGGGCAACATTCCAAAGGCCACCATAACCCCGAGAGGATATGTCTGTCCATTTTTGGATGCAGATGTGACCAACATAATGCAATTTGGATGGTTCCAGTATAGTGGCTTGGTCTTCCTTTTAGCAAATGAGAGATTAACCCATGTATTAATTAATATGTTAGAGATCATTTACAAGTTAAAAAAAAAGACTGGTTACACTTGCTGACCTCCAGTTATGGGTCACAGATTCCCGTAACTAAAGCATCTGTTTTTTTTCCTACTACATCTCAAATGACATTACAAACTCATGTTGAAATGTAAAACGAGGGTTTGAGTTATGTCAGGCAATGATTCATATTTGGCTTTCAGTACCCACAGCTGGCCATTTCTTTACTTTTCACACTACTATTTCTAAGATTATTAATAATTTCAGCAAATAATTGAAAAATAAAATGTGACTTAAAGTATGTTGTCTTTGTGTAGTTATTTGCTAGACTACAAATAGGCATCTAAAAGATATTCACTCCGATAATGAGCTATTTAGATTTACAGAAAGGAGAATTCCAGGATTAGTATTACCAAAAATTATACATAATTACTTTATCGCCTCAATGGGTCAGGAATTGTAAGAAATTGTACATTGTACTTGACATTTTCATTTTTGAAGATATTCCTGCTGGGTTTTTAACTGCACAAATGATTGTGTTTGATAGTGTGACAGCAAGACATTTTGAAATAATCCTTTGGTCAATTTGTAAAGGAAAGGAAATGTTTAGTGAGAGCTGTGACTAATGGCTTTTAGCATGAGAGTCCCAAACACAGCACTGT
Organism: Discoglossus pictus; assembly: GCA_027410445.1. Lineage (NCBI taxonomy): Eukaryota > Metazoa > Chordata > Amphibia > Anura > Alytidae > Discoglossus > Discoglossus pictus. Next base: position 166,794,306 of record CM050166.1, read on the forward strand.
TATGCAGACTATATGGGAAGGTTATGTGCAAAAAGAACCATTATGTGGAAGGTTATATCTGTAGGTATTAATATTTTCTTTACAGTGACTATATCTTATGTTTTATCTGTGTGTGTGTTAATGATATGGGCGGACAAATTGATATGGAACTTAGGAGCAAACCAGGTTAGTAGCAAGCCAGGAAAACATTTTAGGAACCAGAGAATGGAGTATATCACAATTCACATGTGTCACCTGTACTACTAGTTGCTCAAAACAGAACAACCCGGCCGTGAATCAGGTAGGGTTAAAAGACTGCAGTCAGTAAGAATCTCAGAGATGATAAGGGTTGGCTGGGGATATTGTAGAAATAGTTGAATTGGCAGTTTCTTAGGGAATTGTATGAGGATTTGCCACGGATGTCCATTCTCATGTTTTAGATGGTGGCGATACCCAAGAAAGACTGTCAGATTTGCCACTTTATCTTATAGATGGAAGTTTGATGGAACATCTACTGGTCCCTCTACGATTACATGGGAGGAGGCCAAACTCATACTACTTGTGTATTTGGTATTGGGTTAGTAGGAAGGATTTATAGGGATTACTTGGGAAGAGAAATTTCCTGCATATGAAAATCAAGGAATTATATTCGTAGTGTGCTCTCTTGTAGAACTGTGGGTTTTTTACACAGTTTAAAATAAGTAATTAAAGTATTTAACTTTTAATTATTGTATTCAGTTTTGTTTTAATGGTGACATACGTTTAGATAAACATTAGAAACCTGGGAGAGTTTTCAGGAACTGTACATTCAGGTAAAATTAATTTCACTGCCTTTGAAAATCGTCTCTCTAAATTGCACACTTGACAATATAACTTAGTGGAAGAATAAGCCCCCATAGGATAACCCTCCCCCTTAAAGTGTAGACAAACTAGCAGTCTCCCATGACACAGACAGTCACCTAAATATACAAATTTCTCTCAATTATTATAATACTATCCAATTGCCCGTCAAAAAATGACGGCAATGGAATTGTAAGGTAGCTAATGGTGTTTTGTGAGTTTGTTGTGGTGTTTTGCGTGGTTAGAGTGCTGTGGCCTCGTTTTCGTTTTGTTCGGCGCCCATTTTTTCTCTCGCTTAGAGAATTTTTTAGTGTCTAAACTCTTTTATTTTTAGTTAACTGAAGGTGTAAGTTGTTTTTTTGTGTTAACGTGTCTCGTATGTTATTTGCGGTGCGCAGTAAACTTTGCGAGGGTCGCAGTTGGTGTGTCGTGTTTGCGTTACAACGTAAACTTTGCGAGGGTCGCGGTTGCTGGCAAGGAGCGCCTTTGGCGCTCCATGCCAGCAACTGAGGCCCTGCTATACGAGCCCGCAAGCGTGAGCAACAGCTCTGGCTGGCTCGCATGCTCACAACTATATATGTGATTTGTGCCTTGCTTATTGGCTACTGTTTATATTTTGTTAGATACTACATAAACATCTGAAGACATATATCAAACTACAATGATCTTTAATATATACTGTGTATGTATGTGATTCTATTTATTAAATGTAGAATGAAAAAATAATGGGATTTACTTTCCAAGTGTATACTGTGTTAGAACATCAGAACAGATATTATTCTATACCTGTAAGAATATAATTCATATATATAACAGAAGCTGTTTTTTAGTGAAGCAGATAAAGCAGAAAAATGCATACCATTGTACAGTTCCGCAACTTGGAAACTCTTGTTTTTCAAGGTTACTGCATTTATTTTTTGCCTTTGTCTAATAAAAGTAATGATCTTAGTTTGGGTGGCAGCATTCTTTGTATGATTTTTTTCTTTTTCTGCTTTCTATGAAGAAAGTTTATTATTATTATACAATATAGCTCCAGATGTTTTACAGATCTGAACAGATGAGTTCAAAAGCACCATGACAATAAATAGTTGTAGGTACCAATACAAAAGGAGTTGTTGGAGAACCTCAAGGATCTGTTTTGGGTACTATTCTTTTCTCAGTCTACACAGCTTTCCTTGGCAAACTGATAAAGTTTCTTGGGTTACAGTATCTCCCTGTGTTGATGATACAGAAGTCTACATCTTGTCTCCAGACTTATCTCTCTCCCCTATCTAATTCATGTCACCCGATGTCTGTCCAATATCTACAACATAAAAAGAAACATGTCAAAGAGCGAACTCTTCATAATTCCACCCTGTAGTACATCCCAGACATCACCATACAGTCAACAACCGCTCCATTACGCCTATACCCCAAGTATGCTGCCTTGAGATTACTCTGGACTCTACTTCTCTCCCAACATCTAGTCAGATACAAAAATCTGCTGATTACATCTGCAAAATATCTTCAAAATGCATCATTTTGTCACACTGGAAATATCCAAAATCCTAATTCATTTACTCATCATTTGCCGAAAAATTTACTACTGCAACTCACCCCTAACTGGTCCTCTCTTACTACTCTCTCCCCACTTCAGACCATCTTAAATGTGCTCTGCTAGGCTCATATTAGCTAACCAGACATTTCTATTCTCCTACTTCACAATTCCAGTCCTTGCACTGGCTTTCTGTACTTGCTAGAATTAAGTTAAAAACACTTGACATTGTCCAACAAAGCCCCAAACAAATTTGCACCCTTGTACATATCAGGTCTAATCTCTATATACTCCCTTAACCATCTCCTCAGCTCTATCCACACCATAGTTTCACCTGTCATTGCCTCCTCACACTTCCATCTCTTTTCTTGCGTAGCCCCCACCCTGTGTAATTGTCTACCGCCATCTTTCAGACTCTCCCATACCTTTCATAGAATCAAACACTCCCACTATTGCATGGATACTACTGCTTCACTGGAAAGCAGAAAAGCCCATTAGGTTATAAGCTCTTACGAGATCAGGGCCCTCTAGCCTTTTTATACCAATATGCAATCTTTTATAAATAAAGGATTATAATAAAAATAATAATAATAAGTCCTGCTTCTGAGAGCTTTCACAGAACCTTACCTGTTCATATGAGAATAATCTTGTGAGACCATTTGATTTAACCAGGCACAATGAGATGTATTTCATCACTTCAAACAAAGAGAGTTGCAATAATAGAGAATCTTTTCGTGTGCTGTATGCTTATAATTATTTTAATATCCTCTCATTTCATAAGACAGACTGTTTTGGGATGTTCTATAGACAATAATGGAATGATAACAACAGGATTGTTGGGTCAGATTGGCATTCACCATTGGACAGAGCCAAAGGGCTTGTTTAGTATCACCATATATTAACTGCATGTCCAATCTGTGGTATTTATTGGCGGAGGAAGAAGTCCATATTCCTTGCCAACAATACTTAAAATAATTTTATTCTTAACAATTTTAAACCATGCATCTAGTTCAATGGCACATCTTACCAAGCTCTTCACTACATGCGAACATTGGCTAGTTATGCACCTCGATATGCCCCAGATGACCTTGAACACATTGACATTATGTTTTAGCAGCAGAGATTGTACAAAACTATCTTGAATGATGACTTCCTTATGCAAGGCTTTAGGTTGTCACTTTGATGTTTTACTGCAGTATGAGAGCAGAAAGTTTTCAGTTGCCTTTGTTCTATTCATCTGTCAAAAAAAGTGAAAAGAAATTTGTACTTTAGAAGCATCTCTCGAGTTGAATTTAACCCCTTTGGTCTGTGTGCTGCGCAACACGTGTAGTCAAAACATGCTCACTGCTTAGTCTGTTAGGGTCTCTGCCTCCAATGTGTATGCAGACTGATTAAACTCCCACTCCTTGCCCTTCAGGTGCGCAAAGCCTGTTGAAGCTTTACAGACGGAGACACAATCAGCAAATTCCCCAAGCAAAAAGAGATGCCTATTATGTCTGACATGGCAACAGTAGGCATATTATGGCTCGGTAGACAAAGCAAAGCTACCGCTCTTTATAGTTTTGGAAAACACAGAAATGTGAAAATGAACACAATTAAATGTGACTTGGTTTGTGTGAATTCATATTTGAGCAGATATTATAACCTTTGGGAAGAACGGCATATACAGTATATATATATATATATATATCAATTGATGCCATGTGGCTATATTGATCAATGGCAGATATGCTACATAACTATCTTTAATAGGCACAGGTAAAACAACCTCTGCAGTTCTTAATGCAAAGACTGTATACTGATAGCTAGTTGCGAATGAAAATAATTGCAGAAATTGATTGTAATGGCCAAAATGTTGTTCACTTTAACATTTTATCTGCATTTGTATCAATCTGATTAGAGATGAGTTGTTGTGACACGCCCTACAAAGTTTTGTTGTTGTAACATTGTAGTGGTTTGCGCCACTGGTAAACATAAATGCCTGTAGTAAACACGTAGTATAGTTTTCTGTAAGAGACACTAAGACACATTTCTACTCAAGGGAGATTGTAACGTGCCATAGTTGGTGTGGTAGTTCTCACAGTCTGTAGCCATGTTTCCAGCAAGCCATCTTAAGGATATGCTAGCTGAAGTACATGTGATTCATTTAGTTTGATTGAAAATGGTGGTTGACTCCACTGTGTTTCAAGTAAAACCTAGCAATTGAAGAGTATGAAAACTTAAGAACTGTACCTGAGCTTTACCGAACATTTTCTATTCATATTCAGTTGTACAATTACTGTTTTCATACTTTTTAACACTTAAAATAAGAATGATTTTAAGTATATTAAGGATGGTTCTCTGTATATTATTTTATAACTATTCTAAATACAAGATACCTGTATACCAGGTGTGAGGTTATCAGTCTAATAGCAAGAGAATCAACACTTGCCAGTCAGTTTTTCTTGAGTGAGCAACCTCTATTATGTTCAGATCAGAAGTACATTGGCTTCACTCTGAAGCAAAAGTTTTGTTTGTCTTTTAGTAGTACATATTAAACTAATTCCATTACATTATCAATTCTGCAGGAGATGAACGGTGCTTTGCCTTTACGTATATTTCTCTGTATTTATGTTGTTAACTTATATGCACATCACATAACTGTTTGTTCCTTGACAACATGTTTGGTAAACTTCCAATTAAAATGTCTCAATTTTAATTTCAGGCAAAAGGTCAAGGAAAGCCCTGCAGTGTTGATGAAATAGTCAAAGAAGAAGCTAGAAAAAGAAAACTGTTGTTAAAAAATGACAAACCTGGTAAGATAAGATTTTAATATGTGATATGGTGGGGAACTATGGTGTTTAATAATTTGTACATGAAACTAAATGTACCCCCTTAAATATTACACCCTGTCTGCTTGTCATACTGGTCTACCACAGTGGTTCTCAACAGCTGGTCTGGAGACTGTCACCTGCCCCTGAGACCTTCTGTACAGGTCCTCAGGGGCGAAGAGGGATAAGGAGAGACAACCATTTTAACATTCCCCAAACCAGAGTTTTAGAGAGAAAAAAAAACAAAAAAAATATATAATGTGCCACATTTAGTACTGCCATGCTCAAATTGTTCTGGGTGTCGCAAGAGGTCCCATAGGAAAACTAAAGAGGTTTTCAACTGACAAGAGGACATCCCTTGAGGTTAGAAGTAAAAAGATTTTACCTTAAAGAAAGAAAAGGGTTCTTCACAGTAAGGGTGGTTAATCTGTGGAATTGTCTACCAGAGGAGGTGGTGACAGCGGATTCGGTAGATAACTTTAAAAGGGGACTGGATTTATTTCTAATTAAAAAGGGAATTCAGGGTTATCATGGATAATTAGAGAGGCAGTATTGATCCAGGAAGAAGTCCAGTCGTCGGTGTCTGGGATCAGGAGGGAATTGATTATTTATTTATTTTTTATTTTTATATACAACTAATTAATTAATAGTTAATCCGCATATTGCAGATCAGAGGAGATCTTAAAAGGTTGAACTTGATGGACTGAAAGTCTTTTTTCAACCTTAAATACTAGGGCCCTCATTCAATTGCGATTTGGCCAATTGAATAGGGGTCTAAATAAGCACATAGCATATTTTTTTTAAAGAAGTTTTTAGTTAGTGAAAACCTTGCTTTTGGATAGATGCTTACTAACTAAAAACTTCTTTAAAAAAAATATGCTATGTGCTTATTTAGACCCCTATTCAATTGGCCAAATCGCAATTGAATGAGGCCCTATGTATTTAGGTAACTATGTAGGAAGTGAGCCAGCTGGTCCCAAGGTCAAGAAGTCTGAGAACCACTTGTTTAGTATCTACTACACTTTACACCTTGAAATATCTGCACTCTCCTGGTAGCATCAACACAGTACCATTTCTGAATCTTAGTATAATTTCCAATATGAAATTCAGCAGACACAATTGCGCTATATTTGTGACTTTTTCTGTGTGTAACTTGGTTATGCAAAGCTTTGCATTTGTTGGAACTTTATAAATAAATTATTTTAATAATAATATATCAATAAAAATATGCCAACAATTACAGCTCTCGGCTGTGCTAAGCTAACATTTCATGATCCAGTGTTTTATTATATTAATTTTAATTATTCATATGCATATTTTACTGCATGATTCAGTGTACATACACAGCATCAGTGTCATATAGGAGTGCTTGTGACCCATATTATTTAATAAAATGGTAACAGGATGCCAAAAATAATAAAAATATAAATAAAGCAAAAAAATAAAAATAATTGGGCCCTTGTGGGTTTTTCTAGTGGCAGGAAAGTAGACTGCAGGGAACTGACAACCTAGGGAATGTGTCTGGAGAATGTAGCTAGCTGTTTGTTGCCGGATTAATGAGGTAAGTCGTGGAAATGGGGGTCTGTATTACAGTGATTTATGTGGATTTAGGGATCTGTATGACAGGGACAGTGACAGTTGGATTGGGTGACTGCATGACAGGGATGGTGTGACAAGTGGAATGGGGATCTGTTGACAGAGACAATGTGACAGGCTGAATGGTGGGTTTGTATGACAGGGACAGTGTGACAGGCAAAATAGTGGGTCTGTATGACATGGATGGGGTGACAGGTGGAATAGGGGGTCTCTATGACAGGGGCAGTGTGACAGGAGGCAAACACTATGCCTTCCTCTAATGAGCTGAAGGGACGAGGGTGGGGTGGTGATTGGGGTGGGGGAGATCATAATGGGGGGGGGGGTTAAGTAGCCCTGGGGGGTAGGGGTGTAGGAGATCATAATGGGGGTGCGGGGGGGGGCATATATATATATATATGATGTGTATGTGTGTATATATATATATATATATATATATAAATATATTATATGATATGGGCGAGTGTCCCAGAAAGTGACAGGAACAAGTGTTCCTTAGGTAAATGGGGATAGTCACAAGTGGGAATTTGCAAAGTAGATGCAGTTGTGTGTCAGTGAAGCTGGTGCAGAGCTTTTTAGGGATTTTAATGTTGAGAATAATGTGAGTAGTTATCTGGGTGGGCCGTTAAAGGCTTTGTAGGTGTGAGACACTGAAATATATGACAAAGAGACTTTTGCATTGAATTAGAGTTTGAATTGTGTTAATAACTGCAGTCTAGACATTAATTCTATTTACTGAACATCCCTTATTAACAGTAGAAAAAACATGGTACTGATAGCCAGGATAGTAAACAGCTCTTGTCTTTGAGACAAATTGGTACAGAAAGCAGATTTAAACTATGTTTTAGTTACTGACATACATGTTGAGCACTGATTATATTTTATTATATCTTCTTTTATAGCAACCAACATATTCCACAGTGCTGCAATTTGGAGTTACATTACTGAAATTGTGTGTGCTTTGTGTGTCTGTGTGTCTTCGGTAGCGAGGTGGTAGATAGGAATTATTAGTTTTGGTGTTCAGTGGGAGCTTCAATCTTGTTCAATGGTCTGGTAGATCCCAAGTAGGTGACTGATGCGCTTAGTTAGGATCTTTTTTTTTCTGAGAGTTTGGGTGTTGGGCTTCACAGTCAGGAGTAAATAAGGTCTTCTAATATATTAATATATTTAGAGTATTCCAAATATGGAGCAAACTGTGATAGAAACATTATATAGATGATGGCTAAATGGGCAAAACACAATGGAGCTGAAGGGGTGTGTGGATGTTGATACAATAGCCATAATCAATTGTGGATTAAATAATAAGACACCAATAGGCAGTTTGGTTGATTCAGGGGGGCATATAAAAGACGTTCTACTCTGCGCTAAGTGGCCTTGATCTGCTGCTAATGCTATACTGTTGCTCACTACATCAGCTTGATTGCACAGATCTCCTACTACATTATTTAGCACTAACAGAACATGTAACAACTTTGAATTGACTCCAGTTTGGTTGTGTTGGGCTAGTTCAATTCTGTTTTCCATTTCTCCCTGGAGAATAAACATTGTGTGATATTCACAAACATATCTTCTATTTAAAATAAGTTCTTAATTTATTTAATGATTACAAAAGTGTGTTCAGAGTGTGTGTTTCTTTATTAACTGACATTCATTAAATATATTCCTTAGTGACAGATTAATCACCTATGTAAAGTTTTTTCCTTACCCGCATGAAGTGGCCACATAAATGCCTTCCTCTGTTTTACATGACATCTTTTTGATATTAGTACAACAAAATATTTTCTTCCTTCTATATTTGAGATACAGTATATGTTTATAAGTACCTTTTATACTGGGAAATGTCTGAAAAATAACACCATTCTAAATTATTCAGTAAAAGTGCATATATGATTACCAAAGGATTTTAGATCTCTCTCAGAACTTTGAAGACATCAGTGCCTCACTTTAAATTTGTTTGAAAAAACAAAACATCTCAAGAGCCACAATGTTTATAATGTGTACCTCAATGCATTTCCCTGGTATGGCCTACTCTAAATAAATTATGAATCTTATTCAGTTTATCCTATATCATCCATTATTTATAATTCATTTATGATTTACTATTTCATTCTTTATCTGTTCAATAGCCTTTAGGCTGTTCCTTAGAATTTGTATGTGAAAATCACTATTTGGGTTGTAAGAAGAGACTTAAAGGAATTTTGACAGTGAGTAGAATGCTACTTTATGATCCCGGTGCAATCAAACTTGTAAAGTTAAAAATCTAATAAAATGGCATTTATGTAGGTGTGAGTGTGTATATTTATATGCATGTATGTGTATATATATATATATATATATATATATATATATATATATTGTTGTTGTTCAGTCCTTCAGTTGTGTCCGACTCTCTGGGACCATATGGATGCAGCATGCCAGACACATCTTATGCATATATATTTCATGACAAAGATACTGGAGTGGGTTGCTAGTTCCTTCTCCAGAGGACCACAATTTGTCTGACCTCACTGCTATGACCTGCCCGCCCATCTTGGGTGACCCTACATGGTTTTGCTCACAACTTCATTGAAGTACTCAAGCCCCTTCACCATGACAAGGTAGTGATCCAGAAGGGGATATCCACACACATATATATATATATATATATATATATATATATATTTTTTTTTTTTTTTTATATTTAGTACATAGTACACACTTTTATGTTTACTTTGTGAACTGAAGCCTACAAACCGCGGCGTTGGAGTTAAAGAGGTTTGTTAATTTAATAGAGCAGAGGGGCTGACAATATTGATTATATTTAAAGAATGCTTATCTGCCCCCTTGTAGATCACCCCTAGGGTGACCATATCACCAATGTTATCACTGAAATTAGTTAATGACTTCTATGTAGACAATATTTTTGGGTAGATCAGCTCCCACCTCTTAGACACCTGATAGAGGTAGAAGAGCAGCATATCTGGTAAAGTGTAAAATGCTAAACTTTGCACATAAGTGGTAAAAGCTTATATTTTTGATACAGGTTTTATTGCTAATCAGTAACTAAGTACACCAATAAAACCCTGTTGTTTGAGTACTACAGTGGTCTCTTAACAGGTCCATGGCATAAGAAGTAACATTGCTCAGAATCCACAATATAGAATCTAACAAGAATCCAATCTTACACAATGTAAGAGAGTATTTTGCTTTGGCAAGATATGATTTTCATTTGCTTGTGAACATGGTGTAAAATGGGTCCATAAAAGATTGGAGGAACTATAGCAAATTTCAGTTTATATCTTTTTGGTTGGCTATTGGCTCCTCGCACTTTGCTTCTACCTAGAGAAATGATGTGGCTGGTTGTATTCTAGTAAATGTGCAGCTGGATGATATAACCTATTTGTGAAACTCTGTATTACCTTTATGCAGGCTTTATAAAATATATCAGAACTTGCAAAAGACCACAAATGACTATAATCCCTTTAATGCTAGAGGAAAACCTCCAGAGCTAAAGGGCTTAGTAGAAGGATTTCCAAAATGTTACAATTGTGTTGTTAGTGATTTGTCCTTTCCTTCTTATATATGCATTATTCATACTATTTTGTAGTTCAGTTTTATAAGGTGCACACAAGTTCAATGTATTCACTTAATACGTCTCAATAACATTGCAACAGTGAGTTGCTGAATTGGCTGCCTATAAATGACTTTCTATGTACGTGTTTATATATAGTGCAAGACCCCCTCCCAAATTTGTACCGCTTTTATGAACCCTAAAAGATTATTGTGAAATTTTGACGGACCCCAACCCTTGAACGGTCAATAACATATGATATATCTGTGATTAGGTTCACTTTGTCTCGGTTGTACATTATGATTGTTTCAATTCAATTTTGAGTAAAGTGACTAAAAAAAGCATTGCTCTATTCTAGAGAACTTTAGTATTTATTTCTCAAATGTGAATCCTTTTTGTTCACAAGAGGAAAAGGCTGAAAAACGTAAGGGTTGATTCACAAAGCAAAAATGGCAAAATGTTGTGATGGCAATTTTTCGCATAGGAAACACGTTGCAGCCAACATCAATCGGCTTTGCAGCTTAGTGAAAATAGGGAACCAACTTAAAGAAGAATATCAGTTTAGGGAATGTACATTTAAAATAAAATCAGCAACTTTTAAACTGTGACTCAGGTCATTCAAACTCTTGCAGTATTTTCATGATGCGCCAATGATTTGCTTGCTTGTTGAATTGCTATAAATTAACAAATCATATTGCCAGTGTGTTTAGATGTTAGCCTGATGTTGCTTGTTTATAGCCATGTACTCCCGCCAGTTGGCCATCTAAACCTCTAAACACCCGACTCTTGATTTCAGATATAAGTGATTGATCTTTTGCCATGGGTGTAGGAACTGGGGGGGACGAGGGAGATAAACCCCCCTCAGATTTGTCAATCTTTGTGTTTATGTGCAGAGAAGCAGTTGCATGGTATTTTTATACTATGTGGAGTACCCCCCCCCCCCCCCCCCCCCATATTTTCTTTGGATCCTACACCCGTGGTTTTTGCAGTTGATAATTGAATAGATGAGGCAAAAGTGAACTATATAACAAGCCAAGAACATTATAATCTGTATTATCTATGAATATATATTTTTTTTTAAATAAGTAAGAATTTCTTAAGTCCCTGGTTAAGTATAGAAGGTTCCATCTTCAGTTTGGTGCTTGTGATTATCCAATCTATCAGAGGAGTGTGGGATTAGGTAAGAGGGAGAGGAGAAAGACATTTGCTATATATTTGAATTTGACTCCTACCCATTTTCCCAGAAAGCAGACACAAGCTTTGCCCTTGCTAGAATGTAAACATCCCTCTGAGACACTCAGCCCTCACTAGAATATCATGGATCTCTCGAGGGAACAGCAAACATCAAAATGTATTTTTTGTCATTGAAAGTTATGTTTAACTAGCAAATTGCCCGTCAAAAAATGACGGCAATGAAATTGTAAGTGAGCTAATGCTGTGTTGGTGTATAATAATAAAATAACTAATAGATTAATAAAGTAATATACTTTACCTATTTTGAAGTAATATATGCAGGAAGCATTGTGTTGAAGAGCTGGCAATCTGTTTTGATGTTGCTGCAGCATTAGTGGCGTGGAGCTGCTGTGTAAGCGTGATCAATGTGTGCAGTGTAATACTGTGCGTGCGCGAGACCAAACCGTTAGCGTAGTTGTGTACTTCCGCATTTTTCTAAAATGGCGGGTAATGTGTGGTATGCGTCTGAAGCAGAATATCCGTAGGTGTTTTGTGGTGTTTTGCGAGTTTCTTGTGGTGTTTTGCGTGTTTAAAGTGCTGTAGCATCGTTTTCGTTTTGTTCGGCGGCTATTTTTTCTCTCGCTTAGAGAATTTATGACGGGCCTAAACTCTTTTATTTTGAGTCAAATTAAGGTGTAACTTCATTTTTTTGAGCTTCTGGACGCTCCCTCTTGCTGTAGGTAAGCTTTTTATGTATGTGTTGTGTGTATTTATTGTGTTTTTCATTTTTTCCTGTCCGCGGGTTGCAGAAGATTTTTGCGAGGTCGTAATATGTGGTAACGTGTCTTGTATGTTGTTTGAGTTGCGGCGTAAAGTTTGCGAGGGTCGCAGTTGCTGGCAAGGAGCGCCTCCTTGCCAGCAACTGCGACCCTCACTTTGCGAGGGCCGCGGCTCGCTGCGCGAGCCCGCAAGCATTAGCAACAACTCATATGCTCAAGCGTTAGCAACAACTCGTATGCTTCGCGAGGGCCGCAGTTATGACGTTAAGTTTGCGAGGGTCGCAGTTGCTGGCAAGGAGCGCCTGCGGCACTCCTTGCCAGAAACTGAGGCCCTCGCTTGGCGAGGGCCGCGGCTCGCTATGCGAGCCCGCAAGCGTTAGCAACAACTCGTATGCTCACAACTATATATGTGATGTTTAATAAGTCTCAACATTTTCATACATGTATTTTGTTTTTCATTGCATGATTGTCTTTAAGGTATTCTCAAAAATTCACATATTAAAATCTGTGGAAAAAAATCCCAGAATATGATATGTATATTTTATAAAATAAAAGTTCTATTTGAAAAGGGATGGATCAATGCATATAATGAAGAAAAAAAACTTTTAATAACTTATTTTACAATGGTATTATTACACAGTGTCATTGGTCTAGTTTAATTTCTTACTTTTATCCTTCCAAACAACATTCATTGTTGGCATGTGGGCCAATCACAGAGAGCATCCTGAGATATCGTTTATCGTGATGTCTCTGTCTTACTCCATCGTGGCAAATCATCTTATCCATGATTGACTGAAAAGTCAGGTGGCAAGCGTGGAGTGTTCCTGTAAAATATAATTAATATGTTTTATGAACATAAGCAATCAAAACATAGGTATATTATTATTGTTCCTTATTGAGAAATATTGTATCAAAGAATAAAACTATAAACAAATTTTACATTGTGGTTGCAGTAAATAGTAAATATAGTAAAGTGATAGTAAAGTGAAAAAGATAAACATATTCATTTATTAAATATAAGTAAACATGTTTGTTCTAAATGCTGTACATACACCTAATCTGAGCCCACCTAAATGTGCTAGAGTCAGAACATTTTTATCCTTATTTGCATGTTTCTACCCAGAATCCCTACTGGCAGCGGGAACACTGTGAAAGCCTATGAGAAAACTTACCTCCTGGCTTGTTTGAGACATGAAAGTATACTCCAAATGTTTTTTTTTCTTTCTTAAATCATTAAAGTCTGAAAGACAGAAACAACATCACCACTTTATAGAAACACAGACAACAAACCATTAATTACATTCATTAATGTAGGTAAAATTCTTACATTATGCTCAGTCTGTACATCTGTAGCATATTATAATAGTCTTCCCACATGTGACTGGTGCAATAATTGTTTGTGGGAACGTAAACCGTCACTTATTTTTCTCGCTGGCTGTTGTCACCAAGTTATATTTATTATAACGCTAATATTTTGTCACATCAACAGCCAGACGGCACTTAGAACTCATTTTGAACAAGTTGTACAAATACTTACTGAAATGCAATTTGCAGTTTTTCAAAATGTAAATGTGTGCTAAACAGATTCAGAATGTCTGATTTTGTACCAATAAAATATAATCATTATTCATGCACTCTTTTCAATACAGCTTGTAGTCTGACACAGAAAATTGTTAACAATAAACAGATCATTAATGAACAAAATTCACAGTTGGAATTCCAAAAAATTGCAGTTGCCTTTGGGGCAGAAACAAAGCAAATGTTTCAAGTGTCAAGAGATTATAAATTTATAACATTTTCATAATTGAAAAATAAAATAAACTTGAAAAGTATACCCTGTAGCAGGCAACTTGTCAAAGCTTTATAGTATACAAATACTACAAGCTCATGGAACATATGGGAGTAGTTTAAAAAAGTAGGACTCTACAGAAAATGAAGTGGATAGGAGTATTTTTTGCGATGCAGAAATCAAGGTTAAAGGATCCTGGCAATAACAATAAATGAAGATTACTCTTTTTGCAGATTAAAGACTAGTAGCCAGATTAAATTCTAAGCCCGTATGTGCAACGTGAGGCTCGGAACGGCCGCAGGCTTGAAATTTGGTCGAGTTACAGATCTATTAAATTCGAGCAGGGCGATAGGTACGTGCTTGGGACGCAAACCCGTAAAGGATTTGTCAAATGTTGGATGCGCGGCCATGAACGTGATTATTAGGACAAACCCATAGTTACGGTTTAGACGGAGACAATGGCAACAGAGATCGCCAGAATTACGACACTGAAAAATGGAGGTAGGATTTCTTACGGGTTTCAATTACGAGTTACAATCGGACCCACAATCCAGACTTGATGCAATATTGATAAAGCTGTAAATATGATATTCTAGTCAATGCGAGTACCATTATAAGTATTAATACATTGATTGCCAGGATCGATATAACCCAGAAGTTACACATGAAATAAAGTATTTTATATTGCCGATGGCGATCTTGAGAATGTTGTGCTATTAATTCTAATACCTAACATCACTTTCTCTTTTTATTATATGTACAGTAGTGTGTGTATATTTACATTAACAGTGCTACGGATAGGACTTATAGTCCCTTTTGGATCCTCTTTAGCACCCATAGGCTTTTTGGCTCCATTTGCGGGTTACGGGCTTGAACGCCGGTGAATTTTTGCAATTTAATAGCAAGATTGTAACATAACAGTTACGGGCTTGAAAGAACAAAGGATTTGCAGGCGAGCAAGTCGAAATCTCACGTCCCGTAGAGTTTTCTTATCCCTACCCGGAAAGTCAGCGGCGGGTTACTTTACAAGGCCAATTTAATAGCTGTAAGTCTTGCGGGCTATGTTACGGGCTACTGTTTTCAACCTTGAGGGAATTTAATGTGGCTATAGATTGCCCCTCTTCTACACCATTTAGTAATTGTTTATAATACAGGCCAACAGTGTGAAGACGGTCTTTATTACAAGTACCTTCTCCCTGACCTAGGTAAAGATTATAAGCAACTACTCTAATTTTATACAATCTTATCACACAGTCAAAACATACATATGTACAAGTCTCCACCCACAAGTACCGCCCATCTTGCAACTTTTCCAATACATCAAGGTAAATTTATCTTGGTCTGCAATATTCAACATTAATAAACCGAGTGTTCTTCCAACATTTGTCTAAATCAGCAATCATTGTCTCATTTTGACATTCTGCAATGTCATCTTATTAGCAGAGGGCCTCCTTTATCACTGCCATTTTACAAGGCAAGATCGTCTTGGAGTAAGCTGGATCCAAGCAGTACAGTTGATAAGAATCCTACTGCTCTTTCAACTTTAAGTTAGCAATTGACACTGAGAATATGGAGATGTTAACCCATTCATGGCTGAAACTTGTAACACAATCCAAGATGCTTGAAAACCTCCCGCAAAACATATATGCAATAACTCAGAAAATTACTACTTTCTCAAGAAAAACTTTAGCATCTCCTTTTCTTCACTTTTTTTTTTTTTTTTTTTTTTAAATATCATTGCTCTTTTTATTTATTTATTTATTTTTTTTACTTTTTTTTTTTACAATACCATACATAACCATTCCAAGTTTACCAATATAATTAGGGTGGGAGGGAGGGATTTTCCACGGAGACCGCGCCGAACTGACTCCCGGCGCGCGAATGCGGCGGAAGCCCCGCCCCCCGCCGCTCCTGATTGGCTGATGCGCCTGCAGGCTCCGCTGGGTCACGAGACGCTGCGGGCTGACCCAGGGAGCCTGTGCAGCCTCCGCGTCGGCAATATTCTATAGACCATAACATTGGGGGGGAATTTAGTTTCTTACACTATTCTACAAGAATATGTTTGCTTTATCTCCAAGCATTGTAAGTGGCCAAAAGGAGATACACATTCTTGCGACACATGCACTATTAGATAGTGATACTACCATCCTGTACAATGTGTAAAGTTTTAGAGATACACACGCTTAAAATATGCACAATGCTCAGTGCAGACAAATGCTCTGTAGAACTGACATACTAGCAGCCACATTAAATTCGAAGCCCCTAGCGGCAACGGTACACCCGCAAAGGCCTGCGGGCATGACATTTGCCGGAGTTACAGAGCTATTACATTCAACCATGCCACGATCAACGGGCTGGAGACGCAAACCTGTTAATCTGATCATGTGCTGCCGTGAACATGATCGATTAATGAAACCCGTAGTTTACAGGTTTAGACAGAGCCAATGGTAAAATAAATTATCATCATTACGTCACTGAAAATGGAGGTTAGATTTCAATCCCTTACAGATTTGAAGTACGAGTTACGATCAGACCCGCATTCCAGATATAATGCAATAATAATATACAGTATCAGTAAATATTATATTTAAGTCCATGTGAGTTCCATTATATGTATTAACCCATTGATTCCCGGGATCGATATATCACGGAAATTAAACATTAAAAAAAGTATTTTATATTGCAGATTTGCGAGTTTGAAAATGTTGTGCTATTAATTTTAATATCTAACATCACCTTCCCTTTAATTTTAAATACAGTGATGTGTTTATATTTGCATTTAAAGTGCCATGGGTAGGACTTTAACCCCCTTGCGGGTTCTTTCTAGTACCCATAGGCTTTTTGGCTCTGTTTGCGGGTTACGGGTTTGAACGCCAGTGCATTTGTATAAATTTAATAGCGATTTAGATTGTCAGAGTTTTCAGTCTTGTGCTGGTCTTTGGGGAAAGCTCTATGTACACTGGATTCTAAGCTCAAAGACAGGACCTCGATCTGTGTAATATGTTAATATTGTTTTGCCTTGGTCACAACTTTTGTATTGCGCTATGGACAATGAGCCTCATTCAATTGCAAGGTTGCAAGTTATATATAGGCCGTATGTCTCCGGGCCTGCTGCCTCCCCGCAGCTCGCTCGAGTTACTGTGCTATTCAATTACCAGGCCCGCAAGTTATGGTCCGAAAGCTGAAACCGTAAACCATTCATACGTAGCATTTCAGGGCAGGAACATGATCAATTAGCAAGACCTTATCTCCAGATTTAGAAACAGGCAATAGAAAACGAGACCGTTATTATTACGGCTGTAAAACATGGATCAATCAATTAGGTTTGGGGGTCTGATATGCGATCAGACTCTCAAACCCGCAAAATAAAAATTATGAAAATGAATGCCAATACTGTTCTAGTCCATGTGGGTGGCCTGATATGTATTAACTCATTGATACCCGAGATTGATTTAGCCCCAAAATGAAACATAACATAAAATTATTTTTCATTGCTGATTTGCATTATTTTTCATTGCTTGACTGAAACTGTTTCCCCCGTTATTTACAGTGCAGTATTGATTTTATGTTTGCTTTTACAGTGCTACAGATATGTCTTTAACCCATTTGTGGGTCCTCTCTAGCACTCGTAAGATAATGTTCTACAGTTGCCATTTATGGTGTGAAAACATTTGCGGGTTTGAGGAATCGGAGTAATTGAATAGCAATTTGTGATTTTAGCGATCGTAACTCTTGCGGCCGTGAAAGTTCAAAGGCTTGGATGGGCTGTAACTTGTGATGTTAACCATCGCAAGGAATCGGATGCCGGAGCCTGTAACCTGGTCGGAGCCCGCAAAAAGACGCCAATTGAATAGGAAAATAACTTTCGTCTCCCTTACGGACGTCTGCATCTTCTGAGGGCTCAATTGAATGAGGTTCTATGTTTGCGTGTAAGTTTGAAGTGGGGAGGGGAGTCTGTGTGAGGTTTTTTTTGTGCACACTCTGCAAATTAAATTTACAGACTAGGTCCTAGTTATAGAAAATGTGATATATACAAATTTCACATACACATAAAAAATCTCCTAAACTACATTGCTAAAGAAGATATCCCCATTGAAGAACCACAGTATATGAAATACAGTTCATTAGGAGGACACTGGCTCCTCTGAGAATTAGGAAGATATTCTTTGCCTGTTTCAAGAGTATTGAAGATTAATATAAGGTTTTTTTGTGTGCAATTATATCTGTTCTATCATTCATATATATAACCAGTGGGAGCCATAAAACACTGTGTTATGAATTCTCAACTACTTGTTCATTAAAGGAATAAGAAGATTCATTTTCAGACAGTATATTAGAAAATACAGCATGAAATCTTTTGTACACTAGTGTTTTGTACCATTAATCAGTGCATCAAGCTTCCCCTTGCTTTTCTTCCTTGGCTAGCTTGTCTGGTCAGTCTCGCATTCAATTACAAAATAAGGGAAATGGAAACCAACTATTTATTTCAACCATTTAAAAGTGCATGTTTTAAACATTAGATTTTTTTTGGTGTGAAACTAAAACCTGTTTAAATTTTATTCAAACTAACAGGAAATGTAGATCCCATACTTTAGTCTGCGGATCTAATTGGCTGTCAAAGGGCAAGCCCCAAGGGCAGTGAGAGCACAAAACATATTCAGGTGTTTGAGACCTTTATTTTAAAAAAGAAAACACACTGTGACACAATACTGAATGCACTCTTTCTGATGTAACAAAGAAAACTGTTTTTCCATGACCCTTTAAAGTGGCCTTCTTATTTATTTATTTATTTGCCCAGTTCATTTAATGATCCTATAACATTATTAAAATGAATATACATGACGTCTACAAAGGAGTTAACCTGCCTGGCGGTATGATTATGTCAGTATTTAGAATGTTAAAGCGGTACATTAAAAAGTACTGACATAATCATACCGCCCTTTCCCCCTTATCATCCTCCCTTTCCCCCTTCCCCCTTATCCTCCTCCCTTTCCCCCTTCCCTCTTCCTCCCTATCCTTCTCCTCACTTCCCCCCTCTCCAATCACCTTAATTTCCCCCTGCCCCTCCTCCTTGTCTCCCTTATCCTCCTCTCTCCTTATCATCCTCCTCCTCCTCCTTCCCCCTTTATCATCCTCCCTTTCCCCCTGATCATCCTCCCTTGCCTCCCCTTCCCCCCTTATCATCCTCCATTGCCCCCCCTTATCATCCTCCTATTCCTCCTCCTCCCCCCATCATACTCCTCCTTCCCTCTTACCTCCTCCTCACTTCCCCCTCTCCAGTCCCTATCCCCCCTCTCTCCTTACTTGTTATTGTGATCTGATGAGCTCCCTGCTCATCTCTCCCCATGCAGCATGTCTGCCGGCAGTGAAGTGACCGGCTTATGCTAATGAGCCTAATGATCTCAAGCGCGTCACGTCATTAGCATATTGTGGTTACTTCACAGTGAGTCCATGGTGCATTTCCATTTAATCCAATACCACTTTATTCTTTTAAGCTTATGCTTGCTATATTACACAGCTCTAAAGTGTAGCATAGGATGGATTATGGACGAGTTAGGAGACCTACCCACAGACAGCACTCTTTTGATTTTAAATGTATCTCATCAGTTTGGGACTGTACTGTTTTCTGTACTGTGGAGAGTTGTTATCACTATTTTTCCCACCATAAGATATTCAGCTCAACAAAATAAAACTATGTTGTGTTAAGCAGTATTAAAAAAAAAAAAAGGATGTGTAGAAACTGTCTATTAATCTAGTACCGCATGTGCAGTGGATCTTCCTGGAGTATCATCCCCTGTGATGCTTCAAGTGGGCAGAGCCGGCGCCCCACCACCACAACAAGCTGTGGTCATAGCTGTGCTGAGGAGGAACAGGGGGACAGAGGATTAATGGGGGACTGAGAAGGGACAGGGGTACTGACGAGGGACAGGAGATCTGAAGAGGGACAGGGGTGCTGACGAGGGACAGGAGATCTGAAGAGGGACACAGGGAATGAGGAGGGACAGGGGGACTGAGGAGGGACAGGAGATCTGAAGAGGGACACAGGGACTGAGGAGGGACAGGGGACTGAGGAGGGACAGGAGATCTGAGAAGGGACAGGGGGACAGAGGATTAATGGGGGACTGAGAAGGCTGACGAGGCACAGGAGATCTGAAGAGGGACACAGGGAATGAGGAGGGACAGGGGGACTGACGAGGGCCTTTAGATCTGAAGAGGGACACAGGGACTGAGGAGGGACACGGGGACTGAGGAGGGACAGGAGATCTGAGAAGGGACAGGGGGACTGAGGATGAACAGGGGCACTGAGGAGGGACAGGAGAACTGAGGAGGGACGTGGGGGACTGATGATGAATAGGGGCACTGAGGAGGAACAGTAGATCTGAGGAGGGGCAGGGAGACTGAGGAGGGGCAGGAGATCTTAGGAGGGACAGGGGGACTGAGGATGAACAGGGGCACGGATGAGGGACAGTAGATCTGAGGAGGGGCAGGAGATCTGAGGAGGTACAGGAGGACTGAAGAGGGACAGGAGATCTGAAGAGGGACAGGGTGACTGAGGATGATCAGGGGCACTGAGGAGGGACCGGAGATCTGAGGGGGACTGAGGATGAACAGGGGCACTGAGGAGGGACAGGGGGACTGAGGAGGGACAGGAGATCTGAGGGAGGGGCAGGAGATCTGAGGAGGGACAGGGGGGCTTGAAGGTTAATTACTCTAGTAATATATATTATACTGAAAATCCCCCCTCTGCACCATCTTCCTTGTAGGAATATAATTACACTCCATATCAATAATAACTCTACACTGTAAGATGCTAATTTATTTTTAAAGGTATAATGTATTTATTTTCTTTCTCCGATTACTAAAATATATCTATTTCGTTAGTTTTATGTACTACAAGTTTTATGGACCAGAATATTCTTAAATTGCATCTAAAACAAGAAACCTGATAAACAACATGTTTGTAACATCTGAGGTCTCAGCATGCTATAGATTGTAGAAGCATTTGCATGTTCTAAAGCTGTGGGAGAGGTGGACAGACTTCCAGAGGCTAACTGGTAACTCAGACAACCAATTAACACAGAAAACCTGTGTGCCAGGCAATTGTGTGAAGATAAAGTGAAGCAAAAGGCTGTTTTGTGAACCATCTGAATGAATAGTTTTCATTCTTTTATTGAGTAAAAAGAAAAGTGTAAGGGCACTTTAAACCATATAAAAGAAACACCAGAAAACAGTAGTAGAAACATAATTGGTTTTATTTTTATTATGCATTTCTTAAACTCCTTTCTTTTTCTAGTGTAGCTCTAGGACAAGGTACTTTCTTGCTTTGTAAAACACAGCAGGAAAATAATCCTGGAGGTGGAAACTGGAATTAGACAAAAAGGCATAACTATAAATTGAAGTGTTTTATAGTATTTTGAAAAATCATATTCTGAGGAATTAAGTATCTACACGATTTTCTACAACAATGTGCCGGCACGGTATCCATACTCAGAATTTCAAAAACGCCATGACAGTACTCAGATTTATGTCACTGAACATTGTTTGAGGGAAATATTCCAGCCATCTCCATTTATATAGTGAACAAAATAGAGTCAGGCCACACACATAATTACCTAAATATAAGGAGGGAATGGTGGCTCTTGGTATAAATTTGTACATAAAAACTTTGACAGAGGGTGCTCCTAGGGATAGATATTAATAAATCTTGAATCATAGAAAAAAAGATCCTTTTTCAAGAGCATGCCTCGGTTTACAAATCTTTAGAGAGAAAAATGTAAAACATAACTTTTATTAATTTTTAATAAAATAACTGAACTAACTAAAATGTATAAAAGTTATATTTTACATTATTCTCTCTAAAGATTGCTAAACAGAGGTGTGCCCTTGAAAAAAAAAAAAAAAATTTCTATGATTAATGTTTCACACACATAATTATGCGTTAACTAAGCCTTACAACCAGGGGTGTGTATTTGCCTAGACCCAGGAGGTCCCGGCATAGGGCATCACATTATCAGGGGCAACTGGCCACCTTAAGATGCTGTGCAATATATTTAACAAATAAACGCATGATTTGAGATATAGAAAGGGGAATGGAAAAGTTGCAAGTGGGGTGTGGGAGCACAAATCAGAATGGCCTAGGGCAGCATAACATATAAATACACCCATACTTACAGCACATTGTACAATATATACTAAACTATTTACCGTATACACTCGAGTATAAGCCGAGTTTTTCAGCCCTTGAGGTTGAGGATGAGGAGGGGGTTGAGGATGGGGGGTTGAGGTGGGAGGTTGGGGAGGGGGTTGAGGATGAGGAGGGAGGTTGAGAATGAGGAGGGGGCTTGAGGAGGGTGATAAGGGAGGGGAAGAGACACAGGTAAGGGAGAGGGGGGAAGAGACACAGGGAAGGGAGAGGAGGGAAGAGACACAGGGAAGGGAGAGGGGAGAAGAGACACGGGAGAGAGAGGGGGACATAAGAAAAGGGCACACAAGAGGGGGACACAGAGGGCACACGAGGGACACAAGGGGCAGCACATTTCCCACCCTCGGCTTATACTCAAGTCACTCATTTTACCCAGTATTTTGTGTTAAAATAGGTGCCTCGGCTTATACTCGGGTCGGCTTATACTTGAGTATATACGGTAATTATATTTTCAATATGCCCTTTTTAAATAGGTTAACAAGGGCATGGACTGTCCAGTCTTGAGAATCGAAAAAATCTAGGAGATCAAATCCCCCAAAAAAGAAGGTTGAGCAAGGTTGTGATAAAACAGAGCTCTTCTCACTCACACATGACATCCAATCTGCTTGGAAATGGAGTGGATCAATCTACTAAAAAGAGCAAACACTGTTTAATTCATTAGACATACACTAGGCAGTGTTTTTGCTAACACAATTTACTACAATTATTGATGGGAAAATCTCCTTACTTTGCATGTTGTCCCTCTGCAGGTTGAATAGTTTCTGTGTAGAAGTGTGAAAGTTAGTTTTATCTTTATTTTATTGTAACAATGTTACTATTTAAGCAATTGCAGCTATGTGTATGCATGTAAAACGTTGAGATGCTTATTTTATCGTGCACATTGTAAGCGTGTTATTGCTGATTTAAAGCTTATCTTGTATCTGTTCCTTCACACCTTTTGTATCTGTATGCTGACTCGCACATTGTGGTCGCTAACTTGAGAGCTATATCTGTCTTACTGTGACCCAAACTGAGCTTGTGTTTCAAAATCAGTAAAAATAAGTCAGGAAAATGTCCTTAATTTTTTCAAAATTGATAGTTGTGCACTGATACTGGTGTTATATCATCTATAGAGCATGTTGTAAACATTATTTATCTGCATTAACACATAATCTTGGCAAAACTTGCAAGAAATGCTCTGACCATACTCCTGTATGCTGCCTTACTGGTTGATATGTATTACTTATACAGTTCAATTATTGCTCATTGGTTAAGAGGGACAGACCAACAAGGCAAAGCAGATTTTCAGCTCTCTAGTCTTCATTTAAAAAAAAAAATGAGAACAGGGAGTGTGCCTCTATATATCTGTAAGTGTTTGCCAATGGGATCTCGAGTCGTGCATAACCAGCTCACATAGAGGTATTTCTTGCTAGTTTCAAGTAAGTTTAAACAAGTTTTACTAAATGTTTTGAATATTATTAAACCTTTTTGTTTTCATGAACAAACATTTTTCCTTTAACTGTCCATGGTCATGCTGATCAACTTGGTTTTCATGGCAAAGATAATGAAGTGAGTTGGCAGTTCCTTCACCAGTGGGCCACAGATTCCTAGGTGGTCTCCCATCCAAATACTGACCAGGCCTAACCCTGTTTGGCTTCAGGGTGGTGTGACCTCTTGGTTCCATGAGTGGAATCAAACCCAGGTTGCAGCTGTGAAAGCACCAAATGCAAACCCCGGGACCACCAGAGTTGGTCTTAGGTCTAGTCTTTGGCTTCCATTCAATTTAACAAATTATAGTTACAAGAGCCTGTGAAATAATTTGCTATTCAATTGACAACTTTTAGCTACCCGCAATTGGTTTGCAGGTTAGAAGCTCAAAATCTTTGCGGTTCTCAAAATCATAACTCCGACCCATCTAAGCCTTTGAGCTTTCAAGCCCGTAAATGTTACAATTACAAATCGCTATTCAATTGCTACAATTCCTCAAGCCCGCAATTGCGTTCAAACCAGTAAATGGCAAATGTAGAAGAATATACCATATAGGACTTGCAAAGGGGTTAAACACCTTATCGTAGCACTGTAAATGCAAATAAAAAAAATCAATGCTGCACTTTAAATAACGGGTAAAGAGATGAAAGACATTAGAATTAATTGCACAACAGTCTCAAGCTCGCAAATGTGGAATCAAAAATATTTGTTTTAATGTTTTATTTGTGACATGTTATATCAATCTCGGCAATCAAGGAGTTAATACATATCAGGCCACCCACATGGACTAGAACAGTATCGTCATTCATTTTTATTATTTTGTACATATCAGACTTTTAAAGATAATTGATTGACGTTTAACCTCCATGTTCTACTGACGTCATGATGACGATCTCATTTACCATTGGCTGTTTCCAAATCAGTAGTTCCGGGCTTGCTTAAATGATCATGATCACGCCTGAAATGCTACTTAAGGGTGCATGGTTTGCAGTTTATGCTTTCGGCTCTGTAACTGTTGCAATTGAATGGAGGCCTTTGTCTATCCTCATTTAATCTAGAAACGCCGAAATGTGGCTATATTTTTTTTTTTTTTGTAAAAATTCAAGTTTGTCTATTTGTTTCAATACCAATGAAAGTAGGCCCTCTCTCTGTTAGTTGCTATTGCCCCAGCATACAAAAGGCCCAGATGATGCAATATTAGTATTATAGTCTATCTGCCAGCGTGTGTGAAATATAGTATTTATTTTCTGAGAATGCAGAAGCTGGGTGCTTGATGTTTTCCTGTATTGCCATTGCTCTACATGCGGTGTGCCTATAGGAAGTGGGGAAGACCATGAGACCCTATTATTTGAACAGCTTTATGTTTCATGGAGTGTGTTGTGGTTAATACACATTTTAAATTGCTTTTGAGTTTTAGACACATTTTTTTGTAATGTCTGTGGCAGTACCACATTATATTGATTCTTGATAAACTAGAATTTAATGTTTGCTAATGGCACCACTGAGTGATTGGGCTGTTACCAAAGCAATGTACCGCCTAGTGTATCCTGTTCCCGAACAATGATTATGTATTTGCATATTTTTAAAGGGTTTGGTGCTTATAAGTATTTATCCTTGTACTTTCGCTCAATAAGCTCCTCTACCGAGTTTCAAAACAATCAGACACTCCACCACCATAATTTTTAACTCTTAATTGTACGGAAAATGAAATCCAAACGAAGATGGGAATGGACTTGCCCTACTCTACTGCTCCTATACCACAGAAAATAGTCTAGTTTTTCCTAAGTCCCTCTTTCTCTTTTAAACATTATCAAATAAAACACTATAGTATCTGGGACACATCCTCATGCACCACTGAATTAAAGAAAAACTTTGATCATATTTGTTTTCTTTTCACATTTATTACTATGCATAAAATGAAGCCAACTGTTTTGTATCAAATGATTTGCAAGCATACTGATAGCCTGTGCTTTGAACAGTTGCACATGACCCTCACGATCGGATCATATAGAATTCTTTAGTAAGTGGGAGGCCAGTGGCTTCCTTGCAGAAATTACTTAAATAAGATTCGGTATATGTATTTTGCCATTTGCTTTCACTTGCGTGGGAAGAAGGTGCCGTCCCTGACTTATATTTGGTTTAGTCTTTTTGAAACAAGAATAAAACCATGGCAAATGTTTTCCTCAGTGTTTAATTTAACAAGTGTTATCACTACAGGCTATTTGTTATTTTAAATATATTGTACTGATTGTATAGGCAAGTGTATAGTTTTCCAATATGGTTATGTACATACGACACTAGGAATAATGTAGTGCTTAATGTAAGTTTATGGTGTTTAGTGCAATTTACCCTTTTCATTGACTGTTGACCGTGAAGTCTGACTGTATTGTGGCATTAATTAATAGGCTAGAATTAAAACAATACAAACTGTTGTAGACTCCTGTTATCAGCCCTGGCAGAACACCCATCTGTGATCGCAGTGATTGGGCACTGCCAGCTAGACTACACTACAGGAAAACAAGTGACAGATGTAGACACAAATCTTTTTTTTTACCAATAGGTCATAATTTACACAGTTGTTATGACTAGTATCACTCTAAACCGTAGATGAGGTTAGATTAGCAATTCTTCCCTTTGTGCAGTTTTATATGTGTCCCAAACATTATAGAATTTGGTATTAAGTTAGGCCTTTTGTGGCTTATTTTCTTTTACCCTACAATCTTCATTTTCTGCCTCACTAGTCTGTCTTGTTCTGCTCTCTTTTTCCGTTAGCTCCACCAACCAGTTATTTTATTGTTTTTTCTTGCTTTCCTCTTCTCTCTCTTGAGTATCCATTTCTCTCACTCTGATTCATTCTCACTCCCCTTCCTTTCCTACTTCCTGCCACCTATCCTTCTATTATTTTATGTCCTTCCCTGTGTCACTATTTCCTTTTTTCACCCTTACCTTTAAACTGCGTAGGACAGGGCGAAGTGACCTACTGATATAAATGTGTGGCAAACTTTACTTTGTTATGGCCTTCTTGGTTTAAAGTTCATAAGAAGGAACTATAATCAGTGTGTAGATTATATGGAGTATATTTTAGCAAGTGAGCATAAGCGGGGATAAGTGGAGTATAACATATCTTCACTTTCTATAATTGCTATGGGAGTGATTTATCACATGGGCATAAACTTAAATTCAGTTTAATAAATAACCCTTATAGAAAATATAGGGAATTTGGATATTTGACGACAATTTGTTATGCCCAGTTTTATACATGCTTAAAGGACCATTGTAAGGAGTCATTGCAAGTGCTCTTCATGGTGTGAAAGAGCACATGATTATCAGCCTTATTACATTGAGATTCGGACAATTCTAAAGGGCTCTATATAAGCACATAGCATATTTTTTTACAGAAGTTTTTAGTTAGCGAAGACCTTGCTTTTGGGTAGAAGATCACTAACTAAAAACTTCTGTAAAAAAAATATACTCTGTGCTTATATAGAGCCCTATTCAATTGACCAAATTGCAATTTAATAAGGCTGTATAAGTTTAAATGGTCTATATTTGTTTACATGAGGTTTAATCAACCCAAGCTTGTTAGGTAGATGGAAAATAGATTGAGTATATAGTCCATTACATCTATGTTCCTCAGTTCTTAGAAACAACGTGCATATTACTTTACTGGTTAGTAAAAGACTGTTTATAGAAGGAGAGGCAAGCTATGCACTCTGATCTCTTAGCTTTCAGCACACTTCATGCCAGCCTTAAAGGACTGTGGTAACAAGCAGCTGTGTTTAGAAGGAACTGTAATCTTGCAACATGCTTTCTGCATAATGCATTTCATAGAGACAAAGTAGGACCTTTTTCTCAAGAACAGAGAAGAGAGAAAGCTTGTTGGAAAACATGATCATTTCCTTCTGAGTCAAATAAGCAGGCCGGATTCCTTTAACATACAGTACATAGTAGTTTGGTGATCATTATTAATTGAATTGCCATTAAAAGCAAAGGGTAATACTTCCTTAAATAAAATGTAAAAAGCAGGTAACCGAGATTATTTGCCCATTTTCACATACTGTTTCCAAATTTTTCTTCTGTTTAAAAATGGTGCACTATTCTGTAATGTGTCCTTCCTTCCTTTCTCAGACAGAGGAAATTGGGAGCACCACTTTTAGATGTTTCACCTCAGATGTCATATTAACACTTACACCTTTGTCTGAACAGCAGCGGATCTCAGGGTAATAAGTTTAGTCTTATAATGATGTCTCATTTCTAAATAAATAGTGAGGTATGCTTTGCTGTGTGTTCAGTGATAAAGGTTTCTAAATATAAATAACATTTTGTTTGTTTTGTGTCATTAAGCCATGTCTGACTCTCATGGACTGCAACACACCATGCTGATCCACTTGGTATTCATGGCAGAGATACTGGAGCGTGTTGCCAGTTCCTTCCCCAGTGGACCACAACATACACTCCTGGTATTCCTAGGTGGTCTCCAATCCCAGTACTTACCAGGCCCAACCATGCTTGGCTTCAGGATGGTGTGCCTCTTGGTTCCATGGCTGGAATTGAACCCAGGTTGCAGGGGTGAAAGCACCAAACTCTAACCCCTGGACCACCAGTGAACCAGCATAAAAAACATTACACCTCACGCAAAACTATGAACAACAAGGTCATACAGATCTTTTGAATGATATAGGATAAGTGATATGGGAGCAATACTGCTTTCCTTGGTATTATGCACTATACTTTCTTTCTGTGATATCATGTGTGTTAGAGACACAAGAATTCTTATTCACAAGAGAAGTTAGTACAAATCATTGTTGTATGTCTCTGCACTCTCTGTGCTTTAACGTCCCTGTTTTATTAATCTGATCCAGGCAATATGACCAGCTGCTCTAACACTCCTTATGTAAACATTCTTGATGGTTTTCTTCCTTTCACACTTATCTCTAAAAGTAATCTCTCCACTCTATTCTTCAGCCTTGTTCCCTGAGATCCTATATTCACTTGCCTATTTACTCATGCTCTGTGTATTACTATTCATTACTATTCACAGTTAGTATCCTTTCACTCTCCTTGAAGTTACTATTGCCGCACTACCAAGCACAATTTTATCAGACTTATCATGTGCACCTAACTCTCAAACATTTCTTTTTCTTCCCTTTTCAAAATTGTAGAATACCTGGTATACTCTTGTCTATCTAATTCATCTACACAAATTCCAAATACTATCCACTTCATTGTAGGTATTACTACGTAATTTGTCTCTGTCAGATTTTTTGCATGATCTATTACCTACTGTTCTATGTTTTCCTATATTGACATTGACCCTCCCATTGGTCTTCATTGTATTTGAAATACATATCATAGATATCTTATTCCACAACTCCATGTCTCTTTTATCTCTTTGTCCGGCCTCCGCTCCTTGACCCGGCGCCGGCGCGCATGTGACGTCACATGTGCGCCGCGTCATTAGCATATACCGGGTGCACATGCTCGCCGGCCCCGGGTCAAGGAGCGGATGACCGGAGCACAAGCAGGTAAGTGAGGGGGAGGTATTTAGGGGGGTTGGGGGGGATGAGGGGGGTTTAGGTTGAGGAGGGGGGAGGGAAAGAGACACGGGGGGGTAGAGAGACACACATGGGGTTAGAGACACACAGGGGGTTAGAGACACACGGGGCGGTTAGAGACACACGGGGGGTTAGAGAGAGGGGGGGAGAGTGACTCGAGTATAAGCTAAGGGGGCCCTTTTTTGCCCTTAAAAAAAGGGCTGAAAAGCTCGGCTTATACTCGAGTATATACGGTATGTCTTATAGTATATACCTTTTTTATAAGTGTACATGTGACAATGCTTTCTAGCAGTGTGTGATAATGATAAATACCAGTAAGAAAAATCACTAAATGGTGCTCAAAACCTTCAGCAGCTTTTAAGACATTTTCATATGGTTCTTAGAGAAAAAAATTGTGTAACAAATGACATTAATATTCAACCACGTCCTGTTCTTTTAAGCTGGTCTGAAAGACAAGTCTCAGACTTGCAGCTTCTGCACAGTAATTACAGTACATGCATGTGACATCTCACCACGTGTGACTAAACAAGAGCTTACTAAAAACAAAAGGTCTTTCAAGGCCTGCTAAATGTGAGAAAACGTTACTACAAATTTTCACTTGACTGGATGACGGCTCAGTGACTTATCATTTGTAATTGCATCAGACATGTCATATTTACCAGTGAAGAGACATGGAAATGATTCTGTATTTGAATTCTTACAATGGTTAAATTGTTTTTCTATGTGGAATCTCCTTTAAACTCTGATATTTCTGAGTAGGTCACAGAGAAATGCTTGTTATACACATATGAGTTCCTGTATGGAATAGACAGTCTTTAGATAAGGACAACACACATTTCTAATTCAGAATTGGTCATATATGTACTAAAGGGAAGCACGTGGATGAACTGTTGGAGAGGTCAAATCTTAGTAAACATGCCCCATAGGATATCATAGGAATGGGCAGGCTTACCTAACGGTTTGCCCAGTTTAGTACATATAGAAACATTGATTTGTCAACAGATAAGAATTGGAAAACCTATTAATCAACCCATTTTATCTACCTTATATCTTGGCTTAATCTGCTAAATAAGTCCCTCTGTGATAATTGAAGCTGTCATATGCCTCCATTCCATGGCTCAAGTAAAAATTCTTGGAAGGCTAATTTTCAGCTATGACAGTTTTGGAAGGCTGATTTTCCGGAGCTATTCTATGGATCTTAGAAAAAAGGATCTAGTAAAACTTACAGACTCGCACCCAGGGGGGTTGCCCTGAGCTCTATAGCCCTAACGTGTGCTTGTAGACTGCTCCCATGAGACTCCAAGTGTAAATCTCAGTATTCTCCTTAGCAACACTCCAAAATTGTAACCACCAACTTGAACCAACCCTAACAGGCTCCTTTATCCTTATCTGTCTCTGTATAGCCATGGCCCCCCTGTGCATATGAACTACTCCGCCTATGAAATGCTACCCTCTTTGAGCCAGGGTATCTCCCTTAATACCTGCTCCCCGATGTAACCCCCATGGTAACAGGTTAATATTTGATATATACATACGGACTCCCATGGTTATACTTTAGTTGGGGTATCCCCTGACTCATAGGTTGTTGCGGCTATTAAGGGGGAATCTCTGCTCATAGAGGGTAGCGGATATTAATGGGGTTATCTAGGGGATTCCCTGGCTCATAAAAGGTAGTGGTATTAACCCCCTTAATTCTGTCGATTTGAGCAATCAAGCCTTAAATTGGATACAGTTATTATGTTATTTTTTTCATAGAGACAGACTTGAAGCCTCCAGGCTTCTTTGCAGCATTTTTCTGCCTCTACATGGCGTTGAAAGTACCTGTAGGATTTTTTTTTTAATTTGGGGCATTACAAACGACTTCCGAGTTAACTTCAGCGAGAGCGGATATCATTACGGGAGGCATGTGATAGGTATTTGTAAAATAGTTATGGGACAGGCACTCAAGGCTTACAATATTATGGACTTTTTGAGCACTCTGATGGCATTTTTCACAGGTTAGATTTAGGTGTGTGATGTGATAGCTCGATGGTGATTTACAAGAAGCTTCACTCAACTCAATTCTTGGAGGTCATAGTCAAGACATGGAAACCTGTCTCCACATACAAAGCAGAGAGTGCTACATCACACAGTAGTCCATGTATGCTTATTTTACCACAGAAATGTGGTATTTCTATACATCATAATTCACTGAGATAGAAACATCGCTGGATTCAGTCACAGGGGCATTGAAACTGGAAAAAATATAACTACTAGACAACTAGATGCCTCCTTTACAAAAGTAAAAATAATGGCAGCAAAATTGTGATTTTTCAAATCTGATGCTAACATGGTAGCAGAGGCATTGCAGCAATCATTGTGTTTTTCCTCTCAGGCTCTTCTCACATCAGGCTCCTGTTTTTCACATATCCTTAGCCGTGTCATTATATAATTCCATCAACTTGCTGTTATTATTCAGTATTCAGATAGAAGCAATGAATATTTTACAATCACATTTTCTTTTGCACTGGCACTTAGTGCCTGTGTGCAGCTACATTACTCTGCACTTATAATGGCCAGAGGGACATATTCATATATGAATAGAGACCATGAACATCAGAAAAACACTGGAAACAGTGCACAAAAAATAATAAAATACTTCCCCACAATCATTTTAATTTACATTTGTTTGTAACAGTTTTATCAAATTTCAAAACATCTGATTCTCAAATTAAATTCAAGCATGGATTTTCAAACAATGATTGCAGTTTTGCTCAAATATATGTGAAAATGCATATTTTTGACTAGAATTATTTATAATTTAACTAATTTTAACATGTAAATGTTGGTTGGATTTTTACTTGCAAGACTTGTCATTCAATCAATTTAATGAAAAGAGACAATGAGGTCATCAGACTTGCTCTGCACTGTGAGGCAGAATAGTGGTTTCCAAACCTCTCCTCAAGGACCCCGAGATTTAGTTTCCTCACTTGTGTTTATATAGTGTTAAACCTAAATCCTGAGCCGTCTGGAGGTCTATGAGGAGAAGATTGGAAACTATTGCGAAATAAGGGCACTCCAAAAGACTTCAGAGTTTCAAGCATCAGTAGTTAGGGGCTTTAGAGTACCCCTAAATCATATGTATGTAGCTGCATTGGCCGGTGCCACAAATTGGAACCAGGTAGCCAAGATGTATATGAAATTGGTTAATTTTGAATAATAACTATTTTTTACCCGTTAATAATTATATGGAGATTTATTTGTGGTTAAAGCAAATTACTTTATATGTAAGGTTCAGTGTTCATATACAACCAAGTCCAGCCCCCCTTTTTATGATATATAGTAAAGAATTGATATGAGACAACTATGTGCATTGCCATGCTTTAAATATCACATATATAATTGTGAGCGTACGGGCCGTTGCTCACGCTTGCGGGCTCGCGTAGCGAGGGCCTACGCGAGCCGCGGCCCTCGAAGCGAGTCTGAGGCCCTCGCAAAGCGAGGGCCGCGGCTCACCGCACCCCGGGAGCCTACACGGCTCCCCCTGACGCACCGATGCTCCCCAGCGGCCCCCAGCACACCGGGAGCCTGCACGGTTCCCCCTGCCGCACTGATGCTCCCCAGCGGCCCACAGCAGGAGGGAGACAGGATGGGGGAAGGGAGGGACAGGATGGGGGAAGGGAGCCAGGAGAGGGGGGTGAGACACGGGGGGGGGGGGCATAGAGACACAAGTAAGGGAGAGAGGGGGCAAAGAGAGACAGGGGAGGGAGACAGGGGGCAAAGAGAGACGGGGAGGGAGAAGAGGCAAAGAGAAACGGGGAGGGAGAGGGGTAAAAGAGAGACAGGGGAGGGAGAGAGGGGGCAAAGAGAGACAGGGGAGGGAGAGAGGGGGAAAAGAGAGACAAGGGAGGGAGAGAGGGGGCAAAGAAAGACAAGGGAGGGAGAGAGAGGGCAAAGAGAGACAGGAGGGGGGAGGGAAAGAGACATGGGAGAGAGAAATGTTTGGGGGTAAAACTTGATCTTGCCGTCATTTTTTGACGGGCAAGTCTCTAGTAAAAAATATAATATTTAAAAAAAATACAACATATTAATGTTAAAAAATGGATGACAACTGGAAATGAATTGACATATTAGAAGTAATTACTCATACCGGTACTTGATCATCTCTCTGAATAAATACCAACTACATGAAGTCTGATTTTACAGCTTTATCCTGCCTCAGTTTAACAAATGTGTAGCTAGTGAGAATATGCAAAGTAAGCCATGTTGCGTACCCTGTATACTTTCTGTATGAACTGCATTGCAGATACCAAATAAGATGACTTTAAATCACACCATTTTTATAAACACACAAAAATGTCGCAATTCAGTGTACTTTCAAGTGTAAAGCAGTTGGCTTTAGCCTTTTATCTGCTTGTCTAGGAGATACACTTACAAAAAAAGTCAATATATTATTTTGTTGGTATAATTTTTCTATCTATACACAAATAGTCAATGAGAAAACACTGAATTACAGTTGTTGAGCATGTGACCTTTCCTTCTTAGAGGGTCAATATGACAGATGAATTAGAGAGAAGCAGATGTACAGCCTTATCCAATTGATTTGGATGTTTGTAGGAGAAATCAATATACAGACACACATTCAGTCTTTACAGCTGATTGTAATCCTGATGTAAAGGTCTGCAGTAGCATCTTTATTTCACTCACAGCCACTTTAAGTGCAACAATTAGTTTTACAAGTCTACTTTTATTATATAGCCACTGTCAACACCGAACTAAGCTTAAAGGGACACACACTTCTCTGTTTATTGATATCCATCTAGATTAAACAGCATGGCCAGTCCATGCCTAAAACCTGTATATAAATATGATTTCCTGACTTATTTGTTCATTTTGAAGGGCTTTTGAAGCTATGTAATTCTACTCAGCCATTAAAAGGTATCATCACAACAAAATTACTTAAAATATAAAAAAAATCCCTCAAATCATAGCTTAAGTAGATGTGGACAAGAAGGGTTGTATTTAAATATTTTGTAAAATTGTGCAATAGTTAGGAAAATATGCTAGAAAATAGAAAAAGTAATATTGATATGTATAGTTGACAAATAATACTCACACCACAAATGTGTTGTACCATTCCTGTAAGATGGCGCTGCATTTTACTGCAAAATTAGAGGGTTAGGATTAGGGTGAGGGCTAGGGGGTTAGGTCTAGGGGAATAGGGTGAGGGATAGGGTAAGGGTGTGATTTATGGTGAGATTTAGGAGGTTAGGGTTAGGGCGGGGGTTATTGTGAGACCTTGGGGGTTAGGTTTAGGGTGGGGCCTAGGGTGAGAGTTAGTGAGCTAGGGTTAAGGTGTGAGGGTTGGTGGGTTAGAGTGAGGGGGTTAGGAAGAGGGTGTAAGCTTAAAAATGTTATACAATCTCGGCAAATGTTCCCTAGAGAACTAAAATTTGCAAGCAGAAAACTACTAACAACAATATTTAGTACTGTAAAATTACATACTGCAACCCTAGGGAAAAAAATAGAACTCTACTGGAGCATAGAGAAAATAGGTGAGGTGGCCTACTTGTAAAGACTTAAAGACTCACAGGTTGACCTTTGGAAAAATTAAGAGAATTTTGGGATATAAGTAGCAAATTACATTTTATTTTATGTTCAGATGTTTTGATTAATAAAGCAGTGCGCAGTTGTAAAGTGGACAACAAATGGGCGCCGACGAAAGGGCGCAAGTGCTATGGACTAACACCAGGAACCCTTCTAACCCTAACCCTTGAACCCCGCAGCTTAACCCTAACCCTTACACACTGCAGCCTAACCCTAACCCTTACACACTGCAGAATAACCCTAACCCTTACACTTCGCAGCCTAAACCTAACCCTTACACCTCGCAGCCTAATCCTAACCCTTAAACCCCTTAGCCTAACCATTAGACCCCTAACCCTAAAACCTGTCAACCTAACACCTCTAAGCCCACCAGTCCACCTTACCTGAACTCCTGTGCGCAGATGTCGGGGCACGCTATTGACAGGCGTGTTTTTGTATGTGCGCGCATTTGTCAGGCGCGGTAAAGTTGTGCTATTGTACCAGCCTACACTTGACTGTTCATGAGATTATGAGATTTTGAAATTTCATAATATATATATATATATATATATATATATATATATATATATATATATATATATATATATATATAAGCAATAGTTTCATTGTACAATAGCCCTATTAATAGCAGAATCATAAATGGAAACATAATGTTATTACATCTTGGAGACATAGAGACGCATACTTTTCACAGATGCATTTGTAGAAAAACTGTAAAATATTGAATATCTAAGATATCATAATGAAATCTTTGCAATTTGAGTCAATTCATATAAAATATAAAACCTTCATGTAAACCAATGTTATATGGTCTGTTAGAATAATCTGAATACTGGGTAAATTTTAACTCTTAACCCTAAAATTCTTGTTGGTGTTTTGTCTTTTTTTTTTTTTCTTGATATTTCTCTTCTTTATAATTAATTATAGTACATTTATTTTCCCTTTTGTTAATGTACTGTGTATTAAAAAATAAGAACAATAGTGTTTGATTGTTATGTGAAAGCTGTTAATATTTTGTTTTACGTTATGTTTGATCATTTCTTACACTTTTTATTTCCCATTTGGAAAACTATTCAGGGTAAGCTGAAGTTACCAAGACTGGAAAGATGGTGAGAACATCAAATGACATATGCATGAATATTCTCAGTTCACAATTGCAAGGAGTTTGAACAGACCATCATATTGTCATTGAAAAGTTATGAAGGCTGTGATGATGAAATGCAGAATAGAAAATTTCCCCAAATAATAACAGTGTGGGGGTGTTGCATTTTGCATAGGTTTCAACATCGTGTTATTACAGAATGTTTCTAATGACATTGTTCACTCTTTGTTTTGTGTAGTCTGGCAGCCAGAATGGTGGTAGAGAAACCTCATGAATTACATTCGTTCAGAAGAGATGCCAAGAAAAAATACTAAGACTGGTAAGATCATCACTTGTATGCAGCTCTATAAAATATTCACCAGACTTTTCATAAACAGATTGTGTTTTATCAGTTAGAGTTCCCGGCACTGACAGTGCTGAAGATAGAAGAATATTAACTGGACAAAAACAAGTCGGTGCCAGGGGGTACTGCCCAATTTGAACAGGGTTATAGTGACTGGGCCAGTATCTTGTATTAACAAGGAGGCAGACGTATAATGTGGTGGGTGTAGTTTGGGAGTTCTATGAAGTGCATCTTTTAAGGTTTTCATGCCCTCCTAGAAGGCTCACAGCTGGTTATAGTAGGCCATCATGCCTTAAACAGAACAGAAATAGGAATAAAATAGGATAGATAATTACATAAATACATCTCAAATGTATACACCTATATAAATACAGTCGAATCTCCATATTTGTCAGTCTTTATATTCTCAAATCCAATATTTGTCAATTTTTTTTCAGCAAAAAAATGCTCCGATATTAGTCCAACAATCCAATAATTGTCATGAAAAGTCACCCACCACATGGTTATCAAAATGCTAATTAATTCAATGATAATGTGATAATTCTGTATTCGTCTGATCCAGTATTCATCCGGGATTAATGATGAATATAGAGGTAGCCGTGAATGTCCAGTAATCCAGATGAATAATCAGAGTATTGCAGTATATAGTGATACCTTTTTTATTGGACAAAGACTCTAACTCGACAAAGAGAGGAACGCTCTCCAAAGCTCGTTATGAAACCTATGAAAATGTTTGTCCCATAAAAAAGGTATCAGTATATACTGCAATACTCTGATTATTCATATATATATATATATATATATATATATATATATATCAATTTATATGATTTACCCACCTGTATTTCTCCTGGTATTATGTGGCATACATGTCTGTTATACTGGAATGTATGTCCATGTGCATATATTTATCACGGCACATTGTGTTGTCTTGTGTACTTAGATTGCAGACAAATGTCGTACATTTTGTGTTCACTTATACAATGTTTAAAAATAACTAGTATATGTATGCAACTCATTTTCATCTGATAATATGGTTAATTTTCATATGAAGAATTTTTAAACATTTTTCATTTGTCTCTGGCAAAAGAAAGAAAGCTCTCGATCAAGTAATTTACTGTGTGTTATTTAGGAGCACATTCTATAATCATTGCTAGTGTTGGTATTTTAGGCTATGTCTTAGAGACTCTAAAACAGAAAACTCTCCAAGCCATTTGCAGTGAAAACTATACATACACAGTTTAACATGTTCTAATTTCACTTAAATAAAACAGAAACCAAAACATGGAACACATATAAAAAATCTAAGCAGCAGCCAGTGCTCACAAGAGATTATTCCCATTCTTTAATAACCCCATTGCACACGCTGACTGTTTATTTATTGTTATCTGTCCCATATTTCTATTGTGCTGCTTTTTAAAACTAAAATTGATAACTGAAAAAGTAATTTTTTCTTAAGTACAAAAACATACATCTTTTAACATATTTACACCATTGGTCAAGGGAAATACAAATAAGGTTTCAGTAATTTGTATAGAAATCATGGCAAGCTTTCTCTGAAAATGAATATGAGCACTTCAGAAAAGTGTGCTTTTAATTGTTACTAGTCTTATTATACAATGACATACATGTATGATATACCGCTAACTGTCCATGAAATGGAATTATCGGTGACGACATGCAACGTGTTACATTGATTATTATTAGTAATTCTTATTTTAATTTATGATACATGTATTAGTTATAAAGCAATAGCTTGTGGGTATGTTTCTTTAGTCATATTAAAAGGTTGAACTTGATTTGCTAAAAGTATTTTTTCAACCTCAATTACTATGTAACTATATTAATATAGAAGTGATGTCAGAAAGATCATATAATAACACTGCAATGTCAATACTGTTGTACTATCTAATATCTTCTAAAGTGGATATATTATACTAGAATATTGCCTGTCAAAAAATGACGGGAATCAAATTGTAAGTGAGCTAATGCTGTTTGGTGTATGGTAATGAACTAAACAATACATTAATAAAGGAATATACTTTACCTATTTGGAAGTAATATATGCAGGAAGCATCATGCTGAAGAGCTGACAATCTGTTTTCATGTTGCTGCAGCATACAATGTGTGTTTTGAGTGCTGTGTAAGTGTCAGCAATGTGTGCAGTGTGTAGTGTAAATAGGCTGCGTGCGCGAGGGGAAACCGTTAGGGTAGCTGTGTACTTCCGCATTCTGTAAGTTAGCGTTGTAAAATGGCGCCTAATGTGTGGTACGCGGCTGCTGGTGATTTTGCGTCCTTGTTCTTGGATCTCGTCCGGCTTTTCCGGAAAATCTGTATGTGTTTGGTGATGTTTTGCGTGTTTAGGGTCCTGTAGCCTCGTTTTCGTTTTTTTCGGCAGCCATTTTTACTTTTGCTTAGGTAATTTTCGGGTGTCTAAACTCTTCAATTTGGACTTAAATGGAGGTGAAACTTCACTTGCAGAGGTCCTTGGTGCTCCCTCTTGCTGTGGGTAAGCTTTTTATGTGTTTGTTGTGGGTAAGCTTTTTATGTGTTTGTTGTGTGTATTTATTGTGTTTTGAATGTTTTGAGGTTTGCGCGGGTCGGCCATTAATGTCGTAATTTTGCGAGGTCGTAATGTTTTTTTTTCTAAGTCCCGCGTCTCTTATTTCTTTGTCGTAAGTCCGCTAATGTTGTGAAGTCCGCAGTTGCTGGCAAGGAGCGCCTTCGGCGCTCCATGCCAGCAACTGCGGCCCTCGCTTTGCGAGCGTTAGCAACATCTTTGGACAACCCGCACTTATGACAACTATATATGTGATTACAATGTGCATTATAGTATAATGTAGTTATTGCCAGTAATTCACTTTGATGTGCATTTTTTAACTTTCTGTCCTATATTATGTGGTTTGACACTCACATCTGTGCACAGATCACTATTATCTATCAAGTATATAAGGAAGTCTAGTTATTTGTAATTTCACCAAATCGTGATATGGTTATATGTATATACAATCCGTTTTCTGCTCACATTCTGCATTACAGAATTTTACATACATACATATATTATATTACACTAATACAATGTACAGTCCTCCCTCTACATTTGCGCTTTTGACACTCACAAATTCAACATTTGCGTTATTCTTTATTATTGTAATCATGCGAGATATGGCTAGGAAGTCCTGCAATGAGGTGCAGAGGGGGACACTAAATCCCACCCCCTTACCCGAAAAGGATGCTCAGCCCAAATGGGCCATTTCATTGTGAGGTGAGTGCCACCCAACTCGTTCCCAAGAGACAAAACATGGGTTAAAACATAGTTTACCCATGTTTTCGTTATTTACGTTTTTTTTAACATTAGCGGGGACTCCGGAATGGAACCCCCTGCGAATGTCAACGGTCACCTGTAATACAATTTTTAGATAGATTATAATTCATTTACATATTTTCCTGGATGTAAGCTCGTTCCTAAAGGCTATCGTAAAAAATCTAGCAGAACCCTATAAAACATAGGGGTCTGATAGTTTTATTGGGAGTCAGGTAGTACTTTTAAGCATCAAGAATAATGTTTATTCATGGAGATGCATTCTATTTTTAAAACATTTTTAAGCATTTGAAGTAAAATTTTAGGATTAAAATATACATGGATGAGTATATAGTTCTGCTTACTTACAAACATAAAAGTATTTTAGAAATCCAAGCCTAGCACAGCATCTTAGTCACCAGGTTTGCAGAACACAAAATGGGAAGAGTTTACTAAGCATCTCAAGTGTATCTCTGTATTTATTATGTACTATTCCCTATGGGGAAAAATAGCCCTTCTCACATTTATTTACACTTCAACTCAGTTGAGAAACTGCTTAGTAAACTACCACCAATGTACACAGGTTGGTGCACTACAAAGCACCATCATGTATTTGGCCAGAGAAGTACCCCTAGTCGCTAGTTTCCATATGACAAATAGAAACCTGAAGGCTGCTTTTGTGTTTTACTAAATAGTTTAAATAACAGGCAAAATATTACTGTAAAGTTTAAATAATAAATATAAAAAAATGATAGATTTTAGGCAATTTTTTTAATGGACCGTTGTGTTATATAAAAAATAAACATGTATTCTACTTAAACAGACAGATCGTTTTGGGTATAAATTGTGCTGAGAAATCTTGCGTGGTATTTATGGCGATCAGATCTCAGTGTGCCCTATTTCTTTTCAACATTTTCTTGTTTCAACTTTTTTGCTTTGATTCTATATAGATTTAACACGCAGCGTCTTCCTCTATTACAATCTTTCTTGTGGTAATTGCTCTGCTTTTTATCCTATTTCTCAAAAGCTTCACTGAGATAATTTTGCCATTGTGTTCATCTACCTTCATTATTTCCCAGACATCTCTCCAGCCAGACATAGGTGCTTCAGCAGCATTTGCAGAGCCAGTGAATGGAGAGCCCAAGTGCAAACTCATTTTGGGGCCACTCGCAGATATATATGTGTGTGTACAGTGACGAGGAAACTTTATGGGAGCCTGGGTTCTTAAACTTTGTAAGACTGACTTCTAAATACTTCTCCAAAGTATAATGCATCTCTATTAAGGAATTCCTTCCAGGAAACAACCTAGAAAATCTTTCTGGCTCCTTTTTTTTTTAGGTGTTTTTGTCTGCTCTGCAATATATATATATATATATATATATATATATATATATATATATATATATATATATATATATGAGAAGAGTGAGGTAGACGTGAATGTCCAGTAATCCAGTTGAATAATCAGAGTATTGCAGTGAATAGTGATACCTTTTTTATTGGACAAACATCTGTGTCAGTATCGCTTTTTGACTTGATAAAGAAAGGCATTATCTCTCGAAAGCTTGTTGCTATATTATGAATAAGTTTGTCCAATAAAAAAGGTATCACTATTCACTGCAATACTCTGATTATTCAGATTTATATATATATATATATATATTTATATATATATTTATTTACACACATATATATACATACATACATTATAGGTGCATGCCACAGAATAAAGCAAATTGTCTACCCCTCCCTATTTATATATGGCCTTATCCATGTAGTGGGCCCCATTGCTTTGCAGTAGCTCTACCTCTGTGTAGAGGCTGATCTATAGAGCTACAGATACCACAATCTAAGGTCATAAGAGATATTAAGCTCTATTAAATTTGAGGTCCGTAACTCCAAAGTGACGCTCGCAACAGCGGCGGGCTTGGAATTTGGCCTTTTGCTATTAAATTAAAATGGGCTGCAAGCTACGGGCTCGAGACGCAAATCGTAACTCGTACGTAGAATGTTGGATTTGGGGCCGTGATTAATCCGTGTAGACCGTAGTTCCGGGTTTAGACAGAGCCAATGGAAAAAGAGATTGTCACCGCTACATCACTGAAAAAGGAGAGGTTAGATTAGTAAGTATGGCTACTATTACAGTTTGCGAGCGGACCCACAGGCCAGATATAGTGCAATATTAATAAAGCAGTAAATATGATATTCTATTGCATGCGAGTTCCATTATATTTATTAACACATTGCCGGTATCTATATAACACAGAAATCAAACATGAAATAAAGTATTTTTTGGGGCCGATTTGTAATAAAAATGTAGTTGGCCTAACATCCCTTTTCCTTTTATATAAAGTATAGTAGTGTGTTTTTATTTGCATTTACAGGGCTATGTATTGGTCTTTACTTCCCTTGCAAGTCCTCTCCAGCACAAGTTGGGTTTTGGGCTCCATTTGCGTGTTACAGGCTAGCTCGCGGGTGACTTTGTTGCAATTTAATAGCATGATTGGATTTGTAGTGGTTACGGGCTTGACAGATCAAAGGATTTGCAGGCTGCGAAGTTCCACGTTCACGTCCCGTAGGCATTTACAGGGCTAATTTAATAGCTGTTAGTCCTAATATCAACGTTTAACACGTGGTCCAAATTAATTAGGGCTGATAAAGGTACAGGTATAGACTTTTTGAGATGTAAAGTCACCACTGCATGTGAATGGGGTGACATTTCTAGTAATTCAGTAACCTAGTAAAATTAGTTCAAGCATAGACCCTGCCCTCCTACAGTATACAGTACTGTGGTTCTGCTTCACTGCCCCTGTGCGTGGGTCCAAAGCTAACATAGAGGGCTTTTTTCTACTAAAGAGACTGCAAATCTGGAGTCAAATCTGTTTTTTAAGTAGAGAAATTAAGAAACTTGCCAACATTCTTCAATTGAGCAAACATATTTAATCACACTTAAATGTGAAAAAAGTATGTTATTTATATTCCCTTAGAGAAATGTATATGTTTTTCATGCATTGCTGATATAATGTCTATAAAAGGTATACAGTGTTATTCTATGGTATTAATAGCATGCTGAGATTTTGCCTTTAGAACATGCACGTGTATTATACTCTAAACCTGGTGCCAAATATAGATGTTCAAGTGTATATGTGCATATAGAAAGAGGCCATAAAAGTGTCTGTTCTGTTGTATATGTGCATATAGAGAGAGGCCAGGAGCATATATGTCCAGTTCTATATGTCTTTATTGAGAGCGGTAATGAGTTGTGTATGTGTTAGCAGAATTAATTAGTGTGTTTCCTGTCCAATAAATCTGTTTACAGAGAGTAGCAACTTTACAATCAATTGTCCTTCTTTTTAAACAGAAATAGAAATATGTTTCCTTTGTATGATTACCTATAATGTAAGAGCAATAGCAAGCACTCTCTACAATAGCAAGCACTCTCTACAATAGCAAGCACTCTCTACAATAGTAAACATTTTCTACAATAGCAAGCACTCTCTACAATAGCAAGCACTCTCTACAATAGCAAGCACTCTCTACAATAGTAAACATTTTCTACAATAGCAAGCACTCTCTACAATAGCAAGCACTCTCTACAATAGCAAGCACTCTCTACAATAGTAAACATTTTCTACAATAGCAAGCACTCTCTACAATAGCAAGCACTCTCTACAATAGCAAGCACTCTCTACAATAGTAAACATTTTCTACAATAGCAAGCACTCTCTACAATTGCAAACATTCTCTAGTTTATGTATTTCCTATTAAAATATAAAGCATAAGTATACGCTTAAAAGCATAAGTG
This sequence comes from Discoglossus pictus, assembly GCA_027410445.1. NCBI lineage: Eukaryota > Metazoa > Chordata > Amphibia > Anura > Alytidae > Discoglossus > Discoglossus pictus. The sequence continues at coordinate 166,837,715 of CM050166.1, forward strand.
CCAATGTATTACCACTCATCTGAGCATTTCTGTACACCATTAACATAAAAATAAAGGTTTACTAACAAAAGCAAATGATTTGCAATCATGCACGAATGTTCATGTTTTACTTACTTATACAAAGTAGGAATAATGAAGTTTGGCTATTTCACCTTCATAACCGAATATTTTAATAAAAATTAGTTGGCCATATGTTTTAAGCCGTGACTCTTGTGGCACCTCTCCACTTGCATGCTATTATATTGTGTGAATTTACTAAAATAGGACATTTCTCACTTTAGTGTATATGGTACATTGTGCTGATTTTATTGAATCGACACAACAAAACATATTCTAGTACTAATTATTATTGTGATTCATATTTTTACTATAATGTATAGCAATACTTGTTTTACTGTAAAATCATTCACTCTTAAATGTATATATATATCAGTTTCTATTCTCTTATTTATCATGTTTATTTTCTGTTTTTTTTTTCTTTTTATAGTATTTTTACATTCATTCATATTTTGCTTAATTCCTATTTATTTTATATATATATGTCATGTAAACTATTTCTTATTTTCTTTATCTAAAACAAAATTAAACTAAATAAAAATATTTTTTTAGATAACTTATGTTTCCTCAATCATTTTTATTTTTTTGATGCTGCAGTAATTTAGCAATTACAACACTTTTTCCATTATATCCAAGTGGGCTACAAGACTTGCTGAATGAAAGTTATATAAATAATATTAAACCTGACACTCTCTGTGTCCCAACAGTGTGAACATTCCAGTACCAAATATTAGTTCTGTAACCCAAAATTTCCATTCACTGTTATTTTAAAATGTAATATATAGTGTGAAGACTTAGAAAATCACACGACTTGCCTTGAATGTGTTGATCATCCCATCGTTTTCATTGTACTTACTGTTGGTGGCAGAGTGGGATAATTTATTGTTAGTAATAAATACATGTTTTCATATAGTACTAACAATACTATGATGATAACAGTGTTTAAAGATAGAAAGGACAAATTCACAGCTAATAATAAGATGGCGATTAGATCTAGGCTGGGAAGTATTTATTTGCATTTTGGCAATACTGTTAAAACGTATAAACTGAAAACAACTGTTCAGCATTTATTTAACCAAAGTATATTGGCAAGCTGTTTATTTCACTGTAGAATATAGCATACTGTAAAGGGTTATATCATATCAGTATTTTATTAAAAAGTTGAGGCATTTCCTTTATGCATTGATCAGACAGAACTATTTATTTTTCCAAAGAATGCAGCGTCGAGAAAATTAAATTCAGGTTTTATCTATGTACAATTATATTGGTTTGTGTAATCAATCACGTAATGTTTGAGCACATTAGTCTGAAACTAGATACACTTACAGAAAGGCTAAAAATAGGAAAGTATGTAAAACTTTTCTGTTTAGAGAAACTTTTGATGTGGCAGTGATGATTCTCAGTCCTGATAAGACTTTTTGTTTTATGATTTTTTTTTTTTTTTTTACAAAGTGACTGAAAAAAAGACAATGTTTGCTCAAGTTTTCTAATCTGCTTTATGAGATGCATCATTGCATTTTAACTACTAAACATGCCCAGCCTATAATTAGATAGAACTGTCTGTACTGTAACATGCCCAGGAACGCTTCACAAAACAAGCATAGTGTTCATAAATCCCAGCTTAATAATGTAAAATGGTGCACTGACCTGCTGGCTTCTTTGAATGTACAATTGCACCCCTAAGCAATGATAATGAATAAATAAAGGAATTTCTTGGGAGTCAGAATTATATCTTGTTGTGTATCTATGTCTTTTTTTTGGTATGAATATGAATAACTACCTATCTTTCTGTATCAAACTTTTTTATCAGACGATCCAAGCTAGACAAAAAACAGAAAACGCACAAGTTTTTCATCAGTAAGCTCAAAATACAACCCTGATATAATTCCAACTGTATAAACAACAATAGTTATTATCAGAAAAGTGTTTGCATTCAAATAATTCTCAATATATATACAAAACAGAAAATATGACTACGCCAGGAGTAGCATCCCTATGTCTCGTTTCAGAGACCTCCTGACTGGGGGGCTATGATGTGTCCCACAGGCTAAGATCCCTAATGTCTAATAGACTTGAACAACAACCTTTACCAGGTTGTATATTTGAGCCTACTGAGGAGTATTATTCAATATATCCTACTAAATCACATAAATCCATTATTGGGATCTGTTAGTTATTGGCATTATACATCCCTTTCACATAATTGTTATTACTATCAGATGGCCAAACATTTTAAAAGCTTTGTATTTTAATAGCGCCGTAGTTTATTTCCTGGCATTAAAAAAGGTTTACCTATTGCGTGCAAATGAATTAAGTGTTAAGCACTTGAACCGGTAAGGATCTTTTTGTCTTTTGGTGACTATGAGGGAAAAAAAGACTTACGCACAGCATGTAGCTCGCGTGAAGAACTGTTGGAGGGAAAATTGAATGTGACCGTTCACCGTAACTTGCTAACGCACCTCATTTTAGCCTATTGAGCACTACATTGACGCAGAGCTGATGTTTTTTTAACAATTGGGATAGATAGGTTGGTAAAATACTTTAGTTAAAGCTTGGAATAAGCCCCAGACTATCCACTCTTCATTTTGCACAGAGATATAACAGTCCTTGGGAAGATGCTGCTTATTTGTGAAAAATAGAATATTATTCCCATTACAATGTTTACTTGGTAAAGTAGAATATCATCATTAATCACCTGAACTTTTCTATTATAAGTTACAGAAAAGAATAAAAACTAGGCCAGCTATCACCTTGGAATCTCCTGCATTTCCATCCCACACAACTGAAACGTTGAGAATGCATTGAAGGCTGGGAATCACCCACCTTCCTCTCCACCCACTGTCTGCTATTTCATATGTTTCTTAATGTTTATGTTCTTAACAAATACAAAGAGTTTACATGAGCGAATGCTATAGATAATACTGTGTCAGGTGTTTCTATTGCGTATATATTATAAATAAGTATGCATTGCAAATTCTGCCTTTGGCCATTCTAATATTGTCACCTACCTTATCGTTTTGTATTAATAGAAGCGCTCTGTAGTACATATACCCAAGTGACTATCAAGTGAATCTTAGGGGTGAAGTGTAGGAGATGCCAAGTCTATACATCACAGGATGCTAAGTTTCCCAAGAGTCCTCCTACACTTATTTCATCAGTACATCCTTTGTATGTATTTTGAAGTGTAGAAAGATCCAAAAACATAGCCAGACTGTTAATGTTATTATTTTGAGTACTAGATAATACAGATTTTAATAACCTAGATTAAAATAGATAGCTGTTTATTAAATAAAAATAATTTGTTTAATTTAAATGATTAATTTTCAGCTAACATTCTCATTTAGTTTAATTAATGTGTAAACTATTTTCTATTTTAATATAATATGTATGATTACTGTTATTTTGCTTTATTTATTGACTGGAAGACAACAGTTACTTTGAAGAACTCAACAAGGTGGAAATAAAATAGTGTACTCTATTACATAGAGACACTTAACAATATAATACTGTTTCTATTGTAAATGTATTTAGATTTAGAAAGTAGATAGATCAGAGATGCATATGCTATTCTAGCTTATATTCTTGCAATAGAATTCTTGGCCTATATAGCTACATATATTAATTAAATTTTATAGCCAATATTAATTACTTAACATTGTAGTCCACAGTCTTTACTTGGACAAAACAAACTCAGGTTTGGGTTCTCATCACTGGCCGGACAATTTGCTCAGAAGCTCCACTGCATCTCTTATACTCACCACTATCCAATAATGTATTACTTCTACTAGGAGCAGTTGGATTATTTCATATCTACATAATCAAACATTTATATTTTTACACTTTTTGTATTTATATGTAATATTTTTTTACACAGTCTTGTCTTGGCTACTAGTAACTGATATCTATTCAGGGGACCTCCAAAGAATAGAATTACTGAGTTTGTTAGTGATCAAGGGATAGCTGTGGTGACAAGTGGTGGCCAGGAGAATGGAGAAGAGAACTAGGACTAGGTAGGGAGGATAGAGGGAGACACGTATGGAAGAGATAGACATGGAAAGGTCCGGCAGGCATATATAGTTGAGTGGAATGCAGAACAGTGAGGTGAGAGATAGGGGGAAGAGGAGGAGAGAGATAGGACAATGAAGGAGGCAGATATAAAAAATGGCAAGAAAGGGGGCAATGAAGCTGATAGAGAGATAAAGGGCATTCAGGTGAATATGGGTAGAGAAAGGCAAATGGAGATGAGTGAGACGAAGGAGAGTAAAAAGGAAAATAAAAACAGTAAATATAAGAGAAGAAAAATATAGCTCGGACAAGCTATGAGAGACATCCACAAGGGAATATAGAGACAGCTAGATAAAAAGGGATCCATGACAAGTGGAGAATGGCAGCAGAAGAAAGGGAAGAGGTGAGCATTTCATTGCACGTGGATCTGTTTAATGTAGATGTATTTTTACTACTTGCTTTTCTTCTGTGACATGCGGTGTACATCAAAGTCACTACTTCTTTTACTTTATTTAAGTAATATACATGAGATGGGAATGGAACAGGGTGGCTGGGCTGTAAGAATGAATCCATTATTTCCACTATCCTACGAGCAAGTTGCAGATTTAAATAATGCAGTAATTATTTGCATGGGTGTTGCAATGACCACGTCCAAAGGAACGTTTTCTGTTTATAGTTTTAAACAAGCTGAAGCCAATCTCACAAACACACCATATTGCTTTGGGTTTTAAAGTTAGCAGAATCTACTCCTGTCAGTCTGGCAAAAACTGATGTTCACAGTGGTTAAAAATATACTTTGCACTAATTAGATGTACTTGTCATAGTTCATCCTTTCTATAGGATTTGAGGTGTAACTGTTCCAAAACAGGCTGTCGAGAACATTGCAGACACTTTCCAGTTATATTTTATTTTAATACGTTTCCCCTTTTTTCTTGCATGATACAAATCAATTAAGAAAATGTAAAGTTTTTACAAACTCATAATGTGCTTAATATGACGTATTACTAGTAGCATATTTATTATCAATCTAATTTGGTATTACTTTCATTATTGACAGCGGGTGAGCCAAACAATCTAAAGTGTGTAGTTTTGGAAAAAGCTTGGAGAAATTCTCCATTTCTATGTTTGACTATGCACAACAGTTTAATATCTTTAAAGTGCCACTGTAATTCAAAACATTCTGCCATATATTTAAAAGAGCATGCTTTATACATTAGAAAATAAAATATAAAGTATAACATTGAATCAAACAGTGTTTGATTTTCCTTTATCTTACCTGTGAGTTAACAGAAAGAATAAACAAGGACCTATGGACATCCTTTAATTGTGTTTTCTTAGCTAACATTAAAACCAATAGAACAAAAGCATAATACATTGCAGTTCAGATATCCATAAGGTCATTCTGTTTCCTGTTATCTTGCAGGACAGAGGAGGAGAAAACAACCCCACACTGTTTATATTTAATGTAATTTTTCTACATTATAGAATCTATACAATTTGTGTAGATCAATTCTTTCTCATACAGAAAAGCTTTTAAGAGTTCTCCATCGCTTTACCCAATAGATATGTAGCACAGTGTGTTATTGCCATGTGTATCAGAGAATTGGCAAATCCAAAATGTAAGATTTTCTCTATCCAAAATCTCAATAATGGATTGTAAGTCTGCGAGTTTTCAGTCTTGCAAGCTGCTTTGGGGAAAGCTCTATGGACACTGGATTCTAAGCTCAAAGACAGGGCCCTCAATCTTTGTAATGTGTTAATATTGTTTTGCCTTGATCACAACGTATGTATAGCGCCACACAATATGTTGGCGCATTACAAATAAACAATGATAATAATAATAAAGGGGGTGCACATGTGAGATAACAGTGATCACTTCCCAACCTACTGCTCACAACTGATGCTTGTTCAACTCCCCTACATAATAGATGCAGTGCTATTAAGGTTCAACATAATCATCAGCCAGTGTTACAGATCATTCAATTAAAGCAACCAAAGAGAGTATTCTGAGGATTAATGCTATTGATTTTTACATTTCTCTCTAACTCACCTCATTTCAAACCAAGATCAGAGAGCAACATGTTCTACATGAAAGATATGTAGAAAGGCATTACACACCTTAAAGACCGTAGGCCATTCTTAAAGAGCATATAAAACTGGCTATATGTTGTGTTATCCATTATTTTTCTAAAGTGAATCAATCCTGGGAAATGACATGTCTTTGTTTATATGCAAATGAGCATCTCACACATATTAATTAGCTGCTTTGATGCGCTAATTAAGATTAGTCTGCTTGTGTGTCTCTCCAAAATAAAGAGCCCACAATGTTATCTAGCAGTTAGACCCCTCTCCCATACAGGAGCCATAAAACCAATTCAAAATATTACAGAAATGATTTACTATAGAAAAAAACAATTTCTAGTACAATGTATAACCAGTTTTTAATGTTCCTTAAAATGAATCAACTTTCTGCATGGGAATGGTAAATAAAGGCTAAATATACTGAATTGTGATGTTTTTGTGTAATTTGCTGTTCCTGTTTTATCCTATGGAGCAGATTTGCCAAGCTTTAGTGTTCATTCTGCTAAATGTTATAAAATGCACCTGATGCTTTTAACTTTTACAATTTTCCAGCGTCCTTACCAACCATAGAGATAATAAAAGTAGAAGTGTAATAAAGGAACGGCCTTCTTCTTCAGGCTGGTCACTCTGAATGGCATGGTTGGAGTTTCAGCCAATTACAGGAGACATCATGGTATGACTTTTCTGTAGAAGCTTAGCTGTCATTTCCTAACATCCAACCAGAGAAATGTCTTCTATAGAGGTATCAGACTGTCAGAGTGATCAATCGTACATCTGCAATATACACAAACACAGTAACGTTTATGTCTATTTTGTTGATTGGACATGCTACACTAGTTTACCTGATACAGATCCTCCCCTTCTATCTCACCATTGGTAAAACAGAGCAAGATCTACCTTGCTATAATACTCTTGATATCAGTGTATGTATATTGTGTTTTGCATTGGGACTAACACTGTATTTTGTACAAAATGCTTTTTCTTTAACTCCAGACCGAAAAATTAGTTGCTAACCGAAATCATAAGAAATGAACTTTTTGAAACTATGAGGTATTACTAAAAATCTTGAAAAGAAAAAAGAAAAAGGTGTTGGATTTCCCCACCCTGTTTGAGACTGAGAGATATGCTGGGTGATCATGCAGAGCACAACAGGAACACATGACAGGATGTCCAGTCATACTGAGATAAATGGATGTATGCACTGTGACACTGCTGAGACGTTGGTGTGTGTACGTAGCTAGCCTGAGTAGCATGTAAGGAAGCACATCTTCTTTGTTACTATAGCTTTGTTATATAGTGCATTTATATGGACATATGTCTCTGAGAAAATAACAAGGAAGCAATGATTAGCTGCTGGTCAGAGAGATATCTGTAAAGTTGGACTTATTCTCGATAGGGAACACACCTGGGAGGGTGTGACATTGTATGGGCCTATTTTCCATTAAGGACACACATGGGAGGGAGCAGCATTTACTTAGGAACCCAACATTTTAATGTCAGGTGTATTATAACCAGATTAGGGGTGCAACGTACATAACAAGCAGAACAAGGCACCAGACACAGGTAAACTTTTCAAAGGTGAACTGTCAACCTATGGTGTTTTCATTTTCCTATTATCCCATGTATGATTATTCTATAGCAGCGACTTATTTCAGTTTGAAATGCCATCACTTAAATTGTATCTCTGATTGATTTATTGATACTTCAGATTCTTCTCTGTCACTAAAGAAATATGGCACACTTGTCATTAGTGATGTCACATGTATTCTTGGGCACCTGTTGGTAGCTTAAAGATCCACTGTGGTTAATATTGCATTTAAAGGAATATGGAAGTTTCCCTGTGTTTAATATTAAAATAAACTACTCAAGTGTTTGTTTTCACATCTAAATATCATTTTATTAACAAGTGCTTCAAAGCTCTGTTTTGTAATGCAACTAATGCTAAGCTGCTATACTATGGCCTGATGATGATCATGCTCTGAAATGCTACTTACGGGTGCATGGTTTACGGTTTAGGCTTTCGGCCAGGTAGCTGCGGGCTTGTTCAATTGAATCGCTCTGTAACAGCTACTTGGCCGAAAGCCTAAACCCATAAACCATGCACCCGTATGTAGCATTTCAGAGCATGATCATGATCAATTAAACAAGGCCATAACTACTGATTTAGAAACAGTCAATAGTTAATGAGACCGTCATCATGACATCAGTAAAACATGGAGGTTAAATGTCAATCAATTAGCATTTAGAAGTCCGATATGCGATCGGACTCACAATCTGACAATGCATAAAATAATAAAAATTAATGAAGAAAATGTTATAGTCCATGTGGGTGGCTTGATATGTATTATCTCTTTGATTACCGAGATTAAATAAAAAAATAAATTCTAAAAGTAAAAAAAAATATTTTTGATTGCAGATTTGAGACTGTTATGCAATAAATGTTAGTGTCTTTTCTCGCTTTTTTTCTTTGCATTTACAGTGCTACGAACAGCTCTTTAACCCCCTTGCGGGTCCTATCTGGTACTCGTAGGATTTTCTTCCACATTTGACATTTACGGGTGTGAAAACATTTACAGGCTTGAAAGATTAAAGGCTTAGATGGGTCGGAGTTACAATTTTGACAACCGCAGGGATTTTCAGCCTGTAACCCGCAAATTGTTTGCGGGTAGCTAAAAGATGCCAATTGAATAGCAAATTATTTTACGGGCTACAATATGGGCTCCAGTAAATGACATTTGCTCAATTGAATGGAGGCCTATTTCTTCCTTATTTGCATATAAGACTCCACAAAAGTCAATGTTGCATCAAATGAGCATGTGCAGTAATTACAAATACATGACAAAAGGCTGCAACCCTTCTAAAAGAAAGCAAAGATACCCTGTCACTCATTCTGTATTATTATTGGCAGACTGGCATTGGGCCTAATTGTTGACTTGAAACCCATTTCTTGGGAGCTATTCATTTCATAATCCTGGAGCGTTGTGATTATTTTTGCTGTATAGGCACAATAACTATTTGCTTATTGTCAGATTAACATCAACTGATTAGTATTTTTCAGAGACACAGGCATTTTAGTGCTCTGTAAAAACACTTTTGGATTAAATTGCTCAAATAAATTGTAGTCAAATTGGTTAAATTAAAAGGTTTTCTGCAGAGTGAAATTATTTGATACACTTGCTGGAAAAACTCCAAGTTTGGGGTACATTACTTAAAAGGACAACGGAAGCTGTAAAAAAAAAAAAGACCTTCTTAGGATGTTCTCATAAGTTACTAACCATTAATATTTTTTTTAATAGGAATTTAGCAGTAATGTAATGAAAGTGTACATTTGAATAAAGTGTAGTCTATTTTTTTGATGTGGTAATATGAGGAGATTCGGCCCTAGAGGGCCACACAAATACCTGTGTTTGATGATATCCCTGCTGCGCACAGGTGAGTCAATCGCTTATTCAGTCATCCAGATTGACTCACCTGTGCACAAATCCAATTTTTCAAATCTAGACTTGTGTGTGGCCCTCCAGGACTGAACTTGTGCACCCCTAGTATATAGTATTAATTAGACACTGACGAGTAGGCATGGGAGTGTCATAAATTCTGAATACATTGAGGAAAGGATGGTTACTAGAGCAGTGCCTCAGATGTGTGCATGGGCCGGTTTGATTAATATATTTATTGGTGGTGTTTCCTTAATGTTTGTGAGTAAACAAGAGAGAGTTGTATTAATTTAAAAATAATAAAATAGAGATTGTGAAGAGATGAAATGATGCCTTGAAACCCATACTATAGGTGTGACACAGAATCATAAAAATTATTAATCATAGTTTAAGGGTCTGTAAAAATATTCTATGTTCATCCAAGCTGAGCTAAATTTAGCTAGTTTCTGAGACCTATTCCACTTTAAAAATGTGGTACCTATAATTCTCCAATTATGTTGTTTTAACTGCAACTCTTCATAATGCTCCTACATATATTTAAAAAGAATCTGTTAAGGCATCAAACAAAAAAAAAATATTCACCCCAAAACATACCAATCATTGTATGCAATTTCCTGTTATAGCTTCCTTTTTCCATAAACATTTCTTGCGTTTATACATTAGTATATTCAATCCATATGTTACACAGGCTCTTCATGACTTACTTGAGCAATGTGTTCCTTCTCATGGTAAAGAGTAACATCCACTTGGTTTCCCAAACGTTTTTAGTTATGTCTTTATGATGTGAATTAAATGGTCTTTTGAACATTTTGTAAACCTTCTGTGTTTGTGCCGTTCTTTTGTGAAGATGCACGTAATGCATTAGTTTATATAACGTTTCGTGGAATTAACAGATGATACATAAGAAGCCTTTGAATTCATACCAGTACTTCACTGAATGGAAGATTGTTGACTTTTGTTGCACTACATGCTAAAAAAACTTTAATCAGTGCCATAATTATTTTCTGTTTTGTGAATCATAGCTGTAGAAAATAGGTAGTGAGAGGTATATACATTTACATAATCAGTGCACAAAAGGTTCAATTTAGTCAATATGCATATTTCACCATACACCAAAGACTGACTGTTCTTAGCCATCTTGTGTAATAACTGAAAGATAAATTACCATGACTGGAAAAAACACTCATCTAAACCAGTGATTGCCAACATTGGCTTGTGAGCTGGCACGCTGGATTCAAAATTAATAAATACAAAATGTATATATTAATATATTTATATAGTTTACATGGAATAACTATAATAACAATTGGGAATTATATATGATGTCCCAAGTGTTTAAAGGGCCACTAAATTCAGTACAATTTTGGAGCACACCACTGTAAAAATCTACTAAAAGCATGTTGAAATAGTTTTTGAATGTTTAAAATAGGTGCATTTTTCACTGAGAAAGGATTAATTAAATCTCTGATTACAGGTGTCACTGGCATGCCCCCAAACAGACTTACAGCTGCAGCTCCGTGTAGTGAGCATAAGCAAAAAAAAGAGTTAACCCTTACCAAATTCATCTGTGCAGATAAATGACTGCTGGAAACACCTATCTTACTTGTGGGTTAACTGATTGCTGCTGCATTCCTGAATGCAGAGAAAAACATATACATTTCTGTCTTCACGGTGCCTTCACTGCACAGTGTTGCATATGTTATTAATCATGGGACTGTCAGTGTGTTTGTAAACAGACCTAAGACCTTAGATTTTTTTAGGCGTTATTAGGGTAATTAGGGTACAATCTTGTTCTGCTTCACACCTTAAAGAGCACTTACAGTGAGGTAAATGGCCCTTTAAGCTTTTCCCAAGTGTTTCATATTAATAATATTAAGTTTGTGAGGAGAGTCTTCATGGCATTCAGTGGGCCACTGAAAACAATTGGAAGACTGCATCCGGCCGGCAAACAGACAGTTGGGCAGCACTGGCTAAAATGTATGGTAAAGGTAAAAAAAATTGATTTGTTGCTTCAATTTAAATAACTGCCTAATTTATCATTGTTAATTAAATGAACTCTAATCTCAAGAGTACTGTACTACTCTGCACCATCATGTACAGCGGGATGAAATAGAAAATGTGTAAACATGTTTGAATTTAAAGCTCTTTTCACTATTTCATAATATTTTTCTAAATGCTGCAGTGTTGGCATTTACAGCACTCAAACTGTTTCTTTACCATGACTCATCAGGGGTCGGCCTGCATCACAGGATTAATTCAGTTTATGGAAGCAATAAAAGTAATAGTAATTTAACATTTGTCACTTTTGGGGTTATAATATCTAAAGAATTCAAATAAATAAGCTGACTTTGTGTATTGCCATTTGAGCGTGCTTTTAATGTTTGTCCTTTCAGAACCTGTTGAGGCTAGGCAACTTCACACAGCCGTAAGCTAGAACTGTTTGAGGATAAACTCTGTTGTACAAAAACTCTTGTTATACAAAAACTGGTTTTCTGGTTTTCTTAAATATGCCTTTAAGAGCATGTGGGGCAAATGTAAAAGAGAATTAATCGAAACAAAACATCTTTTAGTATATAAATGAACTTAGAAATGAAAAAAAAACATGTATTGTTATCAATTACTGTATTTGAAAATTTTAATGTGGTATCTAGCATTGCCTTTGCAAGTGACAACATCTGTTCCCCTAAACCAGAGGTCGTCAACCTTTTAATACCTACTGCCCACTTTTGATGGCAAAATTTCCCCACCGCCCACCGGTGCCGCAGTAACTCTATTTACCCAATCTCATTTCTGGTTACATAAATCATATGACCGTAACTATGTATCACCCTGTACTTATTAGATAGTGATCCGGTCTTGACTGCTGTCCCTAGGCTCTCTCACCAGCTCTCCAACCAGCCAAGCCTGGTGCGGCGGGTCTCCGGCGTGTGATGTCACTTGTCATCGACGCTACCTAGAGATTACCCCGCCGCCCACCATGAAAGCCTGAATCGCCCACTTTTGAACTTTCAATGAGCTAAAAACTAAAGAGCCATTCACACTAAGTTTTATATAGTTTTTTCTTGGTATATTTTTAAACTGCCATTAAAATTATTTGAAATTATTTGGTTTTGAGCAATGTGAAGAAGGAGAAAGGAAAGACAGAGTAAAGAAGGAAAAGGAAAAGCCAAGAAAAAAGAGAGTTTGCATATTTCACTATTTCATGTTCGTTATTATATAAAGCAGCTATTCCTCTTAAATACTTGTATTCTGTGTTATCTAATATACCCAGAGTATGCTTCTATCTACAGGTCCTGAAAGGACAATAAGTCACAAGATCACTGCAAATTGCATATAAACATCTGCAACTGCAACAAAAAAAAAAAAAAACTTTTTTGTTTGGGTCTCTCCAAATAGAAATTTTTTTAAAATGTATTATTTCCGTGAAAAGAAAATATAAGCATTTAGAGGAAGCTTATATCCATTGGTCCGTTTAGGACTTGAGAGCATGTTTCTGCAATTAAAATCCTCAATGCTGCAGCCGGTGTGTGAATAGATAAATAGTGAAATCAGTTTAATTTTTTTACAGCTTCCTCAGTTAATTTTGACTGCTCTCACTAATGGGTCAGAACAGTACCCATGAGTTCAGGGTCCCTTTTAAACACTTAACCAAAATAACATGAAATTTGAAATATAGTGCCTCATTCAGTTGAGGTTTCGGGCTATCTGGTAGCCCGGAAGTGAGGTTGCAAGTTAATTTGCTATTCAATTGGTGTCTTTTTGCTGGCTCCAAACAGGTTGCGAGTTACGGGCTTGAAAAAATTGCGATGGTTAAACCCATAACTTACAGCTTACCAAAGCCTTTGATCTTTCACTTTCGAAGATCTCTATTCAATTGCTCAATTTCCCCAAGCCCGCAAATGTTTTCACACCCGTAAATGGTAAAAGAAGGAGAAAATCGTACAAGTGCTAGAGAGGACCCATAAGGGGGTTAAACACCATTTCTTAGCACTGTAAATGCAAATAAAAAATCACTCCTGCACTGTAAATTACTGGGAAAACGATGACAGACATTATAATTAATTGCACAACAGTCGCAAGCTTGCAAATCGGCAGTAAATTTAATTTATTTTTATGTTTCATTTTGTGGCTAAACCGATCTCGGGTATGAATTAGTTAATACATATCAGGCCACCCATATGGACTAGAACAGTATTGGCAGTCATTTTCATTTTCTTTATTTTGCAAGTCTGATATCGGACCCCCGAACCTAAACGATTGACATGTAACCTCCATGTTTTACTGCCGTAATAATAACAGTCTTGTTTTCTATTAGCTGATTGGAAATGGGAGGTTACGGGCTTGCTTGATTGATCATGTTCCCGCCCTGAACTGCCACGACCCAGTGCATGGTTTACGTTTTTTAGCTTTGGCACAGTAACATGCGGGCTTGAGCAATTGAATAGCATCACAATCGGAGACGAACGGGAGCAACACCTCCACAGACATTCGTGCGTCTGTGATCGAGTTGCGGGCTTGCAATTGAATGGAGGCCATAGTATGCTGATATGCGTGATATGAATAGTCCCTATAGGAACCATCTAATACTAGCACACTTGTCTTTGTCAATTATTAACAATGACTTCAGTGTAGATTATACAGACAGTTTGATTTATTACTCTGGTGAAATATATATTCATTTTGTCCACTTAATGTAACCTATCTTTCTTTCCCAGCACATACAATTCCCTGGAAGCCAAATACATCCTAAACTGTGTTTGTTTTAAAAACAATATTTCTTTTGGTATATCCGTAGTCCATAGTAACAGAGCAACACAGATAGTGACCGCATGTCCCATTCCTTTTTCTAAAACTGTGCAGACCCTATTTGATCCCTGGACCTATAATATATTCAGAATAGATCTAATGATTAAATGTGACAAAGTGGCGGCTAAAATACTGTCTAATATAAAACTGTAGGTTGTAACAAGCTATTTGTTAATTAAATGTTATTAAAATGCCTTTTACAGTTCTACATTGACATTTTCAATATTTAGCTCAGTCAGACTTTCTGATCCACCCACAGATACAGATTCTAATATATTGTTAAAGGACCACTGTGGTCAGAAATCGTGTATACAGTCTTTTGAGTAACTAAACTACATTATTATTATTATTATGATTATTATTTCTTATTAATCCTTTATTTATTCTGTAGAGCTATACAGGGGCATGTAAAGGCAAAAGATGATAGACGTCTTTGAATAGATGCATTTTTAAAGAGATTTTGAAGGATTTGAGGCATAAGGATAATCTAGTGGTGCGAGGCAAGGAGTTCCAAATTATAGGGGCAGCACGCGAAAAGTCCTGTAGGCTGTAATTGAGAGGAGGTGACGAGAGAGGAGGAAAGAAGAAGGTCATTAGCAAAGCGAAGAAGGCGGATGGTAGTGTATTTTGTGATGAGAGCAGAGATGTAGGAGGGTGCATTATTGTGGAGGGCTCTGTAATGGCCACGATTTAGATTTTTTTTCTGGAGGCTATGGGAAGCCAATGTAGTTCCTGACAGAGAGGAGTTGCAGACACTGTGCGTTTAATTTTGGTAAATGAGTCTAGCGGATGTGTTTAATATGGATTGGAGTGGAGACAGACGGGTGATAGGAAGGCCAGAGAGGAGAGAGTTGCAGTAGTCAAGTAGAGATATGATGAGAGAGTGAATTATAATTTTTGTTGTATTTTGTGTAAGGTAGTGGCATATTTTGGATATGTTTTTTAAGTGAAAGTGACAAGATTTTGTGAGTGATTGAATGTGAGGAATGAAAGCGAGGGAAGGGTCCAGTAGGACCCCAAGACAGCGGGCCTGGGAGGTGGGAATGATGATGGCATTGTTAACAGTGAGAGAAAAATGAGGGGTGGGAGCTGAGGAATAGAGTGAAAAGACAAGTAGTTCTGTATTAGACATGTTGAGTTTAAGTTGACAGGCAGACATCCAGGAAGATATGCTAGAGAGGCAATTGGCAACATGAGCTAGCAGAGAGGTGCAAAGAGGTAGATGTGAGTGTCATCTGCATAAAGATGATACTGAAATCCCAAAAATGTAATTAGGGCACAGAGGGAGGATGTGTAGATGGAGAAAAGAAGGGGGCCTAGGACTGAACCTTGGGGCACGCCAACAGTTAGTGGGTGAGGGGAAGAAGAGACACCAGAGAGCAAAGAGAGAGCAGTGTCACGGATGGCTTATGTGCAAAATTAAAGAAAAAAATAAACACAGTCTTTGCATTTTTATCTTTTATTCCAGTTAGTTCTGATTTTTACTCTTTTAGCAGGCTGTGTCCTTGTATACTAATGATCTTTCTGCTACTGCTACTGAAATCTCTGGCAGCTGTAGATGTCAAATTAACATTTTGTAGAGAGAAATTACCTGTTCAGTCTCCTCCCACTTCAGGATGTTGAATACCAGAAACCAAAATGGTAGATCCCACAGCAGCATAACTGCATATAATTAGATGTTGTTTTCTTTTGTTTAAAGGCATATGTAAGTTTGCAGGATTATGAATCCATCTGGTAGAGGATAATTAGTACTGTATGCAATTTTTTTTTGCATGAAACCCTTCCCCCCAAAAAACATTTTATACATAGTTACATAGTTACATAGGGCCTCATTCTATTATCGGCCGTAGGAGATGCAGGGCCGCAAGGACCGGCCGCAGGCTATTTGCCTATTCTATTCCCTTCCGGCCGGGAACTCTGGCAGGCTTGCAGCCGGCGCCTTGTTATCCCTTGTGGCCTCACGCGCCGCAGGAAAGCCTTTGATCTTAAACGGCCGCAAGAGTTTCGGCCGCAAGAAAATCCTGGTTGCTATTCAATTGCTCCGGGAAACCTCTTTGCAAGGCTAAAACCGAGCCGCAGCTTACTTGCAGCAAAATGCTCCCGCAAGCACACAATTAAGCACATTATAAAGCCATAATAAAGCCATCCTGCACTCTGATGAGACTATAAAGTGATTGTAGGTGTTAGCATTCATAGCACAACATTCCAGTAAATAATTTTTATTTTAATTTATGACAAATATCCGTGGAAAAAGTCCAGAGGGCTTGGAGCACCCCAGACCCGCCCACTTGCGGCCAGAAAATAAACAGTTAATGAAATCTCGGAATTTGGGCTGATGTGCAAGCTTGAGAGTGGGTTGCTATTAATCCTCATGTCCCCCATTATGATCCCTAGCATTTACAGAGCTTTACAGTGCCATCTTGAATTTATTTTTGCTTTTAAAGATTTCTGAGCTTACGGCCGGTTGCAAGATATGCGGCCGGCCGTAAGGAGATATCCTTGCGGCGCTGTCTATTTGAATTGCAAGGTAACGGGAGCCCCGCAAGGAATTGCAGCTTTGCGGCCGATTTACGGCCAATAATAGAATGAGGGCCATAGTATTTAAGGTTGAAAAAATACTTTCAGTCCATCAAGTTCAACCTTTTAAGATCTCCTCTGATCTGCAATATGCGGATTAACTATTACTTAATTAGTTGTATATAAAAAATAAAAAATAAATCAATTCCCTCCCGATCCCAGACACCGGCGACCGGACCTCTCCCTGGATCAATACTGCCCCTCCAATTATCCATGATAACCCTGAATTCCCTTTTTAATTAGAAATAAATCCAGTCCCCTTTTAAAGTTATCTATCGAATCCGCTGTCACCACCTCCTCTGGTAGAGAATTCCACAGATTAACCACCCTTACTGTGAAGAACCCTTTTCTTTCTTTAAGGTGGAATCTTTTTACTTCTATTTGTCTTGGCCATCCAGGTTAGCTGGAACATTTTATTTAAACTCTGAGGTTCCTGTTTGTTCTGCATATGTGCTATGTATTGCTGCTGACATACAGACAGGAAGCTGCAAAGAGATTGGCTGAGCAAGCAACAGCAGGTAAATTGTGGGTTAATATTGCTCCCCTGATGCTGGGGGGGATCAGATGCCTGTGTAGACACCCCCTGAAGGTCTCAACATAATCATTAGAAGAATGTTTAGATATTAATAAAAATAAAATGTTTTAATAAGATGTACTGCATATACATAGGCTGCTCTTTGCCTAAGGAGAGCAGAAATCTATTAGTCCATGAAACTTGAATATGCCTTTAATATAGTATATTTTAAATATTTGATCACAGTGGTCCGATAATTATAAATTGTTGCCAATAACTACTTATTATGCACTGGGGCTTCAGTCCAATTCAGTTGCAAAAAAATTATTCAACCTCTTATAATTTAACCATATATATAGACATATGTGGGCACATTTGCATATCCCTGCCCAGATTCCCAGAATGCAGTGCAGAAACTGAATTTCTTAAAATTCTGAGCAGGAAACAAGTTTTTTTAACTTGTTTTAGAAGTTCAAATATAAATACAAATGTACTACTTATTTACTATATATATATATATATATATATATATATATATATATATATATATACATACATACATACATACAAACATACATACAGGCTTATTAATTTGCGATTCAGCCAAATTGAATTGGACATATTTTTTTACAGAAGTTTTTAGTTAGTGAAGACCTTGCTTTTGGCTAGAAGTGCACCAACTAAAAACTTCTGTAAAAAAATATGTGCTTATATAGAGCCCTATTCAATTGGCCGAATTCCAATTTAATAAGGCTTATAGTATATATGTGTCTTTAATAATAAGTTACACCTGTTTAGATTTGTAATAGAAGATGCATTGTGGTAGTTTCATTAAGGCATCAAATTTCCTTTGGGGAAAGTTGATATCTCAGCCCTAGCAACCCATAATATATCGACCTCTGCATATTTGGTCTGGTCACCGATGGCATGTTCTTATTTCATTCATAATAATCAGTAAAATTAATAACACGTCTATTTTGTGAATATTTGATATACTTATTTACATTTTTGTGCTGTCAACATACTTAAAGGACATAACAGTTGGCTGTAGGAGCACAATGGTGAAACAAGATTCATTTTTCACATTACATTGGATTTGCTTCCAAAACATAGCTTGGGAGCTAATGGTGGTTCTCCAGGTGCTACTTAATAGTAGATTCACTAAGCACTGACAGACCGTGTAGAGCTGTGATGGTAATTTTCTGCATAGACAATAACAAACCCAAAGCACACTTCAGTGGTGGCTAGAGAGTCAAACCACTTATTACATAGAAGCTAGACTACCATGGAGTAATGAGCAGGGAAGATGGCTTTTTTTTTATTGCGGGGCATAGTAAGAGCTTGTTCTATATTTTAGTACTAAAAGTTTGGTAAACAAAGAGCCCGATTCAATGGCCCACTTCGTAAATGTATACACACTTAAAATCATTCTTACAATTGCTACATATTCGGCAAATATTACTTATTGGCACTAATGAATTCTTAAGTCAATAGAATGCATATAAACATTTCTAAAAAAAAAAAAACAGAGACAAATTTATGAGTTCAAGACATTTGCAAATAGCTAATTGAATAAGGCTTAAAGTTTACAAACTGTTATTTCTTACAGTGTATTTATGTTTTAGTAACTGATTCATTTATCAAAAACCAGTCTGTAAGGAAATGGTTGAAAACAACTGCTAGTATCTTTATGTCAAACAATAATACCATGTACATGAGTGTAATATTATTATAGAGTTTCACATGTGCGCATCATCTTTAATAAAATGGTGAAATGTTTGTTTTAATAAATAACAATTTTAGTTACTCTGGTCTAAAAATCTCATTATTTCCACAGCAAATTTGAGTTGTATAAAAAAAAAATTCTGTGTGAAAATCAATCAAACTTTAAGTTAAAGGTACCCCAAATGTCTTTCTCTTTCTTTGTGACATTAGATATAATGAATTTAAGTACCGTAAGAACCATCCGTTTATTTAAGCAGCAACCAATGTACGAATTTATTTTAGAGTTTGAGTTGAATGGATGAAGGTCATGTTTGGTGCATGTACAGTAATATGATGATACTAGTGCATTGCTTTGGTTGTGGAATATTTGCCAAAGTGCACACCCTATCCAGAATCCAATGGCTTTGTAGCTCTCATAGGCTGTGATGTCTAACTGTGCTTGAAAGAGAGGTGGGAATCCTCACAATTTACAGGTTGTAGTCGATAAAACCTTTTTTTCATTACTGATGATTTTTTTTAAATGAATATATTATCTAGTAACTGAGGACGCACCAAGGACATAATAATAATGTTATTTTTCTTCAAATTCTTTATGCTTTCACAATCTCATTTCTATACTCAGGTCCTGATTTTATATGGAGTCAAGTAGAAAATCTTAGAGAACCTCTCCACTAAATGTATATTTGCTATCTTGAACACCCATATAAAGTAGATTATCCGCCATTCCATGCTTTGTTGCATGTGGCTTGCTGTTTTCCAAAATTATTTTCCTCATTTTTTTTATAAATAGGCTCTTCAGCAATGTGTAAGTTTTTATTATTTTTTTGTTTGTTTTAAATTTACTGCCAAATTTTAAAATGCCCCCCCCCCCCCCCCACGCTAATTTAAATGGTGGATTTAAAACACTGCTAATTACTGTAATTTATTTGAAATATGATCCACTGGATTTGGAAGCTGGTGTGTAAGCCCAAGTGTGTGAGTACTGTTTCTGCAAGCATTTTAAATGCAAAGTCACCAGGAATGCCAACTATTTTGGTAGCAAATTAAAACTCACAGTATACTCCTATCTGTAAAAAATACATGAATTTGTAGACAACATTATCCACAGTAAAATTTACAGATAAAATGGAAATGTAGAGCACCATTGTTAGTGCCCAGTAAAGTGACAATTTTAGTACTTAACATCAATAAAAATATTTTTACATTAACTGTATTTCAAAAAATGTTTAGTAAAAAACATAGAAAACTGAACATCGACCAATCAGCAACCCTGATTTTCAAAGTATTTATAGATGGTGTTATTATTTAACACTAGTAAGAGCTAGGAGCAGAATTACAGCCGGACCACCTGGTGCCATTCCCCAGTGCTGTCCAAATTTTTTTTTTATAGTTTTCTCTCAAATGCCCCTAAGGGGGGCTCCTATTCTCTACCATCCTGGCCACTCCTGCCCTACCCCCCGGCCCCTTTGGTCTCACCATCTCCTGCACTTCTATTTCTCCCCTGTGTCCATATCTTCTGGCTAGGGCAGAGAACCCTGAATTACATCACACTCACTTGACATCATTTGGGATTCCTTGCCCAAGAGACAAGATGTGCCCCTCAACTCAAAAATACTTTTTTACCCCATTCACTAGCTCCTCCACTGGTAAGAGCATTTTGATAAAATAATAAAACAAAGTATGGACAACCCCTAGGGCTAGATAATCATATTTAATTTTAGGCCAGACATTTCATAACATTATGCAAGAATGATAGAAGCCAATATACTGATAAAAGCTAGCCAGAATCCAGAAGATAAATATAAACAAAAATATTTTAAACAAAAATAAACTGCAAAAAAAAAAAAAAGGGTTTTTTTTTTATATCTTACTGTAAACCACAGTCGGCAGTAGAGTGCTGAAAAATTATAGGTCCCTGTTATTTCAAACCTAGAAGAAACAGTGAGCCAATCCTGTAATTGTGGCGTCTTTTCCAAGTATATTCTTAAAACAAAGGAAGCAGTTCAGGAATATAGTTTTTTGCATCATGCATGGTACATCATTTTTCATACTATTATGCATTTTAAGAGCAGTCATTAAAGAGTATGTTGCAGGCAGCTGGAAACTCTTAAGCCATCTCCTGCTGCTAGATTTACAGAGATATTATCAGAATGAGCCATCTCTTTACAGTTCATTGTAAGGCTTCTTCACGATAAATCACATGCGCCAAATGGAAAATGGATTAGAAAAGGCATTTCCATACAGTCCTGCCACAAGTCTAATTAACTTCTAGATATATTACCCTCACAAGTTGGGAAATTGGCCAAACTATTTTTAAAGACAATCTTGCTCCTTAAACTCACTTTCCTTCGATGTGTTCAAGCTATGTTAATAAATAAAATCCAATGCTTTCCTCTGATAGGTTTAGGTTTTTCAAGAGACTACTGTTGTGCCAGTTTCACAATATTAAATATACACTATAGTGGTCCAAATATCAAAATCATTTAAATATCATGGAAGCCCTGTTAACAAATTTATGTAAAATGATGTGCTTATCATGTTTTATAATTTACCTTTACTCTCCTTTACATGAAGGCTATATTGGCTTCCCTCCAGTAAGCAGAAAGCCGTATGGTAGCTTCTAATGCATATAACATGCAATCTGCTCTGCTTTGTATTGGTCGATTCTGGCTACTGAACTAGAAGCTGGCCACCCTGCTCTCGCAGAGATGTGAAGAGGCTAAAATGGCAATCTACCAAAGGCATAAAGTGGGACATTTAAAATAATAATATTAATATATCCTAGCTCTCTATAACTAACCTAATAGGTCTTTCTGTAAAGCAGATGCAGATTAAGCTATCAAAGGGCCATTACCGTATTTACTTTTCCAATAAACTGCCTTTTATGAACCATTGCTCAAACATGAACATTGCATCTAAAACCATTAACCTTGGTCCACGAAGGGCTCCATGAAGGGCTTGCCAGCTTTCAGGAAAAAACAATGAGTATAAGAAACATTTAATCTTCAATTCAATTTATGTTTTATCAGATGAAGAACATTGCTAATGTAATGGATTTCCTTTAAAAAAAAGAGGTTGCTGCTAGTGTAAATTATCCCAGTCATATCTTTTTTTGGAATTGTGCTTATAAAGTTGATAATCTTTACAGTTATTTGAACTATCCAGCCATCGGATAAGACCATTACAGACATGGCCGAATTACCCATTAGGCCAACTAGGCAGCCGCCCAGAAAATAAATGGTTCTTGGCTTAAAAATAAATAAATGTTGCAGTTCATAGACTGGCTACTAGGGGGTAACCACCTACACCAAGACAGTTACAACAGGAAAGGGGACTTACCCTACAGAAAAGGTAGAAATGGGTCTGTGCATACCTTGCATACTACCCTCGCAGAGGCTCCTCCACTTCACTGCTTAGGGGCTCCAAAGGGGTAGATACGGCCCTGATTACAGAGTCCATATTTTTGCAGATATATGTCCAGATCTATTTGCTCTTGCTCATTTCCTTTTTCTTCTCTACTGTCTCAAATAAAACAAGGCTTTGTCTCCTCTTTGTTGAAAAAGTTATTCAGGTCTCTTGACTTTGATTGTAAATTGATGGTAGAGAACTCAATACAAGTGTCTAAGCTACTCTTGTGTTCTGTACCTAGCCATTACTGTTTGATATAGACATGTGATGTGTAGGATGTGTGATATACAGATACCTTTGTACATTGTCATTGTGTGATATATAATGCCATATACAATATATGTAAGACACAGGTAAATGTCTATACAGCAGGTAGGCGTACAGTACAAATATGCTATTCTTACTGTCTGGAATTTAATCAGTGCATGCGGCAGCTCATGCTCACATTGAAAGACAAAGGGATAATTGTATGCACTGCTATAAGCTGTCAGATGAATTCAGATTGCAAAGCAGACAGTGTGCAGGGTGGAAGGCCACCAGATAACTTCACAGTGGCATAGTAACACACAATGATAACATGACCCACTGGGCATTCTTTCTGTCTGCTGTCTTTGTGCTTGTAAGACCGCTGTGATCCCATCTTGGATAACAGCACCAAAACAAAATGTACATTTGGTTCAAGCAACAACTGACATGAATTATGCACCTGTCACCTTTTTGCATTTGACATTTTCAGTTCTGTGAATTATGTGAAGATGTTTCTACTGCTATATGTATTGCATACCAGGACATCTTTGCCAGGCTGATATTCAAGTTACTAGGTTTGGAACACAGAAAAGATTCCAGTTGCTGCAGTACTCAACAAACTCGAAATAGGCGCTTTTTGAAATTATCGCGAATAGCAAAAAATCTATGTAATGTAATGGGACTCAAGGATAATGTCTTCTTGGTCAGAAGTGAGACTTGCTTCAAGAAGGATTGCAGGTAAAGTAGGTGCTCCTAAAAGGGTCTGATTGGTGACGGGCTATATAATCAGCAGTGGCAGAACTAGTGAATTACGGGTCCTGGTGCCAACTCACTCATTACCACCTTTTCGCCACCTCCAGCGTCACTTGCAAAAGAATATAACCCAAAAGAAAGCAGCTCCCCTCCCTGTACCTTGCTTGCTGCTGCTGCTCCTGCCTGTGTGTTATAAGACGCCCTCACCCCATGAGGTGACTTCCCCTAGGTTATCTCTAATCCGTATCACAGCTGTTTAGACACAATTCTTATGACTGGGACCCACACTTTCAGCAACCTTCAAAGGAATATATTTGCCATTACAGATACTACTTTTTTTCATATCATTAAATTGCAAACTTTCTTAGTTAGACTTGTACTTACAGTACTGTTTTTTTTTATTTATCCTGTTCATTATGTTACTGATACTGTCATAATGTTTGTATGATTATATATGTATATTTTTGTCGTTCAGTTGTGTCTGACTCTCTGTGACCCCATGGACCGCAGCACGACAGGCACATCTTGTGTCTGGCTGTGCCAACCCATAAGGTTTTTATGGTAAACAAAACTGGAGTGGGTTGCCAATTCTATTCTCCAGTGGACCACAATTTATCTGATCTCTCTGCGATGACCTACCCATCTTGGGTGACCCTTCATGGTACAGCTCACAGCTTCACTGAGGTACACAAGCCCCTTCACTATGATAAGGTAGCAATCCAGAAGGGGATATATTTTATATCTGACACTAGTAAGCCATACCTCCCTAATCTACCATTCTGATTGTCTGTTTATCTGTCTTTGTGTTTGTCTCCACTCTAAGCTAGGGCATGGGCTTCATTGCTAAGTGGATGTTAGGAATCATTTCTGAAAAATAGCTTTGAGAGAGAATGAGGATAAACTAAAGGAGAATCTTGTAAGATAGTGATTCTAAACACACATATGATCAGCGCTAGAGTGCTAGAACTTGAGACCTTATCTGCTGGTCACCAAGGGCAATCAGGGAGGCGGGGAGAACCCTTTAAAATGCTATATTATAATAAAACGTTTTTATTATTATATTATTACTAGCGAATTGCGGTCATAAAATTGTAAGGCAGGTAATGCTGTTTGCCACACAATGTAAGTCTTTTGGTCCTCTGAGTACGTTCGGCGCTCATTGCGAGCCTCTACCCTCGTGTAGTTTTGGTCGTCTGAGCACCTTTGGTGCTCATTGCAATCCCCGCGCTGAGTGCCTTTGGCGCTCATTGCGAGCCTCTCCCCTTGTGTACTTTTGCTCCTCTGAGCACCTTGTACTCATTGTGAGCCACGCGCTGAGCGCCTTCGCGCTCATCCCATGTCTCGCAATGAGCCCCTTTGGCTCTCATTTCGAGCCTCTACCCTGCTCTTTTATATATATATATATATATATATATATTTTTTTTTTTTTTTTTTTTTTTTTTATTAAAATAATAAATTAATATACTTTACCTTTTTGTAATGAATGTATCCAGTAATCAATATGCTAACAATCCTTTTTGTATTTTCCTGCAGCATACAATGTACATTTGGAAAGTGTCAGCAATGTGCCAAGTGTGCAGTGTAAATAGGCAGCGTGCACAAGGGCAAAGCGTTTGTTTAGCTGTGTAAATCACCATTTTAGAATGGTAATGTTATTAGTTGCAAGTTAGTGTTTTAAAATGTCTGTGGTTGTGTCTGTGTTACGCGGGTCTGGAGCATTTTCCGTACTTCTTAATAGTGTATTTTGTACCTCGTACGTTCCTGGGTAAAAGTCTTATGTGCCTGGTGTGTTTTCCATGGTTAGGGGTCGTTTAGCCTCGCCATTTTTTTTTGTTGCTTAGTCGATTTTTGATTTTCGAAACTGTGCAAATTGTGTTTAAATTGTTGTCCAACCTCACTCTCAGACGTCCTGTATGACCCCCCGCGCTGTGCGTGATGTTTATTTCCTTTTTTTTTGGTTATTTTCTTTCTTTTTTTGTTGATTTTGGATGTGCGCGGTTCGGCCGCTAACTTCGTATATTTTCAACCTCAGATTTTTTTTTCTAAGTCTGCGGCTCATATTTGTATTTTTCTAAGTCCCGCTTTGCAGTCTTATGTGCCTGGTTGTGTTTGCGTGGTTAAGGGTCATGTAGCCTCGTTTTCGTTTTTTTTCGTCCGCCTTTTTTCTTGTCACTTAGTGGATTTTTTGAGTGGGGGCAAACTCTGCAAATTGTAATTAAATTGTCGTGTAACGTCACTTCCAGACGTCCTGGCTGTACCCCCGTGCTGTGTGTGATGTTTTTTGTATTTTTTTTTTGTGTGTTTTTGTTGTTTTTGTATGTGGGCGGTTCAGCCGTTAAGTTCATAGTTTTTTTACCTCATATTTTTTTTCTTCTAAGTG
This sequence comes from Discoglossus pictus, assembly GCA_027410445.1. Lineage (NCBI taxonomy): Eukaryota > Metazoa > Chordata > Amphibia > Anura > Alytidae > Discoglossus > Discoglossus pictus. The sequence continues at coordinate 166,863,702 of CM050166.1, forward strand.
CCGCGGGTATTATTTTTTTTTCTAAGTCCTGCTTTCCTTTTTGCAAAGTGTTGGCAACGGGTCTCTCATTGTGAATGGTGTAATTGAGATTTCTGTTGATCTGTAGTTCCGAGGGTGGTAGGGATGAGCGCCTATGGCGCTCATCTCCACCAGCGCAAGGAGCGCCTTCAGTTGCGGCGTATTGCTCACAACTATATATGTGATAAAATATTTTTATCCAGCCGCTTCATGGAGAAGTGCCCACTATGGTGAAAGTTTATACAAATATTTGTTTAGGCAAAAATTTTGTTGAAGTCAAAATTTACATGCTTAACAAAGGTCTGACATGTTGTAGAGAATGAAATGAGTTAGGTACCTATGCCCATATTTGGTGGGAATGCAAATATATCAAATTTTTTTGGGTGCAATGTGTCTCACAATTGACAAAATTGCTGGATGCGATCTTAATATTAGAATCCAAGTTAGTACTATTCCATATGCTTGAATATAATATTCCACTATGTAAGAGATTGTTAAACTCACATAGTTTTCTAGTAGCCAAATGGCTTTTGATTAAGAACTGGAAGTAGAAAAGGGTCCCAACATGGAAAAGTTTAACTTATATTGATGAGAAATAGAGAATTGGAAAAAAATAATGCTAAAATGGCTTATCTGAGATTCACATATTAAAGAAAGAGCATAGAGATAACTTAAAACAGAGATGGTTTAGTCTTCTAGAGATCATTCCCTTGATGGATGGATGACTGTTGAGTGTGTGAGAACTTTGAATATTCCCATGCCATGATGTTGAGAATTATGCACAAAGTTAAATATATTTACCTTGAGATGGGTTGTTTTTTTATGTAAGAATTGTTTTAATGAGTGTTTTTTTTATGTATGTATATTATGTATAGAATGAATAAAAAGATTTAAAAAAAAAAGATGTTACTACCATTTTGCTTCTAGGAGTGCCTTTTGCATGCATTTTAACTAATGTGGCCTAAATGTATCGTACGATGTACTGCCTTATCTCCAGGATCCTTTCATTGTTCAGCAAGTTGGTTCCTTTGAAGAGGTATTCAGAGCTAAGATCACAGGCAGTCTCACGGGTCATTTGCTGTGCAAGAAGAAGGGTAGCTTCCTTTTTGTAGTACAGTGCATATTTTTTTTATATATTCTTGGCAAATAAAGCACAGAATAGTGTCATGTGAATAAACTGTCAGCCCTTCTCAAAACAGCGTGGGAAGCATTTTTGCATATTTGGGGTAGATAAGCTTACTTTGGAAAATGTGGAATGCAAATAAATGGGAAAAAAAGACCCAGGTTCAGTTACAGGCTAAAAAGAAGTGTCTTGTTAACACTGAATACAATCTGCAAAAGGTGCTCATAGCTTCAGCACATCCTTTTATATCATCTTTTAGATTGACTCTGCCTGGTGGGGATTTTCAGTGCATTTTTAATGTCTAAATACATATTCTTAAACATGTAGATGTTACGTTGCCCTCTGGTTTAAACTGTCTCCAATCAAATAGTAGAAATATAGTTATAGAACAAGACTCACAAAATATCCTAGATTAGTGGTTCTCAAAAGCTGGTGTTAGGATCAGTGCCAGTCCCTGAAAACTTATATGTTGGATCTCATGAGCAAAGAGGGACGAAGAGAGACATTTAAAACATACCATTAGTAATAGCTATAGATAGATCACTGAGATAAAATGCCTTCTATTCAGATCTTTCACAATTAGATAAAGCTAGGGCTCCCTGGTAGTCCAGTGGTTAGGATTCTGTGCTTTCACCACTGTGACCTGGGTTCAATTCCAGTCAGGGAACCAAGAGGTCACACCACCCTGAAGCCATGCAGGGTTGGACAATAATTGGATTGGAGACCACCTAGGAATACCAGGAGCTGTAGAAGAAGGAACTGGAAACCCACTCCAGTATCTCTCCCATGAATACCAAGTGGATCAGCATGGTGTTTTGTGGTCCATGAGGTCATGGAGTATCAGACATGACTGAACAAGACAAACTTTGTGACATGTAGTATCATCCTGTTGACAGTGTTGTGGATCACAAAGGTGGTCCTCATGTTCAATGGAAATTAAGCAGCAGGTCCCCACATCAAAAGTTTTGAAAACTACTGTCCTTGATCATTTGTGATAGGACAGAGACCTCTTCTGTTTCGACCACATTGATGAGCAAGTTCAGGTTTTCAGACACGCTCTTATTTTGTTTTATTCTCCCATTTCCTTGATTGAATTCATAATTTACAATATATATAAATATCTTAGTCTGCATTTTCTGTGGCACCTAGGAAACCTGGTTATTTTCACCTCTCTGAATGACCGATCTCGCTCTTTTTAACTCCATTATGGGCAATCTGTTTCACTTTAAGTAGCAGACTTTATCAAAACTGCATCTTAGTATATATATTCCTGGCTTCATAAAATATATAAATATTTTGAGATGGAAGAGAAAATGTGGTTAAAAGATTATTATCAGCATCAGGCTGCAACATATGTGTAAATTCTATTCAAATACTGAAAACCAAAATTGTAACAAAATAAACATAATATATTATTGAAGGATAATGCCTTACACACCATTTTTATATTGTGTGGAACTTTCAGATTGAAAGGAATAAAGGAGAACAGTGTTTTTCATTTTTTCACAATATATTGATTTATAAGGTTCATACATTATACTGGTGCCTACAAGCATACTCAGAATTTGTGTTCTTGCCAAATTTAAGTTGAAAAAATAGTACTCCTGGGCATGATGAAAGCTTAAATCCCCTGCTTCAGTATAACTAATACAGTTGTTGCTTATTTTTTTACTAAAATATAGTTCTTAGATGTACTAAAGTTAGAGACTTAAAGAACTCTTACCACTCTACCCAATAAGTATATTATGGGATGAACAGGTTTACCAAGATAAAACATTTACCGTAATTATCCAAGTCCTTCCACCTGTGTATATTATGTCCATGGTGTTAATGTTGCAGATTTAAAGGACCACTGGATCCCATATTTAAGTTGTGCTGTTTTTAAGAATTAAGCTTGATAAAGGGGGGAAATGTTTGCAGTAATTAAAATAATAAATAAATTCAACCTTTAAGTTATTATATGTAAATAAATACACTATTCACTGAAAAGACATTACCACAACATGCAGTGGTGGCTCCATGCACCATAAAACTCCATATAATGGCTCATAAATGTTATCCTTTAAGTATGGCACTATGAGCCCAATGTAAACCAGGTGCTCTTTGCCGAAATCGTCTGCAAGAGATTTTATCCTCTAACATCTACACTAATGTAAATCTTTCAATTGCCCAGGTTAGAGCACTCAAGATTTCTGTGCAGGGAGCAGCCAAAACAAACTTTACGGATGTGACAGCCCCAGGAGCTAATAGGAAATGTGAACGTCATAAATCTTACAATGAGTGGTGAAGTGTGGTAACAAGTGCCGTAACTGACAGCTGCATATGTATATGTGTGTGTGTGTAATATTTTTTATTTAGTAATATATTTTGATATTAAAAGATGTAACAATTGTATTTATAGCTTCAATAAAAAAATATGTGTTTACCTTGTGTTAAAATATGATATATGAGTGTTTGTTCCAAAGCAACATACTTTTGTGACGTGTATTAACCCCTTGAGTAGTGGGTTGTGTGTTACCCTGTTTTTTTTTTTTAATCATAAAACAGGCTTAATATTAACATTTCATATAATTACACATGTTGATATCGGATAGTTAAGTGTCAAATAATGTTGAAATTCCATCATTTTGTAGTTCTTTTTGTGCTATACTGTCACTTTAAATACCCAGTTGCGAGTGATCTTTGGTACTCATAAATCTTTCTTCTGCTTTTTGCTGTTACTGCACTGCCCTGATTTGCGAATGATCCATAAAATCTTATTAGCATAGGGTTTGGGTGTCAAAGTGTAAGGTAAGTAACTCGTAATTTATTGTCAGTGCAAAAATTCGGCTTTCACTCCTAGCAGTGACCCGTAGGAGTTCTCTTGCAATGTTTTAGTGATGGGTGCTTAACATAGCTAGGTAGTATTTACTGTGCTACTACACTCTCGATTGTTTTTTTCAGGGATTATTATAGGGCTCTATTTTTGTTATTATTTAAGTGGATTGCATGCCCACTGAGCAGCATGGTATTGTAACTCACTTGGATCCCAAAACACAATGTGGAAATCTTACTGTTGCAAGTATGATAAATATACCTTGATCTCTTCTTCTGTTTGCTTGTGCTTTAATGACCCATTGGTATAGCTCTGAGTCAAACAGTCAGGGTCTCCTAAGCATATGCCCGGGGCCTCTGTTCTGTTGGTCCTCAGCAAGTACGGTAGTAATTTTATCATAGAGCACTCAGACTAGAAGTAATAGAACCAACTACCTTGTAAATATGTCCAAGCTTGTTACTGGCACAGCATAAAAGAAGTTAGATGACATTAAACTCTATAAACTTTTTATATAAAGATTACAACAAGTTGCAGACATTTAAAAAGTTGCAGTGACACATTAGCAAAAGTAAAATTACTCTGATGGATGCTGCAGACACGATACCGTTTACCTGCACCAATTTGCCTGTCAGAAATGACAATATAAGATCAAACTCTGTCTGCACAGGAACGATTCTTTGAAGTCAGATTGCTCTGCTAGACTATTTCAAGAGCTTCCTCCGCTGGCTCCTCTGTGGGGTGCACTGCCTTATATTATGTTACAAAACAAAATAAATGTACTCTGCAACTTAGGTTTGCAATACCCTTTAAGGTAGAACTCTTCATTTTATTTGCATCAAGCACCACACAATTCACCAACATTACTGGTTCCTCTGTAAGTACATACAGTATATCACCCACGGCATAATTAAGGTAAATGTAATGGCAGCAGAGGATCCAATTTACCAACAAACCTGACCATTCTGTCTACCTATGCTTGTCTAATTAAATCCTCAGGCTAGTCTTATGTGCATCCTAAGGGCCTCATTCTATTAGCGGCCGCAGCCGTTGCGGGGCCGCAAGGACCGGCCGCAAGCTATTCTGCTATTCTATTCCCTTACGGCCGGGGGCTCCGGCAGGCTCCGGGAAACCTCTCTGCAAGGCTAAAAGCGAGCCGCAGCTTACTTGCAGGAAAGAGGTCTCGCTAGCACCAATTAAGCACATAAAATAGCTCAAATAAAGCCATCCTGCACTTTGAGAAGACTATAAAGGGATTTTAGGTGTTAGAAAAAATAGCACATAATTATCCTGTACTCAAATCCGTAAAATATTTTATTTTTAATATCCGTAAAATATCCATGTAAAAAGTCCAGAGTGCTTGGAGCACCTCAGACACACCCACGCCGCAGCCGGAAAATAAAGAGTTAATTTGAACTCGGGTTTGGGCTGATGTGCAAGCTTGAGAGTGGGTTCCTTTTAATCCTCATGTCCCCCAATATGATCCCTAGCATTTACAGAGCTGTACAGTGCAGGCTTGAATTTATTTTTGAGTTTTTATATTTCACAGCTTACGGCCGGTTCCAAGATATGCGGCCGGCCGTAAAAGGAGATCCTTGCGGGGCCGTATAATAGAATCGCGAGTTAACTGAACCCCCGCAAGGAATCGCAGCCTTACGGCCGATTTACGGACGATAATAGAATGAGGCCCTATGAATGTTAGCATTCTTTTGGCCGGTTTTACCAATAATGACCACTGGAGAGCATTTACACTTATTTACCTTTTTTTTATAAAGTAGTTGCAAGTTATGTGATGGCAAACAAATCAATGAAGTGATTCTGAACCCTAATCTTTAAAGCAATATTGAACTCCTCTTTTCATGCATTTAAAAGTGCTGTTACATCAATGAAAACAAGTGATCTAACACATATGTGGTTTTGCAAGAAATGTTCCATCCATTTCTACCCTCACAATGATGACGTGTCTATGTACAGTTTTTGATTGGCTGGGTTTGGCTGGCTAGAAACGCTTTGGCTGGCTAGAAATAATCACTCCTGGTGGCCCTGACTGAACAGAATGACATCAAGATGTTAAACCGAGATTTAAGAATACAGTGCTCGTTTTGTGCTCCACAAGCCAGATGTCCATGACATTTCTGGATAAGGTCATCTTCTAATACATTTTCATAATTATCAATATGTTGGCCCAAGACTCATTTTCAGGGTAAATACAGCTGCTGATTAAATTGACTATTTTTTCCCATAGAATTAGAAAAATCATTTTCCAGGTGGAGCCGCTTTATATTTTAAAAATATCTCTTGGGCTTCAGTATACTGATATGTCTATTTTATTTAGTTGTTTCATAATTGCTGATTCCATGAAAAGAAAAAGACATCACAGTGTTTTGTTAAAGACTTGAAAAATAAAGCAGAAATCCCAGTGTTTTATGTAAAAGAGACAGCAGAGAAGAACTGTCTCCAGGTGCTTAGTTAAATGTACCTGTTTTAACAAAAGCAGCTTCTAACACCAATGTAATGCAAGCCTCTGTCCAGAAGCTACACGGTAATGGCCAATTTGAGTATGCCTGAGGATGCTGTATTGAATTCCATATGCTGATCACATGGAAATATAAGATATGCATGTGGATTTGTTCATTGGTTTAGATCCTTGAGTCTTTCTTACTGGGGAATAAGGTCATGTGGTCAAATCTTGGAGGAATTTTGTGGTTCACTTGAAAGATATGTTGTAATAGCATTTCATAGAGTTGTATTAAATGGCAAGACATGTATCAATCAAAATAATTGCATGTTTCAGAGATCTAAAAGCATGGAAATTCGCCAGGTCTGATATGTGAGGGGTATATAGGAAAAACAAGAAAGAAAAGTAGTTACAATACTGTGTTTATGTAAATACTTAAAGCTGTGTTGCTATAGGTCTTGTAGTAAACTAATTGGTAGTTTAGAATTCTTGTGGATTTCTTTTATAATCCTATTTGACAAACAATGCGTAATACCGACCTTTTTTTTTAATGCGCATGGGAACAATAGGCTATACCTGAGTGAAATTTGTGTATATCTTTTGATTACTGGATGTCTACCATACTCTTTTATGATTCCTTCTATAAAACTTAGCAGTCAGCTAAATTGTCATAGAATAAGGCTGAACTTCCAGGAACTCGGGGTGAGAGGCAGAGGCCAATTATATAGATGCATTATTCTTATAGAACATATTTAGAAGCCATAAGTGATCTTTTAGGATCCCAGACATAATGACTTTCAAGATTTTTCAATGGTTGTATGTATGTTTTAACATAATGCTAAACATCTAACTCAATTTCCTTGAATTGCCAACAAAAGTATTATTGTGCATGTATTTACTAAGTAAAATAATCACTTTAAACTGCACAAAAAGAGTCTGATGATCTACAACATACCAAGCACATCAATTAATATAATGGGGTTCTGTAAGCCATCATGTAGATAATATCAATTCCAGTGTAATTATATGTAAATATAATAACTCATACAAGCAAGTGCACTGGATATAACTATTGGGCCGTTTAGCAGTGCCCATAATGTATACAAATGCATGTGACCCATCAAAGTTGGCTAAATTACATGGTATTCAGGATAGAATATGAAAAGAGAAGTAATCGATGATAGATCAATATTTTATTATTAAATGAACATTTACTATCAGTGTGGAATGTGAGAGGGGCCAAAATAGGTGGACATGTGTGATTGTGTGTGTGTGTATATGTCCATCTCTGGCAGTTCCATTTGTTTAGAGCCACAAGCTTTCTAATAGTCGGAGAGGTATGGCGTGGCAGTTCTATTGTTGACAATTGGGAATATCCATGAGATAATGTCTTGATCTGCACTGTGCACAGCTTGCTGAATAATACCGTATGACTGTCTTCGGCAGTGTCTTCTTTTAGCATTTTGGAACAGTGAAACCATCTCTGAACATACTGCTCATTCCCAAAGCCAAGCTACAGAGGGTGATATTGCCAGGATGATGCAATCAGGATCTGTGCATCCAGCATTGTGTCCCTGAATGACTCTGTATTGTAATCTGGCTAATTTGTCTTGCTGATTTCGAAGATGCTTATTTGCCTTATTGCATTACAAGAGGAGGTAGCTTGATGGGGTGCTGGCCTACTTTACATAGGCGAGGATTAGTGTGTGTGGTTATATTCTGCAAGGTGTATTGTAGGTTTTCCATAAAATGCAGTAACAGACAGTATCCAAATAAGGCCAAGTCTGTGTATGAATATCAAACATAAAAACAAAAAAAAACATTTAAAGAAATGGAACAAGGAAATAAGACATTAGGACATATAAACTAAAAAAAAGTGTATTAGTAATGTACCTGATTGAAGTGATTACCTGTCTCACAATAAATCCTTATTGAATGTTTATTCACACTAGCTTCGACAGTGCCTTGCAAAAGTATTCACCCCTCTTGGCATTTATCGTGTTTTGTTGCCTCACAACCTGGAATTAACATGGATTGTTTGAGGATTTGCATCATTTAATTTACAGAACATGCCCACAACTTTCAACATGTTTTTTTTTTTATTGTAAAGCAAACAACAAATAGGACTTGTGAACAGCAATCTTTAAGTCTGACCACAGATTTTCTATTGGATTGAGGTCTGGGCTTTGACTAGGCCATTCCATCACAACATGCTTCCCCTTAAACCACTTAAATGTTGCTTTAGCAGTGTGTTTGGGGTCATTGTCCTGCTGGAAGGTGAACCTCCGTCCTATCCTCAAATCACCCACAGAGTGATACAGGTTTTGCTCACGAATATCCCTGTATTTAGCACCATCCAACTTTCCACCAACTCTGACCAGTTTCCCAGTCCCGGCTGCTGAAATGGGGGGATGGTGTTCTTTGGGTGATGTGATGTGTTCGGTTTGCACTAGACATAGCATTTTCTTTGATGGACGAAAAGTTAAATTTTAGTCTCATCAGACCAGAGCACATTCCTCATACATTTTGGGAGTCTCCCACATGCCTTTGCGCAAACTCAAAATGTGCCATTTTGTTTTTTTGCTTTTTTTAGCTTTCTTCTAGCCACTCTGCCATAAAGCCCAACTCGATGGTGCATACGGCTTATTGTCGTCCTATGTACAGATACTCCAGTCACTGCTGTGGAACTCTGCAGCTCCTCCAGGGTTACCTTAGGTCTCTGTGCTGCCACTCTGAGTAATGCCCTCCTTGCCCGGTCCGTGAGTTTTGGTGGGCGGATGTCTCTTGGCAGGTTTGCTGTTGTGCCATTTTTTTTCAATTTGGTTATGATAGATTTGATGGTTCTCCTGGGGATCATCAAAGATTTGGATATATTTTTTTATAACCTAAAGCTAACTTGTACTTCTGAACAACATTGTCCCTTACTTGTTTGGAGAGTTCCTTGGTCTTCATGGCAGTGTTTGGTTAGTGGTGCCATTTGCTTAGGTGTTGCAGCCTCTGGGGCCCTTTCAAAAAAGGTGTGTATACGTAATGACAGATCATGTGACACTTAGATTGCACACAGGTGGACATCATTTCACTAATTATGTGACTTCTGAAGGTAATTGGTTGCACCAGAGCTTTTTATGGGCTTCATAACAAAGGGGGTGAATACATACGCACATGCCAATTTTCTGTTTTCTATTTCTAAAAAATTGATTTATGTATATATTTTTCTCATTTTACTTCACCAATTTAGACTATTGTGTTCTGATCCATCACATAAAATCCAGATTAACAAAACATTGAATTTAAGGCTGTAATGTAACAATATAGGTAAAAGGTCAAGGTGAATACTTTTGCAAGGCACTGTATGAAATCAATGTTACTCTTTGTGTCTGAGTGGAGCATTATGGGAAAACAGTGTCAATACAGCATCATCATTTCCATTATTATATTGATCATTACATTTCTAAATGTTTGGTAATAGTTATAGAATAATAAGCTTACCCATTGATTTTAAATTTGAGCATATAGATTACCAAGCAAGTGCTAGAGTGACAAGCAAATTACTTATTTATTCTAAAGTTAATATACATTTTTTTTTTATCAATTTAAATGGAAAATACTGAATATTTTAAACATGCCGTTATATTTGTCAGTGTATTAGAATTCTCCCACTGCATTTAATGCTTACATATATAATTAATGTTGAGTAATTTTGATCAATTATTTAGACACTATTCAGTTTATAAAATATATATAGTGTTAACTCTACATTGTAAGCCTTGTTAACCTATATATATTTATGTTCGAATGTGAACACAAATGTACTATATATATATATATATATATATATATATATATATATATATATATATATGTATCATTAAAATTAAATATAATTTCTCCAACATCATTGTTTAATACAAAATGATAAATATGTGTGTCATCTGAAATTGAGAGGGACCTGGACATCTTCAGTTTATATTTGAATATGTAGAATCATCAATTCAGTTGATTGCTTGTTAAAAAGTCAGTCCCCAAAAGATAAGAATGAAACAAATGATAAATGTAATTAGTATGCATAGGACAGGTACAATATCTGTTAGAAGGGTTTTGGCTCTTTATGTCATGTAAAAAGTCATCTTTTAATGTCATAACATAGGGTGCTTATACATATTTAACAATGAGTGAATGAAAATTACATACATATTAAGAAATCAAATAATGTATGACTTTTATGAGTGTGGTACCATAATTTATAACTTAAAAATGATCTGATTAGGATGCAAAATCCTTCAAAGCAAAAAAATAATATTCTTGTTTATTTGTGAAGCATCAGTATATTCTATAAATCTATAAAGTACAGGGTATTGTGAACTTACAATCTACTAATAGAACAGTATGCTTCAGAATGAATTACCAATATGCTACTTATGGTGGAAAGTGTTATTTCACTGATTGCGGATTCCTTTTAGACCACTATTTACAGGTCCCCAGTAGATGATAAGGTAACTAGATAGTCTGATTGATGAGCATTCTATGGTGCCAGTGATTTAGACCGGGAAATGCTCTTGAAGTCTCACTTGTATCCATCCAAGAGAAGGAAAGGAGGCCATCATAAACGCTGGTTCATACATGGCCAAACTGCATTGGGAAGTATTACATTTTATATGTTTTTTTTTTTACTTGCATGTGTATATAACATTTTTATACAAGGCAATTTACAAGACTATACAATCTCTACTATCCCTCATAAATATAGCAGATAATTTCCTAAATATGCAGATGCTTTCCGGTAACATGATGGAAGATTCTAACAGGCTCTTGGTTATCATGCTTATAATATTCAATAATAAATACATATTTATTTTAATAGAATAATATACAATGTGCCAGCATATTGACACAACACTGGGATGGCCTTATTTTGATGAATGATCTCTTTGTACGGCATAATACAACATATTGTCATCGTAAAAACACATGTGGGTCTGCTGGACATTGGTTGGGACACTCTGGTCTGGTTGTTTTATATGTACAGTAGACCAGGCAAATCCCTTTTATAACCACCTACATTTTTATGACCCAATTTATCCGTACAATAACTATATATAATAAATATACACTGCAGCTCCTGCTTCACAGCATCATAAAAATGGGACAATGTTTCTGAGAAATTGTCCCTTTCTAAATGCACTAACCATAAATAGGTCACTATAGGAAACAGGCAGAGGATTAAGTACAGCTTTGTATAACAGTAATTGTGCTTTAACCTAACCCCAAGCAATACAAGACGCATCTGTAAAGTTAAAGCTTTTGTGCACAGACACAAAGCCTTCTACTCATATTTAACCTAAAAACCACTATGATTCATGTAGTAGCTTTTAGGGAAGCGGAGAGCTTGCAACAGTTTTATTAAAATGAAACAAGCTCTTACAGAATCGTTTTCACAATGTATGAAAAATAATTACCGTATATCTCAGCAGTAGTCCTATGGTGTTTCCATCTTATGGTATAATATACAGTGTACCATAAGATGGAAACACCTGGAGTACTAGTACTATTTCCTAAATGGCTCTTTGGTAATACTGCACCCATTCTGATGTGTGATCACCTTCTCAGTAACAAATGTGTTCATTGTTTTACATTCTGTCCCGTAGTCTGTCAAACATATTTTTTTAAATTCTATATTTATTAATGCTTTTGGATGATTTCATATTGTGCTTCATTTTATTGCCCTCCTCTCTCTTCTTCCCCTATACCGCTTGTTGTTGTTCAGTACTTCAGTCGTGTTTGACTCTCGTTGACCATATGGATGCAGCATGTCAGGCACATCTGTCTGCTTTTCTGGTTGTGCTCCATATGGTTTTCTTGGCAAGGATACTGGAGTGGCTTGCCAGCTCCTTCTCCAGTGGACCACACTTTTTCTGACCTCTCTGCTATGACCTGCCAAGCTTAGGTGATGCTACATGGTATAGCTCACACCTTCATTGAAGTACACAAGCCCCTTCACCACAAAAAGTTAACAGTCCAGAAGGAGCTATACCTCTTAGTTATATCTATTTTATAAACAATAAACGATACACAGCTTTGGTGGCACGTCCTTCGCGTGCAGCTGAATAGCGCGCCATCATGAGGGCGCAGAGAACTGCACTCTGATGACGCTCTGCAAGGCAAGCAGGGTCTGCTTCTCATGCGCGAAGGTCGGGGTGCCAGATTAAACACTTCTGCATGGACCCTCATATCATGCACCCCTTAACTATACAATCCAAGGCATATAACAAATGACAGAATCTCAGCTGTTCAGTGAGAAATAGCCGGATTATGGGCACCAGACAGGGGCAGTTCATACAGCACTCCAGCCTTGGGTTGTGTGATCTTCCCCTGTCTGGTGCTGTGTGAGCTGCCCCTGTCTGGTGCTGTGTGATCTGCCCCTGTCTGGTGCTGTGTGATCTGCCAGTGTCTGGTGCTGTGTGATCTGCCCCTGTCTGGTGCTGTGTGATCTGCCAGTGTCTGGTGCTGTGTGATCTGCCCCTGTCTGGTGCTGTGTGAGCTGCCCCTGTCTGGTGCTGTGTGATCGGATCCTGTCTGGTGCTGTGTGATCTTCCCCTGTCTGGTGCTGTGTGATCTTCCCCTGTCTGGTGCTGTGTGATCTGCCCCTGTCTGGTGCTGTGTGATCTTCCCCTGTCTGGTGCTGTGTGATCTTCCCCTGTCTGGTGCTGTGTTAGCTGCCCCTGTCTGGTGCTGTGTGATCTTCCCCTGTCTGGTGCTGTGTGATCTTCCCCTGTCTGGTGCTGTGTGATCTTCCCCTGTCTGGTGTTGTGTGAGCTGCCCCTGTATGGTGCTGTGTGAGCTGTCCCTGTCTGGTGCTGTGTGATCTTCCCCTATCTGGTGCTGTGTGATCTTCCCCTGTCTGGTGCTGTGTGATCTTCCCCTGTCTGGTGCTGTGTGAGCTGCTCCTGTCTGGTGCTGTGTGACCTGTCCCTGTCTGGTGCTGTGTGATCTTCCCCTGTCTGGTGCTGTGATCGGATCCTGTCTGGTGCTGTGTGATCTTCCCCTGTCTGGTGCTGTGTGATCTTCCCCTGTCTGGTGTTGTGTGAGCTGCCCCTGTCTGTTGCTGTGTGATCTGCCCCTGTCTGGTGCTGTGTGATCTTCCCCTGTCTGGTGCTGTGTGATCTTCCCCTGTCTGGTGTTGTGTGAGCTGCCCCTGTCTGGTGCTGTGTGATCTTCCCCTGTCTGGTGCTGTGTGATCTTCCCCTGTCTGGTGCTGTGTGATCTTCCCCTGTCTGGTGCTGTGTTAGCTGCCCCTGTCTGGTGCTGTGTGATCTTCCCCTGTCTGGTGCTGTGTGAGCTGCCCCTGTCTGGTGTTGTGTGATCTTCCCCTGTCTGGTGTTGTGTGAGCTGCCCCTGTCTGGTGCTGTGTGATCTTCCCCTGTCTGGTGCTGTGTGATCTGCCCCTGTCTGGTGCTGTGTGACCTGTCCCTGTCTGGTGCTGTGTGAGCTGCCCCTGTCTGGTGCTGTGTGATCGGATCCTGTCTGGTGCTGTGTGATCTTCCCCTGTCTGGTGCTGTGTGATCTTCCCCTGTCTGGTGTTGTGTGAGCTGCCCCTGTCTGGTGCTGTGTGATCTTCCCCTGTCTGGTGCTGTGTGATCTTCCCCTGTCTGGTGTTGTGTGATCTGCCCCTGTCTGGTGCTGTGTGACCTGTCCCTGTCTGGTGCTGTGTGATCTTCCCCTGTCTGGTGCTGTGTGATCTTCCCCTGTCTGGTGCTGTGTGATCTTCCCCTGTCTGGTGCTGTGTGATCTTCCCCTGTCTGGTGTTGTGTGAGCTGCCCCTGTCTGGTGCTGTGTGATCTTCCCCTGTCTGGTGCTGTGTGATCTTCCCCTGTCTGGTGCTGTGTGATCTTCCCCTGTCTGGTGCTGTGTTAGCTGCCCCTGTCTGGTGCTGTGTGATCTTCCCCTGTCTGGTGCTGTGTGAGCTGCCCCTGTCTGGTGTTGTGTGATCTTCCCCTGTCTGGTGTTGTGTGAGCTGCCCCTGTCTGGTGCTGTGTGATCTTCCCCTGTCTGGTGCTGTGTGATCTTCCCCTGTCTGGTGCTGTGTGATCTTCCCCTGTCTGGTGCTGTGTGAGCTGCTCCTGTCTGGTGCTGTGTGACCTGTCCCTGTCTGGTGCTGTGTGATCTGTCCCTGTATGGTGCTGTGTGATCGGATCCTGTCTGGTGCTGTGTGATCTTCCCCTGTCTGGTGCTGTGTGATCTTCCCCTGTCTGGTGTTGTGTGAGCTGCCCCTGTCTGGTGTTGTGTGACCTGTCCCTGTCTGGTGCTGTGTGATCGGATCCTGTCTGGTGCTGTGTGATCTTCCCCTGTCTGGTGCTGTGTGATCTTCCCCTGTCTGGTGTTGTGTGAGCTGCCCCTGTCTGGTGTTGTGTGAGCTGCCCCTGTCTGGTGTTGTGTGAGCTGCCCCTGTCTGGTGCTGTGTGATCTGCCCCTGCCTGGTGTTGTGTTAGCTGCCCCTGCCGCTGATGATAGGCAGTAGCCTTGAAATAGCTGTCCGTAGGTAGCATTCCCAGCTTGTGTATAATCCAGCCTTGGCTTTGCATGAAAGCTGTGTAATGCAGCATGCATAAGCTTAAAGGAAGCCATGTTTAAAATGGTTATGGACTGAAGAACGAAGCATTTGTGGGCACATTTGCATGTCCCTGCTCAGCTTCCCAGAATGCAGTGTAAAAACTGTATTTCTTTGAATTCTGAGAAGGAAGCAGATATATATATATATATATATATATATATATATATATATGTATATATATATATATATATATATATATATGTATATATATATATATATATATATATATATATATATATATATATATATATATATATATATATTATTTGCAATTACGTCCAACCACAACTTTAAGAATCTGGTAGCTGTGAGTGTCCAGTAATCTAGATGAATAATGATAGTGCTGCAGACAGACACAATTAATAATT
The DNA here is from genome assembly GCA_027410445.1 of Discoglossus pictus. Taxonomy (NCBI): domain Eukaryota; kingdom Metazoa; phylum Chordata; class Amphibia; order Anura; family Alytidae; genus Discoglossus; species Discoglossus pictus. The sequence goes on from CM050166.1 coordinate 166,879,089, forward strand.
AAATTAATATATATATTAGAAAAAAAACATTTTGTAGGAGGTAAATTGCATTTAAGCAAGAGTTTTTTTAGGCTCCAGGAATCTGCATTTTTTTAAATCTCTTTTGGGAGGCAAAAATACAATATGATGTACAGATATTTGTTCAGAAACATAGGATACAGAGTTTGGCCTACTGCATTTATTCCAATTTTATACACTAATATTATAATACCATAATTAATATGAAATACAGCAGTAGCCAGCCAGATTGCATTACTTAAAAAATGCCTAGACATCAGATTCAATACTGTCAGTATCCTAGTTTATTAAGCGCACATCACATGTATGTTTTTTGCCAATGGGAATAAATTATATACATTGAACACTCATCATCCCTGTATAGTTTGTCATATATGTAAATAATTTTAATGTTGTGTGTGCACTTCCCATACTACTAGTAAAGTTCTGGCCCTGCTATATCTGGTAGTGCTTCCACTAAATCTTTCCAGCTAAGAATAGCCTTAATTCCTGTTTGTTGCATTCTTGAGTTGGGAGGAGAGTGAGTTGGGATAAGTCAGTGGGTCTAGTTCTTAGCATATCTCTTATGTTTAGACTATAGTCTATGAATAATGTTTCTAATCTACCATTATTGTTTTTGTACAATAAATCTTGACTTTTCTAAACTTGTCTTGGCTTGAGCCACATCCGACTTTCTAATACTGCACATTGTTTTAATATCTGGCTTTATATTCATACATGCAAATATGCCGCACATTTGCTTTACGTTTTCATACCTATTGAAATGTAAATGAGAATTAATATATGCAGCTTTTTTCTTAATATGCTCAATGTGTCTTCCTGACACTTCAAGCTAAATTTAGCAGGTTTACAATATTGTTATAAGAAAATGTAAGGTATTTCTCAGTGCTGTTGCAGGATTATCATGTGAATGGTGCAGTATGAGTTTTGCCCAATGCAAGGGTATGTCATAATTACTTTAAAATGCTATACAACCTAGATCGTTTTTTTATTATATAGATGTAATAAGTCCAATATCTCTATTTGTGGCTTTTTGTCTAAGTGTAGTGCCTCCTCTGAGAGAGCAGGTGAAGGGCAGTATCTGAGAAGTAAGAAGGGAAAACTGTGATCTGCCCTGTAGGAATGGGAGCCTGGGGCCTCAGGGAGATTAGGACTGATTCCCCCCAGAATGGTACCAGTCACTCCAAAACTTGGTCAGGTCTTTCTGGATTGTAGGGGGTCTCTTATTTCTGTTTTTGCCCCTAGCTTAGAGGTTGGGAGAGCACACTGGGCACCAAAGCACTTATCTGGAGAGTCTGGTGGCATCATTCTTTACAGCACTGCAGTAAGTCTTGGGGTAAGGTAGCATATGCACAATTGATACTGGCACATTCCCATTTTTTTGGCACTGATTTGGCAGACAAGTCCTTTGGATGGACTTAAATGGGTAGGTTGCAGGTGCCCGCCAGGAGACTGAGCCAGATAGGATTGGTGGTAGTTATCCCAATAGAGGCGATGCTCCAGACCACATCAATGGGCTCCGGCCTGAAGTTGTGGAAAGACCTTTCTAACCTTAGGATGAGGGAAAATGATAAAATGGCAGAATTGGCATCTTTATACCAAATGGGTCAGAGTGGGTCAGAGTGGTAGACTCTGCCTTTGTGGATCATGTCATAACTTTCTTAGAGCAAAGAATTCTCCTTTTGTGTTCTGCATACAAATAAGGTATGTTTTCTAAATTAGACCTTTTTTATTTGTACTTGTACAATCTCAAAGGTTCGTTCTCCTTTAACACTTTTACAGCCTTATTAAATTGCGATTTGGCCAATTCTAAAGGGCTCTATATAAGCACAGAGCATATTTTTTTCACAAGTTTTTAGTTAGTGAAAACTTTGCTTTTGGATAGAAGTTCACTAACTAAAAACTTGTGTTAAAAAAAAAAAATGCTATGTGCTTAAACAGAGCTTTATTCAATTGTCCAAATTGCAATTTAATAAGGCTGTTAGCTTGTAGAGCCTAATTTATTCCTCTACCAGTTTATGTGTTCAAATGTGCTGTCTTGTCAATTATTATTATTAACTTTTATTTGTAACACGCCAACATATTCCACAGCGCTGTACAGGGGATAAGAACAAGGAAAACACAATATTGACAAACTTCAGAAAATGTTTTGAGCTTAGAATCTTTGTAGAAAGAGTTTTTTCCAAAGCACCCTACAAGATTGGAAACTCACAATCTAACTACGTATTTAGTTCATTCAGATTTATGTCAATTTTTATCTATGTGTTCATTACACCTCTAGTGCTACAAAATCGATTGGTGCTCTACAAATAAAATAGAATACTAATTGAGGTACTATACATAAACATGAATTAAGATAGCAGAATTGTAAAGTAACATTCTGGGTGGATAAAACACACTGCTTTCATCTAGTATGTGTAACAGTCACAGACTTTGAAGATCTTATATTTTAAGAAAAAAAAATAGTTAATGATGATATAAAAACGTAATGACAGCTTACATCAAAAGTACTAACCAATCTGGAATTTGGTTATATAACTCTTTAAGTACAATGGCTATAGAAAAACAAGCAAATCTCCCCCACCTCCCAGATTTGCCACAAAACTGTAGAAACACAGTGGCAACAAACTTTAAACAGATAATACACAGATAAATGAATAAATGTGGAAATAAAATGAAAAATGGAGCTAGAAAAATCTTCAATTATATCCAGACCTACTGTTACATACCACTATGTTCAATATAAGATAATTCTTTATTACTAATAGTATACTTGTACCTATATGAGAATATAACACTTTTCTTTCTTTGTTACATGGTATAAAGAATATTGTATTTTATGTTAGTTAAATAGTCTGTGTAAGCTATAAAGCTTTAATTTTGTCTTTTCCACATGATCAATAAAATAAATGATGATAAAAATTGGAAATGCCCCTCTCACATATGCAATCCTCACCAAAGCATCTTGCTTACATCCAGGGTCCAACACAGGCATCACATTTTATTTTTTTTCCATGCTGTGGTCCTTTAGAAGAAGTTATCAGTATACCATTTATGGAAAATTGGCAGTGAAATGTAGCTTCACAGTGAAACATATTGTTTTATTTGTTTTTAATATTATTTTATTGTTTTATTATTACAATACCCAGTATATGAAGTGATAAAAATACCCAGTATATTCCTGAAAAGCAGCACTGTCAAACTATACAGTTAGAGCAGACTGATCCTTCTGTACCCGCTGTGAAATATATAGGTATCCCCATAAAGGAGAGTAGGATCTAGTGTGTGTAAAAATAAAAAAACACAACTAAACACTGGTTTCACTATGAAGCAACAATGTTTGTTTGTTTTGGTATCAAACTTCCTAAGTTTTTCCTAGCAAAATATTTTAAACACCTTTTTGTGGTGCAGTTAAATTGTATCGTTGAAATAAATAAATTGCAATGAACCGTGTGCTAACCATGGTACAGATGCTAACCATCATATTTGTCTTTGCCTCTATGACATTTTAAACGTTAAAAGTAAATTAATGCTTGAAAATGGGGTGCAGAACCTATGGATAACTTTCCTGACTGATGAAGTGGTGTCCTGCCATAAACAGAATTAGCATCTGTATACCAAATGGTGGTAGACTTTGCCTATGTGAATCATGTCATAACTTTCTTAGAGCCAAACCATGGGAAGCAGCAATAATAGAAATATTTCCGTGATTTCTTTTCAGTAAGAATAGTTCTAGCAAAAAGTCATTATTACTTACAGCAACTAAGCAATGTACATTATGTTTTTGTAATGTCCAAAATTCCATCTCAAAACTGTTTCCAAATTCCCACCGCAGCCAGATGGAAAAATACAGGAAATTCCTCTACAGTATTGTTAACTCATCCATGCTGAATGTTATCGGTAACTATAAATACGAGAAATGTATTTTATGAATGGATGTTTTCACCTTTTTTCTATAAAAAGAGGAGCCAGCATAATGTGCCGCTGTAACCAAGATGCTGAGATATTAAATGACTTTCTAGGAACAGAAAGGGATACAAATATGGTTTATGTGCCACGATAATCCTTAGTTTTAAATGTACAAGTAAAGTAGTTTAGTGATTTCTGAAATTATAGAAACAGACTGTAAAGAAGCTCTTTATATGCCACTAATGGCTCGCATTTAAATGCAGAATAATATGAAATTCTGAAAGTATCCTGTGGCAGTTATACTTTGCAAACCACAGAATACCTTCATAAAAAAAAGTGTATAATTGCATTTCTTTGGCATAACTTCACCCTGTCAGATCACATATTCATGAAACAGATGCTTCACAAATTACAGGGACCAAGACTGTCTTTTTTTTCTTTCAATAGGAGTAAAGGCTCTGACATGGATACTGTCTTAAAACAAGCAAACCTTGTAATGTCATTAAGTGCAATCTTGTACCTCGGCTCCATTTACAGATGGGAAACTGGTTATGAAAGATTCTGTGCAAATAGTTGGCCAGACTTCATCTAGAGATGTCTGACTTGCTCTGAAAGTTAGATTTCCTGACATACAAATGTAAAAAAAGAAGTAGCCCGGAGGAACAAAATGTGAAGTAGTTCAAGGCTTGCTTCACAAGTTCTTATAGTAGTATTTCAGTGTCCATTCTACGAAGAGGCAAAGAGGGACTGTCTGATGTAGCTGAATGAGAGGCTTTGAAAAAAGTACTCTGTGCCAAGGTAATGCGGGAGAATATAAGGCATTGCAAATACACTGAATGCACACAATGGAGCTCTTACCTTCAAACATTACATTGAAACCTAGGTATGATGCTAGAAAATATGACAAATGGCTCAATCTTCATAGCATACACGTCTCTGATCACTAAAAGAGTAGAACTGCAGCCAGTCATACCATGTGCCATCTGTCAAAGAAAAGTATTCACAAAGCTTTGTCATCTTTCTTCTCAATGTATATATTATTATTATTATTATTTTATAATAATTTTATAATATTATTTGAAGCATATGTAACACACATATATATATATATATATATATATATATATATATATCATCACACTTATAGTGGGCTGAAGAGTTATAGAAGCCCTCCACTTTCTGTAATATATATATATTCTAGCGAATTGCCCGTCAAAAAATGACGGCAATGAAATTGTAAGTGAGCTAATGGTGTTTAGTGTATATAATGTGGCTGATTTAGCGCCCTTCGTTTTCTATGTCGTGCGACTTTTTTGGAATATCCGTAGCTGTTTGGTGGTGTTTTGCGTGTTTATGGTGGTGTTTTTTGCGTGTTTAGGGACCTTTAGCCTCGTTTTCGTTTTGTTCGGTGGCCATTTTTTCCCTCACTTGGGTGATTTTCAGGTCTCTAAATTAGTAGTTTGGATGAAGGAAGGCAGATAAAATTATCTACAGAAGGTCTTATTCGTAGATGTGTATACAGTTGAAAATGTTTGTTAGTTAAATATATATATATATATATATATATATATATATATATATGTGTGTGTGTTTATCAGTTATATTGCACAGTTCATGCATTAATGGGTCTTCACCCCTTTACTACTTTATGTTATAACGTGGGACCCCTTCTGGATTGCTACCTTGTCGAGATGAAGGGGCTTGTGTACGTCAGTTAAGCTGTGAGTTGAACCATGTAGGGTCAGCAAAGATGAACAGGTCATAGCAAAGAGATCAGACAAATGTTGATTCTTGCAAAGGAACTGGCAACCCATTCCAGTATCTTTGCCAAGATAATCACAACAGCTTAAGGTGGGTGGTTCTAACAATAAATATACACAATGACAGGGACCCGTTTAGCAATAAGCAACCTTATTAAATTGCAATTCGGCCAATTGAATAGGGCTCTATATAAGCACAGAGCATATTTGTTTGCAGAAGTTTTTAGTTAGTGAACTTCTATCCAAAAGCAAGGTCTTCACTAACTAAAAAATGCTATGTGCTTATATAGAGCCCTATTCAGTTGGCCAAATTGCAATTTAATAAGGCTGATATTGTTCAGGATCACGCCACTGATTGGGAACCCTTTTAAACCCTTTCTGTTTTTAACAATGACTTCACAAAGGGAAAAAATAGTATGTGGAGCTACATCTCTAAAAGTTCCTTTCTATATGACCGAGGTTGCAGTGATCTTTATGTGGCAGACCTATTAGTGCTCTTCATTTATTCATTAAATGGCTTGAATAGTTTTCCTAGTTAGATAACTGCGGTATGTAAGAGCCTCTTCATGTTAAAGCTTTACATTCTGCCTAATGCACTAATGCAAGGCCAGTCCAATAAATATGGTACCTGCAGTTCAACTTATTTGTTCTGTATTTGTCAGTTATTACAATAGCAATGCCATTGCATGATTTTAAAGCATCTCTGAATATTAAAAGGGACGCTGTAGTGGATATTTTGATTATGCTGTTTTAAAGAACTGGTACTGATAATAAGGAAATGTTTAGTAAGGTAACAAAAGTAAACACAACATTTAAATGTATTATTTATTTATCCAACTGTATGTTGTCCTGGTCACCTCCATTGGTATCTTATTAGGACTAGTGAGTATGTTTTTTACACTTGTCAATGGGCTAGGAACCTTTGAGACAAAAATGAGCTCAAAGACACTGCTATCACTTTTATACCTGAGTCATTTGACTTTTCTTATCCGTCCTTCAAGTGGAAAAATGCCTTGGAAGTTGCTAAATGATAGGGAGGTCGTTACCAGAAATGATGAAGACTACATATAATTTCACGTAATAGGATATTTTTTTTTTTACATTGTAAAACATTATGTCCTTAAAACAAATAACTGAAAATGTATGACTATACAGTTTCCTTAAATAAACAATATGAAAGTTTTTTTTTCTTTCATGATATGGAAAGTAAGTGATCTAAACTGTTATATTATTTTTTAATGATTCTTAAACTTAAACTAAACAGACACAAAAAAGCCACAGAGAGAAGCTCTGATTGTCTGATATGGTAAATTTAGAGCAAGAGAGGATTTTTGAAGTGATTGTAAAATTATTGCTGTTGTTTTTTGTGATGTTGCCGTCATTTTATGATCATATGTGTGTATCTATCTATATATATATTGCCCCCTTTTCACTTCCTTAAAATTTAAAAAGCGACTCTTTGGCAATGTGAATAATTTAGTTCACTGTAATGAAAAAAATATAAAGTTTAGTTATGAAACTTACATATAATTAGTACATTTTCCGTTGTTCTGCTCCTCCCTTGGTGCCTGTTTTCGTTATCAAGTTTTGGATCTTAAAGCAGAGACAGGATAGTCACACATCTGTTGATAAAATGTCCATATAGCATTGGTTAGGGTTTTTATTGCGCTGCAAAGCCACCTATTAAGGGACATAGAAAGAGATTGAGTATTCTGTCTATGTAAGTTGTTGCAAATAATATTTTTGGTGTTTAATAATGAAGCAATGTATAATACTTATGCTTGATACTGAAATGGTGATATTGTCCTCTTTAGTGCCCACTGTAACTCAAGAAAAACTGCACGTTTGTGAAGTAAGAAAAAACGAACTTTACCAGATGTGTAAGCCAAGGACATAAAAACATTGTTTTAGAGAAAATCTATTTTGAAGACCCTGATTATGTATAGCATAATCCATCTTGTTTTTGTATTGCTTCCTGTTTGCATGATGATGAGTAGTGTTTGTATCTATCATTGGTGTGATAGGTGGGGGGACTTATTAGATAATTCGATCACATTGAATTCGACTGTAACCTCCTTCACCCACTCCTTCTGGATCGCTACCTTGTTGTGGTGAAGGGGCTTGTGTACTTCAATGAAGCTGTGAGCTATAACATGAAGGGTCACCCAAGATGGGGAGGTCATAGCAGAGAGGTTAGACAAATCACTGTCCATTAGGAAAAGGAACTGTCAACTCTCTCCAGTATCTTTGCCAAGAGAACCTTTTGGATACGCACAACCAGAGACATAATGATTGCACCTAGTGTACTGAGGTCCATAGGGTCAGACACGACTGAACGACTAAACATCACATCCTTCATCCACACATGCAGGCAGCCTTTGCTCTTCATAAATGTAAACCCCCATCACACATACACAGACTCACAAAAGTATCATGGTTGCCTCTAGGGTCCAGTAGAGGCATCAACATTGCTTTTATCTAATAAAAAACTGCTTAATTATACACTTAATCAGACTATTTTTAATGCTTTGGTCCTTTAAAACTGAAGTAAATGGAATGGAAAATAATAATACAGGGGATATTATATGGGAAGGACAGCTGAAGCTCAGAAGTATGTGTAAGTTCTATGTTTAATACAGCCGGCTTTCTCTTGCCTTACTGAGAAAATGAAAGATAATTTGGTAATATCCTGTTTCACATGCTTGTCATAGTTACCACACAAATACGCTGCGGGTACGGTGGCAGGGTTTAGTTAGGGTATTACTGGCCTGATCTACAACCATTTTCTCATTTATACGATGGGAAAATGGAAGACTAAAAAACACAGAGATGAATAAGGTTCATTGTGCTTCTAGAATCACTGTGGACTAATGATGTGGTTATTGAAACTCACTTTCTATTTTGAGCTTCAGATCTTATGACAAACATCTTTGTTCAAAATGGAGTTTATTCAAAGTATAACTTTCATTACACATATAGAGGGCTATTCAGGTTAAAGTTGATTATTAGGCACAATTAAGTAAACATTTATCAAAATGTTAATGGCTACTGTAATGGTGCAGCTTTCATAACATTTAATATTTGTTGTTGTTCTGTCCTTCAGTTGTGTCCGACTCTTGGTGACCCAATGGACATAACAGGCCAGGCACATCTGTCTGTGTCTCTGGTTGTGCTTTTCCATATGGGTTTCATGTTGTGCTATGACCTGCCCATCTGGGGTGACCCTACATGGTATAGCTCACAGCTTCATTAAGGTACACAAGCCCTTTCACAAGGTAGCAGTCCAGAAGGGGATAAAACATTATCAGCCTTATTAAATTGCGATTCGGTAAATTTAAAAGGGCCCTATTTAAGCATACAGCATATTTATTTACAGAAGTTTTTAGTTTGTGAAGACCTTACTTTTGGATAGAAGTTCACTAACTAAAAACTTCTGGAAAAAAAAGTATGCTGTGTGCTTAAGTAGAGCCCTTTTAAATGTACCGAATTGCAATTTAATAAGGCTGTAAGTACCGTAACTATCATTAAAGATTATGAATTAGTTTCTCCAGTACCCTTTCTACTCTAGTTATCCACATAAACCTGAATGTCCTTTTTATGTAAAAATATATCCAACCCCTTTTAAGGTTATCTATTGAATATACTGGCATAACCTCCTTTGGTAGTAAGTTCTATAGTCTGATTACTTTTATAATGAAGAATCCTTCTAGTTCTTTAAGGTGACCTTTAACCTAATGGATGTTTTCTTGTCAGTTGAAAACCTTTTGGCAAGATAGTTCCCTGACAAAGCCTTATATTGGCCCTGGATGTATTTATATAAGGTAATCATATCCCCTCTTAGACAACTTTATTCTAGAGAAAATAAGTTTAATTTCATTAGTCGTGGTAGCTTGTTGCCTATCATTTAGATTTTAAATTGCTTGCATATCTTTCCTTTTTAAAGGAATAACTTTACGTTTATTTGGGTTAAATCTCATCTGCAGTTTCACATCCCATTTTTCTCATTTATGTAAGTCAGTTTGTAGTTCAACTACGGCCTAAAATGGTAGATTCATCAGCCATATAATTTCATATCAAAGGAAATAAATTGAACGTTGTATTATATTTTTACAATCTAAAAACATTTACAGCCTTATTAAATTGCGATTCGGTAAATTTAAAAGGGCTCTATTTAAGCACATAGCATATTTATTTACAGAAGTTTTTAGTTAGTGAACTTCTATCCAAAAGCAAGGTCTTCACTAACTAAAAAATTCTGTAAAAAAAATATGCTGTGTGCTTAAATAGAGCCCTTTTAAATTTACCGAATCGCAATTTAATAAGGCTGTTAGCTTATTTTCTCCTGCGGTCCAAGTGTGGTTCTTCAAAAGTGTATATTTTAAAATACAGTATGTCATTACCAGTGGCCCTTTAAAAGTTAGGAAAGCTGGACCAAACAGTAATCTTTTAAAGGCATTTTTAGGTTTCCTGGATTATGAATGCATCTGATAGAGGAGAATCAGCAGTGTATTAAAAAATCTTAAAATAAACATTATTAAACATACTCTAAAGTCTGTTAAATCTCTTAAGTTTGGAAGCAGTAAAAATTCCTGCTAAAATTAGCATAAAATTCATAATTTGTTTTGGCCAATCACAGACAGCTCTAACATTTCAGTCTGTGATGGCAGTTTGTGCAGCAATGGAAATGTATATTCTTGTTTTCCCCTGCACAAGGAAGCAAGGAGGAGTCCAGACATTGCCGTGTTGATCTCTGCATTGTGCTAGTATAGGGTTAAAAACCTAACCAAATGCAGTGTTTCTATTGGTAGGTAAATTGTGCCTATGTAAGCAGCTCTGGGGCTGTGGAAGCCAAATTTAAAGTACTGTAAATCTGTGTGTGTATATAATGACGCAATGTAATGAGTGTTTCTGATCAGTATGTGTTAGATAAAAAAAAGTTAAAAACAATGAAATTTAGATTCCCTATGTAAATATTTTTCTGTACACAAAATATAATGTGTTAATTCTTAGCGGTCTCGCCTACATTATGATCATATAACTGCAATAGTTTGCTGTGGATATATACATGTGAGTGGCTATAGTTCAGACGTTTTGTTTCATCACAGATAGAGAAAATGTTTTTCATGCTACATGAAAGTGTATTATTTCCCAGTGAAAAGATTAGTATCTAGCTGTATAGCAAATAATAATTGGAACTTTTGTTCCAGAAGGATGCACCAGGATTGTTTATGTGAAGATTGCCCTCTAATTCTGAAGTACAAAGGGATGCTCCAGTACTGTGCAGAGACCTCTTTTATTGATTGGTGATATAACCGGCCTGGTGTAGGAGATGATGTAATGCTCATCAAGTTACCAAGGAAAGTGACCTTCAGAAATATCAGATGACTGAGCAGCAGAGGTGCATGAGTGCCTAACCAGGTTACCTTGCGTCTTGCTAAAGTGGCTATATCCTTACACACATGCTGCAGAAACACCAGCAATCATGCTTAACCCAATAAGAGAAGTATCTGCAAGTGAAATGGGAGATGTTACATTTATACGTCTAAAAGCTACATTACCTACACCAAGGGATTACTCTTGAAAACCACAGTTCTTAATGTATAGAATAAGAATCTTGTTTATTTTCCTTCGCTTACTCATAGTTTTTATTATTTCCATCAGGATGTTTCTGAATCAAGGAGTTATTCTGTGGAATTTATAGTTCATTTTAATACCACAATGCATGCAAATTACAATGTATTTAAATAAATAATATGCACAGTCACGCTAATTTTTGCATTGTATTTATAGAACATTTAATATTTTATAGGTTGGTTATGGAAGAGATACATTCTTCAGAATGTCTTTAAATCGGATAGATCCCTGATGAATAATAATAATAGAAATACTATAATAGCTCATGTGTGGTGATAATAATAGTGCAATCACATATAATAGTTGTCAAACTGCAAGTCGTCGTCACGCTTTGCGAGCTTGCAAAGTGAGGGACGCAGTTTTGGCCGCAAAGGCGGACCTCGTGAAAAAAAATGGCGCCTGAAAAAAATGAAAACGAGGCTACAAAACACCGCCAGGCACGTACAACTTTTGCAAGGGACGTACGAGGTCCAAAAATACACAGGAAGCACGGAAAATGCTCACGACACTCGTAGCACATAGACAAACTACGCCATTTTACAACACTAACTTGCAACTAATAACAATACGAATCTAAAATTGCGCTTTAGATGAGTCTAGCGGAGGCAATCATTATGGATCGAAGTGGTGACAAGTGGGTGATGGGGAGGCCAACAAGGAGGGAGTTGCAGTAGTCAAGACGAGATATGATGAGAGAGTGTATTAGAATCTTAGTTGTTTCTTGTGTGAGGTAATGACGTATTTTAGAGATTTTTAGAGATGCAGCAGGCAGGATTTTGTTAGTGACTGTATGTGAGGAATTAAAGAGAGGGCAGGGTTCATTAGAACCCCAAGATACCGGGCTTGGGAGGTGGGAGTGATGATGGCATTGTCGACAGTGAGAGAGATGTGAGGGATTGAAGCTGAAGTAGAGGGTGGAAAGATTAGGAGTGTGGTCTTGGACATGTTGAGTTTACATACAGAACAGTTTCTCTGCCACATATAGCACACAGTTGTTTGACAGAATGGAAGGCTGATTGCCTGTGTAATGTTATTTGTTCTGGGCGAAGAATTGTCATGGTGTATTTTACCAAGTGGCACAAGAGCAAATCATGGGAGACAGCATCACTGATAGGCCCTGAAAAAACTATATTTATTCTCTAAATTATTATTTTTTTTTACAGTAATGCAGCTCATTTTTTTGGTACATGATATTATTCATTAATGGTCAACTGTGATTCTTGGGTTTTTCTAAAAAAATAAATGATTAGTTCCTCAGATTTTGGGGATCATTTGTATGTATCTGTGGCCTACTGTTATATAAGGATAATATTCTGTGTATAAAGGCAACAGGCTGCCTGAAAATGCCATGAAATATGCACAGTAAACTTATTATTGGTATATAGAAAGAGGAGAAGGGTGCTAGTAACTGCGTTGTTGGGGGCACGTAAATCTGAACAGGACTAGGGCAACATAAAATCTAATTACATCCCTGATATTCAATATTGCTTTAATTATGTCAGACACTTTGCAGAAAAAAAGGGATTCAACACCTTGGAGTCATAAGAGAAACATGCATGCAGATTACATCTCTATTCAGTTTTGTTGAGATATTACTACTTTTAAGTGCCACTTGACCATAGTACTGAACAGAGAGTAATCCCAAAGTAGGATGACCTCACTCTCCATTTATAGGCAGACTAACTATATGAAACGGAAGCTCCCATGACACAGAACCTGCTAAATCAAGAATTTTTTTTGTTACAATTGTAGAGTTAATATAGCTGCTAACACATCACAAATATGAAGTTTTGCTCTTACTTGGTCCTTTAAGTGAGATACTGCAGAAACGCGGAGTAAGGTTTAATCCAGGCGTGCACAACTTCAGTCCTGAAGGGCCAGACACAAGCCTGGATTTGAGAATATCCCTGCTGTGCACAGGTGAGTCAATAACTGACTCACCTGTGCACAGAAAGAAAATCCTCAAAACCAGGCCTGTTTGTGGCCCTCCAGCACCGAACTTGGTTTAATCCATGGTTTAATCCATCACAATAGTGAACGATATAGCCAGGTAATATTTGTCCTGCAGAAAACTAAAACAAAGTAACTTTTGGTGTTGATTTTATTTGTTAACATTCTTCAACTGAACTATTATCTTTTTCTTAGCATACTGTATCTTCAGATGTAATCAACTTCATTGTTCCCCCTGGTGGGGTTAGGTGGAAAATGTTGCGTTTATATGAAAATGCCATAAATTCTTGTAGAAAATCAGTGATGCTCTGTCATATGCATTGTCAGATGGAACAGTGTACTGTATAATGAAACAAAAGCAAGTGATATCAATCCAGGGAACAGCGCTTGAAAATTAATTTCTTTATTCAATTATTTATATTTCATTAATTTATATAATTATTTTTTTTATTCTAGTTTCATGAAGAAGCTGGATCTTCCTCTATTTGAGACACAAACAGATACATCAGACAGGTGAGTACCGAACTTGTTATAATATGACAATACTTTTTCTTTGTGGACATTTGCTATGTCTCAGAACAGCCCTGAAATCTAATCTATATTGTTAAGGAATCTAAGTGTCAGAGAATAATCTCTGCCTAATGTCTCATGCCTCAGCAGCAGGCACATTTAAATCACATGCTGTACCATGAAACTTGTCCTGAAATAGTTTCTCAGTTGTCGGGCTCTATGCTTGAAAGCATTTAGTAAAGCTAGTAATTGTAAGTGTACCTCCACTGCCCACTCACTCGTTCTCTGTCTCGGTATGAGAACATTGCAGTAGTATACAACTAAGTGCATGCTAATTTTTTTTTAATTAAAGATCTAATGGACTACATGTTAATTGATTAAATGTAGATATTTGCATGTATAATTGATTTGCAAGATTCTCTGTTTCATTAAAGGGCCACTCCAGTGGCTATACATTAGTTTTTTTTTTTTTTTAATATGATAGGTAATTAAATCAGTATATGAAGAAAAATGTCAGTGTAGGTTTGTGACTTACATTTTGAAATGTAGTGTTTCAAACTTCAGCTCATCTGTTTCTCTCCCCCAGCTAAGTGCCCAGGAGGCTGTCCCGAGAGGTGTCTCTTTTCCTGCAGTGGCTGGCACACCTAGAACCAGTCTAGTGTGACGCTTAGGACAGCCTCCTTGACAGATCCTTTTACACCTAATGGATGTAGAGTGAACCAACTCTTTTTGAAACACTATTGGCAATTAAAACTCTTTGAAACAAGTGCTTTGGGCTGAAAAAAGTTGACTTATAAAGTTTACAAAATGGGGCAAAACTAGAACAAAAATTGCACCATAGTTACACATAGAATAAACCATGATACTGTTACTGTAGTTCCATCATTAACATATGTACATGAGTACCACTATTTACTTATTGACAATATGGACTTTTTACGCTTGGTGTATGTGGTTTGTTTTTTGGTTTTTTTTTGTTAAATTTTTTCTCTATTCACCCCATTGGTTGCATGCAGGTGTTATGCTGCTCGAGACTTAATATTTGTGCGCCCCCATGCCTCACTTGGTGCTCCTCCTTTCCCCTTTCTATATTCCAAATCATACATTTATGTGTGTTTATGTATATATATTGTATGTTATAAAGTGTGCATCTTACACTTACAGATCAAAATATCAGTGCATATAGACATTTCTATGCAAATCCAAATATATTTTAATATACTGCACTGCATCTTCAGGGCGCATGCCGCCCCGTGAATTTTTTTTTGGCCTATGCCTGGGTCTACCCGGAAACAGACTCCTCCTTCATCCTCATCATGATTTCATCCTCTGTCTTGCATTGTCAATTTGACATGCCATATGTAATAAAGTTACTCTCCATAATGACCTGATACAGACACATTTATTGGCTGCTGAAGGCTATCACCTGATGAGCAGCACGTACACATGATGCCACGACTCACCTGCCAACTCTCTCATAAGATAGAGCAGCTCTACTGACAGATTGCACCCCTGTGTTATATTACGTATTGCCAGAATTTGAGAGTAACACAGAAATTATTCCAGATTATTTAAATTGACAGAAAACCAGAGAATAGCTGAAATCCCTAGCAGTATACATAGCAGACAAGTTTTCTTACTAATTTTCCTGTTTGCTCTGTGTGCCCTGACATGCAGTGTAATAGAGAAGCTGCATTAGTTTTGGTAGCTTGCCTAAATCTATATAAAATCCTTTGTTTAAACTAAAGATTCTTAGAATCTGTCATAAAAGTAAATATCCAGTCCTCTCACAAGTCAGTTCAAGTTCCATTTCAAATCCACTCTCCTCAAACCCATAGTGTGCAAATTTGCCAAAGAAGCAAATAAAATCTGGGCTGCAAAACAAAAAGTCACGTGTTTAATCTTCAACAAGTTATTCACAAGGCGGGTCGCTAGTAGGAAAAGGATTACACGTGGATTTATATCTAAGTTATTTTAACAACATGAGTGCTGGCTCTGATGTTGCATACACGTTACCTTTTACCCTGTTTTACATAAGTGACTCATAGACCTATGCTCTGTCAGTACATTTAAGTAATAGTTGCAACTAGTACTTATTAACTTTTTTGGGAAATGTTAGATAATTGAGCTTGAAAGTTCGATATTTTAAGCATAAATTATCTATAAAGGACGTCTTCTCTCTCTTACTCTTGGACTATCAATTAACTCTGCTATTGCGTTTTATAAAGAAGGAGAGCATGCCTTGTTGGTATCAATGAGTGGAACTTTTCCTGTTTCGCCCCGTCCGGCAGTGGCATGCAGCAGCCAGTAGGTGGCACGATGGTGGCACACCAAGACTTTGTTCAATTTGTTGTTAGGGCTTAGGGTTAGATTTAGGGTTAGCGTAGTGGCACATGATAAGCTTTACATAGTAAAGTAGTGGCCCTCTGTGCACGCCACTACTTTACTATGTAACGCTTATGATCCGCTACTACCCTAAACCCAAACCCTAACCACTAAATCTAACACTCAGTCTAAGAACAAATGTAATAAAGTCTCATTGAGTCACCGTCGCGCCACCTACTGGCCACTGCATGCCACAGGAAAGATCCAATTAGTGCAATGATAAGACTTTAACACGTGAAGGTCTCTGTGACTATTATTTATCGAACTGAGCATTCTCTTCTTCTTTATCAACTGGGAACTTTGCTGGGTCATTTTAAAATGAAATTAGGAGCTCCCATCTTGCCTTGGTCTATTACTTGATACAAGCTGGAGGAATCTTTAGGAATCTATTGTGAATTTACAAGTTTCAAAGTGATACAAAACAAACATAGCTAATACTTAACAGGTTAGAATAGTGGAAGATCAGTTACTATGATATCTAACTATGTTGCTGATTTAATATTTTCTAAATGTAAATTGGTAATTTCTCATCCAGAAAACCACCAGATGTCAGTACTAACAGATTGTGGTAAGCAGCACCCTTCTTTGTCCTTGGTGCATGCCTGGAAGCGATCCCGCCATTTTGGTCCTCAATTAATTTATAGTTTAACAAAGCTGACCCCTGGCATGCAATATAAATAAAAGTCCTTGTGTGCAGCTTTGTTGATCTGTACTTTTATTTTCAAACTAATGTTTTAATATTGTTTTTTTTTTAAAATTCTTTTGTAACATTGTAGCTGAAGTTCTGCGAATTAAAGGGATATGTATGGTTCATGGATTATTAATGCATCTGACATAGGATACATGGAAAAAATCTCAAATAGACATTAATAACCCTACCCTAAGGTTTGCAAATGTTCTTCAATTTTCTAGCAGTTGATTTTTGAGAAGGAACACCCCTGAAAATCCAAGTTAACTAGCGTAAAATCCATAATTATTTGTTGCCAATCAGAGGCAGCTAAACAACGTAGCAGTGTGTGGGGATTCAGTCTCTGCAGCAAAGCATCATGGGATTTGTAGTATCCCACCACACACCTCTCTTTACCCATATAAAGCTTCTACCTGTGTATTGCAAATGTGACAGGTAAAACTGACAACGCTTTCATTAGGACTAATGGAATGTGTAATACTTTATAAAGACATACTTTTGCAAGATGGTAGCTACAAGAAGCAGCACAGTAAAGAAAATGGAACAATTGCAGTATTGAATTATTGCATATAAAACTGAAAACTGAAAATGGATGTGTATTTTTTTACATTCTAAAAGTATTTAGCCCATTATCATGTTTGTTCAAAGAACTATATAAGAAATGTGTAGCTGTAGTGGTACTTTAAGCGTATAATTTGCTTGGACTTTCAGGTAGGCATACCCCAGTATCTATAAAAATGCTCTGACTTGAATATGTATCCACACTGTTTGTCATTGCCAGGTTTCTTTTAAACTTTCCTAATGATTTTAATTACACAATTACTGAACAAAGGAACAAATCTGCAAAAGGTTTGAGTGACTGGAATCTGTAAAGCAAGTTAATGTTCCCACTTTGTAATTTTTAATTCCACTACCTTCTTAATGTGACACAGTGAAAAACAAATGCTTTGTGTCTTATTCTTTAGCTTCCATTGTGGAGTCTCTGTGGTGAAATTGATTACTGTTTAACTTGTCAGGCTATTTCTGTTTGACTCTCATTGCTTTAGTCTAGGATTCGGAGAGTTGCCGCAAGGTAAAAGCAGCAGCTACACTGTGGAATGAGATGTACAGTATCAAATTCTGCATACTGGGCCATTGTTCTGTTGCCAAAAATACAGTACTGTACCGGGCTTGAGAGATGACAGAAACGCTGCTGTCACATTGCAGGAAACAGAATTTATTTTTAATTGCTATATTTGACAAAGTAGTGGCATTTCTTAGCCATATAAGGCATTCATTGACATAGTTGTATGTAAGAAACACTACTGTGTGTAATATGATTGTGTAAGGCTGCCAACTGCACTACAGGAAACAGGCCAAATGGGCTGGGGTTCATATTGATAGGCCAACGCAAAATACATGATCTTGGGCCCAATAGGCAGAGTTGTGATATGTTGGCATCCAGGAGACAGGCAGCAAGATTGTGGTCAGAGCAGATGGAAAGCTTCAAAGTTGAGTGTCAATAGAAAAATAAGCAACGTGGGAGGCACGTTTCATGCTCTGGTTCACTGGCATTAAAGGACCACTTAATTCAGCACATTTTGGTCATATCACAGTAATGGTCTCCTAGAAGCTTGTTGAAATACCTTTTTGATTTTTTTAAATATGTGCATCTTTCAGTGAGATTTCAAAAAAGTCTGTGTTTACATGTGCAACACATGTAAACACAGACTTTTTTAAATCTCTGTGAAATATGCACATATTGACTGACTGTCCCCTCCCAGATCCACTGCTACAGCTCTGTGTAGTGAGAAAAAAATAGAGTTAGCCCTCACCAAATCAATCTGCGCAGAGCATGGTCAGTTATGGGTTAACTTGTCAGTGCATTCCTGAGTTCAGGAACAAAATTGCTATCAATCACTATCTTCACAGCGTGGCTTGACTATCTGTTATTAAAGCTATATCTAAGTGTACTGATTATGAAATGCATCTGATAGACAATCATTAGTGCATGAAAAAATACCAAAATAAAATTTTTACAAACTCCCCCTGATGTTTGCAAAATCCCTTCAGTTTGCAGCTTTTGTTAGTTGACACCCCGGTAAATCCCTCCTAAGATTAGCATAAAATTCATAATTCGTTTTGGCCAATCTGACCATGCCAAACTGACCATGCTCTGCACAGATTGATTTGGTGAGGGCTAACTCTATTTTTTTCTTTTTCTCACTTCACAGAGCTGTAGCAGTGGATCTGGGAGGGGACAGTCAGTCAATATGTGCATGTTTCACAGAGATTTTAAAAAGTCTGTGTTTACATGTGTTGCACATGTAAACACAGACTTTTTTTAAAATCTCACTGAAAGATGGCATATACGAAGAAAGCAGAGGTTAGCTGATACAATTGTATCATACTCTGGGGTTCCTGTGTTGCAAAGCAGCCTAAGATATATAGTCTCTCTCTCTCTTTCACTCTCTCATTGTGCTCTGATTCAGCTGTGAGCTCAGACCCCACATAACCATGTGATTCAATCCAGCAGCAGTTACTTCCCGTGTTTTCTACCAAAAAAGGTCAAACTGTATCTGGCTGCCTGTCCTGTGTGTACTTGGTTATGTAAGCTCCCTGTGGGTGTACAAAGCTGGATTGTACTCTCCTGCATATATCTTTGTAAGTGCATTGAACTTTTCTATATAATGCATATTTTTCTGATAATCACTGCCTGTTTCTTACCAAACATTTGAAACCTGGGAAACTTATACCTTTAATCATGCAACAGCGAATAGGCAGGAAACACTGTGTTTGTAAACAGACTTAAAACTTTAGATTTTTTTAGCTATTTATACGTGTAATTAGAAAAAAAAGATAATTTTAACATACAATCTTGTGCTGTTTCACACTGTGGTAAAGAATTTCACCTCAGTATTTTCAGTAAAGAGAAGCATATCTGCTGAAATATTAAACCAGTTTAAATTAAGTTTTTAAAAGTTTTAATGGTTACATTGAAGGTTTTTGAGACACGTTTTTGCTGAACAGTTACCAAATTAAACGCTCTAGTAATAGCACTCTAGTAGTCCTTGAAACATGTTATGCAGAGAATAATTACTTTACATCAAAGCATGAAGGGATAATATGATTTAAACCTAATGACATATTCTCCATAAGTGGTAAATTACATTAGCTTAGTCAAGGCTAATAGTCTTGTGGCTCCTTTCTTCCCTCACCCAAGCTGCTTACACTTGTCTTTTTGGCTCGCACAATATCTGCTTTTGACCCCTTGATACTTGTATTTGTGTGTTATCATGAAATGCACGGTTATTAGCTTGATGTATGTGACATCATTTCTAGTTTGATAACATTGGCTTTCATTTACTAAATTACTTTGTTAATGGACGTGCTGGATGTGATGTTAGTTGTGGAGTGTGGTACACTTTGCAAATTAAATTTATGAGCCTTCAATCTGTCATTCCTTAAGACTGGTATCCTGAGAAGGAGACTATTAACTCTCACCACAACAAGCAAAGGGAGAACATGCGCTTTCTCAAGTTAACAACATTAGTGAAGAATTTTGGCAGTTTTAACAGAAATCTAGGCATTAGAACTGACAATATCTTCATTTTTGCATTTATTTCCTGTGTGTTAAAGGATCACTTTGAAATATACTCCTTTGAAGAACAAATAATATATCTCTTAATGTACTACCATGCATATTCAATCACGCTGTTGTGATATCTACCATTCTGGATTCTGATAAGGTATGAGGATACTTTGAACGCAGAGCAAGCATTATTTGTACAGTGAAAATGTGGGAGCAAAATCTGCTCATACTTTCTATAGGAATACTGGAAAGCTCATTCATTTACACAGGCCCTACTAAAAGAGCAGCAGCTCAGTAAACAAAATGGAATCCTATAGTAAAGAATAGTATAAAATGAAGCTCGGTATGTATGTATTGTTTCTAAAAATATTGTATTTATCAAATGAGTTATCAAAAAATATAGACAAATGATTGCAGTATGTCTGCGGGTGTGTTGCGGGCTCCCGTTGGTCTCCGATTGCGATGCTATTCAATTGCTCAAGGACGCAAGTTACTGGCCCCAAGCCAAAACCGTAAACCATGCACTGGTTTGGAGCAGTTCAAGGCGGGAACATGATCAATTAAGCAAGCCTGTAACCTCCCATTTCGAATCAGCCAATAGAAAATGAGTCATTATCACGGCAGTAAAACATGGAGGTTACATGTCAATCAATTAGGTTTGGGGGTCCAATATGCGATCGGACTCGCAAATCCCCAAAATAAAGAATTATGAAAAAGAATGCCATTGATACCCGAGATCGATTTAACCCTGAAAGGAAACATGAAAATAAATGTAATTTTGTGTCGATTCGCGGGCTTGAGACTGTTGTGCTCTTAATTCTAATGTCTGTCATCACTTTCCCCCTACTTACAGTGCAATATTGATTTTTTTATTTGCATTTACAGTGCTACGAACAGGTGTTTATCCCCCTTGCGAGTCCTTTCTGGTACTTGTGGGATTTTCTCCTTCATTTGCCATTTATGGGTGTGAAAACATTTGGGGGCTTGGGGAAATTGAGCACTTGAATAGCGATTTGCGAAATTAGATTTATGCACCCCTTCTTTCTTGTAGGCAGCCCTTGCTTTTATGAGCTGCTTTCTCAAAGGGTAGGAGCCTTGTGGACCATATTTCCATTGCAACAGCTAACGTCTTCCTCTGCATTTAAGGTCTCCCTCAATGTTTTTTTTCATTCAAGCAAAGGCAAAAATTGTGGCTCTCGTTATTATTATCATTATTTTATTTTCTAAAGAAACGTTTTTCCAGTTATCAAGTGCAGTTTTGAAAAAAGCGTATTGTAAAATTAGAAATACAATTGTCATTTAAAAAAACACTGTGTTAACATTTGTCTGCTTGGCCTTTGGATAAAACTAAACTTGATAATGGACAAAAAAAAAGTACCTTATATACTTGAGTATAAGCCGACCCGAGTATAAGCCAAGGCACCTATTTTACCACAAAATACTGGGTAAAATGAGTGACTCGAGTATAAGCCGAGGGTGGGAAATGTGCTGCCCCCTGTGTCCCTCTTGTGCCCTCTGTGTGCCCTTTTCTCGTGTCCCCCCTCTCTCTCCTGTATCTCTTCTCCCCTCTCCCTCCCCTGTGTCTCTTCACCCCTCTCCCTTCCCTGTGTCTCTTTCCACCTCTCCCTTCCCTGTGTCTCTTCCCCCCCTCTCCCTTCCCTGTCTCTCTTCCCCCCTCCCTTATCTTCCTCCTCGACCCCCCTTCTCATTCTCAACCTCCCTCCTCAACCCCACTCCTCATCCTCAACCTCCCTCCTCAATCCCCTCATCCTCAACCCCCCATCCTCAACCTCCCTCCTCAACCCCCCTCCTCAACCTCAACCCCCCTCCTCATCCTCAACCCCCTCCTCAACCTCCCTCCTCAACCCCCCCATCCTCAACCCCCCTCCTCAACCTCAACCTTTTTTAGCCTTAAAAAAGGGGCTGAAAAACTCGGCTTATTCTCGAGTATAGACGGTAAACAGAGACTGTAAAAATGCCACATTTACTTGCAGGGTTTAATTTCCTTTACTAAGCTTCTTGTTTCTGCTTCTGACTCATGGTGGTGACTCCTAATGAGTCATTACTCCACATGAATGCACTAGCAGTTGTGGCTGCCACTTTTTCATATATATTGTATAGGGATACAGCTAATAGATCAGGTTGGACACTCAGGTCTCAGTATATGTAAAATGTACTTTTATTTCATTCCAGTAGAGTTGACCACATTGTTGCTTTGAAAGGCATTGTAAGTATGTTTAGATGTAGTACATAATTATTCCAGAGCATTTCCATTTTGCTTTCACAGATGAGTGGGGCTGTATTAATCTGCAATTGAGAAATCTCTCATTCTCCGGTCCTGTTTTAAGTTTTTATGGGAGGAATAATGAAATCATTGCAAAAATAGCACTGCAAGCTTCCCACTCACTCTTCCTGAGCAATAAAATGACTGATGGATTAAATAAAAGATTAAATAAAAGATTGTCATTGTAACCTTCACAGCATGGCAATTTCCCTGAGAGATCAGTTGCTGCAACAATGTGTTGTCAGTCTTTGTAATAATCATAGTTATGAGCGGCCATGTCTCATAATACCTACTAGTTAAGACATTTGCATATTGCACTATTTTCTAACAATAGAACTAAAGTTTTCTTCTTTTGATGCTCTGGTAAATACATTGAGCAGTATTCATATGTGTGTAACAACATTATTGCAGGACCGCTGATGTGTCATCTTTTTTATGAATTTGACTTGATAATGGGCAAAACATACAACAGGCCACATTTTAGAACTTATTATTATTATAATTATATATCCATAAAATAGCATATACATTACTTTAAACAATCAGCATAGCAAATGCCCATAAAAGTGCTGCATTACAGCAGCACTTAGAGACACTATGGTGCTGCAACTATCTATCATAACACACATGCACATATAACTAACTATCAGCCTGCCAGTAACAAATATAGCCACCATACCCAAGCTGCAAAGTCTGCCAGAAACAAATATGGCCACTACAAGCATGTTAAATACAAAGTGATACAAGACCTGGATGTTGCATAGAGAGAATACATATTCACACAAGACTGGTGTTCAGATAAACATACATATTTGTAACAAGAATACATTGTATTAAAATATATTTTGAAATAAACATTTGAAAAATGCATTACTGCATTAGTGTAAATGTGTTTAATTTAAAATTTTATTATTATACTAGCGACTTGCTTTTCAGAAATGACAGCAATAAAATTTGAAGCCTGGCAATGCTGTTTGCCACACAATGTGATGTTCTCCCTCCTCTAATTTGCTGGCCTTTGGCGCTCATCACAGGCCTCTCCCCCCCTCATTGCAGGCGTTGGCCAACCCACAACTGTTGGGCCTCGCGATGAGCACCTTCAGTTCTCATTGTGAGCCCCGCGATGAGCGCCTTTGTCTTTCACTGCAAGCCTCTCCCCACCCTCTCCCTTCCGTGTCTCTTTGCCCCTCTCCTTCCCCTGTTTCCCCCTCTTATCTTGTTCCCCTGTGTCACTTCCCGCCCCTCACCCCTGTTTCTCTTCCAGCTCATTCACCCCTGTCTCTCTTCCCCCCCTCCTTTGTGTCTCTTTCTACCCCACCCCCTCCCCTGTGTCTCTTTCCACCCTCTCCCTCTACTGTGTCTCTCCCTCCTCTGTGCTCCTGTTTGCATTTACGGGTGTGAAACCATTTGCGGGCTTGGGAAATTGTTAATTTTCCCCATGGCCAAAATGTATGTCCAATTTACAGGCTTGAAAAAAAGTTACGTCTTTCCGGCCACCATTTTTTTCCTTGCTTAGCCGGTTTCAGACCTCCGAAAAACGCCCATTAAATATCAAATTAGCTTTGCAAAGTAATTTTTTTATTAATTGGTGTGTTTTGGTGGTCTTTCAACAGCTTCCGAGTTACGGGCTTGAAAAAAATGTTGGACGTTAAATTCGTAATTTTTTTGAAGCCTGTAACTCTTTTGAGTCTTTCCCCTCCTCAAGCCAGCCATGTACAGGCCTACCGATGAGCGCCTTTGGCACTCATTGCAAGCCCGCAATGATCGCCTTCGGCGCTTATTGCAGCCCCGTCAAGCCAGTCACATAAGGTCCTTGCTATGAGCGCCAAAGGCGCTCATTGCGCATGCGCAAGCCCACAACTCGCAATTACAACAACTATTATAGTTGATTGAATTTTGGTTTAATGACAGCAGACATTTGCTTTTGTACTGTAGAAAATTAGACACCTTAGAGCGATGTAAGGAACCTTGGATTCAGAAAGTTTTATTCAGGTTTTAGTAATAGCCACTTGACAATATGATTTTACAGAAGAATATGCTGAGGTAAGATAACCCGCCCCCACCCAACCTGGAATCAAACTAGTTATCAAGGACTGAAGCACTCATGACCCAAGCAGATTGTGCTAAATTAAAAAGTTTCTCTAAAAATATTTTTTATGCCATTGGCTTACACAGATGATAATGGGCCCGATTTAATTGCAAGCATGCAACTTAATCGCAGTAGGCCGTATGTCTGTGGGTGTGTTGCAGGTTCCTTTTAGTCACCGAATTCGTAGCTATTCAATTGCTCAAGTCCACAAGTTACTATCCCAAAGCCGAAACCGTAAACCATGCACTGGTTAGTAGCAGTTCAGGACGGGAACATGATCAATTAAGCAAAACCCTTAACTTCCCATTTAGAATCAGCCAACAGAAAATGATTATTACAGCAGTAAAACATGGAGGTTACATGTCAATCAATTAGGTTCGGTTGTCCGATATGCAATCAACTCGCAAACCGGCAAAATAAAGAATTATGAAAATGAATGCCAATGCTATGTTCTAGTCCATGTGGGTGGCCTGATATGTATTAACTCATTAATACTTGAGATCAATTTAGCCCCGAAATGAAACATAAAAATAAATGTAATTTCCTGCCGATTTGCGAGCCTGAGACTGTTGTGCTATTAATTCTAATGCCTATTATCGCTTTCCCCTTATTTACAGTGCAGTATTTTATTTGCATTTACAGGGCTACGGATTGGTGTTTAAGCCCCTTGTGGGTCCTCTCTAGCACTCGAAGGATTTTCACCTTCTTTTGTTTTTCACTTCAATTGAATAGCGATTTGCGATTATATCCATCGTAACTCTTGAGAAAATGAAAGATCAAAGGCTTTGGGAGGTTGTAAATTACGGGTCTAACCATCACATTTTTTTCAAGACCGTAACACGTAACCCTTTTGGAGCTTGCAAAAAGTCGCCAATTGAATAGCATATTAACTTGCGACCTCACTCACGAGCTACCGGATCGATCGAGAGCTCAATTGTATCAGGCTCAATGTTTTTAATTTTTAATAGACTACTCAAGCATGAGGTTTTTCCCAATCAAAACAAAAAGCAGTCCATTTATACTGTACACTGTATTTTACCACGTTCTATTAAGCAAGTGCTTGTTTAATTTTAAGAACCACACAGATTTGTAATATCAACTAAACATGATAATAGAAAGTAAAAAACTGGTGCCTTTAAATTATTATCATATATATGCATCGATGATTTACGATGGACAGCTATTATATTTCTTGACAGGTAACATTTTATGCAGAAAAGATATATCCATCCATGCAACTTGTAATAGGAACAAATGGAGCAATGTCACCCTAGTAAAGAATAACTGCATGTAATAGTTCATAACTGGCTGGCTCTCATTTTCATATGCTTAAAACATTTAGGACCACTGTAGTCACTTACAATCTATTTCCTTTTTAAAGAAGTACAAATCTTTTTCTAGGGCGTAAAAAATATCAGCTTAGTTTATTACCCTTTGTATGCAATTACAGGTATACCCCGCATAAAATTACCACATTGAGCGCTGATTCACTATATCGCGCTTTTTCCCAGTAATTTCTTGCTTAGTGCTAAACCTTCCAATGTTTCTTTTAGCTCTAAATCCCATTTAGCCCTGATAAAAGTCTCTAACTACTTCACGGGTAGAGGCAAACTTATACTAGTCTAGTAGAAATATAGAACAGGCTCCAAGGCAGATCCTTTCCAACTCCATGGACACCTAAAACACTATAGTAACCTGCTATACCGTAAAACACTACAGTTCAAATGTAAGTCTTAAGAACAACATTGCATTTATTTTCCTCAATTACTGATTTTGTGGCTAATCAGTTACAAATTAAACCATATTTTATGATTGCTGAAGTGTTATAAGTTTTCTATGGCAGACATGTAAACTGCTCTGTTTCCAAAAGAAAAACGGCATCACAAAGCTCATTCAATTGCGATTTGGCCAATTGAATAGGGCTGTAAATAAGCACATAGCATATTTCTTTTTACAGAAGTTTTTAGTTAATGAACTTTTATCCAAAAGCAAGGTCGTCACTAAAAACTTCTGTAAAAAAATTATGATCTGTACTTATTCAGAGCCCTATTCAATTGGCCAAATCGCAGTTTAATGAGGCCCTTTGTCTCTGGATCGAGTGTTAATCATTTACCTGCCCATAAATGTATGATTCTGCAATGCATGTGTGGTCGATACTGTAGGTGCAGCAGGTACAAAGCACCAGAGCCTACTAGAGGAGCCATTGCTACCGACAACAGCTTGGAATATAAAAATTAGAGGCCTGACGTCACAATACACACACACATGGCAGGCCCTCAATTGTTATACACATGTGCCACTAGATCTGCTGTAAGCTATTAGTGGTCAGTCCTTTCCTGTTATGGTTACAGCACCAGTCTGCCGATATTCCAGTGCCATATCATAGAGTCATGGCTTAGGTAAACTGTTAGGGTGAGGGTTAGGGTTAGTTTAAGGGTTAAGCTAACATTCTAAGCTTAGAACTTCTCTAACATATCGACAGTGCTGCAAAATATCGGCATCGCCATCTAGCAGCACAGGATAGATCCTAGTCGTCTTTAAGTTAAATGTATTTATATTTCCATGTCACTGTTTAGTACCTAGCCTCTGTGAAGCACAAATAAAAATACAATAATGCTTCAATGCATATGCATTGCTGATATTTAGCAGGAATTAATTATGCTTGCATAGGTGTGTGATGTATCCATGCACAAGTAGTGTGGAATAAATATAATGCTATATGGTACATACAAAAGTGATTATTATTAATTGTGAATGACCTTGATAGAACTAAGCTGGTCCCTATCTTTATCTTATATGTCCTCATGTAATTTTGATGAGAAATTAGCTCTGTTAGATTTCCTAATGAAAAGCTTATGTTGCGTGCTGTTTGGTACAGAATGTGCTGGGTCTAATGGAAGGCACTGAACTAAAGTGCTTTCTGCATATTCTCCAACAGCTTTCACTGATGGATTTCATATGACTGTGAATTGCACATTAGGTCCTGCATTCAAAAATCTCATTAAAATGCATTTGGTCCAACAAGCCATTGGAAGTTGCTGTTAATATGTTAAGCAATTAAATGTAGTTATTTCCTCTTTGTTTCCTTTGTTTAGGTATTTATTTATGTGAATAAAGAGAGAGCTAGAAACTGCTGCGTGGGACTTAACCCTTCCCTATACAAGTACTGGGGAACATAGCCCAGGAAAAAAAGACTACAGACCTGTCACAGTGAATGTTGTAAGTATATATTTTTAAAAATGTGTATAGAACATTTAACCCGTTTTAAATCAGTCATTTTTATTGATATTTAGAAACCAATAAAAATACTAAGCAGCTTGATATATACATTACTGCAGTTACATATGACAATATAGATTTAACCATATTGACACAAGGAGTTTAAACCCATGCCCATGAGCTTGCACTCTACTATGGTAAAAATACTGTTTTCTCAAACCTCTAGATTAGTATTAAAAATAGAATATTTCCATG
This sequence comes from Discoglossus pictus, assembly GCA_027410445.1. NCBI lineage: Eukaryota > Metazoa > Chordata > Amphibia > Anura > Alytidae > Discoglossus > Discoglossus pictus. The sequence goes on from CM050166.1 coordinate 166,907,361, forward strand.
CCCTTCTTTTTTCTGAATATTATTATTATTAGCAGAGCCTGAAATATAAATATTTCTATATTTTATATACAGTATTTAGGATTTGAATACCTTATTTTCATATTGCCTTTAAGCCCCTTTCTCCATTGGAGTCTTAGTCTGAAGACGGAAAATACATACAGAACAGTGTTTTCAGGAAACAAGTGGAAATCTGTTTTCTGATTGGCTGCTATGTGAATGATGTCATGGCATTTTACTTCTAGCATTCTGAAATATTTAATTTATTATATTTAGGTAAAATTTATTTTATTAGTAGAATCTACACTACCAACAATTCCTACATTGACATTAAAGGTATATCTAAGTTTCCCTCTCTCTAATCTAACACATGCTGCTTATATCAGACACACACATTACTTACATAATTTATTGAAAAATAAAACTAGTTTTACACACCCCCAGTGAACCTCCCAATAGAAACACTGCATTTGGGTACGGATTTTAACCCTATACTAACCTTCGACTCTGAAAATCAATTGTTTGCAAACTCAAGATTTAGCAAACTTTAGGGTAAGTTTAATAATGTTTATTTGGGCATTTTTCATGCAAAAAATCTTTTTATACACTACTGATTCTACAGATGCACTCATAATCCATGAAACTTAAATATGCCTTTAATAGTTAATTTTGATTAAAACCAGTCTGGTGTGATTTTAGGTTTGCTTCCACCTGCTGGTGAAAAAATATATGGCATTCTCCTACCAACAGTAGACAGTGTATTAAACATTACATTCCAGAGATTTGCAAAACTGTTTTGTAAGCAAGTGCAAGAAATTCCCATTAGTATATGGGCTTTTCAGCTTAAAAAAAAAAACTGCATTACACTTTCACATTTTAGTGATTTGGTATATCATTTAGATTTCTTGATTTTGGTAATATTTAAAATTTTAGGTGTGTTTGGCATTCAGTTTTATTGTGGCTTACTGTTGTGTTGCAAAACTTTTTATGTACCACACTGAAGCTGACCAGGGTCTTGGTGGGCTACTGGAATACTGATGAGGGTCTTTGTGCACCACCTAATGGTTTTCTGCCTGTTACTTAACAGTTGCAACAGGGTGTGTGATATGTTGGGAGGTAACATGGACACTTATCACCACGAACTGTAGTATTGAGGCACTTATGTACTGATTTCTGTTTAGATTTTTATTCATTTTCCTATTTTTTTTTATATTATTGTAATTACACTATTCAGGTGGGCTCATAGACAAGCTCACACACCAGTGGTCGTCAGCGCACCACAATTTGCACAACTTTTGAGGTTGAGGAGAGACATGATGGAAACATTCACATTTATTAAATAATCTAATATTGTTCAGGAGGGAAGTACTGTATTTTTCCGAAAAAGAGGAGTGCAAAAAGGGTAGAAACTTTATTGGGTAATGTAAGAAAGTGCTACTTTACAGAAAGGGTGGTAGATAAGCAGAACTGCCTTTGAACAGAAGCGGTAGGGCAAGTAAAGAAATTAAAGTGTGACTATGCATTAGTCTATTAGGAGGACATATGTAGCCAAGGTTTTTGTGGGTAGAGAGAATGGGCTGGTTAGATGGGATTATTGGTGAGTGGTCACAAATGCAGTAGATTTCAAAGAATAACATGTTGTATAATATAAGGAGGAATATAAATAAAAGCTATTTTACTGAGTCATTACACTCACCATAAGTGCATGTAGTGTCACATCTCCTGTGTAGCACATCCTCCCTCTACACTCACATACATTTTGTGGTTATTGTTTGAGGAAGTAAATAGTAGCATATATGAAGCAAGGTCCATGTATTGTAATTATTTTCATCTAAGTAATGGTTTACCTAAGCTTAGCAATATTGTTTTGTGGTATTCTAGATACTATTATGTAGGTGGGGCAATAACATTTTAAATGTCAAGCCTTTACTTATTTCGAAACTGGGGAATAAAAACAATTTTATTATAAAGAAGAAATCTTTTTTAAAGTGAATTAGATTTGTATACCACTTACTTACACTTATATGTAGCAGGCGGTGCCACATCTTACTACGGGTTTAAGACCTGGGTCCATTTGTTTGGTTCCTCCACATCATAATTCCATTTTCTACATGTCCCTCCTATAGCTTCCATATCCTTAAATAAGCTCTTAATTAAATGGTAAACATTGTATATGTATTTATTACTCTCATTCCCTATCTTTTCTTCCCTGTGCCCATTTCAATGTCATCATAAAATATGCAGTCTGGACTTTGACTTAATTTCCACAAACACACCTGGAGCTCGGTCCATTTTGTAAATATTAATTTAATATTGAAAAAAGCTTTCCAATGGAAAACGCTTTATAATGTAAGGTGGTTCATAACCTTTTATGTAACATATTAGATTTAAATATTCAGGCCTAGGGCGCCAATTTTTCAGGGAGCAACAAGCTTCCTAAAGATACAGTGCAGTGAATTGATATGTTCATATATGTACAGACATGGCTATATGCAGATATATTTCTGTCTGTAAGTGTACTTGACACTACATATATATATATATATATATATATATATATATACTTATGATCTCTGATATAGAAAGTGAGGGGTGAAGGGGCACAACATCTGAATGGCGTAGTGCAGCATAAATCCTAAATAAGCCCATGTGTTGAATGGTTGTAATACACTACATTTCTTTTGCTCACAGACACTTGACACATGCACTCTTCTTTCTCTTGCTTTTCCACTGCATTTTATTTCAGTTATGACCTTATGAATGAATGAGCAAGTGTTTGCTTGCCAGCAGCTGCCAATGTCTTGGACTGAACGGTAGTCATGTCTGACGGTTACAGCAACATTTCATTTTACAACTCCGAGTTTTAGCACCACTTAGAAACTCCTTGGTTTAACAATCCTTATTTATCTTCTTATTACTTACCACTTTCTGTCACTTTATATCTATTTTGCAAATACATAGTGAAGAAAATGTATTATGCCTGATTTCTATAAAAAGGCCAGTATTATGTGGTTTTGCATAAATCTAATGACTTTTTTTGTAGTATTGTGTTTCTAGAGTTCATGCATTCATTGGTTCTGCAATGGACACACCAACTCCGTCCTATGCTTTGTTCAGAGGGAAGCCATCATTTCTGAACGTGACCTAATTAATATTATTATTATTATTGTTTATTTGTAATGCGCCAACATATTCCGTAGCGCTATACACGGGTTAAGTTCCAGGCAATAAGTTCAGGATTCACACATTGCAATGAATGGAGGGCCCTGTCTGAGCTTGGAATCCGGTGTCCATAGCGCTCTCCCTAAAGCACCGCGCAGGACTGAAACTCGCAGACTTACAATCTAAAATATCCCTATTGCACACAGGAAAATAGTATTTTAGGATAAGTATGTAGGAGCATATGCAGAAAATCCACAATAACATAAAATCTGAAATTAAATAAAAAACTGTCTCTTTAAAAGTGACTGGCATTTAGACATAATCATAAACTAACTTGTATGACAAAAGCATTTTTTGTTTAGTCGTTCAGTTATGTCCAGCTCTCCCTGACCCTATAGACTGCAGCAAGATAGGCACACCTATCTATGTTTATCCATAAGATTTTCATTGCAAAGATACTGGAGTGTGTTGTCAGACATAAGTATACAGGTACACATAAATTGTAATGCCTTTCTGTACCGGCGTACTACAGAATTACTAGTGGTAAAGTTTGTAGAGTATTGAGTTATAATACACTGTTAAACTCACATAAACCCCATATATATTTACTGGTTGTAAGATATGTATAGGTGCATTGGAAATAGATGTACATGGCCCTGGAGTATTAGGATTGAAACAAACCTACTGCCTGTTACTAGGTCAGCATTGTTAGTGATATCTGGGTGAATCTGTCAGCTATATCTATGGAGCTTATTACACTCATCTGACAGAGCTCTCAAGGCGCTGCTTAGCCCGATCAATGTGAGAACTGGCAGTGATTTCACATCAGTCTGAGAGTTGCCATACGTTACTGAGTCATTTACAGCGGTTTGCAAAGAGAGTGCTCAAAATAAATAGCTAAAAAACAGTGACATGTATTGTTATGGTAATATATTAGTTCTCTGTTCCTTTGGTGGGCAACTTGCCTCATGTGGCTCTCAGGCATTTCCATGCAACATTCAGCTTGTTCTCTTGAGTGGGATACACAGTCCATTATATCTCTAAAACAGGCAAATAATACCCAAATAAACTCATAAATACTTCTCCTTATCTATATCTCAATTGCCAATTAATTATATATCTGCAGTGCATTGCGGTTTGGTTTAAAGCAGGGGCGGGGAACGCCAGGCCTGAGGGCCGTATAAGGCCCCCGGGGTCGTTTGATGTGGCCCTTCTCCTTATTCCATAGCCAATGAGAAAGATAATGATAAAGTGCTAATGACACAGATAATGAGATAGGAAGAGCTGATGTGAAAGAGACAGATCACAGCAGTTCTAGCCATCACATTAAGGAGGAATTCATTCAATGTTTGACCAAATATATCAGGCACATTTCTAAGTTGATAATTTTGTACGGCCCTCAAATAATTTTATAAATATTCAAATGGCCCTCGGCAGAAAAATGGTTCCTCACCCCTAGGATTAAAGCGTTGTGAGGCCCTTTTGAAGGATTCAGAGGATCCAGGGGAGAGCCCTCAATCACCTAACACACTTTCATTTCCACCTGTCACACACACCTACACTAGCCAGACACAGTCCCTAGTTCCTCTCATCCTGTCATACTCCTCTCAACTGTCATATAACTGTCTTCCCCCATTTCCCTGTTCCCTCCATCACTCTCCCATATCCACATGCACTGCACCAGTTACAGACACTCACTCTCCTGCCATACGTACGCTACAATCCTCCATTCATACGCACCCTGCTGTTCCCACAGTCCCTCAGCTCCCTGCAGTCACACTCCCTCAGTTCCCATCCGACCACTAGATGCGGTGCACGCTCACTGCGTGCGCTAGCCAAAGGGACTAGATCAGAAGCAGTTAGCTGATAGGTAAGTGTAACATTTCATTAGTAATACATTCTGATTAAAGAGTGCTAGCATATTTTGTAGAGCTAGTGGTACAAGAAACAGAGAGATAATTTGTACATACACTTTAAGACAGTATAAATAAGACAAGACAACACATTGCACATATACAGTTGTACAGAAAGAAATTAAGACCTTGTTCTCGTGATTGCTTAAGTAGCCTATGTTCTTATGTGGCTGAAGTTTACAGCCCTACAACCAGATCTAGTCACCTTCGTATTTACTTTGTTTTGTTGCAGTAACAAATCAATAGAAAGCCAGGCTGTATAAGTCTGTACTTGCACTGAAAAATTGGAAGCTGCATAGTGAATACATGTCCTCTCTTTGCACTTTTATGACTGTCTTGGTAATCCAGAGGTCCTTTCCTTAATCCTTTGTGTCAAGAAACTATTTGATTAGTCTTAAATATCTTGATGCAAGAATGTGTTGGGCCCAGACCCAAGGCTAGAATCTTGAGGAATAATTTGCTTGTAATCTTCCTTTCATAAGGGAGTACTTAATATATATTAGGCTGAACAAGTACAATGCAGTCAGTCATTAGAAAATGTACGCTTATTATTAAGGGAGAAATTGAAGAGGTTAATTTATTAAATTTGGTGAAATACAACATTTACATTCCAAAAGTTATAAAACAAAACTATTAGGGTATTTGTGTTCCTTGGTCTCATGGCTAGTTGTAGGTAAATGTCTAATGTTACACTCCACACAAAATGCATAATTACACTATGATCTTTACCAGCTAGCGCTCCTGTTCCCTGGTAGCCCAGGATGCAGGCACTTTCACCACAGCCTCCTGGGTTCAAATCCAGCCAGGGAACCAAGAGGTCACACTGTTCAGTACTCAGATGGGAGACCACCTGGGAATACCAGGAGCTGTATGCTGTGGCTCACTGGAGAAGCAACTGGCAACCCACTCCAGTATCTCTATGAAAACCAAGTGGGTCAGCATGGTTTGTTGTCCATAAGGTCATGGAGAGTCTGAGCTACACCATTTTTACTCCTGTTGCATGTTTAGGTTTGATGCAACACTCATACCCCATTAACTGCTCCATATTCCTTTCATTATCCATGGCACTGTATTAGGGAAGTTCAGACAGGCTCCTGAAAATGCCCTACCCAAGCCTCGGATTCACATCACTGCATGAGTCTCACATTTTGTCTTCATATAGCAGGCAATACATTAATGATAGAGGGAGAATACAGTATCTTGTCTAGAGTTATGTAGAACCAAGATACATTGAAGAGTCTTGACTGGCACTGGGTTGTGACTGCTGAGAGCAGCAGGACCAGCAGTTTGTAGTTCACCAACTTTTAAGTAAATGCCTAAACCCACATTTATATTTTTCATGTGGAGGATGAGGAGGTGTGGACATATGTTATAGGCTTGACCTGTATTTCTGGATGGAGTGGGAGGCCTTTGAATTCTGACTCTCCAATCATCTAGCACACATTTGGTTTCTGAATGTGGCACCCTTTTCCCTTAAATCAATTATTTCTCTGCAGTAAGAGCACTGTGATACCTTTATTTGATACTCATGCTTGCATTCCACCTTCCACAGATTTATTGCAGCTCAAATGTTTTACTTACCTTTTATATATTACTGCATATCTTTAGTATATCCTATCATTTCAACTTTTAGTCACCTCTTATATTTGCACTGTTAGTCCGTTCAACAGTAGTGTAGAAGTGCTAATTATAGTGTTACTTAAAATGTTATATGTGTATATACAACACTTTAAGTAGCACCAATTTCACTGCTGCAACCTGCGTTTGAATCCAAGTCAGGGATCCAAGAGGTGACACCACTCTGAAGCCATACAGGGTTTGACCTGGTCAGTACTTGGATGGGTGACCAACTAGAAATACCAGGAGCTGTGGGCTGTGGCCCACTTAAGAAGAAATTGGCAGCCCACTCCAGTATCTTTGCCATGAATACCAAATGGATCAGTATGGTGTATTATGGTCCATGAGGTCATGGAGAGTCAGACACAACTGAACAACACAAACACACACACAAAAGTAGCACTACTACACCAATATGCGTCATAAATCTCCCCCTACAGTCAATATATATTTCCAGTTTTATCTTGTAACCAAAGTAAAAATTACTATTTAAAAAAAGTAAAAAAAACTTTGTTGGGGCTAGAACCCAGGTCTACAGCATTACATATCAGCTTTTTACCACTAGGATATTTCTCCAATGTATTGAAAATGAAAAATAATACATCTAATGAACAGCTAAATTGGAGACCTCCTTCTTTCACTTGACCTTCACTACTGAATGTAATTAGATCCACTGACTGGTACTGCTCATTTATTTATAGAATACAAAGGTAGCTTAGAGGCAAAGGACAACCACTGACTTCAAACAGTCATTATTCAGTCATTCTAGCGGCAATTTAAAAAAGGAAAGTGCTTATTGCATATTTTGTCCCACTCTCTAACTGATCTGGTGACTTCTAATCCCTTTAAATTATTACATACACTTAACATTGTGCATACATTCCTCTATCCTTCTAGCAAACATTTCCAACCATTTTGTATCAATTTCAGGCCTAAATTAAGTCATTCAGTACAAACACAGGACACTTCCTATTCCTGCAAGTTTTAGCTCTAGTGCACCCCTGATGGTTATTCTCCCTAGTAAGTACTTATGTGGTGTTCTGCCCAGTCTCTGTCATGTTCCTTGATTAATGCATTTTTAGTCTTCATGCACCTGTTTTACGTTATATCACTGCTGATTTATATATATATATATATATATATATATATATATATATATATATATATATATATATATATATTGTAAATAAATAGTACATCTGTGTACACATTTAAATGTCTAAAAGCTCAGAATTCAGAGAACAGTTATTGCAGTGCATTCTGGGACGCTGAGCAGGGACATGCAAATGTGCTCACAAATGCCTTGCTCTTCAATCCATAGCCATTTTCAAACATGGCTTCTTTTAAGCTTATGCCTGCGGTATTACACAGCTACAGTAATTATATATATATATATATATATATATATATATATATATATATATCCCCATCTAGATTACAGGACATTCACGGGTAGCCCACTCTTTACACGCATATATATAAATAAATAAATATGTATAGATAGACAGACATGCTGTAGATAGATATATAGATAGATAGATAGATAGATAGATAGATAGATAGGTAAATGGATAGATAGATTGATATAGATATAAAATATACTGGTTATAGTGATGCAATGGAATACAGTCCCAGAGAAATAGGGAGAAAGATTTTCTACAAAAAAAAGTTGTGTGGTTAAGATCAGGCAGCTTCAGTGGCTGCTGACTACAAGTCACGCTCTTCTCTTTACATACTCAAGCGTGCACAAAAAATATTACACCTCATTACAATTTCCTTCCAGGGAATGGACGTTTGTAATCTCCTCTTTTCTTTACATTGGTTGAAAAGATTATGTGACTTTTCTGAGTGAAACATAAAATGATACATAAGTATGTGTGTTGTTGGTCACATCAAGCAGTTTTCATGGCAATTTAAATCAAAATTGATTGATCCACATGTGAAGTAGTAGATAACTTCCTGAAAATCCTGGCACAAGAGTGTTTCACTGAGCATTGTGTTCATTAACTTAAGATCCTAAAGATTAAGATTTGGTTAGTAGGTCATCCCTGATCTCTTGCATGAAGCTGATTGACTATAAGTTCTTTATATACAGCTGTGCACAAAAGTTTGCAAACCCTGGCAGAAATTGTGAAATTTTGGCATTTATTTTGAAAATATGACTGATCATAGAAAAAGATGTATTTTATTGAAGGATGATAATCATATGAAGCCATTTATTATTATATAGTTGTCTGGCTCCTTTTTAAATCACAATGATAACAGAAATCACCCAAAAGGCCCTGATCAAAAGTTTACATACTGTTGAATGTTGGGCCTTGTTATAGACACAAAAGGGGACACAAACAGGTTAAAATGGCAATTAAAGGTTAATTTCCCACACCTGTGGCTTTTTAAATTGCAATTAGTGTCTGTGTATAAATAGTCAATGAGTTTGTTAGCGCTCATGTGGATGCACTGAGCAGGCTAGATACTGAGCAATGGAGAGCAGAAAAGAACTATCAAAAGACCTGTGTATTATGATAATGGAACTTTATAAAGATTAAAAAGGATATAAAAAGATACCCAAAGCCTTGAAAATGCCAGTTAGTTCTGTTCAATCACTTATTAAGAAGTGGAAACTTCATGGATCTCTTGATGCCAAGCCAAGGTCAGGTAGAGCAAGAAAGATTTCAGCCACAACTGCCAGAAGAATTGTTCGGAATACAAAGAAAAACCCACAGGTAACCTCAGGAGAAATACAGGCAGCTCTGTGGTGGTTTCAAGGAGCACAATACGATGATACTTGAGGGGTCAACAAGGCCAATAGTGAAAATAATTCAATCCACACTGTGAAGCATGGTGGTGGCTCACTGAAGTTTTGGGGGGGGGTGAGCTCTAAAGGCACGGGGAATCGTGTGAAAATTGTGGGCAAAATGAATGCAGTATGTTATCAGAAAATACTGGCAGACAATTTGCATTGGGATGCTCTTGGACTTTCCAGCATGACAATGACCCTAAGCACAAGGCCAAGTTGACCCTCCAGCGGTTAGAGCAGAAAAAGGTTGTGGAATGGCCATCACAGTCTCCTGACCCTAATATCATCGAGCCATTCTGTGGAGATCTCAAACGTGCGGTTCATGCAAGACGACCAAAGACTTTGCATGACCTGGAGGCATTTTGCCAAGACGAATGGGCAGCTATACCACTTGCAAAAATTAGGGGCCTCATAGATAACTATTACACAAGACTGCACGCTGTCATTGATGCTAGAGGGGGCAATACACAGTAGTAAGAACTAAGGGTATGCAAACTTTTGAACAGGGTAATTTCATTTTTCTTTATGCTTTATGATTATGCAATTCTGTTATAACCTACAGATGAATATGAATCCCATAAGAAATAAAAAGAAATGTGTGTTTCCTGCTCACTCATGTTTTCTTCAAAAATGGTATATATTACCAATTCTCCAAGGGTATACAAACTTTTGAGCACAACTGTATCTATTCTGCAGACTTTGCCTTCTTCCTCAGCCTGTCTTTCTTGTATCCTGGCATAAGGTTAATGCACAGTACCTCAGGCCTGGAAAGAGAACAGTCTTTGCCTGAAGAGACTAAGCTTTATTTTTTCCACAATAAAGAGAACCTTATTTTTAACTAAAATATGAAATGTAAAATATTCATAGAAACACCAACCTTTTCCAAGAATATGAGATTAGACATAATATAATTTAAGTGATGAAAGAATGCAGTATATCACGAACAGCATAGCAATAAAATAAAGAGCTTTAGCTTGGATATTCCATTGAATTTACAGAACAAAATGTCCTTAGTTGAGAAGACAAATGATCACTGGCTATAAAAGACACTCTGTAATTCTTTTTTTCAGTCCACAACTTTCTAACATAAAGTGTTCTAACAAAAAAAATACTTTTATGATATGTTGTACTCCTCAATAAGCCTTAACAGTGAGTTTTTCATGCTGGCTTCTTAGCCATTCACATTTCCTAACTCAGGATGTTTTTGCACCATGATTATTTGTAATTTGTTGAAAAGTTTCTCTATGTAAACCGGAAATGGAAGGGGCAAAAAATAATTTAGAATCTTGTTGCTTGTTTGGCACCATTAGGATGCATTTAGACATATTAAAATAATTGTTGTTATTTTGTAGAATGGTAACCCTCTACAACTATTCCTACCTCATTTTCTTTCTACTGCTATAATTTATTATTTAATTAGGTATTCATATTTGAATAAAATAAACAAATCACATTTAATTTAGGCAGCTGTACCCTCTATTCCTACACCTTCTTTTGGCTTGTTATTACCATGATGTGTTAATACTGTTAGGCAAATGTTTCTGTACACAACAGTTGTATTAAATCATATATAAACCCTCTGAAGTTTTTTTATCACTAATATTATTATTATTATACATAGTAGTAGAGGAGCCTGTTGCAAATGTGTTGACTCATTGGTATTTAAAATGTTATATGTTGGCCAATCACATAGTTACATAGGGCCTCATTCTATTAGCGGCCGCAGCCGTTGCGGGGCCGCAAGGACCGGCCGCAAGCTATTCTGCTATTCTATTCCCTTCCGGCCGGGGGCTCCGGCAGGCTTGCGGCCGGTGCCTTGCTATCTCTTGCGGCCGCTCGCGCCGGAGTAAAGCCTTTGATCTAAAACGGCCGCAAGAGTTTCGGCCGTAAGAAATTCCTATTTGCAATTCAATTGCTCTGGGAAACCTCTCTGCAAGGCTAAAAACGAGCCGCTGCTTACTTGCAGGAAAGAGGTCCCGCTAGCACCAATTAAGCACATAAAATAGCTCAAATAAAGCCATCCTGCACTTTGAGAAGACTATAAAGGGATTTTAGGTGTTAGAAAAAATAGCACATAATTATCCTATACTCAAATCCGTAAAATATTTTATTTTTAATATCCGTAAAATATCCATGTAAAAAGTCCAGAGTGCTTGGAGCACCTCAGACCCGCGCACGCCGCAGCCGGAAAATAAACAGTTAATTTGAACTCGGGTTTGGGCAGATGTGCAAGCTTGAGAGTGGGTTCCTTTTAATCCTCATGTCCCCCAATATGATCCCTAGCATTTACAGAGCTGTACAGTGCAGGATTGAATTTATTTTTGAGTTTTTATATTTCACAGCTTACGGCCGGTTCCAAGATATGCGGCCGGCCGTAAAAGGAGATCCTTGCGGGGCCGTATAATAGAATCGCGAGTTAACTGAACCCCCGCAAGGAATCGCAGCCTTGCGGCCGATTTACGGCCGCTAATAGAATGAGGCCCATAGTAATTAAGGTTGAAAAAAGACGTTCAGTCCATCAGGTTCAACCTTTTAAGATCTTCTCTGATCTGCAATATGCTGATTAGTTATTAATTAATTAGTTGTTAATTAATTATTAATCAAAGGAAGGCAAACAGGAAAAAAAAAAAAAGTGAAACTTAGCCAATCGTCCCAAAGGGGAAAAAAAATGAATTCCTTCCTGACCCCAGATACTGGCGATAGGATTTCTCCCTGGATCAATACTCTCTCTCTAATTATCCAGGATAACCCTGAATTCCCTTTTTAAATAGAAATAAACTCAGTCCCCTTTTAAAGTTATCTATTGAATCCACTGTCACCACCTTCTCTGGTAGAGAATTCCACAGATTAACCACCCTTACTGTGAAGAACCCTTTTCTTTCTTTAAGGTGGAATCTTTTTACTTCTAACCTCAAGGGATGTCCTCTTGTCAGTTGAAAACTTCTGGGCACAAAAAGCTCCCTTGACGCTGGATGTATTTATATAAGATAATGATCTCCTCTTAGACGCCTTTTTTCTAGAGAAAATACGTTTAATTTGGTTAGTCTTTCTTTATAACTTAGCCCCTCCATTCCTTTTATTAGTTTTGTTGCCCTCCTCTGTACCTTTTCCATGTCTAAAATGTCCTTTTAATGAAGTGGTGCCCAAAATTGTACTCCATATTCCAAATGAGGGCGTACTAGAGCTTTGTATAGTGGTAGAATTATATTTGCTTTCCTTCTCAGATGCATAACTTTACATTTATTCATATTCAATCTCATCTGCCATTTAGATGCCCATTCCTCAAGTTTATGTAAATACCTTTGGAGGGAAAACACATCATTATCTGATTTAATTACCTTGCACAACTTCATGGTCATCAGCGAAAATGGAGACACTACTTTCCAGTCCCACCTCTAAGTCATCAATAAATATGTTAAAAGGGAAAGGACCTAATACTGAACCCTTAGGAACCCCACTTACCACATTAGTCCAATCATAGTATGTTCCATTTACAACAACCCTTTGCTTCCTGTCTTTTAGTCAGCTCTCAATCCATGAGCAGATATTTGCTGCAATTCCTGTATCTTTCAGTTTGCACAATAGTCTCCCATGTGGCACTGTATCAAAAACCTTTGCAACATCCAAAAAGACTACATCCACTGCGTTGCCTTGATCCAGGTTCCTACTTAACCTCCTCATAGAAACAAATTAGATTTGTTTGACATGACCTATCCCTCATAAATCCATGGTGACTCCTACTTATAATCCTGTTCAAATAGACATATTCTTGTATATTATCGCTTATTAACCCTTCTAAAAGCTTCCCCACTACAGAAGTGAGGCTCACAGGTCTATAATTCCCTGGATTTGCTCTTGCTCCCTTTTTAAATATAGGTATCACATCTGCTGTTCTCCAGTCATCTGGTAAAGTCCCTGTGTTGAGTGAATCTTGAAAAATTAAATATAATGGTTTGGCTATTACAGAACCCAGTTCCCTTAGTACCCTTAGATGTATTCCATCAGGACCCGGGGATTTATTAACATTTATTTTTTCCAGCCTCTCTTGGATTACTTCCTGTGTTAACCAATTATTTGGCAAAGGTAGTGCAGCCCCATTATGTTGCAGTGTCCCAACCACTGGTACCTCCCTTGTGTATACAGAAGAAAATAACCTATTTAGCTCATCTGCCTTTTCTTGGTCACTAATTATCAGACAGCCTGTTTCACATTGTAATGTTCCTATAGCTTCCTTCCTCGCCTTCTTCCCATAATGCACTTAAACAATATTTTAGGGTTAGTCTTATTTTCTTTTGCAATTAATTTTTCATTTTCTATTTTAGCCAGTCTAATCGCGCTTTTGCAAGCCTTGTTGATTTCCTTGTACTCCCGTAAAGTAGTCTCTATCCCCTCTTTGTTGTATAATTTAAATGCCTGTTTTTTACTCCGTATCTTGATCTTTAAATCATTGTTAAACTACATTGGATGTGATTTACTCTTTTTACTTTTATTCCCACACTGTATATGCCGATGTGTATGTATATTTATTAAGGATTTAAATGTTGTTCATTTATGTTTAGTATTTTTACCTGACAGTTCTCTGTCCCAGTCTATACTTTGTATTACTGCCCTTAGACCGTTAAAATCTGCCCTTTTAAAATTAAGAGTTTTTGTTGGCCCCTTACAGTTTTGTTTTTTTCAATTCAATCTAAAATGAGACTGTTATGTGACTTGTGATCACTGTTTCCCAAAGGTTGCCCTATTTCAGCATTTGATACTAGGGCAATAGTATTTGTGATGACTAAATCTAAGATAGCTTCATTTCTAGTAGGTTCTTGTATTACCTGGGCCAGATAATGATCCCTGAGTGTACTCAAGAACCTGCTCCCCTTAGCTGAACTGCTGGTCTCATTTATCCAGTTTATTTCAGGGTAATTAAAATCTCCCGTTATTAGAACTTGCCCATGCTTATCTGCATTTGCAATCTGTAACAATAATTGCATTTCCTCACTGTCAGCTATATTTGGGGGTTTATAGCTTACGCCTACTAATATTATTTTGGAATTAGCTCCCCTGCTATTTAACTCTACTCACAAACATTCAACATTACCGTTATTTCCAGCATAAATATCTTCTCTGACTATAGCCTTAAATTCAGGCTTAACATACAGACAAATCCCTCCTCCTCTTTTACCATTGCCCCTATCTTTCCTAAATAGGTTATAAGCATCCAGATTAACAGTCTAGTCATGAGATTCATCCCGGCACGTTTCAGTAATGTCTATTAAATCCCATTTTTCACTAATCACATATATAGTTGTGAGCATACAGAGTTGTTGCTAACGCTTGCAGACTCGCGAAGGCTCTCCTTGCCAGCAACTGCGACCCTCGCAAACTTTACGTCGTAAAGCAAACAAAATATGAGAGACGTTACGAGCAATTACGACCTCGCAAAAATCGTCCGCAACCCGCGGACATGAAAAAATGAAAAGCACAATAAATACACACCACACATACATAAAAAGCTTACCTACAGCAAGAGGGGGCATCCATGACCTCAAAAAATGAAGTTATACCTTAATTTAACTCAAAAGAAAAGAGTTTAGACACTAAATAATTCTCTAAGCGAGAGAAAAAATGGCAGCTGAACAAAACGAAAATGAGGCTACAGGACTCTAAACACCACCAGAAACACGCAAAACACCACAAAACAGCTACGGATATTCCGCTACAGACGCATACCACACATTAGCCGCCATTTTAGAACAATAACTTATACAATGCGGAAGTACACAGCTACGCTAACGGTTTGGTCTCGCGCACGCACACTATTACACTGCACACATTCATCACGCTTACACAGCAGCTCCACACCACTAATGCTGCAGCAACATCAAAACAGATTGCCAGCTCTTCAACACAATGCTTCCTGCATATATTACTTCAAAATAGGTAAAGTATATTACTTTATTAATCTATTAGTTATTTTATTATTATATACCAAACAGGATTAGCTCACTTACAATTTCATTGCCGTCATTTTTTGACGGGTAATTCGCTAGTTGATAATAATTCTAACACTCCCATTTTTCCCGGCAAGCTTCTGGCATTAACGAGCATACACCTTATAAGTCTGTAGTTCTGAAGTGCCTGCCACAATATTTACTCCCTCCCTCCCCCCACCTACTAGTTTAAACACTCCTCCAGCCTTTCTACCATCCTATCCCCTAGCATAAAAGCTCCCTCATCATTAAGGTGCAATCCATCCCTGCTGTAGAGATTGTATCAAAGTGAGAAGTCAGCCCAGTGCTCTAAAAACCCAAACCCCTCTTTAGTGAACCACAGTTTTAGCCACACATTAACCTCCCTAAGCTCCTTCTGCCTCCCTTGGCTAGCACGTGGCACTGGTAGTATCTCAGAAAATACTACATTGGTGGTCCTTGCCTTCAGCTTATTACCTAGTTCTCTAGGTAATTTCGAGCCCATCCCAATTACTTGTCTACCCGAGAGACAGCAAACTGTTCGATTGCTGGGATCTGGGTGACAAATCACCCTGTCTACCTTCCTAATAATAGAATCCCCTACCACCAAAACCTGTCTGTTGCTCTGCCTATTCTGCCCTCCCACTCCTCCAGTAGAACTGTTCCCCTGGCTTTTAGAGGTAACAGCTCTATCTGGCATTGCCATTCCTGAATGGACATCCTCAACAGTTTCACTCAATCTGAGAAATCTGTTGGTGTTTGCCAACTCAGAACTGGCCTGCCTCCTCCTGTTCCCCCTGATTCCCCTTCTAACTGTAACCCAGCTATCTCCCTGGACATCCTTACTAGCCCCAGCTCCACCTTCCATGCTAGGCCCAGCTAAACTGTGCCTCCTTTCCAGTGGAATATCAGTAAGTGCTGCAATTCTCCTCTCCAGTTCTCCAATTTGAGCTTCCAGAGAGGCAACATGCTCACACCTGCCACAGAGGTATGGATCAGGATGAACACTGAGTGAGGTTGCCACTGGACTGACTCATAATTATTATTATTGTCTACAGAAATTCAGTGTGAAAAATAAAGAATACCAAATAATATATTTGTATAAAGTTTTGTAAAAAAAATAAAAAGATATGGTGGCCGCAGTCAGGATGGTGAGGGAGGTATCGTATTCATATATATATATATATATCTTTTTTTATTCTTCCCCTTTGCACTATAAATCTGCCCCCCCTTATCTTTGAAGTCCCTCCATTTATTTAAACTTCTACACTTTTACTAGAATTGCACTTATACTAGAAGTGTTCCCAAGCTCACAAGCTCGCGCCATTTTCCTGTTTATATTAACTTCTGCCTTCTCACCTGGACACAATTAGTGCACTCTGCAATTTATCAGTCTTTACTTGCAAAAGGAAAATCCACTTGCAAACAGCCCCAAACAGCTCACAAACCTTTTATACTAGTTTAACGCAATCAAGCCACACCCCTCTCACCTGGGCACAATTAGTGCACTCTGCAATTTATCAGCCCCTACTTGCAAAAGGAAAATCCACTTGCAAACAGCCCCAAACAGTTCACAAACCTTTTATACTGGTTTAACACTGTCAAGCCACACCCCTCTCACCAGGGCACAATTAGTGCACTCTGCAATTTATCACCCTCTACTTGCAAAAGGAAAATCCACTTGTAACAGGCAGCTAATACATTGTATCAATCACGGATAGCAGTGTGTGCAGTAGGGCATTATGGGATGTGTAGGAAGCAAGCAGGAGCTCAGACATTGCTCTGTGGATCTCTGCATTGTGCTGATAATTGATTGAAGGTTAGTAAAGAGTTAATATTTGTACACTTTGTCTTGCCACTTGCTTGTGTTTGTAGCTGTATACCAGGAGCACCTTTTGTTGCATATGTACAGTAGGTCTGTACAACAGTGGGCCGTGACATATATCTGTTCCTGCCTTTTGAAGTACTTTCCTTTCTGTAAAATTTATTAAAAGTATATAAAACAGCTGATAAGAAAAAAACACTTGAGTGCCATATTACAATGTTGCCACTATAAAAAAGGAGAGTGAACTTCAAATATGCTTTTCCAAGTTTACAAAAAAATTCAAATTTCTGAAAAAAAATTATATATTTTTATACAAAAGTTTCTCAAATAGGGATAGCAAGAAAGAGCAGGCTTATGACTTTGGTGGGTCCTCCTTCCTGCAAAAAAATAAAAACAATAATACTGGGTGATACACACCCAAAACACTGTTTTGCCCCTGATGTGGCTTTGTCAAAGGCAATGGCTATAATGATTATAAAATGTACAGATAAAATATCAATTTCAAGGACCATTTGCCACAAGTTAATTAAAAGGCCAATTAATTCAGCACAATTTGGACCGCATCACAGAAAAGATCTCTTAAAAGCATGTTGAAATACTTCTTGAATTTTTGAAATACAGCAATATCCCGCTCCGCATTTCACTTGCGTTCCTTATCGAGGAATGGTATGTGAAAAGAGTGCTAAAGTGAGTTTTAGTGTTAAGCAGGGAATTACAGGGAACAAGAGCAATATAGCGAATCAGCGCTCAATGGGGTAGGCGGGGTATATCTGTATGTGCATTTTTCACTGAGAATTCAAATAAATTAAATCTGTGTTTAGATGTGGCTGCCCCCAGCCAAACCTACAGCTACAGTTCCGTGTTTTGATCAAAAGAAAAAAAAAGGAATTAAACCTTAACAAAATCATCTTTGCAGGTCAGTTATGGTTTAACTTGTCAGTGCATTCCTGAGTGTAGGGAAAAACTGCTCTCAATCATCATCTTCACCATGTGGCTCGGCTGTCTGTTTTACTAATGAAACAGTCAGTAGGTAGACTTAACATACAATCTTCCACCCAATGAAGAGGACTGTGAGAGGAAAATGTCCCTTAAACGTACAGTGGGCAGCTATATATGCATATTCAGTCTTTAAAAATGTGTTGGGGCTCAGAGGAAGCTCAGCTGGAACGATCCCATGTAGGGGCATATTTAGGTTTGATGTTTTGTTTTGATGCACTATAAAGACATTACAATTTGCATGTCTTCTCTCACCAATTAGTATCCCTCTTTACTAGGTTAACATTGTAATATTACCGCACACATATGAGTGTATGCATGTTTATGTATATTCAGTATATCAGAAAATGTCAGGTATATTTACAGATAGAAATGTCACTACGTATAGACATTACTATGCATATATATATGCTCCTCTCCAGCAATGCACAGGCAACTTGAATATGTTCTGCGCTCATCTTGAGTCTTGTTGGCCTAACCAGAGATACACCACTGGTCTCTGGGTAAACTCAGTTGGAACTCTCACATATATAATAATAGGTACAGCCTTATTAAATTGCGATTTGGCTAATTTAAAGGGCTCTATTTAAGCACATTTTTTTACAGAAGTTTTAGTTAGTGAAGAACTTGCTTTTGGATAGAAGTTCACTAACTAAAAACTTCTGTAAAAAAATATGCTGTGTGCTTAAATAGAGCCCATTTAAATTTGCTGAATAACAATTGAATAGTTTGAGTCCATCTGAACAAATAAAAGCTTATTTTTTCAGTTTCTGTAGAAACAACAAAACTGGTTACATGCTAAATAATGACTGCTTTGGGAATGCTGTCATTGAAGACTATTTATAAATCTGACTGATGACTTACAGCCATTTCACCTCTTTACTAGAAAGCTTTTTTCCCCATTTACTGAAACTCTCTTTAATGTGTTGCCAACAATTTTACTGAAATCTAACATGAACTGCAGCAGAAATATCTGCTGTTGTAGATATGCATCAACGAGTGAGTTCATTACAAGCATTAAATCAATATGGTCTATTTAAATCACCAAGCATTAATGTGCACAGGAATTATATTTCAAGGGCACATTACAAAATCATATCAGATGCAACTCTGCAGCTGCATTTGTCACATTTTAAACCTCACCAGAAACCCTCTTCGATATCTAAACCTTTTTTCTTAGTCATCCAACACCAAAATATTATCTCCAGTAACCATGGTTTTCCACAACTGTAACATTTTTACCATAAACAATATTTTTCATAAAATAAGCATTTCCGTGATACTCCAAGTACGGTAGTATGTGGCATTAATCATCTACAATGCCTATGACACAATCATTTTTTGACCTTTAAAATGGGTACAAGGTGTTGCTATAGTGTCTCATTAGTAGAAAACATGTTTAATATAGATTAAATAAATTAAACGGTGCCTTAGTGCCTGTGACCGCAAGATAGCCAACTGAAACAGATTCAATTAAGCTATCTTCCAATCAGTGGCTATTATTAATTTTGTGTGTTAAATTTTATTGCATTTTTTTAATAAAAAAAAAAAAATCACACTTGTACTGTGGACAACCTGAATGGAGCTCCCAGACCACTGTTGACCTGTTAGCCACAGATTGGGAAACTTTTCTCGAGTGCTGAAAACTTGTCTTAAGCCCTAGGTGTTTTCATTTTATTGAAGTCAGTTTAGTGCTCCTGTACCCATCATATATGTGTATATAGTTGGAGATAACATTGTTGAGTGAATGGCACCATGATCTGAATCAGTTATCCTACCTTTGCTAATGTAGTCATTTTGAATCTTATACAGTATGACTTCTAGTTAAGGTTGCTCCCTGAATACTAAAGTTTCACACCCCTGTACTCCGTTCTTGAGAGTTTTAAACCTAAAACATAGCTTATCATTACCAAATCCCAGAAACTCTTTCGCAAGAAGTCTACTGCAGATCACTTTGGTCCAAAAAAAGGGAAAAAAGTAAAAGAAAAGATGGCACTAAGGCTATGCTATAAAACCAACATAATTTTGGCTTTATAGAGTAGCCTAATTACTTTTTATTCACAAAAAGGCAAGAGCTGACCAACTGTGTACAGTACTGTTAGAGCTGATATGACTTTCATAAAGAGGTCCATTGACCTTTCTTGCTCATGTAGTAGAACTGCTGGAGTTGCAATGGGTTTTGTGTTATTGCTCCTAATATATAAATACTCTTATAACAAACAGTGTTGTTCAGACAACATTAGTCATACATTAATCTAATGGCTAAGGGCCTCATTCTATTAGCGGCTGCAGCCGTTGCGGGGCCGCAAGCTATTCTGCTATTCTATTCCCCTCCGGCCGGGGACTCCTGCAGGCTTGCGGCCGGTGCCTTGCTATCTCTTGCGGCCGCTCGCGCCGGAGAAAATCCTTTGATCTAAAACGGCTGCAAGGATATCGGCCATAAGAAATTCCTATTTGCAATTCAATTGCTCCGGGAACCCTCTCTGCAAGGTTAAAAGCGAGCCGCAGCTTACTTGCAGGAAAGAGGTCCCGCTAGCACCAATTAAGCACGAAATATAGCCCAAATAAAGCCATCCTGCACTTTGTGAAGACTATAAAGGGATTTTCGGTGTTAGCAAAAATAGCACAAAATTCCCCAATACTCAAATCCGTAAAATATATATTTTTTAATATACGTCAAATATACATGTAAAAAGTCCATAGGGCTTGGAGCACCTCAGACCCGCCCACGCCGCAGCCGGAAAATAAACAGTTAATTTGAACTCGGGTTTGGGATGATGTGCAAGCTTGAGAGTGGGTTACTTTTAATCCTCATGTCCCCCAATATGATCCCTAGCATTTACAGAGCTGTACAGTGCAGCCTTGAATTTATTTTTGAGTTTTAAGTTTTCAGAGCTTACGGCCGGTAGCAAGATTTACGGCCGGCCGTAAGAGGATATCCTTGCGGGGCCGTTTAATTGAATTGCGAGGTAACGGGACCCCCGCAAGGAATCGCAGCCTTACTGCCGGTTTACGGCCGATAATAGAATGAGGCCCTAAGTATTTTGCACTGGATTTTGGTGATTTACTGCACGTCTTATGAAACTGTATCTGAAACATCTCAGAATATCAGTGGCTTTATAAAAGCAAACAGCAAACAACTGGAAAATTACAGCCTTTACATATCAAGTATCTAGAATGGAGTTGGAAAAGGAATGGGCCCTCCATTCACACAAGCAGGGTCTTGCTCATGAGTTTCCTTGCACAGAGCTGAAAGTTGAGAGGCATGCATGTAGGTTGTTGGCTCCCATGCCTGGCAGTGATTCCACTCCGGGCTGCTGCTTGCAACCTGGCACAGAATGACTGAATATCATTGTCGTCTGAAAGCTGTTCTGAGGCCTATGAGAAATAAGTTATTGGTCTGACTCCAGTTCCCAGCAGACAGGTGTCCGCATCACAATTGACACCCTTATTGGCAACCACATAGAGAAGGCCATAGTGTGAGCCGCCATGGAAACTGTACTCTCACATTGCTGCGAAAGGAAGCTAATACGTTGGCAGGCTGACCGTGTCTCTATGTCATCTGTATGCTCCAATCACAGAAACCCTTACCTGGCATCTTTCACAGGCTTAGGGAAAATAATAACTGCCACTCCAGAAGGGTATACTCAGTATAAATTACATGGTTAAATGCCTCCGGATAGTAGGTGCAGTCTGCAGATTTGTTGGTCCTACATGAATAAAGCATAAACATACTGGAGTATGAAATAATGTATTAACATTAGATTATGAAACATAACCAAGTTATACAACACTGCTAAAACCATCAAAAACTGGAACCCATGTACATAACAGAGGTGTAGTATTTTATCTTTTAGCATAGTTACCAAGGCATTACTTCCAATTAGACATTTTAACTATCATTTACTATAATACTATATATCTTATTATATCATTATACTTAGTCTTCCAGGCTACTGGAGATAAAGCTGTGTGTAGAGATTATTTTAAAGATGTGCATTTGTTTTAAGTACGGTAACTGTAGCATGGAGATAAAAGGAAAGTGATGAAGCAGTTTATAAAATGTGCAGTCATAATCAGTTTGTAAAATAATAGAAATCCATATAAATAAGAAAAGATTAACATATTTTAAACTTATTGAGAAGCAGTTGCACAAGGGGATACTGAAAACACTGTGCCATCTGTCCTGCAAAATCTACTTTACAGTGCAATTAAACAAGCACACTGTGCCACTAATTAGCACATTATACCACACTGAGAAACGGATGTGTATTTCATGAAATATTTTATTTGGAAAAATATCTAGTACAATGTGTAACCAACGTTTAATGCTCAGTAAAACTCGCAGAAAACCACAAATGTTAATTTTTAACCAAGGTTTGAATTAAGAAGTGTTAGGACTGCATAGTAGTTATGTTTCAAGTTTGTTTGCCATTAGGAGTGCAAACCAGTTGTAATATTAAAAGAACACAACAATGCACCCTATATAAGCCCCCCTTACAGCCAATACCAAACCCAACTATAAGTCTGAATACAATTTAGTTACTCTTGTCTGACCAAAACACTATAATTCTACAATTCTCAAATAATTATTGACTGTGTATAATAATAGTGTAAAAATCTCCAGTTTAAGCTTTAAAATCCACATTGAGTTTATTTTCTTCAGATACTTACTTAAAAAAGTTAATAAATAAGCAAATTTAAACATTATTTGTTGTTGTTTAACCATTAATCTGGCCATTTAACTTGAATAGCTCTTACTGAAGACAGCAACATGTCGTTAGAATTTTATACTGTGCTTGATTTACAAGTCAACTTGATATATCTGCAAATCTATGCACTTTTACATGCTTGGGTCTATGTAATAACTTTGCATGATCCTATAACTGTTGGGTGTACATTGCAAAGCATAGGAAGCATTACAGATTCATCACTTTGATGACCAAAATATGTTCCTGATTTGGACAATTTACTAAGTTTCACTGCTCTCTACTGGCCAAAAGGAATTTAGGAATGTATACAGGACAAAACCAAAAGAAAAGAAACCTGCGGCACATTAACCAGTGTCTAATTAATGACTAGCAGTAACAAATGTGCAAACATATACTTATAAATAAATATAAAAAATATCCCAATCAACCATAACTTTTCAAGAACCAGAATTTAAAACATACAATGTGTTTAATATTTGTATAAAGTGATAGTAAATATACATATAAAATGAACAACTCACTTGAATATTGTTTCTTTTCAGAACTTGATATCCCAATAGAAAAGTACAAACATTTATGGTACAATATGTAGTAAGTATCATAATCAACCATTTAATCAAAATATTTTATTCACATGAGAGAGAGCAGATATCATGGGCGTGGTAGCCCCAAAAAATCTAGGGGGCTAATGCAACTCTACTCCAGGGACAGGAAGCAGGGATGGAGCTCTCTCTCTCTCTCTCTCTCTCTCTTTATATATATATATATATATATATATATATATATATATACATATACAATTATATATACCATGTAGCAATAAATTATGGGTAAAAGCTTTCATTGGAAAGACATACTAGTCCATAGTGGCCAAATCTGGTAATGCATGATTAAGTTTAATTTTGCTATTTTTTTATGTTGCCTATTCATTTAATCTGGGGGGTACACCCTGGCAGATATATCACTGCTTAGTTGCTATAGCATCCAGGGAGCCCACTTCACAGGCACACAACTGACTTTTTTCCAGGGATCCCAGGACATAAAGAGAAGAAATAGTGTATTATTCCTTTAATTAAATAAGTAAAAATGAAAAATTGTACTTTTACATAAAATAAAAAAAAACTAAGTTAAGAGTGGTTGCTCAAAAAGAGCATGAGTGCAGTATGTGTTATATAGATAGGTAATTTATCTTTAATTTAAGATATCAAATTGATTAAAATAAAAACACACACACAAAAAGGCAAGTTTAATTACATTGGGAAAAACAATGGTCCCAATTCAATTGCAAGCCGCAACTTAATCGTAGGCAATATGTCTGCGGGTGTGTTGCGGGCTCCCGTTCGTCTTCCTGAGCTATTCAATTGCTCAAGGCCGCAATTTCCTGGCCCAAAGCCGACTCCGTAAACCATGCACTGGTTCGTAGCAGTTTAGGGCGGGAACATGATCAATTAAGCAAGCCCGTAACTTCCCATTTCGAATCAGCCAATAGAAAATGAGACTGTCATTATTATGGCAGTAAAACATGGAGGTTACATGTCAATCAATTAGGTGCGGGGGTCCGATATACAATCAGACTCGCAAAACCCGCAAAATAAAGAATTAGGAAAATGAATGCCAATACTGTTCTAGTCCATATGGGTGGCCTGATAAGTATTAACTCATTGATACCCGAGATTGATTTAACCCCGAAATTAAACATACAAATAAATCTTATATACTGTCGATTTGCGTTTTTAGCCATCGTAACTCTTGCGAAAGTGAGACATGAAAGGCTTTGGGAGGCTGTAAGTTACGGGTTTTACCATCGCCATTTATTCTAGGCCGTAACTCATAAACTGTTTGGAGCCCGCAAAAAGATGCCAATTGAATAGCAGATTAACTTGCAACCTCACTGACGGGCTCCAATAACATGGGAAAGATGAATTGAATCGGGCTCTGTGTTTTTTAATTTGCGGTTTCATGAATCCTGAACGTCACTAGTTTATTTTTATTTTTGCAACAATATTAGTAAGGGTATACAAGCTGAGAAAGGATGTCTTTATCTATCTATCTATCTATCTGTCTATTATTTGTTTTGAGTTTTTTAAAAGTGCATGTTCGTGCCATGCTATTAAATGTAGATATTGTAGCCATATTGATGTAATCAATCTCTATTAGATGAATTTCTCTACAAGATAGATTAATGGGTCTGTTTTACTGTAGCTTCACATTCAAAGCCAAACGTTAAACAGTATGCACGGCTCGGTAACATTTAGCTCTATAGCAAAAAAAAACTATTAGGATGTTAAATTAATTCAAACTTGGAATAGCTAAGGAATCCAGGGACCATTATCATAAAAGTCCAGGAAAACTGGTGTGTATACAATAATTGGTATCAATTATCAACAGCTGCTCTTTCCTATATAGGAAATCTTTATTAATTGACAGGCTGACTTTTCTTAACTTGTTACTAGGCTGCCCAGTGAGACTTTGTGTGCTGTTAAATCCTTGAAAAATGCTTTATTTTTCTGTGTATATTTTTATGAAAATACTGACCCTTTCACCTCGACGTTTATTGAAAGCCCACATGTTTGTGTTAAGCATATAATAATGGTTTATACAATTCAGTACCTTGGGGATCTTCCGCTAATCACCCCCAACAGGAGAATGAATGGTTTTGTGAAAGGGAATTTGCTGGGCCGCTGCCAGGCTCTTGCCGTGCCCACAGATTAAGCAGTGTAGGGATGCGGGGGATCGGCCATGTAGTTTCTTTTTCAGATGTGATTGTGAATGTTTACTGAGAGTACAGAATTCAAGGAAGCCGAGCATGTTTGAATGTCAGCCCAGACATTAATCTGGCAGCCTTCCACTGCGTTATTGGCATGAGTAAGATGTGTACACACTGACTATGTTTAGTTGCTTCTGATTTGCTTTGCTAGAAAATATTTCTGCTTTTTTTTTTCAGATTAGAGCAGAATTCAGTCAAACAAATGTTCTATGGTTCGGTTTCTGTTATTGTAATTGGGAGATACACAAGAGACATAGCACTGGACATATTTGTCTCCTCCTACACAAGAGACGATAGATCAAGATGTTTTGTGACATGGAGGCATTCCCTTGCATTTAATCTTGTTTTTTTTCTTACTTAACCGACATTGTATGTTCATAACATGTTTAAAATACACACACACAGCATGTTGTATGTATGTTTATTCAATGTTTGCCTTTGTCTTAAAAGTGTATAGTGGTTCATAGGTAGAGTTTTAATTATGATTGCATCTGTAAAGCATGAATTATTCTTTAAACAACTACTGGATGTCTTAACAACAAGATAAATATTTTAATTAGGCATGGTATATTAATATAAGTCATATATAATCATATTAATATTTAATCTTCAATATTAAAGTCTCAAGTTACAGCCTTTCTGTCTCTAATTGAATTGCTTGTCTCTATCATTATCGGGTCATCAAGGGGTGGGAGAGACTGTGGCTGATAGACCATGCTATATAATATGGTACTAACTTGTGCCAAAATTGAAGCAGGTGATGCTAATTTGTTGGCAAGTAGTTTATTATGTCATCCTCCTGATTGACTTTATTGATTTCCCTTGGTGATTGCTTATCTCTGAGTATGTTTATGTATGCATAAGTGAGGTTGGTCACAAACTATATAATAAAAAAGACAAAAATCGTACTATGCTTTGAATTATAAAATATTTAGTTGTGTCATTTAGTGTTGTGTATCCTATTACTGTACAGAATGTTATGTATTTTATGACTTGTCACCCTTATATCACTATTCTCACACATTTTTCTAATTACATAAAACAGCTCAACAAGACACAAGAGTGTACCTATTTAGCAGTGCCCCCTAGGCAGAGTCACTCCATTCCTCTGATGACAGCTGAAGAGTTAGAAG
The DNA here is from genome assembly GCA_027410445.1 of Discoglossus pictus. Classification (NCBI taxonomy): domain Eukaryota; kingdom Metazoa; phylum Chordata; class Amphibia; order Anura; family Alytidae; genus Discoglossus; species Discoglossus pictus. The sequence goes on from CM050166.1 coordinate 166,934,240, forward strand.
GTAAAGCTTGTATGTCAGGCTATCAATGAATTTTACCTAAATCATTGACTAGGATTTTTTATCTAGCACTAGCGATTAAAACACCTAGCTCTTGTTATTACAATAGCTCCTTAAAGCAGCTAAAAGAAGACATTAAACTTTTTTAATGTTCGATAGTTAATATTTCCATTCCACATTACATCCAGCAATCCCAATGGTATTGTGTTTCAATAATTTTATTATCACACTGCATACAATTTTTTGTATAATCAGAGTTAAGTTAACAGTGGATTGTCTTAGATGTTCATAAACATTTCAATTTTTAAAAGGGAAAAGGAATGAGAAGGTACTGGATATTTGATGAATGCTATCTTATCACAAACTAATGCCATTATAGGATAGTTAATAATCACTTGATTCAGTTTTTATGTTAATAAATGCTGTCTGCATTGAGAACATTGCATCAGTGTAAATGCAATATTATAGCTTTTACTTTGTCCTTTACTAGTACATGCTTTGCTTCAATGTGTAAATAAGTAACAATGCTTAAGGTAGTGATCTCTAGTCACACTAAATAATTTATACAATTCAGTGTTTAATTAGTTGATGCAGTAAACCATGTATGGTCGTCCGGAAAGGGGAGGGATTATTCTCCAAATACCTCATTTGGCCAATATATAATGTATTTTTAGATGCTTATTAAACTAATCTTTTTAAAGTAATTAATCCTCATATCTCCTGTGGGATGTTAGATTTGTCCCTTTATTATACAATAAGCAAGTTCAGTAGAATTTTGGTGAAATGATTATACCTTCAAATGTGCTAAATCTGCTCTAGGATCAGTCCTTCCATTCTTACTTATGGTTCTATCAACTAAGGAAATACATTTAGGGCCTCGTTCAAATGCGATTTGGCCAATTGAATAGGGCTCTATATAAGTACATAGCATATTTTTTTACAGAAGTTTTTAGTTAGTGATCTTCTATCCAAAAGCAAGGCCTTCACTAACTAAAAACTTCTGTAAAAATATATGCTATGTGCTTATATAGAGCCCTATACAATTGGCCAAATTGCATTGGAATGAGGCCCTTAGTCTACTGGTTCTTTGTGGGATTTCTCTGAGACAAAAAAAGAGAAGTACAGAATTATTCAAAAGAACTACATCGCTCAATGCCAGCAATTTTTGTCAAAGTATTGGAGTACTGAACTGAGCATTTTAATTGTAACAGTAGCTGCCAAAAGGTAAGAAAAACATGTACTATCTAGCACTTGATTTATCTTATCAAATAATAATTCATGTTTACCATTCATGTATACTTGGTATTCAATAATCTTACATAAGGAATTCCCATGTTCAATCCTGGAGAGCCTTGGTCAGTCCTGTATCTCTTCTGTGCACAGGTTTGTCATTCTGATTGACCCAGTGGTGTACATAGAGAAATATTGAAGTCTAAGAGTTCTTGACTTTTTATTACTGAATTTGGGCAATTCTTATCTTATCTTATCCAACATCTTCTCTACAGGAAGGTCCATGTTTGTAAATTAGGTCTTAACACCAGTCTAGGCAAATAAGTGATAATATGTTGAATCTACTACAATCAGTGGTTATCTTTTTTTGTATTACATTTTGTTGAATACGTAAAGACTTGCAATACATATTTCCATCTTTGTGTTATGGTTAATAAATGAAATATCCTTAGTAACTTCACGTTTAAATAAGAATTTGGCAAAAAAAAAAGAACATTATCGAAAACAAACTTAATGAAAAAAATGGTTGTGATTATACACTGATGACTTCTTTGATATTAAAGCAATATGCTAGACATATTCCTTTAATCATTGTAAAAATTTCCACTTCAGAAGCTATGCACTTACTATTATATATGCACTTATATCTTATATATGCTGATAGATGAACATGAAGTGATTTAGAATACCACAAGAATTCCTAAATTAGTCTTAAACTGAAAAATTATTGATGGCCAACAAAAGCTTTTATCTCTTTGCTTGTTAGACTAAACTCTTGAACTTACATATTCATGCCGCCCCCCACATGTTACATGTCTTATTGACTCTTTAGTGTATTTATGTGATGTCTATGTCACATATTTAATTTTTGACCTATTTTTCATCTAAATGAAATACTTATGAAGATGCACAATGATATCTACATATTATTGGCTTACCTTTTATAGGATTTTCATTCTGAATAGGTAGTCAGCCTGCATTTTAGACTTTAATGGTTATAGACCAGTGGTCTGCAAACATTTTTTTTTCCCCAGAGACCCCTTGGAAATTACAGAGGGTGACATGGGAGTTTTGGAGGGTCTTCATAGACCATTATATAATGTAGCAGCTGTTTATCAATTGGAATAAATAGTCCTTTACTGACTCAAAGTATGAACACTTATGAACAATAAAATGTGCTATATAGGCACTTCTATACTGCTTGTTTATGCATCTTTATTCATATTTTATCATTATTTGTAATACCGTAGTTCAACAGACCACCCAAGTGAGGCTCATGGACCACTGGTTTGGGAACCACAAGTCCAGACTGTTGTCCTTCCAGATGCAAAGTCTGTAATCCTTTTGGATATTATTATTGGTAATATAATAAACTTGCAGCAGCTGGGCAGTGACGGGTTTACACATTCCAATCTAGTTCATGTTCTCTGTTCATAAGAAAAGCTACGTGGTGACTGAAGTATAGGATTTTCTATATGATCATTCCTGTTTGATATTAATAATAATGGAGTGTACTAAATATATTTGTATATCCATTTAAAGTAATTTTGTTCATATATATATATATATATATATATATATATATATATATATATATATACTGTGTACATAATAAATGTATTCATTTATTTTGTTCTGTCTCTGTGCTCTTAAGAACCTCATATTACCATAGAGATGTTTTGCTGTGTATATTGGGTAAAATGTTCCTTTATGGCTAAATTGGTATTTTATATAATTTGTATAGTTCTGTATAACTGAAATAGTCCATAGGTTGTTACACTTTACATTTCCTTAGCAATAGCAGTGATATAGTATTGATTTAAGGATGTAGGTGATCGATAAATGAGTTTTTAGAGGAGCCATTTAGGTTACACATATATTATTGTATAAATACTGTTAAAAATGCTAAGCTACATAAATTTGAATAAGATACTTGCCACCCTTGTCCAGGATTATATAGACTAAACTAAATAATTTAACAGTCATAACCAACATACACTCAACTATACCCTTTTATATTGCATAATAAATACAATTAATTATTTTTTTTTAAACATTGAATATAGCATTTAAATGTGTTTTGTGCTGTACTATGTTTGCGTTTGTTTAACAAAAAAAATGGATTTCCTTTGTGACTAATGTGCTATATCTTTTTATTCAGTTAGCTACAAGTCCAGGTTTTTGAAGAAACTTTGTATATATAGATACACTTATTGGATTCTAAACTCAAAGGGCCTCATTCTATTATCGGCCGTAAATCGGCCGTAAGGCTGCGATTCCTTGCGGGGGTTCTGTTAACTCGCGATTCTATTATACGGCCCCGCAAGGATCTCCTTTTACGGCTGGCCGCATATCTTGGAACCGGCCGTAATCTGTGAAATATAAAAACTGAAAAATAAATTCAAGCCTGCACTGTACAGCTCTGTAAATGCTAGGGATCATATTGGGGGACATGAGGATTAAAAGGAACCCCCTCTCAAGCTTGCACATCAGCCCAAACCCGAGTTCAAATTAACTGTTTATTTTCCGGCTGCGGCGTGGGTGTGTCTGAGGTGCTCCAAGCACTCTGGACTTTTTACATGGATATTTTACGGATATTAAAAATAAAATATTTTACGGATTTGAGTACAGGATAATTATGTGCTATTTTTTCAAACACCTAAAATCCCTTTATAGTCTTCTCAAAGTGCAGGATGGCTTTATTTGAGCTATTTTATGTGCTTAATTGGTGCTAGCGAGACCTCTTTCCTGCAAGTAAGCTGCGGCTCGCTTTTAGCCTTGCAGAGAGGTTTCCCGGAGCAATTGAATTGCAAATCTCTTGCGGCCGTTTTAGATCAAAGGCTTTCCTCCGGCGCGAGCGGCCGCAAGAGATAGCAAGGCACCGGCCGCAAGCCTGCCGGAGTCCCCGGCCGTAAGGGAATAGAATAGCCGAATAGCTTGCGGCCGGTCCTTGCGGCCCCGCAACGGCTGCGGCCGATAATAGAATGAGGCCCAAAGACAGGGCACTCCACTCTGCAATGTGTCAATTTAGTAGTGTATGCAAACATGTATTTGCACAAAGAAATCCCAAAATAAACATTTAAACACTTACATTGAAGTCAGCAAAATCTCTTGTAATTTCTGACCGTTTCAAATCAGGGTTAACACCCTCCAAACGCATGCTAAATTAGCATCAAATTTAAATGATTTGTTTTGGCCAATCAGATTAGCTGAAACTTTTGAATTAACTGTGGGTTCCTGTATGTGCTGAAAAGCAGCCTGGGAAATGTAGTGTATCTCTGCTATGTGCTATGTATTGCTGATGACATAGAGACAGGAAGCTGCAAGGAGATTGGCTGAGCAAGCAACAGCAGGCAAATAGTGGGTTAATATTGCTCCCCTGATGCTGCATGCTGATTGGGGGTGATCAGATGCTTGTGTTTACACCCCCTGGAGGTGTCAACATAATCATTAGACGCATTTTTACATATTAATAAAAATAAAATGTTTTATGAGATGTGTTGCATACACATAAACTGCTTTTTGCCTAAGGAGTGCAGAAATGTAATAATCCAGCTAATTTAGATATGCCTGTATATTGGTGTGTTACAAATAAAGATGATAATAAGATAATATTACTATGTATAAAATGGTCTTGATCTCAAGTTCTAACCCAAATCAGGTGATTTTGAAACACGTTCATGTTGTAGCAATCAAACCATATACAAAACGTGTGGGATCTGTGAGTCATTTCTAGAAACGTCACAACATGTAAAAGAAATATTCTAAACTGTCACATATAAACGTTTTGTAAAAGCATGCAGTATAAGTAAAGGTTACTGATCACACCTTACTAGCGATAAGGAAACACAGTATAATATTGTCTTAATTGAAGTTATATTGTTTTCTTTTAAAATTATAGCATGGAGCACCTCTGCATTATATGGTATGAATACAGCTTTGTGTTTGTATATAGGGTCAGCAAATAATATGTAATTATCATGCATCATTTTCAATGTTTAATGTATGCATAATTTCATATATGATAATTGCATAGTTTGAAGCACTACCATATCTATACAGATTAAAAAATATATGTTTTCTAGATGACATAATAATCAGTGTACCGCTTGCCTGAGTTACTTGTCTCAGCCAGCCATGTTAGGGCGATATATTGTTTCTGGTTACTAATCTAATCAAAATGAACAAATACTTGAGGTAGGTGAGCAGGAAAATACATTTTTGTTTGATTTGTAAGTATAAGCCTTATACTAATGTAATTTTTTTCACTAATGAAGCATACTGGTATTTCATTGTGTTACTGACTGGTTCCAACTAAAAGCAATGAAACATAGATCCAGTTTTGCAGGTTCGGGCATATCCTACTTACTACCCTTGGTCAGTTTTCAGTGATTGACCTATCAATACACTGATAGATATTGCCATGTTTCAGTTAAAGAGTTCCTCTGTCTACTTTCTTCCACTAAGATGTTCATTGGAACACCTAGTTATGGGTCGCTAATGCACCCACATAGAAACAACTATATGCAAAATATGATTCTAACAATTATAGGTGCCCGTTAAGGAACATAAAAACATCTTCTTCAGCGCTTTTGTAGGTAGGCTCTGTTCTTTATTCGGCACCTACAAGACATTGCTCATTCACATTGTCGGCTTTAACTCCCACCTTTGCCTTCCCTCTGACCCCGCTCAATATGCTGCAAATAACCGCTTTGACTGTACAAGCAGAAATAAATCTGGCACTTAGATAACTCTAGCCTCTTTTTGCAATATTGATATTTTGTAGAACTTGACAGCATGATAGTTTTAAGAAATACGAATATGGTACAGCTTGTCCATATCAGAAAAGGTATCCATCCTTTGTACCCTGATTCTTGGTCTGAAACACACAGTATGTATTTTCTGGTTTAAGCTAGACAATACAGTTAAGGTAAGGGTTATCCTGCAATTTAATTATTTTCAAGACTTTGAGATGAACTACAGCTCTTTGCAGAAATGCTTCATGATTACATTCTTCTCTGAAAAACTACCTTCTGCTCATCTTTGAAAATAATCCAAGGAAACATTTATTAATCCTTTGGTCTTTGCTAGCATTTTTTGAAATAGACATTTTTGCTTTCAAGCCAAAATCTAAATAGTCTTTAGAGATACAGACCTTTAGTTGTAATCAGCATACTTGCATTGACAACTAATTGCATGATTTGTCATTCAATTTTTTATATTGGCGTTTCTAGATGGAGTATAAAATTGATGACAATCACCTGTACTATCTACCCTGATGAGACCACATTTTTTTGTTTAGTTTCAGTTAACCATAGTCTTGTAATCATTACAATTGATGTCTACTATTTTCTAAGATGGTAGGAATATCAACCTATATTGAATATTTGTGTGAATGATGCCCAGTACCAAGGTACCAGTACCAAGGTTTTGAAAAACACAAAGGATTCTTCTTCCAACTCTAATCATTTTATAAAAGTGTAACTCACCAATAAACAATTTCTAAATTAATAATTTACTATAACCAACTTGCAATAAAATACATTCAAATACAAAAATGTTTAATAACCTTATTTAAAGGATCACTGTACAATGAAAAATATGTATATATGTTAGAAAGAATTTTGACTAAGATCATAATATGCAGAGAAAAATCATAAATCTAGTGTAAAGTCTGATGCTTCTGCTGGAACCTGGAGGTCACCATGATACTTTGGTGGAAGTTATGTGTATCGGTTAGTGGGGAGTTTACATTTCTTGAGGTCAGTTCTTGCATCTATTGCAAACATCCTGCTCCTGGGTCTGTGAGAGGGAAGTGATGTGGTATCAATTTCAATCTTATCCAATGTAACAAAAGCTACAGACCATTCCCTCTGCCATCCTTCCTTCAACTGATAGACAAAGAACCATGATTTTCTGGTTTTCTCTATAAATGTTTTTATTCTATGGCTTACCTAGTTGCTAATGTTGTTAGTTTTATACATACATCAGAAAGAAGTCATTTTTTTCTTAAACTAGATTGGCATCTTAAATTGAATGTGTTTCCTTCTGGAATTTCACCCCTGCCTTTCAGTTCTCTCTCATGTAGGATGCCATGTTTCACAGCTGTGATGTAAGGCTGTGTCCAGAGGGAGAGGCTTCACACTAACAGTGTTTCATACTGCTCTTTTACACTGGGGTCTTCTTGGAAGTGAAGTGTGAATTTTGTATGATTTTACATGAAGGAGGATACAATTAAGTCACTGAGTTAAAATAATCATATGAGCCCCTTTAAGAAACAGACTATTTCAGAGGTAATAATGTTATTAGAAAAAATAGTATATGTATCCTAATAAATGAGGTTGAGGTTGTGACACAAATATCTGAGTTAATTCAGCACTATTACGACAGCATCACTGTAAAGAGCTCCTAAAAGTACGCTGAAATGCCTTTTGAGTTTTTGAAATATGTGCAATTTTCAATGATAAATCATATGTGTGTGAAAGACTACCGACAGCCTGCTCCATTACTGCAACCAATGTAATTGCATTATGAGTTTATTTTTGCCTTTTCAGCAGAAAATGCAGGTTTCTGCTCTTTTGCTTCTCTGGAATTTTGAGCTATGCAGACCAACTCAGGGGGAGAGGGGGACTGGGTTATTGCTTAGTGCAGTGATTCAAAGAAACAAAAAATAGCCCTACCACATCTATCTATGCCATCATGAAATACTGGTATTCAGCTAAAACATGAAAGTAATGAGTTAACTGGTCAGTGCAGTGTAACCTGATTCCAGGAAAAAACTATACCATCTTCAACCATAGAGCCACACACTGTGACTCACCACTCTGCTAATTTCTCATGCAACAGCCAGTGGGCACAATAGACTATAAACAGATATTTCCAACTTAAGATGTTTAGCTGTTATTAGTGTAATTGAAACATATAGTTAATTTTAAAATACATTTTTGTGCTTTTTTATACCATGAAGAACACTTACAGTGAGTTCAATGGCCCTTTAAGATGACATAAACTTTCCGTAATAACCACTTATTTCTGTACATGAGAAGCTGCCTGCATGTTATAAGGGAAAACTTCTCTCAGTGTTTGGAGAAGAAACTTGTTTGGATCAGAATCTACTTTTGCACAAGGGAGTGTCATAGCATGCAATTCAAGGGCAGAGAATAATGAGCAAAACTGCAAGACTTTTTAATGAAAATACGTACAATTTTAGTATACATAATGATTAATGTATGGGGTTGTATTCTGCAAATCTTTGAATTGTCTTCATTCACTGTGATTCCTGGAAGCCCTGCTCATCTATTTATATCTGAATAATGGCATTATAGATTCTTCTATAAGTCCTTTTAGTCTTTGTGATCTATAGAGAAATGCAATCTTAGTGAATGTGTTGAAAGCCTCAGCTCAGTTGCTATGTCAGAGGCTACAGTTTAATGATGATTTTGCAAACATTATTTAGCCCTGTAACTATTTATATCCAAGATATTGCTTTTACTCAAGCTACCTGGTGTCTCAACTTTCATTAATGCACTATCCACTCAGTGTGTTATGAGGAGCAGTTCTTCCGGACATGGAGATTTATTTAATGATTTGCAGTCTAGGTACTGAGGCCAGAAGAATATATATGTTTGCCAATCTATGAAGAAAGTCATGGTCCAGTTCATTTTCAGTTGGTCAGGACAGGCAGCCGATGTGCAGTTGTCCAAGCATGTAAGTGGTCAGTCAGTCATGATTTTACAGTCTAGTTATATTGCATTCTTTCTTAAACAGTGGATGCAAAAACATAATAAGATGTTCTATTTCAGTGAGATACCTTCACTTGTTTGTAAAGTATATACTAAATTAACAATACTTTGTAAGTCTCTATTTATGAGTATAGGAATTCATTTTATTTTTATTACATCACATCCTGAGAGCTTGAACATGAGGATGTGTCTTTGCTCAATAATAGCAAAACATTGGAACTGACACCCTCACAGACCCAGAAACATATTCTTGCATCATTTAAGCATTGTCGTTTTCTACAGTGTGAGTGTGAGAGCTTGGGAGAAATATGATTTATTAAAATAGTCTGCCTCACAAGCAGAACTATCGACCATTCAGTGAACTTGATTTGTACGAGTCAGCATGTGAGTACACCAAATAGTAAATGCCATAGCAGTATAAAGATCCTGTGTTGTTCACAGTGGTATAATCATATCTTGATTATATGATAACTAGTAATGACGGTATCATATGTTATGTTCAATTGTCTGTTCTGTCTCTCTATGCACCCTCTCTTTCTCAGAGTGTGCCCTCTGTCTCTCTGCACGGCCTCTCTCTCTCTGTCCGTCCTCTTTCTCCTTACTTTTTCCCTCTCTGCCTTCCTCCATCTCTGCCACCCTCCCTCTCTCTTTGCCTCTGTCCCTCTCTCTCTGCCTACCTCCTCTATCTCCTTCCCCCTCTCTGTGCTACTCTCCCTCTCTCTCTCCCCCAATTGTTTCCAATTAATACTATGTAGAGTTATGGAATGTGGGAATTGATGCAATAATTTTATTCAGGCTTAGAACCTTACCCCAGAATACATTAAGAGTATATTAAGATCAAGGGGGTTACCATAGGCCCAGGCTGAGCAGTATTCATCTAGATTGTTTTGTTATTTTCTGTCTTGAGTGATGCAATTAGTGTGACCTTTTCTCATGAAACATTTTTCCATGTTAAAACATAACCAGTCAACAATTGGCTCCATCATATTAGTATCGGGAGAGTACCTGGTAAGAAGAAACACCCACTGAGTGTTTTCAAATTCGAAACCTCATTTTTGCTTACCTACCGACTTCTTATTTGGTGCTATACCAGTGGATATATACATAAGAATGTAGATAATGTAGCTGCTTTAAACATTTATATTGGACCGAATACATTTGAACACTTCTCTTTATATAATTTATGTTCCAGATCTAAGACTATTTCTCATACCATTAATGTCTATGGCCATTCCATTGCTAAATTCAGTTACCTGTGTATTATTTTTTCTATGGAAAAAAGTATATTGTCACTTGTTACATTTATTATCCATACTGTATTTAGCAGGTGCCAGGTACTTTTTAAAGTTAAATAGGGGTCAGGAAGGAATTTTACTTATGAGACAACTGCCAATGTTTGTTTTTTCTGTTTGCCTTCCTCTTGATCAATAACCAATTAACAATTATTATAACAGGTAATATAAAATCCACATATTATAATGATCAGAAGAGATCCAAAAAGGTTGAACTTGATGGACTAAAAATCTTTATTCAACCTCAATAACGATGTAACTATAAAATACTACATAGAGAAAATCATCTAATGCCTAATTTAAAAGGTCAAATGTGATCAAGGTTAACAACTGAAAAGTAGGCTAATCTCTAATTTGCAGCTTGCTATCAAGAAGTAATTTCATATATTTTATTACTTTTTCTGATTACTCTGTACAGTATTCTGCAAACAATAGTATGAAAAGCAATGTCTCAAGTGTGGAAAAAGTTAATTCATTTTCATTGTTTCCTCCAGTTGTTTTGCAACATCTTTCCACCTTTTGCTATTTGTACAGTGTGTTCAATTATTTATTTATTATTTTGCCGTTCCTGTGTCTTTTTTTTTTCAATAGATTTTTGCAACTGTATAATTAAAAGCATTTGCCAATGATTTCAGAAACAAGCTTGCTGATAAATAGAAATCTTGAGAATCTGCCCACATCCTCCTCCATGCCCGTTAAAAAAGAGCAGTAAAGAAGTGAAATCAAAGGAACAATTTGCAATATATAGAAATGTTACACATCACCCGGCCCCCATATAGCTGACAGAGAGAACGAATGAGCTGTTTTGGTGCTCAGACTGTGCAGCTGTTCACGTGTCGGACCTAAGCTCTTCAGTTCTACAACTCCAATCTCCAATGTAATTCTGCAGCACTTTGCATGTTCGATTTGAATGTAAACAGTGTGCAAGAGTATAAAAGGAAAGGCAAGTATTGCTAAAATCATATATATGTAAAATACTTGAGCGTGTGGTGTTACCATGGCAAACATATATGGACACAATGAATGGAATAGAATCTGCACTCTTGAGTACTTAAATGTTAAGTAAAATAGATTATCGATTATCTATCAAATATTTTTTTTGCATTTCTGCTCAAATACACTTTAATTTAAGTACTCATCCCTTACAGCGTATCTGCTAACTGGTTTATTAGAAACTTAGCAGAAAACTGCATACAGTGAGGTCAAAAGCAAATTGCATCCTTTATGATTATGTGGTTTTACATATCTGCAGCCTTATTAAATTGCGATTCGGCCAGTTGAATAGGGCTCTATATAAGCACAGAGCATATTTTTTTTACAGAAGTTTCTAGTTAGTGAAGACCTTGCTTTTGGATAGAAGTTCACTAACTAAAAACTTCTGTAAAAACAAATATGCTGTGTGCTTATATAGAGCCCTATTCAATTGGCTTAATCGCAATTTAATAAGGCTGCTGATCTTTATGTAGTCCCCACAAAGCCCTAACAGTAACTCTTTTTGTGTGTGTGTGTGTGTGTTTGATCCTTGTCCCCTTTTAGCTACAGTGCTCTCACATTTTCCTCTAAAACGTATTGGTAAACAGAAAAAAATCATGGTGGGCTCAATGATAGTGAGGTGCCCTAGTTCTGCAGTTGCAAAGCAGGCCCGAATCATCATCTCTTCACTAATATTCTTGACAGTTATTGTGATATTTTTGTGGTGGTATACAGTTTTTGTTTATTTGCCAAACTTGTTGTGCATTACAAAAAAACAACAATAACATAGTCTCATCTGTGCAAAGGACGTTGTTCCAGAAGGTTCGTTGTTCATTCAGGTGAGAGTGCTCTCATGGTTACCCTTCCAATCCTTCCTAATTATTTTCCTAGTTGTAAAGTCATGAACGCTAATATTTACCCTATTGACATAGGCCTGTAGATCCTTGAATGTAGGTCTGAAGTTCTTTGCACATTAGATGAGCAACATATATTGTGATATTGGGATGAATTTGCTAGAATGTCTACTTCTCGGTAGATTGACAGCCATATTGAACTTTATTCAATTTGTAATTGGTTAATAACTCTTTCCAGATTGTTAAATGCAGCAAATATCCTCTCTGAAACTGTAACAAATGGTTACCAAAACCTGAATGCTTCAGACCAAACTAACCAACAATCTGGATTTATAAACAAATGTTAGCACTTTCTGATGATCAAGTAATCATTTGCACTTACAAAAATTGAAACAGGGTTAAACCCAGCCAATGTCAAGGGTCTAAATTAGTCCTCATGGGATCTCTGGCATCCTAAGATTTAGGGATAACATTGTGTAAATGTAGGTGATAAAAAGAAGCCTCACGTTTATTGAAGCAGGTTTATTCAGACATTGTAGTCTTTAAAGGGTCTATGAAAATTTGCTTATGATGCACTAATTTATGGAGTCCAACAGGTTTGGCTTTGAGTATATTGCTTTCTTTTTCACTCATTTTGATGAGGGAGTTATTACATTTTCCTCCTAAATGATACTTAGACCAGAGTTTCTTAATATTCAGTCCTTGGACCAGCACTGGTCCCCGATACCTTTTGTGCTGGTCCACAGAGAGAAAGGAAATTAGTGTCGATTAGGAAAGAGCCTTGACTGAATGAGGGAGACGGATAATAAGGGTATACTGGCTCCTTAAACATGTCACTGATACAGTAGTAAATATCTTAGCGAAGAACTGTCCTATTAAATGTTGTTTGGGTCTCAATGGTGACCACCAGAGAGGTTTTGGATGATACCCAGCCAGTCCTTGACTCTATAAAGGTTGAAAACCACTGTTCAGTTTAAATATTTGTTTAACACTTGAGCACATGCATTAGAATATAGCTTGTACAGTATCACCTTTTATGCTAGGTCATATTTTTAATCATTTTGCTTTTCCTTTGATTTTCTGCTTTTATAATACATAACATGAAAAGGTTCAGCCCTAGTTGGATGTCCAATGCCCTCAGAAATTAAAATAAATATTGAGGAGAGGTTACCTAAATACATAACAGATAATTAAATGTGAACCTGATAAACTCTTGCTTTAGGGTGTAGGTGGGGCATAACGATTTTTAAAGTAGACGAATGCTTGTGATTTGTTAAAGGTTTGAGATAGATAGGCAGCCAGATAGGTAATTAGTGCAAAGTTTCTCAAACTTTCCCAAGCTTAATTTGGTTAGTCCAAGGTCAAAGTAGAATTAGTAAAAAAACATGAAACATAATAACAAAATACAAATAAGTACAGTACCACAAAATTCCTATTCTATTATATTCTATTTATTAATTTATTTATATTATTTAAGTGCATCGTATACTACAGTATAGAATACTCTAATACTCTATACTCTAAACAAAAGGCAAACTAAATGAAGTTCCACACCAAGTCCCTTAACAACTTTGATTGGGAACCACTAGAAATAACAAATATAATTATTTCTTACAAAAATTATGCTGTGCTACATTTAGTATTTAAATAGCTTGAAAATCAATATCTGAAATAAGCTAAATAAATATGTCAAAGTGTTGTTAAATGGTAGCAATCAAAGATGCAGACTGTTTTTATGCAACATTTGGAATGCAGCCTTCAATGCTGTTTTGGTTATTCAGCTTTAGATCTTGGCTTGATTTCCAGTAAATGGAGCAACATGCATTAATTTAACCCATTCCACATGTATAACAAGTTTCAATGTAAACATTTACATAGATGTACTCATAATTATAAAAACGTTATAATCTTGTTTACACGGCTAAGCAATTAGATTCCACCCTTTGCCTAATGTGTTTTGAAGTGCTACAAAAGCCATTTAGCCTTTTTAGTACAAGATGCCAAAGAAAACTTGTATCCCACCAAATGTTTCTGGTCTCTGGTTAACAAATATGCACGTTGTTTTAAGATGTATTCTCTAAGAGCTGCAGTTTATAAGCCTTGCTATGTTTATTCTGGATGCAACTGATTTGTGACTGAGCATTCCCCACATTTTTCCCAGGATTTTGTTGTGAAATCACTTTATATGTGCTTCAAGATTTCCTTGTATACTAATAACATCATTATCTTTTATATATTTACATACTTACATAATGAAGCCTATTTGGATAGATACATAATATCTCATAAAAACCTTGTATTGAGTGGTGGCATGCTGTGGTGATGAGAAAGTTCTGTTAAAGGTGTGTTACTGTCTGCATTGTGTCCATTTTGGCAATTTTAGCTTATAATGGAAACAAAACAAAGACACAGTTTGGAGCACACTTGATTCATTTTCCCATAGTATACTTTACTTTCAGTAGAGGTAAGGATTCCGGGTAGTGACATACAAATGAGACAGCTTTGCTTTTATCCAGTATAAAATGATGCTTGAACAGTCAATGCAAGTATTTTCATTTGTTACTTGATCATTTTTCATAATAATTGCAATCATGGGTGTGAGGGCAGCCTAGGGCAGCACATTTGCAGGGGGCAGCAGGCTTACTGAACTTGCTCATGCAATGGCATGAAATATGGACAGAGATGTCTATATGCAAAGAATATTCTGTTTGTAAGTGTAACTGGCACTTTCTGACGTACTATATAGATAGACTCTTTGCCAGTATATCTGGTTCTATCATACAACATACAACAATCACCAGCCGGTCATTTAGTGACCAGGAGAGGACTGGGTGCTCATCTGTTTTTCTTTTTTTTTTTTCAAACAAACTTGTTGGCCCCATAATAGGAATAGGTAATATGGAGGTGTAACCATTCCAAAGATTCATTTTGCCCTCTAATTTGTAAATAGCAGAGGTGTTCTGCTCCCTAACATAAGTACTTTCCAGTGAGATTAATTGTTCTAGTTCTTGTGCCCTGCTATAATGCCTTTTCGCTAATATATGTTAGAGCTATCCACTTTTAAGAATGATGACATATGAATTGGAAAGCTCTCACTAAAATGTTCACCATAATGCATATAATCACTGTCGTTGGCTTATGATCTATTCATACTGAATAGTCTCTGGGATCAGTGGGGAACTTGGATCAGTCGGTTGGTTGCCATCTGCAGGTTAAAATGTTATCCCGGCCCATGAGACTGAATGTTGAATCATATGTCTTGGAATTGAGTTGATCCACACAGGTGAAGCACCAACTAAGATATAAAGCAGTGTAAATATTAGATTGCATTATTGATTAAGATTTATCTTTACAAATGTCTCAGACAGATGGTAGCCACACATTGCAGTGTGCTTTAGGGCATGGGACTTGTATTTATTTTATGCCTTATTACAGAACATACAGAAACACGGACTACGTGATCAGGAACATTTGCCTGCAGCTGTCATCTGTCTGGGAGATTTGTAAATTTGTACTCTGTGGGCTAGTTGAAACCAAACTGGTACAGGAGACACCAACCAAAGCTACTTAAAGGCACGCTGAGAAGCTGCTATAGCAAGGAGCTCTGCTAAAAAGCTTTCTTGCAAGCAGCTTTTCATTATTAGTAGTTTACAAAATATCCAAACAAAGCAATAATATTGAAACTTACAGCCTTATTAAATTGCAATTCAGTAAATTTAAAAGGGCTCTATTTAGGCACACAGCATATTTTTTTACAGAACTTTTTAGTTAGTGAAGGTTTTGCTTTTGCATAGAAGTTCACTAACTAAAAACTTCTGTAAAGAAATATGCTGCGTGCTTAATTAGAGTCCTTTTAAATTTACTGAATCGCAATTTAATAAGGCTGTTAGTAACTACCCCAGTGGTGGTAGACTCCTTCCTACTGGGGCCGCCAACAGTCCAGAATTTTTTGAACTTTCCATTTGAGCCCGGGTGGATCAGTCAGAATGAATATAATAACTAACCTGGTCCCAATCAGAGACACAGTAAATACACAAACAGAGAGAGAATGAAATCCTGGACTGTTATCAGCATTTATAAAGTTTCCCACCACTAATTTACACAGTGGGATCCAGGGAGAGCTGATTTTTCCACATTCCCTCTTTTGTACATCTGGCATTGGCGCTGTGGTTTGTAGGATGTTTGTTGATTGACCCATTTTAAATAATCATTAGTATGACTTTCTGCTATGAATGAGATTGAACTAGAATAACAGTTACCTAGAAGATAAATCTTGTATATAAGGCCAGCAATGCCCAAGGTAACTAAAAAATGATCCTGTAAGTGTACAACATATTAAAGTTCTGCAAAGAGTTAGATCACTGCTATGCTGTTTTATCTTTAATAACCCTTTATCTTGGTGCAGGATGTGCTTTTTCAAAATAAAATTAACTATCCATGAAGTGCTTTAGGGCTCTTTATGTAACTTAAATTGATTTGTATTGAAAAGTAGAAACCTATAATTTACCTGTGACTAGAAACTACTTGACCCATGTAGTTTCTTCATTTCAATATGTTCCCTAAAACCTTATATCCTGTTATGGCTGTACTTAATGTTAAGTGTATCTTAAAATCGTATTGTTGTGTCTCCAAACGATCCAACACTTCTCGAAGCATATACTTCTGCCTTATTCGGGTTACTGTGTAGTCAGAGGCTCTCAGGGTCAGTAAACTGTGAAGCAGGAGATGAGTTCCTCTAACCCAGTGGTTCCCAAACCTCTCCTCAGAGCTTCCCAGACAGGTCAGGATTTCAGTGTAACCTTGTGTGAACACAGGTGAAGTAATTAGTATTCAACACGAGATGTAGTCTCTAATTTCCTCACACGATGTTAAATTGAAATCCCGACCTGTCTGGGGAGCCTTGAGGAGAGGTTTGGGAACCACTGCTCTAACCCTTTCAGTGCAAGGGGTTCAGGACATTTTCCTGACGGAGGAGGCCAAACTTGCTACATTTTGCTCTAGATGAGGTCTTGTTTTTCTCAGTAGAAGTTCAGCTTTCTAGTGGTATATTTTTATAAAACTAGTAATTAAGTAAAAAAAAACATTTGTTTTTCCATTTGTCAAAGGGGTTAATGTTAAGTGACATGGGGTCTAGAGGGTACCTGCACATTTAGAGTACTGTAGGATTCGTAGGAATGGTATGGAAATACTATTAGGTGTTATGGTAGTATGAGACCTCACATGGATGGATAGATAGATGCCCCATGTATATAGGTGTTAATAGATCTCCCACCCAAAAGCATAAGGGAGTGGGTGAAGGGGGATAAATGCCCCCCCCCCCCCCCCCTGGTCTTGAGGTATCCTAGGAGACATCCGGGATCATAGGGTAATGGGGCATAGGAATAGGGGTCATTAATTTTAACCCCTTTGTTAATCTTAATGGGAGTTCTCTTGCAGGAGACATGTAATACCTTTACAAAGTTACTTCTAAAACCTCCCATAGCATTAAGTGAGCCCTGCGAGATTTTCTATGAAAGGAAAGTAATCAGGCCACAGGTCGTTACAATTTAATTGTGCAAAGTAATGCCAAGTACAAGTAAAGACCCTGACTGTATTTGTGCATCTCTGTTAAATTGGTACGCCATGCAGGACAACCAGTTGCTTCAGTTACTAATTAAGTCAGATAAGGTTTGCGTGCGTGAGCAAATTGTAAAAAGAAAACTCACAAATTATTTAGGGCTTCTAATAAAAAAGCTAATCTGTAAAATGTAGAATGGATTAGACAAACTGGTCGTGGGATCAGACGCATCAGCTTCATGGATATGCTGTGATTTAATTAAGGGCATGATGTGCTTCTTTTCTTATCTCGCAGTGTCAGTGCTTAATTGACTCCAACAAGAGCATTGTATGTGGCTTTTAGAAGACTCATGGCAGTAAGATAAATGTGTCTATTCCAGTGCCAGCATTTATGCTATCATAATAATAAACTCTGCAGTTACTGACCTACACCGAAACTCTGGGTCAATGTTTTTTGTCATTTATTAGAAGAACAGTTCACCATTATTCCCTCCTCCTTACCGTTCATATTTATTAGTAATACAATAACTAACATCAGCCATATATCCTACGGGCTGGCTGACTATAGCCAAGGCTCCATTATAAAGCACTCAAGTGAATTCCAGCTTTTCCCTTTCTATCCAACTTCTTTTAGCCGTAATTTTTGGCATCAGGTATTTTGATGAGTAGGTGAGAAAAAAGTTGTGCATTTACCATACCATATCAGCTGAAGTCCCAGCCATTAGATGTCTGTATTTATCTTTATATTATTATTTTCCTCTGTTTATAATGCTCCAACATATTCCGTAGCACTATGCAGGAGTTAAGTACAAGGCAAAAACAATATTAACACATTGCAAAAGATGGAGGGCCCTGTTTTTGAGCTTAAAATCAAACATACATAGTGCTTGTTTCCAAAGCACTGACACAAGATTGAAAACTCACAAACTTACTAATAAAGGCACATGTTTTAGACATCAATGTGTTGACAGGAAATAGAGTCAGGTGATTTATACAGTGCTTATTATTTCATGTGATATTCTATTTTTAGGAGTGGTCAGCGCAGTTAAAGGGGAATTTTCATATCAAATTAAATAGTAGTTTTTTTTAAAGAGCATTAAAAACTTTACTTCCCATTTGAAATAATTATAAATCATTCTTCAGATATAAATCTCATTCTCTGACTGGAATACTATGTAGATTAGTATCACAGTAGACATATTTGCAGCATTGCATTTTAATTGTTATAGAGAACTGATTGCTAACATATGGATAGATCATTCTTGACCTAATTAGCCCATTATCTCACTAATTACCATACTGTGTCACTCATCAGCATATCATCTCACAAATTATTTTGTTCAGAAAATACTGTAGTGCTCTTGGAAGAGAACCCAATTCATTTTTTGGTGACTGGTCTACATTACATTGATATTTGTTTAGTCGTCATCATTACCCATTAGGCCAACTAGGCAGCAGCCCAGGGGCGCTACCCTGTAAGGGGCTCGCCTTTTTAAAAAAAATGGTTCCTGGCTTAAAAAAATGAGATGCTGCAGTTCATAGACTACTAGAATGTAACCACCTAGAATAAGAGAGTTACAACAGGAAAAGGAACTTACACTCACAGAAAAGGCAAAAATGGGCCTGTGCATACTTTGCATACTCACTCGCAGGGGCTCCTCCACTTCACTGCCTAGGGGCTCCAAAAAGTGCTGTAAGCCGTCATCATCACATATGGTTTTTATAGAATATCAGTAGTTATTTTTTTATCATTGTAAGACAATGTAACACGTTTTACAATATAGATTTAGAACTCAAAACATTTACATTGTGCATTTGAAATATTATACTTTAAATATTAATTAAAAAAACTGGAGCTGATGTACTGTAATGTAATTTTTATGCTCATGATTTCACTGGGTCACAGCCCCTGGCTCAGACATTTTATTTAGCAATTCAGCAATGGGACCTTAATTATGAAGAAAAAAACAAAAGCATTTTAAATACTCTCTAAAACTGTTTTATACTAATGTTTTTACTTTGTCTAGAGGCACTTCATAGTTACAGTCTTTCTGAACTCAATTTAAGCACCAAATCTGTCATATAAAGCTGAAAACACATTTACTCCAGCATAATATAAAATAAGAGAACAAAATCAGAGGACAAGTAGAGCTTATGTGTAAATTGAATCTTTAGCCAACATAGTACTAAGCAGAATGTGAGGTTTCTGCCAGGCCTCCCGAGAGTCAATGAAGATGCATACAATTCAGACAACAGAGACAGCTTAAAACTCCAGTACACATGAAAGTACTACTTCTGCTCTGAATTATGTAGACTTTTGTATTATTCATATTCATATCATCGCCTGTGGTAAGATCATAAATCATTTGCGTTACCCAGTGGGGCTGTCTTTCAGTAGACTGGAATGACTTTCATAGTAAATAGATGGCTGTGTAATTTTGTAGAGCAGAAGCATTCTTTCTATTCTTGTATTGCTTAGTAAGTCTACATCAATTCATTGCCACAATCCTCTCTCAAATGAAGAATAAGTTCATGACTTGGTGTGTCCGGAAGCATTATAGGCATTGATGGATTATTTTAATTCATCTGTCTTCAGTATAAATTAAAACAGACTCTTGCTCCGACTATTGCAATAATTTCCAATATTTCTTCAAAAAAGACAACCAGTGTTGTGTCAATCTAAAATGCTGAATCATAGCTCTGTTATAGTTGAATGAAATGAGGTGCGTTCGCTATCTTCAGTCATGACATTTTTTTTAATATTCTTCCAGGAGGATGCAATATTATCATGAATGACATTAGAAAGAAAAAAAAGATAAAAGCAATCTTTACATTTTGCATTTTTTTGTGTATCTATTCTTCACTTTAGAGTTCCATTTTGTTTGCTTGTTCTCTGCTGCCACTTACTTTTTACAAGTGGGTGTGTCCATGTAAACTAATGAACTTCCCTTTAGTCCTGCTGAGAGAACTGTCAGTTATAACTGCCACTTTCCTGAAGTGCTGACAGAATTTTTCTCCATATTCAAAGTCTCCTCTCATCTCAAGAAGTTGATCTGCTGAAACCAAAATGTAGATTTCACAAGAGCATAATTGAGTGTAAAAGGTAATAAATTAGAGACTGTATTCATTTTTTTTACATGCTAAAAACTTTTGTTACATGTTTATTTGTGTAGTTCTTCAAAATATTACATTTTAAAAGTATGACCACTGTAGTCTTTTCAAAGTATTTGCAGATAAATATCAGCGTTTGTCTCATTTATAATATTCTATTTAAAAGAACTAAACTCGGTAATGCTAATGCTTTTGGAAACTAAAAAATAAATACAGCTTTTAATTCAGAAGACACCAGTTGCAAAGTATCAATAGCAACAGAAAAATGTCAGCTACATAGAAATCAATTGTAACCAACTTTATTGCAAATTTATAGCAGATTTCACTGAGGTCAAATCTGTCCTTGGACATGAAGGTCAGGTCCATAACGCTACCCAAAACTTGATCCAAAATAGTTCTAAATTATTGAAGTTTAAAAAGTTTAGCTAATGTATCTTACACTCCATAATAATCACCCACATAGGAATAATAGATAATTGGCCATACCTGTCTCTCTATAAAGTTCTGAATATCTGCAGCTCGTTTAGAGACACACAATAAAATCTTCGGGTGGTGTATGCCAAAATAATTCATAGCAGTAATGCTAATTCCTACATAGATACATTGAGAAGGAGCTATGGAAATATGTTTTATTTGAAACCAGATTGATGTATGGATAAAACTATGTGTAGACATTTTTATTACTCTGCACTCTTTTCTCCTTAAGATGTATGTAGGAAGCATTTTAAAGTATATAAAGTTAAAAACCACTTGAGTAACTTTAATAAGTATGGTGTTAATGATTCAGACCTTGGAAGTTGTTTTCCACATTGGTGGAAACTAGAAGGTGGAGCTTGTCATTGACGAGCTGATAATGAATGGTTACTGATTTAAACGTGGATGTTTTTTTAATGATGGCTAAGAGAATTTCACTGAATAAAATGTGCCATATACAGTAGATAAGTGCAAAATCTTTGGTTCCCACAGCTTACTTCTGACTTGGGATGAGAGCCCAATATTGTACTATCACTTCAGGACACTTCCCAGCTGACGCTGGAAAATGGAAAATCTGAAATCATTGAGTTGTTACTTAGAAAAACCCTCACAGAAAACCACTGTGTTGCGTGGGCTATATTAGTTCAACACAAGCAGACTTTGTGTGCCCTTGTTAAAGAAAAGTTAGTTTCCATTTTGCTTATTTTAAATTTGAGTTTGCCTTAATCTTTACCATGTGCTGTGGATCATGGTACCTGGAGCTCATTGTGAAATTCATAAATCAAGTGTGATTCTTCCCTCCACGTATTGTAAATACTTTGGGCCATATTCAAGTTGAAGCCCGCAACTCTATCGCAGACGGCCATATGTCTGCGGGTGTGCTGCGGGCTCCTGTTAATCTCTGATTGTGATGCTATTCAATTGCTCAAGGCCGCAATTGCTGTCCCAAAGCCAAAACCGTAAACCATGCACTGGATCGTAGCAGTTTAGGGTGGGATCATGATCAAATCAGCAAGCCCGTATCCTCCCATTTCAAATCAGTCAAAAGAAAATGAGACTGCCATTATTACAACAGTAAAACATGGAGGTTACATGTCAATCAATTAGGTTCAGGGGTCCGATATGTGATCAGACTTGCAAAGCCTCAAAATAAAGAATTATGAAAATGAATGGCAATACTGTTCTAGTCCATATGGGTGGTCTGATATGTATTAACTCATGGATACCCAAAATCGATTTAACCCCGAAATGAAACATAAAAATAATTTTAATTTCATACTGATTTGCGAGCTTGAGACTGTTGTGCAATTAATTTGAATGTCCTACATCACTTTCCCCGTTATTTACAGTGCAGTAGTGATTTTTTATTTGCATTTACAGTGTTATGAACAGGTGTTTAACCCCCTTGCAGGTCATCTCTAGCACTCGTGGGATTTTCTCCTTCATTTGCCATTTACGGGTGTGAAAACATTTGCGGGCTTGGGGAAATTGAGAAATTGAAAAGCGATTTGCGATTTTAGCCTTTTTTTTTTTTGAGAGATCAAAGGATTCTGGAGGCTGTAAGTTACAAAGTTTAACCATGACTTTTTTCAAGCCTGTAACTCCGAAGCCTTTCCAAGCCTGCAACAAGACCCCAATTGAATAGCAAGTTAGCTTGCGACCTCACTTACAGGCTCCAGGATCGCCCAAAAGCTCAAATGAATATGGCCCTTTATCTTTATGCCTGTGCCTGTTGGCTGTTATTGTCATTTATACTTTACATGCTTATCCTACAACACACGCAGTATTGGAAAGTATGTAATACTCTATCATAGTAGGACAACAAAGTAGAACTGCTAAGTTTGAGTATATATCAGGACTAACTAGGCACGCTGAGAATTTCTCTATTATATGTCTAATGAAGTAGCAGTGAAACATGTAGGTGGGCAGAGAAAAAATACGCAATTGGCCACTCTTTAATTGTAAAACATAAGAAAGCTGAGGTTTTTCAAGGTTAATCAGCAGTTGATATCTGAGAGATTAAAAGCTTTAAACTAAACATCAGTAGGATTCACAGGAAGATGATGACTGGAAGGGTTCTACTGCGGCAGATTTTCTTGTGAATGCAGACTCCAGACCAATGAATTGTGTCCAGTAGCCATGACTTAATGTCCCACTTCATGATGAGCTGTGGTCATTCCTTATATATGTATCACAGAGCTAGAGAGAAGTGCTGTAAACCGTGCATTAAATACTGTAAGAGAATGTGCGTGATTGCAATTTACCCGGCTTAGAAGCAGCTGTTCCTGATGCAGAGAAAAATGTCACGAGTTCCTCCGTTATCCTCTGTTCAACATAGTCTTTCCCTCACAGTTGTTTTCACGCTCATTTTAACACCTACCTCCGCAAACCTAATAAAAGTCAGCACTTTGCACTACAGAGTGTTTTTGTTTGCAGTACATAGAACATTTGTATTGTAAATTATAATGGTAGATCTCTTAAAAAATAAAAAAAATGATCGGCTTTTGGATTACAACCATATTTTTTTAGAGAAACGTTTATTTTTGAGGGTGCTGTGGAATAAGAGGATTTCTTGTTTAAGTGCACAAACTAAAAGATGAATGTTGTAATCATACAATACATGTGCCCCAGTGCTGCAATGTTAAGGGAACTAACTCATTCAAGAGATTTTCCATTTAAATTCATTGAAAAAATGACATAACATCAGCTTGTTTATATGTTTTGCGTTAAATAAAAGCTATAATAAAAGGTACGATTTAGTGTAGCATTACCACAAACAAAATAATGTAAAATATTGTAATTATTTGAAATTGATGTGCTACAATCAAGCTTAAGTGAATGGCCCCCCACCAAATTGTCCTGAGAAGTTAGTTCTCAGCTGATAAAGCAGAAACATGAAAAGCTTCTGATTTGAGGATATAATAGCAAATATTAGTATGTAAAATTAAACTGAAAAGTATCACAGTGTGACAGACAGTTGGAAACCAGTACATGGCATTTTCTAATTTTTATTTTTTGCTTTTTATAGTAAGTTTATAAAAATATGGGGATGGTCTATCTTAAAAAAATGTAATATATTATAAAATTAGTTTAAGGTATAAAGTGTAAAGGCAGTCTATTAAGTAGGTTTGTTAATTTTGTTTATTGGTTTAAGTTAGTAATTTAGATTTGAGGACATTATTTTTGTTTAAATACGTTTTACATTTATTTATTTTTTGCAACTATGCTTTATTGGAAAAAAAGAAAATGTATGATTTCTATCTGTTATTGTTTTAAATATCAAGTTTTTTTGTATTAATATAAAAATCTGTAAAATTTGTGAAGGAAAATAGCTTGTTTTTTTATCCCCGACCAGCTTGCAAAAATACCTTGTTATTAATAACTTGTCATTTTTTAGGAAATGGGTTTCATCTGAGATGTTGTGTAATTTTGTTAGTTCCAGAAGCTAAATAGTGTCTTATATATCATAGAGTAAATTAAAATATGTGGTTAATCATATCTGAGTGGTACTTAGACTTTTCATACTTATGTGAGTAGGAAGGTGTTTTTTTAGCATTGTTGCTTCCTGTTCAGTGTACTTTTATGGTCCCAGCTATGTTTTTCAGCATTGCAGACTTTCTTTCAACAGAACAGTTTTGTATGTGTTGACCCATTTATGTAGAATATTCCTGACGATTTTTTTTAAATAGGGTATCACAAGGCAAAATAAAACATTGTAAATCTTCAAAAATGTGTGGGACCATCCTAGAATATTAGAGAGAAAGTTAGTTCTAGATAACCACATTAAAGATTTGAATAAAATGGTTTATGTAGAATAAATGAATACATGCATAATGCAACACATCGACTAAAGATTAAAGTGTTAGATGATTCTTATAGAACCTTTCTTATTTTATTGGGCGTACATTCAAAGCTAGTTCTCCAGAATTTCATCTATTAGTACATATGTACCCATTCTTTTATGGATTTTAGTTCATGGCACTGTCCCTTGAAGTTGAGCTCCTATCATGTATTAGATATTTCTTCTAGAGTATACAAAGTAATTGATGTTGATATTTAATCACCTAATGTTTGTATTTACTTTTTGTTTCTCTATCTAGATTCTACAACAACTGTTGGAAAATTGTCCTCCCAGGGAGATGATTCCTCATGAAGTCGTTGAGTTCCCTGCAGGAATTAAATGTGACTTCCCATTCACCAGACTGAAATCAGCATCGGTCAGACAGTGAGCATTGGTGGTTGGCGGGGGTGGCAGAAAGCAAAACATGAAATCTAATCAGGAAAGGAGCAATGAAAGCCTGCCACCGAAGAAACGCGAAATACCCGCCACCAGTCGACCTTCTGAAGAGAAGACAGTTGGACTGACAAGTGAAAACCACCGTACAGATAGCTTGTCATGGCTACCCACCACAGCCAGCAACCAGACCAGCTCAGGTGGGCGCCATCATGGGTCTGTAGGGTCTTCAGCAGAAACTGGTTTACAACAGGGGGCAGGTTTACACAAATCACTTTCTACCAGTATGGACTATTCCTCCCCTTGTGCTCCAAGGTCGGTACCAGTGGCTACAACAGTTCCTGCCCTATATCAAACTGCTCAGTCAGGGGCATCTGCGTGTCCTGTACAGTATACTAATATGCCCCAAGCTTTCCATTTCATTGGGCCGCAGTATAGTGGACCACCATATGCCGGATTCATCCCTTCGCAGCTAATATCACCTACACCGAATTCTGCATCTAGTGCTGTATCGTCAACGTCAGCAGGTGTTACCACTTCATCACAGCGCTCACAGATGGAGGCTTATTCCACTCTATTAGCCAATGTGAGCAGCTTGAGCCACCAAGGACATAAAGTTGAATCACATCTAGATCGGACTCCTGGATTGATTACAGCAGGATCACCACCTGCCCAGCCAAGTCAGTATGTCCATATTTCCAGCTCATCACAGAGTGGAGTCAGATCTCTCTCACCACCATCCATCCCAGTCCATTTACATACTCACTCAACCGTGATTCCACGTACACTCACCCTGGGTCCCTCTTCCCAAGTGGTTGTGCAGTACTCAGAATCAGGAGCTCATTTCATCACCAGGGACCCTACTAAGAAGGAAGATCATTTCAGATCACAGGCCAAGGAGTTATTAAATGGGGAGATAGAAAAGGTTAGGAGATTTGCTGTTCATCCTTCCACAGATGCACAGCTAATGAAAGCAGGCAATAATAAACCAGCTTCCCAACATTATGAAACAAGGCACGTAGTGGTCCACCCCAGTACTGATTATACCACTCGGGATCCCTCAGGTGTTCGGACCTCTGTCATGGTAGTTCCCAACAGTAACACTACTGCCATAGACATGGATGTCCAACAGACCATTAAGAGAGAAACCTCACCCTCAACAATTCATAACAAGGGAAGCGTACATTTAGGAAAGCAAACTCACCGGTCCTATGCTTTATCCCCACAACAGACTTTATGTCCAGAAGGTGTTAAAACAGTGACCACCTTATCTCCTCACACAGTCATCCAGACAACTCACAGTGCAGCAGAGCAACTATCTGTTGGGCTGCCTGCTGCAGCCTTTTATGCGGGTACACAACAGCCAGTTATTGGCTATCTCAGCAGTCAGCAGCAAACCATTGGCTACCCTGGAAACTTGCCACAGCACTTGGTGATCCCTGGCAACCAGCCTTTGCTCATACCAGTTGGCAATCACGAAATTGAATCATCTGGGGTTGGGGTAGCACCTGCTATTGTCACTTCATCTCCCCAATTTGCAGCAGTGCCTCATACGTTTGTCACTACGCCCATTCCTAAGAGCGATAATTACAGTGCTGAGTCGCTGGCAGCGCAAACAGCCTACCAGGCTGCATTAGTCCCGGCTCAAATCCACCTCCCAGTTGTACAGTCTATGGCTTCTAATATGTCAACTACCCCAACACTGCCCCCTTATTTCATGAAAGGGTCAATCATTCAGCTGGCCAACGGAGAACTAAAGAAGGTTGAAGATTTGAAAACAGAAGACTTCATACAGAGTGCAGATATTAGTAACGACTTGAAAATAGACTCCAGCACAGTGGAGAGAATTGATAACAGCCATAGTCAAGGCATTGCTGTGGTACAGTTTGCAGTTGGAGAGCACCGTGCACAGGTAAGTAGATAGCATTTAATAACTTAACATACATTTGATGACAGATCAGAAAAAAACGCCTATCTGGTCTGCCAATTTTATGTCTGCAAAAAGTTTGACTTAACCTCAGGTTGCATCTCCAGTGCATTTGTGATAATAATACTGTATTGGTCCGAATATAAGCTGCACCCGCATATAAGCCGCACCCGTAAAGTTCAAGGGGAAAAAATAGAAAAAAGATAGTACTCAAATATAAGCCGCACCCGTAAAATTGGAGAGAAAAAGACTCTCAAAGTGATCAGCCATTGCAAGAAACAGGCTTTCTAATTAGCACTGTAGCTTTTTTTGCAGGTTACAGGCTTTACAGGATGTTAGAATCACTAAAACCGTAAATCGCTATTCAATACCGCAGTCTAAAGCACGAAAATCGGCACCCTTAACTCGCAATCGCGCAAATCGACAGTAATTTTGCATTCGCGAATAGAAGCCGCACACGTAACAAGCAAAGTTCGCAAATCAGCAATGATTTTTTTTACGTTCGCGAATATAAGCCGCACTCATAACTCGCATATTCGGACCAATACGGTACTTTTGTACAACTATACTGAATTCATTGCTTTCACGAAAACATTGCAACATGCAATCCATAGAAGGTTTCAATACAAAGGACACCCTGGTGCATTTGATGTGAAATACATAATTGCTATTTGAAGTACTATGCTGGGAACATAAGTTGGATTTCACTGACTACTTTGATCCTTTCATCAGCCATGTTTTGAAATAAGGCTGATTGACTCATTTAAGCACATAAAGTCAAAATACAAATAGGTGCTAGTTAAATGTCACACTGTCACATCAGAGGTAAAGGAAACTCTTTAATGAGAGTAAGGTTCAATATCTCATGATTTGGTGCCATGATGGAATTGTTGAGAGAGGAAGCAATACATTTGAATGTGTAACAATTAAAAAACATATTACATTGACACTATAATCTTGCCTTTTAATACTTAATTATTATTCTAACAAGCATTATAGTAAATTCTAACATATGTTATTTATGGATATATGTAATTTTATTAATCAAATTAAAAATATTTTTAAAGTAATTTAGACTGTAGGTACGATGAAATTGCCTTAATGTCAAAAAATATCCATTTCACCTTTTCACACTCAATGGAGGTTCATCTTTCGGGTGCAAAGAAACTCTCTAATTGTTTCTATCTCCTTAATATACAACATCATTTTGATGTATTCATCATAATAGTAATTCAACCTTTTATGTCACAATTCATTGCAACTGATTGAAAAAACAAATATGTCTGCCTAAAAGCATAATTAAGCAGAAAAACATACACCTAGTTCTTGCAGTAGAAAACAAATAGTTTGATGCTTCTGCATGACCCTGGAGGGATCCATGATACATTGGTGCAAGTTATGTGTGTCAGACATTTACATCTACATTTACATATATGTAGAGATATATAGGTCCATTGTTTGATGCAATGTCAAGCTTCTGGCCAATGAGAAGGCAGGTGCGTAATGTCAAACTTAATCTTATACAAAAATGTCTCTCGGCTTCTGCATGTCTTGCACACCTCCCTACGTTTATAATACAAACACTCATCCTCATTATTAAGGATGTGATGCAACAAAAACCCTCATAAACAGAGTCTTTAAAAAAAATTGCGATTCAGTAAATTTAAAAGGGCCCTATTTAAGCACACAGCATATTTATTTACAGAAGTTTTTAGTTAGTGAAGAAAACTTCTGGGAAAAAAAAGTATGCTGTGTGCTTACGTAGAGCCCTTTATAATGTACCGAATTGCAATTTAATAAGGCTGATGGTTTAAACAACTGCTAGTATTGATAGTATGGTAGATGCTTGAGAAACAAGTGTCATTTTACTTGAACTGCAGTGGTACTTTAACCAAGATCCAGTATATGAGAACAGGAATTTGCGTAACTGATATATATCTAAAAGGGAGTTTGGCATGCCCTTTTCTTCATTGGATCTGCAAATTTAATAAAAAAATAGAGGATTGCATATACTTAAGCAGACAGAATTCAGACAGTTATTCTTTACATTGTGTTATTGCTCCTTTACTGTTAAGTTAAAACATATTTTAAGCCCTTTGTTCAAGTCAAAAGCTAGATAATGCCGGTTTTCTCATATCCTTAGCAGTGAAACATAAATCATATCTTTATAATCTATATAGTAGAAATTGTGTGTGCAAATAACAAATTGAATTCCCCCACCCACCTTTTTAAAGGGCAAGCCCATTTCATATATGACTCAGTAAGTAATGCAGTAGGCCTAGCTATTTACTTCAGTGTGCTATGTGGTTTTATGGATAGATACCATCAGATATGCAGTGTTTCTCTTCCTTTCTCTGTTTTATTTAATGTGAGACCACAGTTTTTTTGTCTCTGCCAAGGGGAAGGAGATAAATAGAAAAAGGCATGTTTCAGTCATTTGTGAAGTTTTGTATCAAAAGTTATCTTTTGGAAGGAACAGTAGTGAGCAGGGTTGGTTAAAAATGTCCATGTTCCATCTTATTCTTTCTAACTTTCAAACAAGATATAAGATGAGGTGATTTACTATTTTCACTTGTAAATAATATATAGGCCCAGCTATACCTACATGTATCTCATCACCTAAACATAAGCACATGTTTACCTTTGAAATTAAGCAAATAATTGCCCTTTAAAAGTATAAGTTGCATATAGCAAAATGAAAGCCTTGTTAGCTCAATTATCTAAAGTTATGAATTATTACATATGTTTTTAGTGTCCCACTACTCATCTCTAGAAGATTGTCATATTGACCTCCCTTCCTCCCATCCAGAATGTTTTACTGTAAGCAAGCTCCATATTGCAACTAGTGCACACACCACAGGCTACTTCCTATCTATGCTACTTCCAATCTGATTGCCATTACTCCACTTGAAAGCACACACACCATGCATGGCCATACATCTATTGCAACAGCGGAAAGCTTCCTGTGCCTTCATGGACTCCTCCAAATCAATAGAAACAAGACATGGTAGTTCTCATTGTCCCATACTTAAATATGATAAGCAATACATTTTTTACTTATAAAAACAGTTTAATGTAGTTTATAAATATGGAGTACAGTGGTCATTTAAGCTCTTGCATACTCTCTTATAAGCAGTATGGATGACTCATTCCCTCTTATATGATTTTCACCTGTTTGTGTGCTCTTATTTGCAGTTGCTTCTTTCACACTTTCTTTGAATTGAAATTACTTGACATATACCATGCATATTTGGCACCCATTATTAGTTATAGTAACTTGTGTTACAACAAGTATAGTAGTGTCTCATGTGTTTTCTTTTTTACTCCAGTTAACAGTAGAGTTGCTTTATTTCATGATGCAATTTTTGTACAATATTGACATTTTCTATCTATTCATTATTAGCAGTTTGCATCAAATAGTCCATCACATCGCACAAATAACCTAAAGATGAATGCAACGTCACATAACTCCATATGCAGTCATTTTAAAGTCACAACATATTCTGCAAGGACTGGTCCTATTAATTATACATATAACTGTTGATAATATCAATGTTTTGATGTATAGATGCTATCAGAATTGCAAAAACATATTCCAAGCAGGAAACTCTGATCTTCATTTTTGCAAGATGTTTTTCATTTTTATTCTAAGGTATATCATAAGGTTAGAGACCATGGGATGTTTTGGACAAGGACACTGCTCAGCATTACTACAGTGTTGCAAAGGCTGAACAAAGGAAACAATGATTGCATTAGATTGGATTTTCAGTTACAAACTTATAATAAAAACTATTTTAAACATCAATATCACATCATTTACAGTCTGATTTGGTGAAAGATTATAGAAGATAATATGCAAAGTCTTTTAAAATGAGAACATTAAAACAGCTTTTAATACTTTCCTCTAGTACTGTCTGTTAGACTTCATCCAGCCAAGCCCATCATTGGGAAAATACATCCTGGGTTATAATATGAGATTCACTGTGAAGCCAGCATGTGATTCTCACTGTAATAGAAAACTTGCAAAGGGAAATAATGCTTTATTTATTCATGCTGATTATAATGGAGATGTTATTATAAATATATAAAGTGCTTCAGACAAACTCTTTATAACAAAAATGTCAGCATAGACTTGTAGTTAAGCCAAGCAGAGATTTTAATGTGACAGCATCTATAGTTACAGAAATGCTGCTCTTTTGTAAATTTGAATTTGTTATAAATATAGTGGCGTCAGGTTTGGATGTGTTCTGGTAATTTTCTTACCTCTATTAAGGACATTTTCTAAAGACCATTCTCTTTTCTTATGTCTCTACAGGTCAGTGTAGAAGTCTTTATAGAATACCCATTTTTCGTATTTGGCCAGGGTTGGTCATCCTGCAGTCCTGAGAGAACCAGCCAGATGTTTGACTTGCCATGTTCAAAGCTCTCAGTGGGAGATGTCTGCATATCGCTTACACTCAAGAATCTGAAAAATGGCTCCATAAAAAAAGGCCAGCCCATGGATTCAGCTAATATCTTGTTGAAGCACCCAAAGAATGACAGTCTGTCTGGAAACAGACACAGGTATGCTGAGCATGAGAATGGGATTAATCAGGGAAGATCACAGGGGGCACCAGAGAATGGCGAACTGAGGTGTCCAGCAGGATTGAATGCCGTGACCTTCGAAGCCAAAAGTGAACCTGGCAAGCCCATGGCAACAAGGAAGAGGAGGTGGTCTGCCCCAGAAACACGAAAACTAGAAAAGTTTGAGGAAGAACCACCATTGACTCTTCCCAAACCTTCTTTTATTCCTCAGGAGGTTAAGATTTGCATTGAAGGTCGATCTAATGTAGGCAAGTGAAAAATGTTTAGAGAAAAGAAATTAGGCTTACCCTTGTCATTTTTATTCAGATTACTGTACTGTAGAATAAATAACCCAGTATTTACATGTTATCATCTTATTTTAGGTTTATGTAATAACATTGTTATAGTTGAGGCTGGTATCTTGCAGAGGAGATTGATGGTGCATATGTTCTTTCCACAAGTGTTCATTAGTAGCTAGGTTTCAGTGGAGATACTGAGGGGCAGTATAAGCCTTCTGCATTATTGGTGGGGAGGAATGTATACCCATGATTCCTGTTATCTTGTTGAGGTGCCACCTTCAAATTATAGCCAGCTTCTGCTTTTTAATCTTTTAGAGAGGATTACAAGGGAAACACAGAGAGGAATAGGGGGTTACACACCCCTGTGCTTGCATGCTGATCTGCGGGACTGTGTCCCGTGGAGGGGTTACAGCCTCATGGCTGTGTTTATATTGCGGGTCTGTAGCACAGAATCAAAAGTTTGGTTATATCACCTTGGCTATGCTAGGAAACCATTTCAGGGGGTGGAGTAATTATTCAGGTTCACATTTTTCTTCAATTAGTCTCAATGCAAATTTGTGACCAGTACTGTCTCTAATTGGCATTGTGTAGTTTTCCCTCTTTATTTTAAAAAGGCAAATGTGTATATGCAAGGGGCTGCAGTCAGTACATGGCAGTCATAATCTCACACCACCCTGGCCTATGGCTTAGGGCACCAAGTTAAGCTAATTGTTAAAGGAAGCCTAACTGCACAAATCATCATCAGAGAGCGACCTACAGATTCTCTCTGTTGCATTGAAATTTTAATTCTTTTCTTTTGTGCTGTGAAAATATTTTGAATTTTGCACTCACACACACACATATATATATATATATATATATATATATATATATATATATATATATAATTCCCAGTTGGCTAGAAAGGCACTGCTTGCCTCTCTAGTAAGATGAAATTCATTTTACAGGCTGTGGAGGTGGAAGGGTCAAATCGCTCTTGTGGGTTTCTGCAGGGACAAAACTATTAATATGTTGTTAAGAAACAACTATATGTCCTGTCGCCATGGGCATGTGTTCCACAAGGACAGAGCACACTGCCCCTTGAGAGCACTAACATGAATTGTTTGCATCTTAATTGCAATCCTTTTGTGTTTTTTCTCTAGTACTGTTTTATTTCTTTACTAACGACAACTGGTGCCACTTTTTATTTTCATTTGATTTTTTTTTGTTCTAATATTAGTGTGACACAACAAGGAATTAGTACTGGAGAAGTGAAAGGAGATTGTCTTTAAGCACTTAAAATGCTGTTCACACTTTTTTGCCGAGCATCTTGGTCTAATGTTTGCTAAGTACTGTATATCACTTTTAATCTGTGTATTTAAGAAAGAAAAATCAAGTTTCTTCAATACTGAAACCTACATAAAATATGTAGAGCTTCTTAGAGCAAGATGTTGAAAGTTTTAATGTGGTTTCAAAGGGATGAATGTAAATCTTGACCCAGGATATGATCGTTTATGTCCCAAAGGACTACTTGCAGAAGGCACTTTTTTAGAGTTGAAGTCCTATGTGAGCTGACATGATTACCGAGAGTGGTGGTGGTAGGGAAACATTAAGCTAGTTAGAAAAAGATATTAAAAAAAACACATTTTTTGTCCAGTGTTTTTAAAAGACGGACTTTAAACAAAAAAAAAAAATAGAAAACAAAAAAAAATCTTGCAGTTTGCACATCTTACGTTTCGCATCTGAATGATGTTTCTGCAATTTAAATGTAATAATGATGTAGAGAGAGGAACAGTTGGAAGAACATGGATAAATGTAGCAATTACTTATTAACTTGCCTAAGTTGTTAGGGTAATGTTTCTTTCACTGTTTCCATCTTTCAGTCACACTGAAACAAGTCTGAGAAGGATGACTGAGAATCTCAATATATTTTTACTCTGTTTGTTTTTCTAGGCTCAAGCCTAGTTTCTGTAATCATGAGTATAGCTATGTTCTCTTTTACATAAATAATTAATTTACCCATTTGTACTAAAGACTACCATGAAATCATAAACAGATTATAAATAAAATATAGATTGTACAATTAAGAAGATTTTACAAAGCCTAATCCCACTTTGCTGGTCCAAAAACAAATATCTATAAATATATATATAAAATGTATACATTTTTTTGTACAAATCACCTTTATTTTACATTTCATTGTGAAATGCTCTGTTAGCTTGCTTTTGTGGAGAAATATTGATCTTGTTATTTTAGTTGACATTTTTAAAACAAAATTACATTTTAACTTTTCCCTGATCACAGTATTTAGGAATCACTGTTGCATTTTTTTCTCAGTAACGTAATTATCCTTACAAAGTAGATATTGTGTATTGTGTGATATTTGTTACTTGAGCTTTGCACACTTAGGCTTCCAGGACTGAATTTCCAAAGCTATTAATAGCATACTATCAATTTGTATTGCGGCAGTAATCAGTAGAGTTGTTACATAGCTGGAAGCTTTCATTTTATCGCAACTCCAATATTTTTTACTTATTTGAGATGTACCTTTGTAACATCTGCTCATGTTAACACTTTCTTGCACTCTTGAAATGAAGATGTCTGTAGGTTACTGAGTCCTATACATTCACTCTTAGTGAGTAATAACAACACTTTCTCTGTAGTGCAGAAGTTTCCAAAAGACTTTAGTTGAATGTCAAGAAAATAATTGCGTTTCAGGGGTAATGTGCTGAAGAGGTGCAGAAATTGGAACAATTTCTATATAGAGTGTGTAGCATCTGAACAGTATAGATTCAACATGCTGTGTTAAATCCTGCCATAAGAAAGTGTACATCAAAAACATCAGAAGCAGCTCACATCAGCCTAAATTAGTGCAATTTGCTCCATTTAATATATGGTATATCCACTTGATTAAATACCCACAACTGGAAGCAAAATTACAAATAAACATAATAAATAATTTCTGTTCCACTTTAGTGCATTGCCCCTTAGGTATGTAAACGGAAAGGAAATTCAGTTAAAAATGTATTTGGGTTCAAAGCTAGGTTTTAGAAGCAACTTTTTGAACATACTTAAAACACAGTAAATATGCACGACTGTCATATTATTACTTTGCATTATGTTGCTTACCTTGACTGCCCTATAAATTTGTCTGAACACCCACAACCCTCAGGAATAGCTCTACTATTGTTAGTGCGACAGAGAGCTGATAGGGATCAGCTTGATTTTCCAAGATGAGTCCCAGCGTTTCACTACACACAAGAAAACATAATGATCCAGTCATGGACTGCTGCATTAACTCAACCCAGTCATAAAAGCACACAAAACCATAAAGACACAACACACACATCCATACACACTCATATTTGTGCAATTAGAATTTGATCAGAAAAAAACTATTTAATAAAACAAAGATCAAGACCAATAATTTGGCAATAACCATTTATTTTTCATTTTAAGGCATACAATCATTTTTTTAGTAACATTAAAAGTCAAACCAACCAACCCAAAAAGCAATAATCAACATAAAACACTCATGGAAAGGAAGAACAGGGCAACTCCTGTCGCACTGAATACAGTACCGTCCTGTAACTCTAGCTTGGACCTCTCTTGTTATACACATACCACCATCTGAACTGCACAACTCATTTTCACCGTCATTAGTATAAAACTATACTGACCTCACCTCCCCTTTCTCCCCCTGTCAATGTACCCTCTTTAATATGTCACAAAGAGAGGGCTGATGTCTTAGACTGCTTAATCAGAGGTTCATTTATTCAATCCCATTTCCGGAAGACATTTTTTACCCCAACTGGTGTCTGAGGGTCCTGTAAACTTGCAGGTCTCTTTGATATCTGAGGGTTTAATGTTCTACGTAATCTGCTCAGGGCACTTTTTATTTTCTTATGTTTAACTTTATATGGTAAGAGGGATAGAAAGGTGTAAAGTGGGCTCTCTAAATGTGCTCATGTTAATACCACTATACAACATGCACAGGGAAAATAATACACGTTATAAGCAAAAGCAATTGACTGGCAACTTTGCTTGATCCTTTCAAAGAGTATAGCTCTAAAGCATGCGGTATGCAAGGCAGCAGGGAAAGGGTTACACTATCCCATGACTAAAATATATGTCTAAATCTTTACATAGCAATCCTCTTTGGCAGGGAAGAGGTTAAGCTGCACTTAGAAACCTGCGCCACATCCCTTGGTTCCAACCCAAGTGACATCTTGTCATTTAGTATAGATGTGGTACATAGGGTAAGAGACTCGGGACTCACGCACTTTGGGGAATGAAGTGGTTTTGTGCTGCCTTATAGAGCCTCATAACGCTTCATTCAGTCTATGCCTGTGACTGTTACTTATTTTACAGTGTATCTTGTTAAGAGAATTAGGGGTAGGCAGAGTAAAGGATTTATTTTTGTAAATAATAATACAGTAACTGCTTTATCGACAAGTGAGTTCTACAGGGCCATCCTATACACCACATTTTATCTAGCTCCCATTGTAGCATTCTAACAAAATGCATAACACGTATTTACAAAACTGATATAAATATACTTACACATAAATACACACACACATATATATATACATTTTCAGAGTCTGTGTATTTCACCTCTGTGCACAGTTGCCAGCAGCAGTTAATAGAAATCTATAGCTGCTGCATGGAGACAAGGCAAAAATAACTTGGTTGCTATGCAACGTCTCTATTATCTCATCCTCAGATGCAATATAGAGTCTCTTTACATGATGGCATCCCATTTCTATCATGAATTCAAAATGTTGTATCCTGCTATAGGAATTTATATAATAGAGATCTAGGTTCCGTTTTTACGTGGCATAGGAAATGATACTTAATGGTGCCAGGTTTCCGTGGGCACTAGTAATATGTAGGGAACTGTCCATGAAGCTTAGCGACTTTACCCTTTTTCATCATTAATATACATGCCACGGGGGAAAAAAATGAATGTAATACAAGCAATTCATGTACTTCTTTTTGTTACAGAATATTATATCTTTAACTCATGGCTCTGCCACTAGTAAATGTAAATCCAGGGTCAGGTATATACAACTGTATGTATAGTAAGAAAAAGAGAGTTAAAAAAAGACAGAGAAATATGTGTATATAGACAGCATATATATTTTTTACATTTCAAAATAAACATACAGGTGAAGTGTTATTTTTCTACCCCACACACTCAGCAAACCCAAAAGGAACATTGGTACCAAGCAATATGGTGCCCCATGGATTAGCAAAAGATATTTTTTTAAGAAACTATAAATTATATACGCAACATTAAAACAGCAGTCCATTAAAAGTTTATTAACTTGTATGGCAATTAAACGTACTTGTGTGTGAATAGCAGACGTTTTGCTGTAATAGTATACTAAAAAGTTAATGAGAAAGCTTCTTGTCCCTGTTTTGCAGCTTCAATGTAAACTAGTTAGGCAAAGATTGGCAACCAAATATTATCTGCTTTTAAGGTAAATGTTCTGTGCTGGCCACAAATAGGTGGGAGCATGTGTAGTAGGACAATAAAGTGACGATGGACTGCTGTTTTTACTTCATTTATGTGTTAGAAGTAAATCTATTTCTCTGTTATTGTGGAATATCAGAACTGTTAGGTTAGCAAGCCACCCATGTGTAACATTGCTAATATCTTTCCTACCAGTATAAACATACATTGTGCACACAGTCTTGTTTTTTGGAGTTACTCAGATTGTTGTGATTGTGAAAGCATATGCTTTAGATTTTTTGCAAGCCTCACTATGGGACAGTTTGTATGTGTGTGTATATGTATATATATATATATATATATATATATATTTATACACATTTAGCTTTACGGTACTCACAGTATATCTTCATGTCTACAGCTGGATGGATTAAGAGGTGTAATAGTAACCGGCATATAACTATGCCCAGCTGAAGTTAAGCGCTTAGCGGACTAGACTTTTGCTTCTGTTCATTATACGTTTTTGCAATAGTATCTGACGGCAGTCGTCTCATTTAAACCATTTTGTACCAGACCTTGTGTTTACAATACAACTCAATCATCAAGAAATTAGTCAGGGCTACAATTAAGAACATGAACCTCTTCCTTGATAGGGATTTCTATAAATACGACTGTTGCTTTCAGAATTTAGCTTGGGAATCGTTCCATTGTCTGTGGGTTACATTGGGTGGGAGGGGTTAGTTGACAATGTTTTTGCCTTATGTCCTTTAAATTCAATATGGGTTCCTTGTCAAGTGTTTTGTGTTTTTCCCTAACATATTTTTAGTAATTATGTGTATTTACCAATTTCCACCTGTCTAGTGGCTTTTGATTTTAACATGTCTGTCTGTAGTGTCATTCCATCATTGGAAATGACATAATTACTGTCTCTCATCAAATATAGTTTAGAAACCTTTCACACCTCTTACTCAGGGAGGGGGCTGGTGTATGTGTGGTACACTTATGTGACCAGAAGCAGCACTTTCACTGCTCTGGGGTAGGATTGTTCAATATTTGAAAGTTTGGGTTTTCTTTGTCTTAGGACTACATATTTATATCAAATAAACTGCAATATAATAACACAACATTAGGTTAAACGTGAAGTGTAATTATGCTAATTTTCCACATAAGTTATTTAATACATATAGCTTACTGCTGTTTCTATATGTTGCCAAACACCCTTCAAATGACTCTTAATACCTGTAAACTGAGGTAAAATCCCTGAAACACTCTGGTGTACACAATTATGGTTATATTTGCCTATATTGCCTACGGAGCAATCACTGAGACGTGCACACAATAAAAATGGGGCTAAGTATAGATTAGACCTAGTAAAAAAAAATGCACTTTCTTTTTCTTATCTTGTTCGAGATGTGACAAGATAACACTCCAGCTTTGGCCAGCTAGGGCCATTTATCTATGGTAAAATAAAAACTAAAAGCATAAGATCTGACTTTTCACTTAATATGGCCTTTATTTTGCCCAACCCCATTTTTATGAAGATTAGTGTGTCCGTAAAAACATCACAGATAGAAGCACATCAATACTTTATTGTGTTTTATGTTGTAGATGGATTACTTACGTTCCTTTCGGCAGTGTTGTGTTTATTCATAAAATAGAGAAAATCTAAACTACTTGCACATGTCTACTCCGGAGTGTACTTTTTTCTTTTTTTTTTTATTGTTTTTACGTAGATGACCTCTCTTCAGATGTGTTACCTTACTGATAGAACCTTTTCTTGTAGCACTATACGTTGTGGGAATATTTTTTAATGTAAACCTAATATGAGACGCTTATACCTTTTCAAAAGCACTCACATTTAGGAGTACATGACATGCTTAAAATAAATTGCACAAAAAAATGAATGTTGGAATGAGAAATTCAGTGTTTGAAAAGACATGGATTCAGTTGAAACAATATTGGGTTTCATACCTTGTTTGTAAAGTAAATATATATATATGCGTGTATGTGTGTGAGGGTGTGTTTGTATGTGTGCATATATATATATATATATATATATATATATATACACACATACACATATATTCCGTTTGTATACAAAAATAGAAAGGTTAAACATTACTTATTATTTCCTTTCTTGTATATAGCTATCTGTCCAGTTTAGATGATCAGATATGTACGGCTTCGGCCAGGAACAATGTCTACTTAATAAAGGGTTGTAAAGGACAAGTATGCTTAATTTTAACTCTGTGTAGTATATGATTCAAGAGGTAGGATTAATCTCTTGTAATTATTAGTTAAGTACATGACCAAAACATCTCCAGATCCTGGATTGATACCTTTGGGCAATACTAAATATAGTAATGATGGGTTCACAATAAAATTTATGTTATCTTGTGTTAATGTGTGCTGAGTATGTCACCCAAAGTTCACAAAAACTGTGAAGTGTACTAATAATTTTGTGATAAACTACGGGTCCTGGAGCCACCCACTTCACTATATATACCTACTTGTAGTTGTGCCTCTATAATAGTGTTGTGATGGTCTTATTAAAATATTTTAATTATTTTCTCTCAATAGTGTCATTGCATCCCATGTAAAATGCCATTATTGTCATCCCAGTTAGCCCAAAGAATATTTCCACATGTTTAGATAATTCAGCTAATTTCTCATTCCAGTTAAATAAGGCAAACACCTTGCACATACAGTCAATTTCCATGTAAATAAACAGCATGTTAGAAATGATAGTTGCCTTTGTAATTTTCGGAATGAAAAAAAAAGCAAACAAATCCTTCAAAGCAAGAAATGTGTAAAATTCCTTTGTAAGATAGGTATTTGACCTTGTGTAACATGTACTATAGTTTTATAAGCTATAGCAAGAGCTTGATTTTTAGAATGAATTTCGGTTGCACAGAAATTCTTCAGTAAAATGACTGTATTAAAATTAAGTACATTTGTTCTTTGTGACCTGACCACACAAAAGGTAGTAATTGTTAAATAATCTCTGAGATTTATTTTGTTTTCTTGTCATTACATGAAAGGACTAAGTCTTCCATTGAAATTAATTGGAGGCTTCACCCATAATATTTCTTTGTTCATTTCTATTTTGGCTGGTCAAAGCTGCAATTTTCTTTTCTTACCCAATATTCAACATCATTTGGAAGTGTTTTAAAGTCAATACACATTAGCTTAATTCATTGTACAAGCCACTCAACGTATAACACTGGTGTTTCTTACACTATAAGGGTTAAAAAAGAATTATTAATCAGTATTTCCAAGTTGCATTCTTCCCTGATACGTATAGATTTAGATCTATACATAGGTAACATCCAAATTGATTAAATTGAAATAATTTAGCTGAACAACACTGATTCAAAGTAACCCTCTACATTCAAGTTAATTTTCATAAGAGAAACATTCAATCATTTGTAGAAAAAAACTTTTGTCATCTTTTACAAAATAAAAATGCTATGGTGTTTGCCACCATATGTAAAATGAGTGCTGCAAAGCATGATCTGGGCAGGGAAATCTTAAAAGCAATATTTCAAATTACTTGTGTTGCTTAGTGTATGGGGTTAAGGCTTTAATATGCCTAACCTGATTGCACATATTCAGTTGCCATTTAGGCTCACATTTTCCCAGACTAACAAAAGGAAAATGTTGATATATTTTGGAATATTAATTAAATAAATATTCCTACTTAACATTGGAATAATCAGTTAACTGAAGCATGTCTCACAAACTTAGCAACTTAGTTGAATAGTAAAATGTAATGGTATAGAGTAAAAGAAGTAAGTTTCTTGTAGAAACATGTTTTTCATACTCGAAAGAGCTGTAAACATCAATATACATATATGTATAAATTTTTCATGTTTAATTTACATGTTTCAAATGTTGTCTTTGTATCTCAAGAAAGTCCCCAACCTCAGGTATATAGTTTAGGTATAAAAGACACACTATAACTTGTATAGACATTATTCTGTGATAGCCAGTGGGAACCAATGAAATGTTCTGCTGTATAGCACACTTCCAACCTACACCAAATGAAAAGTTATTTGCAGCTTTGTGTTGGAAGGCAACTGGGCTGGTCCAGCCAGTACAAAGGCGAAAGAGAAAGGAAATAAATGTTTTGCACCTTATTGAGCAGAGGAAAATTTTCAGTGCATACAGACATAGTTCAGAGCTTTTATTGTGACAGAACTTTTTTTTCCATATGCGTGCATACTCTCTGTAATTCCAGTGTAAAATATTGTACTTGCACTAGCTTTTTTAAAAACAAATATTAAAAAAATGGAAGAATTCATATTCTATTTTCTAATCGTGGTGTGTCTATTTGTAGGATACACTCAAGTCTGTTTATTGAATTTTATGGTCCCTTTCTTTGATGGTGCTTGCAGGTTTTCTAGGTAGAAATTATTTCATTATAATAAAACAATGTTTGATTCAAAATTTGAACAAAATTGTTTTAAAGAAATTGTCTGTATACCAGTACAAGTTTATTGTTTCAGTATACTCGTACTAATAAAATAACAGTGCCAATTGCAAACTTGTGTCCTTTTATTTATGTTTAATAAAATACACAACACATACACTACACACAAACCATTTTGTCACCGGCTTTATTTACAACTTCAACAATGTATTGTGAATCACACAGAAACAAGTAAGGTAAGTTTGGTAATTTTGTTTATAAATGTATTTACTGCTTTAAAATGTCCATGTTACCCTTGATACAAAATGGATGCAGTTGAGCTAAGAAAAAAAAAAGAAAAAAAAAGAACTACAATTGGTGTTGCTAGAGTAAGTAACACATAACAGAAGTGTGTTTTTCATATTAACATAGATATGTATATTTTAAACTGTACGAAGATCGCCTGTAGGAGAAAGCTGACCTACAAAAGATAGATTAAAATGTGCATGATATAATAATGAAGGCTACGTCAGTAAAACATCATCTTACTGTTCATTTTCAGTTCCATATTTTAGTTGCTATGTTTAGTATGTATTCAAAATAAAATTCATCCTGTGCCTATTAATAGTACACTGATGTGTGTTGAATTTCAAGCTTGTCCAATATAAGATTACACCAGCAGGTACAAGAGGGTATATTTAGCCAACAGCCACCTACTACAAGACATCTCCCTTCCAACAGAACATTTATTTCAGCATTACATT
This sequence comes from Discoglossus pictus, assembly GCA_027410445.1. NCBI lineage: Eukaryota > Metazoa > Chordata > Amphibia > Anura > Alytidae > Discoglossus > Discoglossus pictus. The sequence goes on from CM050166.1 coordinate 166,977,103, forward strand.
TTCCAGTGTTGCAACATTTAGTAATTTAGCAATGCCCAGTAATAAAAATAAGCATCATTTTGTTTATTTTGACCAATTCAATATAATTGTTTAAGGTTATATTGTTATTGTCTGAAGTTACATGACAAACATGTATAACTACTTGCGACATGGATGCCCATATTTTATAGATGTGGGGGAATTGTTTCCTTTTCTGCTTTACTGATCCAATAATAGGTGGATAATTCTGTATCACAAAGAAAAACTTAGTCTATATGAAGATGGCCAATTTGAATGAGAACTGTAAAGTCACAAATAATAGCTAACCCATGTTAACTAATGCACAAATATCCTTACATGACTGCTTTACAGGTTCTAAAACAGCATATTAATATTAAACAGGTTAAAGAAGAAGTCTAGAGTACACTTTGTGTTAAAAAAAATAAGAGCTAATACACAAGTCGTACTGAAAAACTTTGGTTAAAACAAAGGTGTGTGTGCTCCACCCCCATAAGCTGGGACTCCTGGATATTGATGTGAATCGTATTATGTTGGTGACTCCTAGAGATATTAGTCCAACAAATGAATATGTTGTTTTAATAATAAGCATTCAGCATAACACAATACCCCAACCATCAAATTTCAAGGCTGATCAACAGGAGCCCTTTCATTTAAAATAGATAATTTAAGAACATACTTTCAGACAGATTTTATTGCTTCATTTTGTAAAACCAAGGAGTACTGCAAACGTATTATTTACCACCTTCTCATCACCATTATGCATTCTTTTTTTGTCTTTTTGTCTTGGTGACTAGATGTAGGCTTTACACAAAAGTGGATCTTATTATTTCTGTGAGACACTTTCTTCACAGTTGTGACAAACAATTAGCAGCATGGTCTTTGGTGATATGAAGGCACTATGGTCTGTAAATGAATGGAGCTCGATCAGTTCAAATCTAAAATCATAAAAATAGTTATTTACTAGAATGTGAAAATGAAAGGTTTAGAGCTATTTCAGGAGTACACTGCATGCCTACAGTTCTCCCACACATGCAATTGGACACACTTAGCTCCATAAGCAAATTCAGACAGTCAAGACAAAAGCTGAACATATAAATTAAATAGATATCATGCATAATTATTTATGTTCTAAAAAGAGTCATAACAACCACTTTTGCATTGTAATGACAAAATAATTTTGGGTTCTATATATAGTACATGGACCTTTATGAAGCTTAAACATTGATGTACTCTTTTTAAATAAATGAAAAATAATCATGCATATTTACTGCAACAATACATTTTATTAATATGCAAAATAAGATACAGGGACTTTTTTTTTATAAAAAGGATCTTGCGAGTTGCTTCTCTTTCAAAGAGATAATTAGGCCTGCAAAGAGGAGGCTGTTATATAAAAGTGTCATTCTAATTACGTCCAAAAGGCCACATAAGGACTCTGAGTTAATCATACTAATGTCTCTGTGCTGTTCTCTTCAATTAAACTATTTATGACTTGCTGTCTGAGCATTCTCACAACTGTATGTACCATATTTTTCAACAGCACAGTATCCTCACCAATATGCATATGGAACATGATGTTCATGGTCACAAATACTCCAACTGCCGAGCACAGATATATCATGGAAAGAAAATCCACACCACAATACATTCAACTGTTCATAGTTGGAACACGGTGCTGTGGTAGCAGGTCTTCAGCCAAAACAGAGCAATGTGTTGCCATATTTATTTATTTAACGCCATTTGAAGACACATCAACTAGGTAGAATGTGTTAATTTTCGTTAAAAGTATAATTTAAGTATGCATTGCATAAAAAAAATTATGTAATGAATACAACTACACATTAATGATAAATTGGGTCAACCACTGTAGACGTGCGTTTTAATTCAGTTTATCTGTAGTAGCTAATGATCTCCCACTATAATTCATTTACATTGATTTACCTTCTATTGGTTCATTGTTTGGATTACAAGATGTGAATATACACTTAGGAACTATACTGAGAAAGATTTTACCTCTTGCATGTCTTAGCTTGTTAGTATATGTAACAACATATTCACTATAATTTATTCAAGCTTCTAGATGCAGTATTTTATTTTTCATGTCTGTTCTGTAAGAGAAGTTGATTGGAGGTATAAGACATACAAATTGATTGAAGAAAAAAATTATGTATATTTTTATTTTTATGACGGGAGCTGATTGTTTCAACTTCCATCATGCTTTGAAGGATCAACAATGGAAATAGTTTCTGCTTGGCTCACAACATATATTTAAAACGTCATAAGCGTTGATAATAACATCCAGTATTCTGGTATTTTCTTCTTTAAACATTGCATACACTTAAAATGAAGGATTGTGCTACTTATGTAAAAATCCTTACACTGTGACTGTCTAATGATTATTCAGTCTTCATAATTGCAGCACAGAATATAATGTCCTTTACAGTGCAATAACTGAAAAAATGTTTAATAAAGGCACATGAACACAATATCCTTCTACTCACATGCAGCGCCTTACAAAAGTATTCACCCTCTTGACTTTTTACCTATTTTGTTACATTACAGCCTTACGTTCAATGTTTTGTTAATCTGAATTTTATGTGATGGATGAGAACACAATAGTCTAAGCTGGTGAAGTGAAATGAGAAAAATATATACATAAAACTATTTTATAGAAATAGAAAACAGAAAATTGGCATGTCCGTATGTATTCACCCCCTTTGTTATGAAGCCCATAAAAAGCTCTGGTGCAACCAATTACCTTCAGAAGTCACATAATTAGTGAAATGATGTCCACCTGTGTGCAATCTAAGTGTCACATGATCTGTCATTACATATACACACCTTTTTTGTGAGGCCCCAGAGGCTGCAACACCTAAGCAAGAGGCACCACTAACCAAACACTGCCATGAAGACCAAGGAACTCTCCAAACAAGTAAGGGACAATGTTGCTGAGAAGTACAAGTCAGGATTAGGTTATAAAAAATATCCAAATCTTTGATGATCCCCAGGAGCGCCATCAAATCTATCATAACCAAATGGAAAGAACATGGCACGAGACGGCCGCCCACCAAAACTCACGGACCAGGCAAGGAGGGCAATAATCAGAAAGGCAGCACAAAGACCTAAGGTGACCCTGGAGGAGCTGCAGAGTTCCACAGCAGAAACTGGAGTATCTGTACATAGGACGACAATAAGCTGTACGCTCCATTGAGTTGGGCTTTATGGCAGAGTGGCCAGAAGAAAGCCATTACTTACAAAAAACAAAATGGCACATTTTGAGTTTGTGAAAAGGCATGTGGGAGACTCCCAAAATGTATGGAGGAAGGTGCTCTGGTCTGCAGAGACTAAAATTGAACTTTTTGGCCATCAAAAAAAATGCTATGTCTGGCACAAACCCAACACATCACATCACCCAAAGAACACCACCCCCACAGTGAAACATGGTGGTGTCAGCTGGGACTGGGACTGGAAAACTGGTCAGAGTTGAGGGAAAGATGGATGGTGCTAAATACAGGGATATTCTTGAGCAAAACCTGTACTACTCTGTGTGTGATTTGAGGCTAGGAAGGAGGTTCACCTTCCAGCAGGACAATGACCCTAAACACACTGCTAAAGCAACACTTGAGAGTTTTAAGGGGAAACATGTAAATGTATTGGAATGGCCTAGTCAAAGCCCAGACCTCAATCCAATAGAAAATCTGTGGTCAGACTTAAAGATTGCTGTTCACAAGCGCAAACCATCCAACTTGAAGGAGCTAGAGCAGTTTTGCAAGGAGGAATGGGCAAAAATCCCAGTGGTAAGATGTGACAAGCTCATAGAGACTTATCCAAAGCGACTTGGAGCTGTGATTGCCGCAAAAGTTGGCTCTACAAAGTATTGACTTTAGGTGGGTGAATAGTAATGCACATTTTTCTGTTATTTTGTCTTATTTGTTGTTTGCTTCACAATGTGGGCATGTTCTGTAAATTAAATGATGCAAATCCTCAAACAATCCATGTTAATTCCAGGTTGTGAGGCAACAAAACACGAAAAATACCAAGAGAGGTGAATACTTTTGCAAGGCACTGTAGCACCCTGTTTTATTTAATATTTTTTTTTAAAGGCAAAGTCCATTTAAAATATTAGTAGCTTTTACATACAGTTAGATCATTTTAAACCTGTAAAGGAACCAGTGTACTGCTCCATGTTGGAGAAGATCGGAATTCACCATTTGATACTTTTTGTTGGTAAGGTCCACAGAACACCATAAAAGTCTGAGCAGTAATCAGATTGGATCAGAAGACCAACAGTCAATGCAATTACAGCTCAGAATACTACAGAGTCTGTCACATAGAAAATATTACATGACAGATTCCTAAATAAGGAGCATTGGAAGGTAAAAAATAAGCAAACATTTTATATATTTTGATATATACTTACACTTTACACAAAGTACGGTATATTTTTTTAAACTTATGTTTAGGTGGAAGTTAACATTTAATAGTCAAAAAAAAAGGTATACCTGTTCAAATCTTAATATACTATGCAATTAGTCAAAAGTGAAGGGTAATTGCACCTTTGACAAACAATCAATGTGACATTCAGCAGATCTTCTTAGACCCTGATATATATCCTGCCCACCTATAGATGGATAAACAGCAGGGTGGTATATTGTTATATTTTAACTTAGACTGAGCAATGAAGTTGAAGAAGCATTTATTTTTGCAAACAAGAAAGTCATTCATCTTCATAACAGGCACTGTATGTATTTTAGATTTAGTCAACCACTACATTTACATTCAACATTGCACACTTAGAGGTTCAATAAGTGGTCCAAATCATAAAGAGCTAAACAATATAGAAACAAGGGAGGAAAACCTCTCACCTTTGCAAACCTAACACAAACTCAACTGCAAAATATTTTACAACCCATGTGACTGGAAATACTATTATAATTCATACTCATTATTTCTTTCATACAATACTTGTTTAAGTATTTGTACAAATAATTAATAAGATATGAAATACCCCTATTAACATTATTTTAAGGAACATGTTATAAACATTGGAAATGTTTGTTCTTGTAGATGAAAAAATAAATATTCCTATCATGTCTATTAAACCTTACAGTTATCAGATCAGGACATACAATCCTCAGATATACCTTCCCTCATTTGTTTTAATTTTGCACAGCCAATCAGGAACTGTACAACAGTATTGAATGCATAGCAGACAGTGGTGTGGAGATACCACACTAGCAATAATACACATTGTCAGAATTGAAAACTTTGTAACAATGCTTGTTCATCTGCACAAAAATATGCAGGATAACGTAAGACCTCTAGACTTAAAGTTCACTTGTTTTCATACAACCCCCCAGACATTTGTAGTTTTTAAAACATGCTCCTTTAAATGCATGGAAAAATAAGAGCTCTCTCCTTTTAATTCAGAGTAGAGATGCAGCCTATACCCTAATTATGGCTTGTCTCACAAACAACAGATTAGTTTGCATGACTCCACAGCTTTTAAATCACAACATACTGCTCATTAGAATTATAGCACAACCAGCCACATGTATTTTAAATTGTAAAATTAAATATATTAGAAATGTCAATATATTTAATGTGTTTAATACAATTCTATACATTACTAAAAAAATAAAGATTGAACTACAGAACCGCTAAAAGTTTTATGTTTTTATGGCGGAAACAAAATCACCTTCTGCAAACAGGCAAGATTCCTTCAACTGTAGAAGGAAACTCAATGAGGTAATAAATATAGTAAATATTAGTGCATAGGAAGCTTCTCTACATGTCTGTGATCCTGACGGAAAATAATGTCCATTCATGAACAATTGGTAATAGGTCTGTGGAAAGAAATAGTTATTCTTTTAGCTCTAGTGGCTCTAAGTAAACACCTGATTAAATTGTTGGGTAACACGGATAAAGGTTGTCCGTCTGCTTAGCTCTTTTAGTTTAGCAGCACCCACATAAGTGCAGGTAGATCTCAGGCCTCCTAGTATATCCCGGATAGTGTTTTCCACATCCCCTCTGTACGGTACTTCCACAGTTCTGCCTTCAGAAGCTCTGAAAACAAAAGAGATGTTACAATGGCACATTTCTATTCAATGCTTATTTTTTTAAGGGTACTACTACAAAGTCGGACAGACCAAATAGGACAGTCACCTAAGACACCAGTTTTTAGGGGATGCAGGATTAAAAACATCTATACATAAAACATTTATCTAAAATTAAGGTATCTCATATAGTAAAACCTGTTATCCTTGGCATGTGCTATTTAATTATTCTTACCATACCATTCATAAAACATTTATTCCATAAGTTCCAAAATGTTGATCCTTGATCCTTTTTTGCAAGGATAAGTAGTGCAGAAGTGTCTACATCCTACATTTTATTGTTTCAACTTGTACAAAATGCATACAAAAGTTTCATAGATTGAATATTGAAGATATTAAACATCAGGCAGAAAAAGCCTTAGGTGATCCACCAAAGACCCCAAACAAATTGTATGTGGTCTTTAACAAAAGGGAAATGCTGTTATAATTATTTTCAAAAGTTCTATTTCTTTATTCTATGTGGGGGGAGCACTAGTTCAAGCTTGTCAGCTTGTACTGGTTATGAGACTTTTAAAAACGTTTAACATTTGCCCATTTTTTGTTCATTTTAAGCCAAGCAATCCCTATTGAAAAGACAAACAGAACAGTCACTGTCACTCATACCCACTTGTCAAGAAAAAGTAAAGTGTCTGCACAAATCATCCCCATAGGCTGTAAGCTGAAATAAATTAGCTGATAAGGAATATGGCATCTGACTAAATTAAATGGCAGATCCTGTGAGATATTAGCAATGATAAGCTGAAGGCAATGAATGCACCCTGACACCATCCTCATGCCTCTGTACCAAAAATATATTTTTTATAAAGTGATGACTCTTTCCCAGGGGTTTAAGCTGTGCTTTCCAATGGTTCTGCAGCGCAGCTAATGATTTTCTTCTATTAAAAACATGTCTATATAAAGAAGCATATCACCTATACACTTATAGCCACAGTCAATTGAAGTTTCGAGCGATCCGCAAGTGAGGTCGCAAGTTAATTTGCTATTTAATTGGCATCTTTTCTCAGGCTCCATACAGGTTATGAGTTGTGGCCTTGAAAATAGTGCGATGGTTAAACCCGTAACTTACAGCCTCCAGAAGCCTTTGATCTTTCACTTTCGCAAGGCTAAAATCGTGAATCATTATTCCATTGCTCAATTTCCCCAAGCCCGCAAATGTTTACACACCCATAAATGGCAAAAGAAGGAGAAAATCCTACGAGTGCTAGAGAGGACCTGCAAGGGGTTAAACACCTATTCGTAGCACTGTAAAAGCAAATAAAAAATCAATACTGCACTGTAAATAACGGGTGAAAGTGATAACAGACATTAGAATTAATTGCACAACAGTCTCAAGCTCGCAAATCAGCAGGAAATTACATTTATTTTTATGTTTCATTTTGGGGCTAAATCAATCTCAGGTATCAATCAGTTAATATATACCAGTCCACCCATATGGACTAGAACATTATTGGCATTCATTTTCATAATTCTGTATTTGCGGTTCGGATCGCATATCGGACCCACAAACCTAATTGATTGACATGTAACCTCCATGTTTTACTGCCATAATTGGCTGATTCGAAATGGGAGGTTACGGGCTTGCTTAATTGATCATGTTCCCACCCTGAACTGCTATGAGCCAGTGCATGGTTTACGGTTTCGGCTTTGGGCCAGTAACTTGCGGGCTTGAGCAGTTGAATAGCATCGCAATTGGAGACGAACGGGAGCCAGCAACACACTCACAGACGTTCGGCTGTCTGCGATCGAGTTGCGGGCTTGGAATTTAATGTGGCTCTTAATATGCACCATCTGTACACCCTTTTGTATCAAACAGGCTGTATTGAGAATGTAAAAAAATATACAGCTTCTAATTTATTACATTTTATATGCATTTATTCTGCTGTGGAATCTACCATTTTGGCATGAAGTGGGAGGAGACTTTGAAACAGGAAGTGTCAGTCTGCACAATGGGAATGTTATCAGTGCACTCAGCAGGATTAAATAGAAGTTCATCCATTTACAATGGCGCACTCACCTGCGCAAGTAACAGGCATCAACATACAAGAAAACAAAATGGAGTAATTGCATATCAAAATTGCAAAATATAAAGGTGGTGTTTATTATATTTGTTTTACTTTTGTTTGTTTTTTTACATTTTAGCATTATACAAAAAAAAAAAAGACTTCAATAGTCTATTAAAGTAACAGCGCTGTAACTATTGTCATGTGCATTCCCCAACCAAATTCTTCAGGAGAAAAGTAAATTGTGAATAGGTGTGACAAAAAGTGGATTTACTAACCTATTTATTTGTACATGTATTCATATGTTTGTTTGTTTTTTAATTTTTACTAGTATTGTTCATAGGAAGCTAGTGATTATTGTTATAAAACAAATGGAGAAGCATAAATGTGTGTAATAGTATACCATAGGTCAGAGATGCTCAATTGCGCTTTGGTTATGGAGTGGGATAAATATTTTACATTAATCTCACAATGGCATAATTACAGTGTTGTTCTGTATTTATTGTATGAATCAACAATGTAGACAAATTTACAGCTGATAATGGCTTGAACATAGTCACTTGTAATTGGAAAGAGCAATCAATACAATAAGGTTCCAGGTAACGCACATCAAATAGATGCATTTAATTAAACAAATAAGACTCAGATGTAGTGAAACAATAGAACACAAAAATACTTCTTCCTTATTAGCAGAATTACCTTATTCTGTGAAAATGAGAAGAAGCACAGGCTAAGGGTACCCAGGGTAATACTTTGTAGGTTATTATTTATGTATATGTATAATTATTCATACTATTGCAGTGCTCAAATATAGCTCTCAAACTGTCATTTCTTGTCAGTGAGTATAAAGAATTATATCCAGTAAGTTGGCAGCTGCCATTTTCCCCATTATATTGGCTGCCCACTCAACTCTGTCAAGCTTCTTTATTCTAGAACTATAGATCAGTGAGAGGTTGTTGATTACTGGGATGCAGTTGGCTTATTCTGCTGTATCATGTCATTGATATAATATCCAGCACAAATCATTTTGTGTTGCATTGGCCTGCAGCACACTGTATGCCAGAGTTTAACAAAAGCCTGGCGTCAGGCAATGTAATAAACCTCTCCTGTTTTATAGTGGAAAAGGAATTTCAAATACTCATCTTGGCTACTTCATGTTATATTTTGTAGAACATTTTTATAACTCACTTATAACTGAAGATGTTTTGCTGCAAGACTAAAATTTCTTATATTTTGGTACAAAGGCAACCTGCTTTAACGCACTGACATAGATAAAGAATTTGTGTACTTAAACGAGTGTTACAATATAAAATAATAGGCAAAGGACCACTGCATGATTACAAAATGTGTTTCATAAAACCATCTGCTAGACCATGGGGGCATCTATCCAGAGACGGAGCTAGAGAATGGAGGGCCCTAATGCAAAAAAATAAATGTAGCGTCTTAAATACTTTACAAACATGATTCTTTTTCTTTAACTACGATAGTTCCAGAAAAAGGTATCAAATGTTATTTAGCTTAAGTTGTCTTTTCTTAATAAGCAGTTAATACTTGTAATTAAAAAGAGAGCAACATAAAGAGGACATGTCATACCTGTATTCAGCTACTTTGCCGGCATGTTTCTTCATTGCTGTGTCTGAGCTCATTCCATAGAACAACATCACTTTCTTCCCATTTTTCTCTATAACTTCCCCAGTGCATTGATCATGTCCAGCAAACATTCCTCCCAGCATCACAAAATCTGCTCCAGCTCCTGTTTTTTTAAACAATGAAAGAAAAGAAAAACTTTAGTTCCCCAGTTCTTAAACATTGTGCAAGCTTCCTACAGTTTGGAGCCTGTAAAAGGAAACCGGATTACAGAATATTAAAAAATACTGCAAATAGTTCTAATTTATAACAAGAAGAGATTCTTATGTTTCACCATTTGGGGTTAGGATTCACCCATAAGATCCTTTGCCCATCAACATAGATACATAGATTTTATGGCAGGTAAGAACCAAAATGCCCATTTAGTTTACCCATCTAAAAATATTGATTTAATTAAGACTCAGAACAGGCTTATGCTTATCCCAGGCAAGCGGGAGTTACTTAACTGTGTTTGACTCTACCACTCCCACTGGAAGGTTGTTTCACTTATCTACAAACCTCTCCATAAAGTAGTATTTTTTGCATATTACCTCAAAATTACCTAAAAATACCTCCTACCTGAACTTTATTAAATCCTTTGATATATTTAAATGTTCATATCTCTCCTCTCATTTATTTAAGCTATACATATAAAGGTCATAAATCCTACAATGTTTTGTCTTTTGGATACCTGGCCTCCTTTGCATTGCTTCTATTTTAATATTCTTTTGGAAATATGGTCTCCAGAACTGGACACAATATTGTAGGTGAGGTCAAACTAGGAATCTATGCAATGACATTAGTACCTCTTTTTTCTCCTGCTAATCTGATTTCAATACAACTAAGTCCCTACATTTCTTTCCTGCAGGATTGCTGAATTGTTTGCCTATTTTTAAATAATCAGTTATAATAACTCCCACTTCCATTTTCTCTTCTGTTGATGTCTTCATGTGTTAATACTGTTTTAACTTGAACTTACCCCTACACTACCGAATATGTAGGCACGTTACAAATAAAGGAAATAATAATAATGTCACCAAGTATATATTTTTATTTTGGGGTTTTGAACCCGAATACATCATTTTGTATTTATCAGTATTGGATTCTAGATCCCACATAATTGACCGTTGCTCTAGTTTTTTTTAAACTCATTTACACCCTATTGTATATTTTATGCTACAGTAAAAATATTATATTAAGTTTTGTGTAGTCCAAGGATTACTGTAGCTGCCTTTTCTTATTGCTACAGGGGCCTTCTAAGAAGATAACACACTACCTCTTACACAAAAGCATACATCGTATATCAGCACTTTCCACATTCTGACATGTATTAATGCTTATACATAAGTGTTCATAATTCTGGAAATTTACATCCAGCCTTTTAGGAAATCAGTATTTTATCACGTTTCCGTAGTTCATGTTCATTCAAGTAGAACAAGGCAATCAGACAACGGTGAGTAAACAGCTAGCTTCAGCGGCTTCTAAACAATATATGCCTGTGTGCCTGCATGCCTGTGTTACTTAAAGAGCAGAGCAATATATTGCATATAATTGATCTGTAGCAGAAATTTGTGGCAACATTTTCCATTTCAAAGATCACATTGCATTGTAGGGTTTTAGAAGCTAAGATCGAGAAGTGTTTTTTTTTTTAACAAATTAACATTATGTCAAATATTTAAAGTTACAGAATTTATATTACCTTGTAATGGGAGATGAGATTCTTTACATGCATACATTTTTAAGCAAATTGTCATTACTCAAATTATTTTCAAGAATTTTAACTTATTGGTACATTTTTTATTTTCATTTTAGGGACCTCAAGCGCCAATTGATTGCTCAATTTTTGCGAAAACCAAGGCTAGAACAATATGTACAATGTGACTAGTATTAAAATAAAACTTTTATTCAAACTATATTAAAATCAATTAAATCAAATCAATGTGAAGGGGAATTTTAAAACAACAATATGCAGAGGGCATGACAGGCTATTGCCAATAGATAGACACTATTGTCTCATAGACACTTAGTGGTAAATATCATGGGTAGAGGAATATGGGTGTCAATGTAGGATAACAAACTCACCAGGAAGCCCTGTATTAGGACAACTAACTGGTTGTATTAAATCAACCTTATTGTAATCTTATTTGAAACTTATAAGACAGAGAAGCAACACTTTGTATAGTATAGTATAGGCACAGTAATACCTCCACAATCAATACTCTTCTTTAGTGTTAAATGCTTCAAGCTTAAAAGCGACTTGGACTATCCAATACAATTGTGAGCAATTTATTCAACAGAACTGTATGTCCCAACTTGTCAATCAAAAAATATTTATAAAAATGAGTTACATTGATGGAAGACTCTCTCTCCTTGCTGGCCTCCCCATCACCTGTCTCTCTCCACTTCTATCCATAAAGAACGCATCCGCTAGACTCATCTACCAAACTCGACATTCAGTGTCTGCAGCACCTCTCTGTCAGTCACTCCACTGGTCATAGCCTCCAGAATAACATTTAAAATCATAACCCCTCAACAATAGTGCACCCTCTTATATCTCTGCTCTCGTCTCTAAGTACACCACCAACCTCCTTGTTTGTTCTGCTAATGACCTTCTTCTCTCCTCCTACTCTTGTATCACCTCCTCTCATTCCGGTCTTCAGGACGTCTTGTGCTGCACCTATTCTCTGTAACTCCTTGGCTTGCGCCACCACACTATCCTCCTGCCTCAAATCATTCAAACACTCACTAAAAACAAATCTGTTTAAAGCTTATCACCTCCAGACCTAATATATACATCACATGTATTATCCTTCTATACCTCTCCCATAACCTTTAGATTGTAAGTTTGCGAGTTTTCAATATGTTATGTACTTTAGTGAAAGCTCTGTGTACATTTGATTTTTAACTCAAAGAGAGGGCCTCCATTCTTTTTTTCCCCTCTTCATTGTGTTAATATTGTTTTGACTTGAACTTACTTACCCCTGTATAGAGCTACGGAATATGCTGGTGCATTACAAATAAATGAAATAATAATAAGAATGGAAGTTGGAATTGTTAGTTAGCTTTTTTTTTACAGCAACAAAACTACGTTTTACAATGTTTAAATAAACCTTGGTCTTATCTAATACATGGTATAAGAGGAATACATATTGTCCTCTTTAATCTGAACAAATCATAATATCATATCAGGAATATTTTCTAACCATTTCCCGTTAGTCGCATCAAGATAAACAATTGCTATCTATAGGTGCTTTAAAATCATAGCCCTACCAAATATGTTGGTGCTTTATACATAAGGGATAATAATAATATTAATCATACTATACATATTCATATTTTTACCTATATTATATTTTCAGTTTCACACATTCATTTTTAATGAGTAAAACCTCAATGGGATAGAACTAGTAATTTCCTTCTACTACCTTCCTTGCAAGGAAAGTTAGGAGTTTATTTATCAAATTTCGCTTTCTGTACTTAATTTTCATAAGTATTCCTAGCATTGTTAACAAGATTGAATAGCTGTAACACATCCTACTTTCTGAGCATACATAATTATAACTATGTAAAACAAACCGTTTGTATAAATTTAGAACATCAAAGGAGGCAACCAGTAATCTTCCTTAAAAAGAAACATGCTTGGGATTGCCATAATAAAAAAAGAACTGAACATCATTTTTTTTCCTGGTGTTTCATTCTCCATTTCTTCATTCACTTGTAAATTCTCAAAAGAAAATGAAAGACAATTGCCAAACGTTTCAGTGCTGGATGCTAACAAGTACATTGTTTAGTTTTGTTTGAGCAAGACGGTACAGGATCTACGCCAGATGTGAGATGTAACCAGAAGAGAATGAACATGCCATTTATAAATGCACAAAGGACTGTGTGCAGGAAAAACAAGCCCTGCTATATTGAATAATGAATGCTGTACAGCATAATAAAATGTACCACAACCTATCAATATATCACAAGCAGTAATCATTAACTGGCAATGCTGCCGCATTACGTGATTGAGATGAAATTCAATAAAAGTGATGTGAGCTATGGAAAGCATCATACTTACTGCTATAGTTCTTTAAGTTCTAAAAAATATTTATGGAATCATTATTTACTCTATGTAAATAATATGGACAGTATATATTAGTCATGCATCATTATAAAAATGTTAAACTTACGCCTTGAGAAAGTTTCCAGCTGACACAAAATGTGCAGAGCTGTTCTTACTGCAAATTACATTAGCATTGGGAATTGCTGTCTATACTTCTATATATGGATGGTATATGCATTTCTGCTTTGACAACTGATACATTTTAATTTGTCACACACCATCAGAATATTGCAAAAGAAATACCCCCTGCAGAAAACATGAAATCCATAAGGAAATCAAAATAAAGATAAAAGCTATCATTTGAGCCCTGTACCAGCTGCTATCCATACTACTATATGGGGAAACAGACTGTACTTAACTCAAAATTATAATTAAATGTATGATTTTATGTTTAGAATTCCAGCATATTCTGTAGTGCTAGGGTACAAAGAACAATGGATACAAATGTTTACATACATTTGAATGCAGGTAAGAATAGTGATGTAAAGAAATATAAGATAACAGAGTAGGAAAGTCAAGAGGTCTCTTTAAGAAAATTGGGGAGCTTGGGGAAACCTTTCATGCTAAAGTAGGTGTGACTAAAGACAAAAATGATATGGACTTAACAGAAGTAGATAAGATAAAGAAGAGGTGGTGGGAATACACAGATCTGTACAGGAAGGATCGTATCAGTAATGATTACCTCAATAGTTTGTCCAATGAGCATGAGCCAGTCATATTAGAGAGTGAAGTGAGATGAGCCCTAGGAAACCTTGCTGATAATAAGACTGCAGGAGTTGACGGAATCCCAGATGTTCAAAATCCTACAAGATAATACTTTAAAAGTGTTTTTTGCTTGATGCCAACAAATTTGGAAACCCAAAAGTTGTCAGTGGAGTGGAAAAGGTCAGTCAACATCCCAAAAAAGGCAGTGCCAAAGAGTGCTCCAGTTATCAAACAATTGCACTCATTTCACTTGCCAGCAAGGTAATGCTTAAGATAATGCAAGCTCACCCCAAACAATAAATGGGCCGAGAACATGCACATGTGCAAGCCATGTTCCGCAGAGGAAGAGGCACAAGAGATGAAAGTACCAATGTTTGCTGGATAGTACCAGAAAAAACATTTACCTCTGCTTCATAAATTATTCTAAAGCCTTTGACTGTGTGGATCATAGCAAAATGTGACAAGTTCTTAAAGAGATTGGAGTACCAGATCATCTCATCTGCCTCCTAAGAAATCTGTATGTGGGCTAAGAAGCCATGGTCAGAACCAAGAATGGAACAACCAAATTATTCAAGATAGGGAAAGGAGTGTGACAAGGTTGTATATTCTCACCTTATTTATTCAACATATATGCAAAATACATCAGGCATAAGGCCGGGCTGGATGAATTCAAAGCCGTAATCAATAGTGTTGGAAGAAATACCAATAACCTCAGATACGCGGATGATGGATGAAAGTGAGGAAGAACTAAATGGTGAGGGTGAATGAAGAGTAAGTAGAGAAGTGCAAAAGCTGGCCTGCTGCTTAATGTTAAAAAGATAAAAATGATAGCAAACAGCAATTTCAGTTCCTGGCAAATAGATGGGGAAGAAGTCGAGGCAGTGACAGATTTTATTTTCCTTGGCTCCAAGATCTCTTCAGATGGTGAATGCAGCTCTGAAATTAAAAGGTGTTTGCTACTGGAAAGGAAACCAGGGCAAGTATGGACAAGCTATTAAAAAAGATAATACACTATCAACAAAGGGCTGCATAGTTAAAACTATGGTATTCCCAGTAGTAACATACTGATGTGAGAGCTACACTATAAAGAAGGCTTAGTGCCATAGAATTGATGCCTTGGAATTTTGCTGCTGGAGAAAACTGCTTAGAGACCTTTGGACTGCAAGAAGATCTGATCAATCGATACTACAAGAAATCAAGCCAAACTGTTGAAGTTAAAGCTCAAATATCTTGGCCATATCATGAGAAGACAAGTTTCCCTAGAGAAGACTCTGATGCTTGGAAAGATTGAAGTCATATGAAGAAAGGGTTGGCAGAGGCGGAGATGGATAAATGAGGTAATTGAAGCAATAAACATGAACTTGAGGGAGCTCAGAGGGGCAGAGGCAGACAGATGTGCCTGACGTGCTGCAGTCTATTGGGTCACGGAGTGTCAGACACAACTAAACTACTGAACAACATAAACATTTTAGGTTAGAACACAACTATATAGCAAAACTGAAATAAATGGACATATTTTTAAAGAAAAGGAAAGAGAAAGATAAAGATAAGTATAAAGAAGATACAATGTCTCTCAAGATAACTGGATTTACATCACAGGTGGTAGAAGCAATAGATGCAAGCCAATTATTTACCCAAACCTCCAAATGCACAATGTATTGAATACAAATAATATTAAACATAAAAATATATTATTTCTCTATCATTCTTTATTTTTTATCAAGTCTTCCATAACCTTATCCTCTCTTTTTTTATCTCCATCTCTAATATTTTGCCCCCCATTCACTTGTTCTTCATTCTTTATTTTTTATCAAGTCTTCCATAACCTTATCCTCTTTTTTATTATTATCTCCGTCTCTTATATTTTGCCCCTCATTCATTTGTTCTTCATTCTCCCATCTCTTCTTTCTCTCCTCCATCATTCTACTGTATGATATTCATTTATATTCCCTCCTTTATCCCCTCATTCTTTCCTATCTTCCCTTTAATCTCTCTCCCTTCTACATTTTTCACCTCTCATCTAATCTCTTTCATCTTCCTGCATTTTCCTGATGAAGAACACTACTACTGTAAGTACCCCAATGGATTGATTCCTTGGCTGCATCTCTCCACTTCTGTCGAATGATGGCACCATTCACATGTGCAGTTTAAATCCTGCTTGTTCCCAAATATAACTTTGCATTGGGAGATGTTACAACCTTTTCAAACGCTGTCTGAGAATGCCTGCACCAGATGGTCTTGTTTGCAGCACACAGAATGTGAAATGAGTTGGAGTGGATTTCAGACCTATTGCTAAATCTAGGCATGTAACGTAAAAGTATTTGGGTTAAATCAATCTTTTGTCTCTATTTAATGCCAGAAAAGGAATTCTGTTTTTGCAAGGTTTTGAATACTCCTAAATGTACTCTTAATTTTTTATTTATGTAACCTTTCATACACCATGATTTAATGAAACATAGTTGGATGCAGGCGTGTATCATACTGCTGTTGTAGAATAAGAATTAGAATACTTATATCAATGTGTTACAAAACCATCATGATAAATCATCTTCATTGTGAGGGTAACTTCTAAAGATGTATAATTTGTTAATGGGCCAGTCTGGCCAAGCTGCTATTGATTTCCACATTAACCTTTAAGAAAGTATGATGAATCACCAGTGTGCTCCCATTCATGTCTTTGTATTGCACTATAATGCTGTAATAATTACTCATATGCTATATTTTTTATGTGTGTTTATATTCTTCGGATTTGCACCACTATAAAAGGCTTCAGTAAGATTCTGCATGATCCTTGTGTTGGGAGGAGGGTAAACATTAACGAGAAATTTTAAAGGGACAATTAAAATCATATTTTCAACTTTTGCATGTGAAAAAAAGGATTTGAAAATGTGTTGCAATTTGCTGAATAAACTGCTTTGAAAATATAATTGATAATCGCAGAAAAAGAACGGTATAAGCTATCAGCTTCAACCAATGAGATAAAGACTGGTGCATTTCTTGCAAGTTACAAGCAAGATTAAATACATTTTGATTATTCAGAAGTTTTCAAATATGGTCTTTTAAAAGGTACACTAGAAGTTTTTTTACAAACTACTTGCATTTATTTAGCAATAAAATTAGAAATTGAAATTGAAAATGCAATGTAGCTTTTAAAATTTTAATTTGAAATTAGCATTGTTGATTCCAGCAGTTTTACTTCCATCCATCGTTATAAGGTGTATAGGAGGTGAGTCTATCCTAACGTTATAAGGTGTATATGAGGTGAGTCTGTCCTAACATTATAAGGTGTATAGGAGGTGAGTCTGTCCTAACGTTATAAGGTGTATAGGAGGTGAGTTTGTCCTCACGTTATAAGGTGTATAGAAGGTGAGTTTGTCCTAACGTTATAAGGTGTATAGGAGGTGAGTTTGTCCTCACGTTATAAGGTGTATAGGATGTGAGTCTATCCTAATGTTATAAGGTGTATAGGAGGTGAGTCTATCCTAATGTTATAAGGTGTATAGGAGGTGAGTTTGTCCTAACGTTATAAGGTGTATAGGAGATGAGTCTATTCTAACGTTATAAGGTGTACAGGAGGTGAGTTTGTCCTAACGTTATAAGGTGTACAGGAGGTGAGTCTGTCCTAACGTTATAAGGTGTATAGGAGGTGAGTCTGTCCTAACGTTATAAGGTGTATATGAGGTGAGTCTGTCCTAACGTTATAAGGTGTATAGGAGGTGAGTCTATCCTAACGTTATAAGGTGTATATGAGGTGAGTCTGTCCTAACGTTATAAGGTGTATAGGAGGTGAGTCTATCCTAACGTTATAAGGTGTATAGGAGGTGAGTTTGTCCTAAAGTTATAAGGTGTATAGGAGGTGAGTTTGTCCTAAAGTTATAAGGTGTATAGGAGGTGAGTTTGTCCTAACGTTATAAGGTGTATAGGAGGTGAGTCTGTCCTAACGTTATAAGGTGTATAGGAGGTGAGTCTGTCCTAACGTTATAAGGTGTATAGGAGGTGAGTTTGTCCTAACGTTATAAGGTGTATAGGAGGTGAGTTTGTCCTAACGTTATAAGGTGTATAGGAGGTAAGTCTTTCCTAATGTTATAAGGTGTATAGGAGGTGAGTCTGTCCTAACGTTATAAGGTTTATAGGAGGTGAGTTTGTCCTAACGTTATAAGGTGTATAGGAGGTAAGTCTGTCCTAACGTTATAAGGTGTACAGGAGGTGAGTCTATCCTAACGATATAAGGTGTATATGAGGTGAGTCTGTCCTAGCGTTATAAGGTGTATATGAGGTGAGTCTGTCCTAACGTTATAAGGTGTATAGGAGGTGAGTCTGTCCTAACGTTATAAGGTGTATAGGAGGTGAGCCTGTCCTAACGTTATAAGGTGTACAGGAGGTGAGTCTATCCTAACGTTATAAGGTGTACAGGAGGTGAGTCTATCCTAACGTTATAAAGTGTATATGAGGTGAGTCTATCCTAACGTTATAAGGTGTACAGGAGGTGAGTCTATCCTAACGTTATAAGGTGTATAGGAGGTGAGTCTATCCTAACGTTATAAGGTGTATAGGAGGTGAGTCTATCCTAATGTTATAAGGTGTATAGGAGGTGAGTTTGTCCTAACGTTATAAGGTGTATAGGAGGTGAGTTTGTCCTAACGTTATAAGGTGTATAGGAGGTGAGTCTGTCCTAACGTTATAAGGTTTATAGGAGGTGAGTCTGTCCTAACGTTATAAGGTGTATAGGAGGTGAGTCTGTCCTAACGTTATAAGGTGTATAGGAGGTGAGTCTGTCCTAACGTTATAAGGTGTATAGGAGGTGAGTTTGTCCTAACGTTATAAGGTGTATAGGAGGTGAGTTTGTCCTAACGTTATAAGGTGTATAGGAGGTGAGTCTGTCCTAACGTTATAAGGTGTATAGGAGGTGAGTCTATCCTAATGTTATAAGGTGTAAAGGAGGTGAGTCTGTCCTAACGTTATAAGGTTTATAGGAGGTGAGTTTGTCCTAACGTTATAAGGTGTATAGGAGGTAAGTCTGTCCTAACGTTATAAGGTGTACAGGAGGTGAGTCTGTCCTAGCATTATAAGGTGTATAGGAGGTGAGTCTGTCCTAACGTTATAAGGTGTATAGGAGGTGAGTCTATCCTAACGTTATAAGGTGTACAGGAGGTGAGTCTATCCTAACGTTATAAGGTGTATAGGAGGTGAGTCTGTTATAATGTTATAAGGTGTATATGATGTGAGTCTATCCTAACATTATAAGGTGTACAGGAGATGAGTCTGTCCTAACGTTATAAGGTGTATAGGAGGTAAGTCTGTCCTAACGTTATAAGGTGTATAGGAGGTGAGTCTGTCCTAACGTTATAAGGTGTATAGGAGATGAGTCTATTCTAACGTTTTAAGGTGTATAGGAGGTGAGTCTGTCCTAACGTTATAAGGTGTATAGGAGGTGAGTCTGTCCTAACGTTATAAGGTGTATAGGAGATGAGCCTGTCCTAACGTTTTAAGGTGTATAGGAGGTGAGTCTATTCTAACGTTATAAGGTGTATAGGGGGTGAGTCTATCCTAACGTTATAAGGTGTATAGGAGGTGAGTCTGTCCTAATGTTATAAGGTGTATATGAGGTGAGTCTGTCCTAACGTTATAAGGTGTATAGGATGCGAGTCTGTCCTAAAGTTATAAGGTGTATAGGAGGTGAGTCTGTCCTAACGTTATAAGGTGTATAGGAGGTGAGTCTGTCCTAACGTTATAAGGTGTATAGGATGCGAGTCTGTCCTAAAGTTATAAGGTGTATAGGAGGTGAGTCTGTCCTAACGTTATAAGGTGTATAGGAGGTGAGTCTGTCCTAACGTTATAAGTGTATATGAGGTGAGTCTGTCCTAATGTTATAAGGTGTATATGAGGTGAGTCTGTCCTAACGTTATAAGTGTATATGAGGTGAGTCTGTCCTAACGTTATAAGGTGTATATGAGGTGAGTCTGTCCTAGCGTTATAAGGTGTATAGGAGGTGAGTCTGTCCTAAAGTTATAAGGTGTATAGGAGGTGAGTCTGTCCTAACGTTATAAGGTGTATAGGAGATTAGTCTATTCTAACGTTTTAAGGTGTATAGGAGGTGAGTCTGTCCTAGCGTTATAAGGTGTATAGGAGGTGAGTCTGTCCTAACGTTATAAGGTGTATAGGATGCGAGTCTGTCCTAAAGTTATAAGGTGTATAGGAGGTAAGTCTGTCCTAACATTATAAGGTGTATATGAGGTGAGTCTGTCCTAACGTTATACAGTGTATATGAGGTGAGTCTGTCCTAACGTTATAAGGTGTATAGGAGGTGAGTCTATCCTAACGTTATAAGTGTATATGAGGTGAGTCTGTCCTAACGTTATAAGGTGTATATGAGGTAAGTCTGTCCTAACGTTATAAGGTGTATAGGAGGTGAGCCTGTCCTAACGTTATAAGGTGTATATGAGGTGAGCCTGTCCTAACGTTATAAGGTGTATATGAGGTGAGTCTGTCCTAACGTTATAAGGTGTATAGGAGGTGAGTCTGTCCTAACATTATAAGGTGTATAGAAGGTGTGTCTATTCTAACTTTTCACCATTGCAGGGAAGAAGGCAGATAAATAATGTTATAGGGATAAAGACTTCTATCAGGGCAGTTCCCCTGGGCAGTTACTCTTCTAGGCACTGGACACCTGAGGTTAGTGGAGAGCATGTGTGTAGGAACGGGGCAAATACCCCCCAGATTTTTCTATGTTTGTATGTATGTATAAATAAGCACATTTTTGTCCTGTGTATACAATGAGCTGTATCCCCCCCAGAATTATTTTAGTTCCTACACCCATGGTGGAGAGCAGCATATATGCTAAAGCCAACAATATTAAACCTTGCATGTAAGTTTTAAAAGCTACATTGATTTGTTTCCTTTCAAATACTGATTTTATTGTTAATCAGTAACTAAATAAACAAACAAATCCCCACTGTATGAGATCGGTAGAAGCCCTTTAAATGCATGACAGAACATTTTCTGTCCCTTTAAATTTATCACAGGATTCAGCGTTATTATTTTTTATTTTCTGTGTCTCTTTGCTGAATCATAACAAATATAAAAAGCGTGGGAACATTTTAAAATATAAATATTTGTGTTTAGTAAGATTACTGAGTCATGCTGATAAACTGTTCTTATTCCAAAAATGAATGTCTGTTGTCTATAAATCAGACAGACATAGCAAAGCTTAATTTTACTTACAGTCATACAATAATTTAACGTATGATGAGATCATGCCTATAAAATGATTTATTTCTATGAAGATATTTGTCTTGGTACAGTTGTACTTTTCTTCTACAGTAAACAGGAGGTCCCCGGGTTATAGACAACTTAACTTACAGACGACTTATACTTAAGAACGGAATTCAAAGGCTTTTTGTATGAGTTTATTTTTATGTTGTGTTTATTTGAATTAAAAGAAAGAGCACAATAGTTTCTGTAACCTATTAATACAGTACAGGGGTATTATTAGGACAAACCTACTTCAGGTATCGTCCGTTCTCAGATTGAGCACTTCTAATTTTGTTGTTGTGTATGCAAATGACCCTTAGGGGTTTTTCGAACCCTAAGCGTGCTATGGGGAACCAGACGTGGACTCTTTGCTGCACCTCACTGACGAGGCCTACAGAGGCCTACAGAGACCGAAACGCATCTGGGGTTTGCTGTTTCTCCTGTTCAGGGTAGCATTGCCTGGTATTTCGGGGCTGGGTCACTCTTTTGAGTGAGACCAGACTGATATACTACAGGATATTTCTCCCTGTGAAGTGCACAAGTGAGCTAACAGAGGTTGCTCTTTGAGTAGGTAGCCAGACCTACAGGACAAACCTACTTCAGGTATTGTCCGTTCTCAGATTGAGCACCTCTAATTTAGTTGTTGTGTATGCAAATGACCCTTAGGGGGTTTTCTCACCCTATGGGTGACAGGGGGAACCAGGCATGGACTCCTTGCCCACTGTGCCTTAGGGAGTAAAGCTGCACCTCACTGACGAGGCCCACAGAGGCCGAAATGCGTCTGCGGTTTGCTGTTTCTCCTGTTCAGGGTAGAATTGCCTGGTATTTTGTGGCTCGGTCACTCTTTTGAGTGAGACCAGACTGATATACTACAGGATATTTTTCCCTGTGAAGGGCACAAGTGAGCTAAAAGAGGTTGCTCTTTGAGTAGGTAACCAGACCTATAGGACAACCCTACATCAGTTATCATCCATTCACAGATTGAGCACCTCTAATGTTGTTGTTGTATTACTAATATGACCACACATGAGTCATTATAGTGTTGTTGTTATTATTATTATTAGTCATCAGGTATCCGAGTTACATACAAATGTGACCTAAACCGGGGACTGCCTGTATATATAAAACAAAGGTAATGTATGTCTAAAACAAATACAGTATTCAGAGAGGTCAAGTGATAATTCTTCTGTAATGGTCTGGATGAAATATAGGATACATTTGCTACAAATGTACTATGTGTCTATTCAGTCATATATTACCAAATATTATTCTCAGTTAACTTGTGGTTTCTATTATAATATAAATTATGTGTCTGATAATGTACAGTATCTCACAAAAGTGAGTACACCCCTAAGTGTAAATGTCCAAATTGGGCCCAAAGTGTCAATATTTTGTGTGGCCACCATTATTTTCCAGCAGCGCCTTAACCCTCATGGACATGGAGTTCACCAGAGCATCACAGGTTGCCACTGGAGTCCTCTTCCACTCCTCCATAATGACATCACGGAGCTGGAGGATGTTGGAGACCTTGCGCTTCCCCCCACCTTCCATTTGAGGATGCCCCACAGTTGCTCAAAAGGGTTTAGGTCTGGTGACATGCTTGGCCAGTTCATCACCTTTACCTTTAGCTTCTTTAGCAAGGCAGTGGTCGTTTTGGAGGTGTGTTTGGGGTCGTTATTATCGTCCGTAAATCGGCCGCAAAGCTGCGATTCCTTGCGGTGCTCCCGTTACCTTGCAATTCAATTATACGGTGCCGCAAGGCTATCCCCTTACGGCCGGCCGTATATCTTGCAATCGGCCGTAAGATCAAAAATCTTTAAATCCAAAAATAAATTCAAGCCGGCACTGTAAAGCTCTGTAAATGCTAGGGATCATAATGGTGGACATGAGGATTAATAGCAACCCCCTCTCAAGCTCGCACATCAGCCCAAATCCGAGATTACATTAACTGTTTATTTTCCGGCCGCAGCGTGGGCGGGTCTGAGGTGCTCCAAGCCCTCTGGACTTTTTACATGGATATGTGACATAAATTAAAAAAATATATATTTACGGATTTGAGTGTAGGGGAATGTTGTGCTATGAATGCTAACACCTACAATCACTTTATAGTCTCATAAGAGTGCAGGATGGCTTTATTATGGCTTTGTTATGTGCTTAATTGTGTGCCTGCGGGACCTTTTTCCTGCAAGTAAGCAGCGGCTCGGTTTTAGCCTTGCAGAGAGGGTTCCCGTAGCTTTTGAATAGCAACCGGGGCTTTCTTGCGGCCGAAACTCTTGCGGCCGTTTAAGATCAAAGGCTTTCCTCCCGCGCCGTGCGGCCGCAAGGGATAGCAAGCCTGCCAGAATCCCCGTCCGGAAGGGAATAGAATAGCCGAATAGCTTGCGGCCGGTCCTTGCGGCCCCGCATCTCCTACGGCCGTTAATAGAATGAGGCCCCTAGTGTTTATAGACACACCACTAACAATAATATGTAGTGCTGGTATGACATGCTGCCCCTCACAGAATTCATTATAAGGAGGAAATAATGATAAATATAGGAAGGCTTCCTACGGCTGAATAAATTGAGTACATCTGATCCATTACTTCTGTGAGGGAAAGTGTTATGTGTGGCAAAAAATAAAAAGAATAAAATGGGAGAAAATTGTATGCTCCGGGAAATCATTTTATTTAATTGGTTTGGGACTTTAAAGTGATTTCCCTAACACTGAGAGGCTAATCAGTTATGGCTGAGATATTGCCAATGAAGAGCACTGTCTAGACATAAACTGATCCCTGAAAGCCCTTTAGACCTGATTCCCAGCTGCTGGCACCTTCACCCTCTTGATGACATCATAGGTGGTTAGAGGCTGAGCATTCAATGTTTTCGAATAAGTTTAATATTAATTATTGTTTTTTTAAGCAGTGAGTAATGATGTTTTAAAAATAAATTGCTGCTGAAAACATTTACTTCCTGTTATTTATGGATCACAGTTTAAAGGTTTATGGAAGCCTCCATGAAATACAGGGACATTTGGTATGCTCAATCAGTCTCCAATGGAACCCCAAACAGGCCAGGATTTAACAAGAGCACGGTGTGAATGAGGGTGAATCAGTGGGTGGATCTATAACTTAACAAATAATAATGGTATCACCTGTACTCACAGAGTGCTATCCATAAATGCTGGCCTGTTTGGGGTTTGCTGAGACATTTAAATATGTTTTACTTTAGGCAGTCTATATAGTTAGATGTGTGCCAGCTTTGGTAAAGTAAACAGTTCTAAAACTGGAAAGATGAAAACTGCCATCTGTGCTTAAATTGGGCAAAAAATAAAAAGTGAATCTTTTCAGGGCCATATGAGTTTGCTGTTTTTTTTCTGAGCATTTGAGTCATTCCTGACTCAAAATAATAAACGCAATCTACAGCAGCAATGGCTCAGTTTTAAAAGGCCACTTAATTTTCTCTTTATTAGTAAGTCCTTACAGGCAGAGGTAACTGCACATAAAAATAAATAACTTTTAAAAGGTGTATGAGGCAGACTAGGGTGGGCTTCTGCTTCCACCCAGGATGTTCAACTGTTTTGGGAACTTTATGGGCAAAACTCACAATTGTTGTCTCTATACAATCACAATAGATGATGACCTTGGGAACCACTCTTGTGTTTACACAAAGAGTTTATCGACCACAGTGATTTGATCAATAGAATTAGCAGTTGTGGGACTGTAACCTAATGTTCTTTTAATAGCTGAAGATCCTCAGTATAATTTCTATTCCTGTGATATATACAAGAGAAATGTATGTATTCAGTATTAGTGCGGTCTAATAGTATACACTCTTACTAGATATAAAACAACAATATTTCATCTTTCTCTGTGCTCTGTGTTATCCTTCCTCATATTTTCCACCCTATAGAATTATTATGGTACCTAATGGTAAGAATGTTCAATGCTTCCAGAGAAGAAGTCAAGGTGGGCTCTTTTGAACCATCCATTTAGTGCCAATAATTTAAAAGTATTAGTAATGTATTAACTACGCACATATTTTGCATTCTTACCAAAAGCTTTGGCGACATCTCCTGGACAACTGCAGCCTCCATCCTTAAAGCAAAACAAACAATAATCATTTATAGGCTGACACAGGCAGACACCTTACTTGCAGTGAAGACCCCAGTTCTGAAAAGCACATGTATATATGTGTGTGTGTATATATATATATATATATATATATATATATATATATATATATATATAATTACATTGGGTTAATAGATAATTGAGCTTGAAAGATGTGTATTTTAAGCATAATTATATTTAAAAAGTCCATCTACTCTAATGGCTTCATCTCACTTGATTAATTATAATTAAGGGATGATAAATCATAAAAACATACCCAGATGGTATAGATTAGAGGAATGATAAGACATTAACCCCCTTCTGGATCGCTACGTCGTGGTGGTGGAGGGGCTTGTGTACTTCAATGAAGCTGTGAGCTATACCATGTAAGGTCACCCAAGAGTGGCAGGTCATGGCAGAGAGGTCCGACAAATCAGGGTCCACTGGAGAAGGAACTGGCAACCCACTCCAGTATCTTTGCCAAGAAAACCCTATGGATAAGCACAACTAGAGACATATGTACCTGGTGTGCTGCAGTCCATAAAGTGCAAGGACATTAACACTTAAAGATCCCTGTCTATTATTATGTATACAATAGGACAGGCTCTTGTGGTTTATCAAAGGCATCAATTCTACGGCGCTCAGACTTCTTTATGGTCCAGCTCTCACATCTGTATGTTACTACTGGGAATACCATAGTTTTAACTATGCAGGCCTTTGTTGATAGTGAGCAATAGCTTCCCTCCCTGGTAGCAAATGTCTTTAAATGTTATGTCTGTCATCATCGGAAGGAATCTTGGAGATAATGGGAGGTGAGTAGAAAGTGTATCTGTGTACATTGCTAGCAGCTCATGTCACACTATTGCCTGCTATTACAGAGTGGTCTCAAAAGGTTTTCAGTTTGGTACTTCATATTAGGTGGGTCCCATGTTAGAGATAACATATAATTTAGAGATTGGAGAGATGTGGAGCTTATACAGCCTGGGGTATGATTTTTAAAATGGCAATTCAATATTTAAATGATCATTAACATTTAATAAATGATTTTTATTATCAAACCCTACCTATTCTTTAGAAAGCTATTTATAAGACCACTAAAGTGTCCCTTTAAAATACTTAACAACCAATTGTAATACTGTTTATAAACGTCCTTTTCATTTCTGCAACAATTAAGATCTTTGTTGTGTCACTTTTTGTCTTTATTTTCTCTATTAGGATTCATTGTTATCTACAAAGGACACAAAGGCCCTCTTTTAATTGCAATTTGGCCAATTGAATAAGGCTCTAAATAAGCACATAACATTTATTTTTTAAAGAAGTTTTTAGTTGGTAAACATCTATCCAAAAGCAAGGTTTTCACTAACTAAAAACTTAGTTTAAAAAAATATGCTATGTGCTTATTTAGAGCCCTATTCAATTGGCCAAATTGCAATTGAATGAGGCCCAATGTGTTTAAATGTAATATTTAATAAGTCACCTATGACCTGTACAACTGAGAGCAAAGTCTATTAATGCATATTCATGTTCTGTTTATTTAATATTAGAATATTGTATCGCTGGTGGTAACCAAAATAAACATAGCACTGCTTCCATAGGGCCTCACTCAAATATGATTTGGCCAATTGAATAGGGCTCTCTATAAGCACAGAGCATATTTTTTTACAGAAGTTTTTAGTTAGTGAACTTCTATCCAAAATCAAAGGCCCTCATTCAATTGCAATTTGGCCAATCGAATAGGGCTCTAACTAAGCACATAACATATATTTTTTTAAAGAAGTTTTTAGTTAGTGAAAGACTTGCTTTTGGATAGATGTTTACTAACTAAAAACTTATTTCAAAAAAATGTTATGTGCTTATTTAGACCCCTATTCAGTTGGCCAAATTGCAATTGAATGAGGGCCAAGGTCTTCACTAACTTCTGTAAAAAGAATATGCTCTGTGCTTATATATCCCAAATCGCATTTGAATGAGGCCCATAGTGAGGACTACATTTATGCAAGTGTTATGAGAAGGGATTAAAGAAATAGGTGTACAGTTTGCTCGTAAATATTAGGTTAGGAATTAGGAAGTTGTAGTGCAAGGTCTTTCCATGTCCTAAACCTGCTGGTAAATTACACATTAATTGTGGGTTAGGCCGCCATCTAGTGGACAGAGGTAGCATGTCCATGAAATCAATGCAGCACTAAAATAAGACTTGTTATCAGTATTATAATTACAGGCTGATTCATGTTAATGCAAACTGCTGTGGGCTTTCATAAAACTTTAGAGTATAGAAAGATGGTCACCAATTATTACCTAATTTCTGGAACTTAATACTGTTAAAAAAATAGATAAATAAATGTAAAAAATTATACGACAAATATATATATATATATATATATATATATATATATATATATATATATGCATTAAATGCTAAGGGCCTCATTCTATAAGCGGCCGTAGGAGATGCGGGGCCGCAAGGACCGGCCGCAAGTTTTTCGGCTATTCTATTCCCCTCCGGCCGGGGATTCCGGCAGGCTTGCGGCCGGCGCCTTGCTATCCCTTGCGGCCGCTCGCGCCGGGGGAAAGCCTTTGATCTAAAACGGCCGCAAGAGAATCGGCCGCAAGAAAATCCTATTTGCAATTCAATTGCTCCGGGAACCCTCTCTGCAAGGCTAAAACCGAGCCGCAGCTTACTTGCAGGAAAAAGGTCCCGCAGGCACACAATTAAGCACATAACAAAGCCATAATAAAGCCATCCTGCACTCTGAGGAGACTATAAAGTGATTTTAGGTGTTAGCAAAAATAGCACAACATTCCCCTATACTTAAATCCGTAAATAAATTATTTTTTAATATATGTCAAATATCCATGTAAAAAGTCCAGAGTGCTTGGAGCACCTCAGACCCGCCCACGCTGCGGCCGGAAAATAAAGAGTTAATGTCAACTCGGGTTTGGGCTGATGTGCAAGCTTGAGAGTGGGTTACTTTTAATCCTCGTGTCCCCCAATATGATCCCTAGCATTTACAGAGCTGTACAGTGCAGGCTTGAATTTATTTTTGACTTTTAAGATTTCTGAGCTTACGGCCGGTAGCAAGATATACGGCCGGCCGTAAGAGGAGATCCTTGCCGGCCGTATAATTGAATTGCGAGGCAACGGGACCCCCGCAAGGAATCGCAGCCTTGCGTCCGTTTTACGGCCGCTAATAGAATGAGGCCATAAGGAAGCAGGGAGGTGGAAGGAACTGCACTGTGAGGCGGTCGGTGGGTGCTGCTGAAACACAACTATACTTAGGTAATATTTCAATTATGTTATTCTTCACGAGCTGTGCACTATCAATAAGTGGCTAAAGTAACTCAAATAGCCTCTGGCAGAGTCTTAAAAGGAAGCTGTATTGGTAAAATAAATCATGGCCCTTTAAGAGTGCAATTTGTGTACAAATTATAATTAATGAGAGTAGTTTTACTTGAATTATATAAAGTTATTAATAATGATAATTTTTTTTTTATTTCTATCTGCTTAAATCTAGGGGCTTTTCATGTTGGATTTCTCTATTCATCCCATCCCTCAGAGCATGTCACTGTGGCCCTCTGAATAGGGCTCTAAATAAGCACATAACATATTTTTTTAAAATACATTTTGGTTAGTAAGCATCTATCCAAAAGCAAGGTTTTCACTAACTAAAAACTTCTTTAAAAAATATATGCTATGTGCTTATTTAGAGCCCTATTCAATTGGCCAAATCACAATTAAATGAGGGCCTGTGTGAGCTGGACATGTGGCAAGCTGTGAATCCCCATGTTGTAATATCTAATGCACATAGCATGACCATCAGCTTACTATTGGTCCACCAAAAGGTACACCAAAAGATTACATGGACCAATAGGAAGCTGCTGGCTGAGTTTTGTTTGCACTAGAACAGTGGTAGTCAACCTGGTCCCTACTGCCCTATAGTGGGCGATTCAAGCTTTTATGGTAGATGGCTTCTCCTGCGAGTGATATCACACCCTGGAGACCCGCAGCACCACGCTTGTTTGGTTGGAGAGCTGGTGATAGAGCCTAGGGACAGCAATCCCTAACAGTTGCCATCTAGAGAAGGATGTGAGAGCTTTAGTCTAGCAGGGGTCAGGTACCACCTCATGTTGGGTTTGTAGGAATTCTCTCTCAAGATTATGTTAAGGGAGGAGCCTATTGCATTTTTATGGATTTTACTACATTACAAGTTATCTAAGGTGATGCTAAGTTCTGTTTTCCATGAGGACTGGTGGTGAAGCTTAGGTGTGGCCTGGTCTAACAGGCAATTGTAGATGGTGGAAATATGTCAGCGGCAACATTTTTTTATCTATTCACCATGATAGCTGGGAAATTATGTTAATCTCTGTGGGGTAAACATTAAAGAGTGTCTCTACTGGAGACTTCCTCTTATTCATTTGAATTCATAGGGTTAGGGAATGAGCCAAAAACCAGTGTTAATAGGGCTTTTATTTTGCTAGATGCAATGTGTCCTTTTAAAGGTCTATGACTTGTTTAACCACTGTACTGTGTCAATTTAATGTCTTATTTCAGTTACAGTAGTGTTAATAACATTACATTAGTGCATATGTTTTGTCTCAGTTTATGTCACTATTGATTTAAAGAGACATAATGAATATTTTCCAAGGGCTGTTTGCGTAGAATAGCGCAAATCCCAAAGCGTATTTACTTATATTTGTTCTTTCAGTATAAATGTCCAGTTTTATTGAGACAAGAGTAAGGAAGCAAATACTTGTTGAACCATCATAATCTTATTGTTGCCTGGGGGATTATTGAGCAAATCCTTCACAAAAAGCTGAACATTATCAGCCACAGTAGATTAGCTACTTTAGCCAACAAGTGCAGCCGAAGATGGATCAACAAGTAGCTCATAAACAAATTAATCCCCGACCCTCTGCCAAAACGAGAGATGTGATGTGAGGTCAGTTATAGACATAAACACGTCTCTTCTCTACTTACGGAAATGATGTGTCCTTTTAGCCCATGGGCAGAGTCAGCACATTCAATCACAGCGCTCAGCTGAGGGTATCCAACACCTGTTTTGATCCTGGTTGTACACACAGATCCTGTGTAAGGAAGTAAATATATCACTGATCTCATATATTGATATCGTCCAATTCCCACTGACAGCTTTGGTTATGGTTTTAAGCTGCTGCGAATAGTGTTGATATTGTAAGAAGTCACCCCACAATATTGCAATTCCAATTATTTGCATGTTCTATTGAATGTTAATTTATTAAGACATATACAGTATATATATATATATATATATTAGTGTATTGATTCATACTCCTCCTATGACACCAATGGCGTATTTGTGTATTTCCATATATATCTAATGTTATGGGGCAGGAGACACAATTTAATGTAGAATTTATATATACTGTATGTACTAAGGAAGAAAATGTTTTTGTTAATTATATAGATGCATGGCACAAGGCCTCCCTGAGGATTAAAGGAACACTGTCACTCCAACAGCAAGTATGTTTAATCTTAACAAGCTTTAGAAACTTGCTATACCAGTGGTTCTCAAACCTCTCCTCAGGGTTCCCCAGACAGGTCAGGATTTTATTGTAACACTGTGTGAACACAGGTGAGGCTATTCATATTCAACAGGCCTTTAATTTCCTCACCTGTGTTCACACAGTGTTACACTGAAATCCCGACCTCTCTGGGGAGCCCCGAGGAGAGGTTTGGGAACCAATAGTCTATACACTGTACAAGCCATTTTCACCACAATTAATCATTCCTGATTTATTCAGCATTGAAAGTGTGGTTCCTGAATGCTAATAAGGCTCAGTATGCTAATTTACATCTTAGAGTGTGTGAGAAGGGTTAGCATGATAAGCTTAGACCATAACACAGCATGGTAGAGGGGCCTTGTAAACCTAATTAGCACAAAAAGGAAAAAATAACATTAAATAAACATATAAACTCATAAATGACTCACTTAGAAATGGCTAGCACAATGTACAGTTGGGTTTTTAATGCTCTTTATGATTAACATAAAAAACAATTGTATTTTGAGGTGACAGAGTCCCTTTAATACAGCCAAGCATTTTATGTAGTTTCAATGGACAGGCTAGATGGGTCTTTGTGTCTTATCTGCTAACAAATCACATTTATATGTTATGTTTGTCTAAATGTAAATGACCAATTAAAGGAATGGATAACAAATATGTTTTACATGATATACAGAAAGAAAATATGTTTATTACATTTGAAAAAATATATAAGTTATTAACATGAAAACAGATTTGTATACAAAGGTAAACTCACGTGGCCTTAAACATATAATCAGTTTTGCTTCAATGTATAATTTTACTTTATAATCATAGGAAGAAATCAAATAAAAGGAGGACAGAATCTGATCACAACTTAACTGGCCATTATAATTTTTCATTTTACAATCCACTATCTGAACTAAATAATAATTATGTGTCCTATTGCAAATCTAATGATAAAGGCCAGATGTTTATCTGCTGCTGGTGGGCCAGATTAATACTGGCTAGTGAGCTGGGAGGGGGGGGGGGGGGGGATTTATACTGGCTAGTGAGCTGGGAGGGGGGGGGATTTATACTGGCTAGTGAGCTGGGGGGATCACATATATAGTTGTGAGCAGCAGAAAATGTTGCTAACGCTGACATCATAAAGGGGGCGTGGCTATGATGTAAGTGGGGGTGGGCCTAACAACTGATTTTAACAGAAGCGTGGCGGCCATTTGCATTTCAGAGAAAGACAGCAAAGTGAGAGAGGGAGACAGGTACAGAGAGAGAGGGAGACAGCTACAGAGAGAGAAGAAGACAGGTACAGAGAGAGAAGGAGACAGGTACAGAGAGAGAGGGAGACAGGTACAGAGAGAGAGGGAGACAGCTACAGAGAGAGAAGGAGACAGGTACAGAGAGAGAGGGAGACAGGTACAGAGATGGAGACAGGTACAGAGAGAGAGGGAGACAGGTACAGAGATGGAGACAGGTACAGAGAGGGAGAGAGACAGGTACAGAGAGAGAGGGAGACAGGTACAGAGAGAGAGGGAGACAGGTACAGAGAGAGAGGGAGACAGGTACAGAGAGGGAGAGAGACAGGTACAGAGAGAGAGGGAGACAGGTACAGAGAGAGAGGGAGACAGGTACAGAGAGAGAGGGAGACAGGTACAGAGAGAGAGGGAGTCAGGTACAGAGAGAGAGGGAGACATAAAGAGAATTACAGAGCAAGAGCACACACAGACAGTGAGGGAGCACAAAGACAGCGCAGAGAGAGTTCACAGATAGAGCGCACAGAGAGTGCAGAGAGATTGACAAAGAGAGTGAGGGGTACAGAGACAGAGATTGCACACAGACAGCAGTGCACATAGGGTGCAGATAGAGAAAGCATACACGCAGAGAGCATGCCCAGCCGGTACATCTACACATTATATAGTAATAATAATAATAATGCACAAGAGCATGCCCAGCCGGTACATCTACACATTATATAGTAATAATAATAATAATGCACAAGAGCATGCCCAGCCGGTACATCTACACATTATATAGTAATAATAATAATAATAATAATAATGCACAAGAGCATGTCCAGCCGGTACATCTACACATTATATAGTAATAATAATAATAATAATAATGCACAAGAGCATGCCCAGCCGGTACATCTACACATTATATAGTAATAATAATAATAATAATGCACAAGAGCATGCCCAGCCGGTACATCTACACATTATATAGTAATCACATATATAGTTGTGAGCGTACGAGTTGTTGCTAACGCTGCGGGCTCGCGTAGCGAGCCAAGGCCCTCGCTTTGCGAGGGCCGCGGGCTCGCTACGCGAGTCGCGGCCCTCGCAAAGCGAGGGCACTGGGCGAGGGTCTCAGTTGCTGGCATGGAGCACCGAAGGCGCTCCTTGCCAGCAACTGAGGACCCTCGCGAAGCGAGGGCCTCAGTTGCTGGCATGGAGTGCCGTAGGCGCTCCATGCCAGCACCTGAGGACCTCGCAAAGCGAGGGCCTCAGTTGCTGGCATGGAGTGCCGTAGGCGCTCCATGCCAGCAACTGCGACCCTCGCAAAGTTTACGTCGCAACCCAAAGAGCACGACACACACATTACGGCCTCGCAACACTCGGACTCAACTCGCGAACATTACAAAATGTAAAACACAATACATACACACAGCACATACATAAAAACCTTACCTACACCAAGAGGGAGCACCCAGGACCTCAAAAATGCCACTTAGACCTTCATTTTACTCGAAATAAAAGAGTTTAGAGACTAAAAAAAACAGTAAGCGAGAGAAAAAATGGCCGCCGAACAAAACGAAAACGAGGCTACAGCACTCTAAACTCGCAAAACAACACAAGAAACTCGCAAAACGCCACAAACGACCTACAGATATTCATACCACACAGTGCACACATTCAGCATGCTTACACAGCAGCTCCACACCACTAATGCTCCAGCAACATCAAAACAGATTGCCAGCTCTTCATCACAATGCTTCAAAATAGGTAAAGTATATTCATTTAGTAATCTATTACATATTTCAGTATTATACACCAAACAGCATTAGCTACCTTACAATTTCATTGCCGTCATTTTTTGACGGGCAATATTCTAGTGGTTTTATAATGGCTAGTGAGCTGGGGGGCATGGATTTATACTGGCTAGTGAGCTGGGAGGGGAGGGGGCGGATTTATACTGGCTAGTGAGCTGGGGGGATGGATTTATACTGGCTAGTGAGCTGAGGGGGATGGATTTATACTGGCTAGTGAGCTGGGGGGGGGGGCAGATTTATACTGGCTAGTGAGCTGGGGGGATGGATTTATACTGGCTAGTGAGCTGGGGGGATGGATTTATACTGGCTAGTGAGCTGGGGGGATGGATTTATACTGGCTAGTGAGCTGGGGGGATGGTTTTATAATGGCTAGTGAGCTGGGGGGCATGGATTTATACTGGCTAGTGAGCTGGGAGGGGAGGGGGCGGATTTATACTGGCTAGTGAGCTGGGGGGATGGATTTATACTGGCTAGTGAGCTGAGGGGGATGGATTTATACTGGCTAGTGAGCTGGGGGGGGGGGCAGATTTATACTGGCTAGTGAGCTGGGGGGATGGATTTATACTGGCTAGTGAGCTGGGGGGATGGATTTATACTGGCTAGTGAGCTGGGGGGATGGATTTATACTGGCTAGTGAGCTGGGGGGATGGTTTTATAATGGCTAGTGAGCTGGGGGGCATGGATTTATACTGGCTAGTGAGCTGGGAGGGGGGGCGGATTTATACTGGCTAGTGAGCTGGGGGGATGGATTTATACTGGCTAGTGAGCTGAGGGGGATGGATTTATACTGGCTAGTGAGCTGGGGGGGGCAGATTTATACTGGCTAGTGAGCTGGGGGGATGGATTTATACTGGCTAGTGAGCTGGGGGGATGGATTTATACTGGCTAGTGAGCTGGGGGGATGGATTTATAATGGCTAGTGAGCTGGGGGGGGTGGATTTATACTGGCTAGTGACCGGGGGGGGGGGGGGTATTTATACTGGCTAGTGAGCTGGGAGGTGGATTTATACTGGCTAGTGACCGGGGGGGGGGGGGGGGGGGGGGTATTTATACTGGCTAGTGGGCTGGGGGGTGGATTTATACTGGCTAGTGATCTGGGGGGCGGATTTATACTGGCTAGTGAGCTGGGAGGTGGATTTATACTGGCTAGTGAGCTGGGGGGGGGCGGATTTATACTGGCTAGTGAGCTGGGAGGCTGGATTTAAAATAAAAATGAAAAAAAATATATAAATTAATATATGCTACTAAATTGCCAAAATTAATTATATTACTAATTTATAGTTAAAAAATGTTTTAAAATTGTATATAGAAGGGGTGGTTATTTTTTAATGTTACATTTTTCTTTAAGACTTTGAAAAATATTTAATTAATACATGCCATTTAAAATATCTATTACACTTTTACATTTTTATCATTAAAGTCACACAGAATTTTTTAAAAAAAAATGGCATAAGTATGGGAAAATTACTTATTAATGCTTGACCATTTTAAACAATTAGTAACATATGCAATACTTTCCAAGAATGCCACTACATTTTCAATCATAACAGTTCATAATGCTATCACATTTAAGATTTAATACTACATACATACGTAATTGCTCAGAATGTTACAGTACATACAGCACCCCCTTATTAGTTGTATTGCAAAATATTCCTTTATTTCCAATACTATTTTTGTATTGTTATAATGTATTATAATGTATTCAGAGCACCCTCTAGTGGTTGTATTGTAAAAATAAATCCTAATTTATAATATTGTGCTTTTGCCAGATCCACTTTTTACTCTATAAAGTTATTTAAACAAAGAGTTTTACCAGTAGCCAATAATCACCAGATCGTAAGGGGGCACAGGAAACAAAGCTGCATCTGCAAGTTCCCGATTAAAGCACAATCATAGAGTTAATCAAGTTCTCCCATAGTTACCTACAGGGGCATACATATATTCTGTTTCTGGTATTGTGAGGGATTCCCACATCTATCCTAAAGAAGAAACGCTCTGTTATAAGTTTAAAAATCCTTTGGCTTTATTATGAAGTCATAGTTTTTAGACTGTGAGGTTGGGGTTGTGCTTAAACACCTCCATCTATCACAGAAATTAATCCTACAGTTTTTACATTGTTAGATAGTGGCTTCTTCTCCCCTATGTAGTTATTAATGTGTTGTAAGTAGTAGAGTAGGAAGGGGGAGGCTAGGAGTGCGCAACGCTCCCAGGTGTAATGTTGCCAGGGCCCAGGGGGGAACAATGCTGCCGGCCATCTTACAGGAAGAAAGGCTGCGTTGAGCGGAAGAATGCGGCAGCCATCTTGGGAGAGGACAGGCTGGCACTACATGTGCAGTGGTGCGCAGCGCGCAAGAACGCACACATGCTGTGCTGCGCCGGGGAACCCCCGACCGGCCATTTTAAGATTGGCATAGTAATGAGGTGCATTGGTAGGTTCGGCAGAAGCTGGTGGCGGTGCGCAGCGCGCAAAAACAGTGCCCATCTGCTCAAGAATGCCGCCAGCCATTTAAGAAGACTAGCAGACCTATTAATTTCGAAGCACGTACTGGCATTGGCAAGCCCAGCAAAGGCTGCAGGCATGTAATTCAGCTGCGTTACAGAGCTATTAAATTCCACCATGCCGAGAGTTACGGGCCATAGATGCAAGCGCGTAAACCATTCTTTCCCGTGTTGCATGTGCGGCCGTGAGCATGATCAATTAGTTAAACCCGTAGTAATGGGTTTGGATGGAGCCAATGGCAAAAGAGATCGTCATCATTACGTCACTGAAAAATGGAGGTTAGATTTCCAAGCCTTATGGGTTTCAATTACGGGTTTCAATCGGACCCGCATTCCATAAATAATGCAATATTAATAAATCAGTAAATATGATATTCTAGTCCATGCGAGTACCATTATATGTATTAACACATTGATTGCCGGGAGCAATATAACACAGAAATTAAACAGAAATAAAAGTATTTTATATTGCAGATTTGCCAGCTTGAGAATGTTGTGCTATTAATATTAATACCTAACATCACTTTCCCTTTAATTCTGAGTACAGTATTGTGTGTATATTTGCATTTACAGTGGTATGGATAGGACTTTAACCCCCTTACAGGTCCTCTCTAGTACCCATTGGCTTTTTGGCTCTATTTGCGGGTTACGGGTTAGAACGACAGTGGATTCGTAGCAATTTAATAGCAATTTTCGAATGTAACTGTTACGGTCTTGACAGAACAAAGAATTTGCGGCAGCAGAGTTCAATTTTAGACATCCCGTAGGATTTTTTTCCCTTATTTGTAAGTAGATGTAGGCATTTATTTCCAAGTAAACTTTGATGCAATTCCCAATGAAGCTGCCAATTTTGTTTCAGTAGCACTGCAATTCCATGTCTTCTGTTCCATCCCTATATTCTAACAGGCCATCTTAAGCCACAACATCACAAGCACAAGAACATCCATACCACATTACAGTATTTAGCAATCTGTTAGTTAGACTCAGCATGGTGGGTAGTTATATTTCATCTATTGAAAAAAAAAAAAAACTTGTAAAATAGCTCTGTGCAGATTTATGTTGATGTTCTTCATTTATTATAATAACATATTCTTATAGTGACAGTTTTTCTTCCTCAGTTATTTGTCACAGGTCCCTCATATTAGTCACCTCTCAGTTGTGTGAAGACACACAGTGATACTTACACGCACAGCCATGATCAATTACAGGAAAGCTTTTAACGCAACTCTGATATAATTATGTCATATTGTTGAGCTGCTAAAAGGATTGTGCATCACCTAAGAGTTTGGGATTACACATCCTATATATAACTTGTGTAAAAAAATCCAGATCACCATCAACTTTCTGTGCAACTGTCCTTGATTGCTGTTTTTAGAAATAAAGCATATTTAGGTATCTATATTTTACCATTGGGCAGTACATAAGAGTATATTTTACCATTGGGCAGTGAATGATTCACTATGGCTGTTACTAGCTGCATACAAATGGCAGATGAAACTGGATCTCTGTTTACTAAGGGTTGCCGGTGTAGGAGGAAGTACACACCGCACATTAAACAATGCCAAAAGTTACATGTAGACCTTAGCTCAGTGCTGGGTAAAAGTCAGCCTCAAAAGCTACTTTTGTGGCCCGAGCCAGTTCGCCTGAGCCTACCGTCCATTTTATATTTCCACATGTAGAAATCATTCTTACTCGCGGACATTAAACTATAGAAAAACTAGCGACGATACCACATGTACCCAATATTTAGGTCTCTACCAGGAGGTAATCTGATAAACAAACTTTAATTTGATCAGAATACATTTTCAACAATATGAGCCCTGTATGTAACTGATGTCACTGTTTACTAACCCCTTCCACTATATGACCATCCCATATAAATCTTAATATTGGTAGATACTTTGGCCCTCATTCAATTGCAGTTTGGCCAGTTGAATAGGGCTCTAAATAAGCACATAGCATATTTTTTTAAAGGAGTTTTTAGTTAGTGAAAACCTTGCTTTTGGATAGAAGCTCACTAACTAAAAACTTCTTTAAAAAAATATGCTATTATTTAGAGCCCTATTCAATTGGCCAAACTGCAATAGAATGAGGCCCTTTGTGTATAAATTGTTCCATCTTGTTAGCTTCAATGCTTTTGTTAACTTGGATCGAGAGAGGTGTACTTAAGTATCTATCAATAGGAGGTAGAGGGGGGGAGATGGGAAGAGAGAGTAGTGCATGTGACATGTCACAATAGTGGTTTGACTTAGTTTTGTATCTTAATATGTCACTGTGTTTATTAACTCTACACACACTGTTACTGCTTGGAGTTACCAGACTAACCAAAAGGGCTCGCTTCTTCTCTCTCTCAACTTCCTCCCACTTTGCAGAATTTCCCAGGACTGCTATATTATCTATTTATAGATTAAGTTTGCTTCTATCCAAGGAAGTGAATTCTCTAACATTTCAATATCCTCAATTCATTCTTCTTTCGCAAACATTTGGTTGTCCAGTAACAGACACAGAACACATAACCACAAACTTCACATACACACCTACACATACTACACACCTTGGAATTACTAAAATTTTAGGATACCTGATAATACACAAATATGTGTTAAAATGCATACATTTGCGGTGACTGAAAATATGTTCTAACTATTATGAAATAGCTATATGTATAGGAGAAGATATTTCACTTGCCTGGTCCAATTCCAACCTTTATGATGTCAGCTCCAGAAAGAATGAGTTCCTCTACCATCTCTCCTGTTACTACGTTGCCTGCCTGGAATACACAAAAGTATAAATTACAGATCTTTGTGAATAGTTTCAATTTCAGCAAAATTATAAACTAACAAAAGGTGAATTCAGTAGAAGGACCTAAGTTTTAATCAGGACCTCTGAATCATATCTTACATGTTCTATATATCCCTACTACATGCCTTTAAATAAGCTGTTAATTCATTGAGATCCTGGATCTATCCTGTTATGTTGTCAGGACAGGTCTGCCGCTACAGTGCAGCCTCCAATCGCTAGATGGCACTGCCGATATTTTGCAGAGTTGCCGATATGTGAGACAAGTTCTAAGCTTATTATGTTAGCCTAACCCTTGAACTAACCCTAACCCCAACCCTCACCCTAACAGTTTACCTAAGCCTTGACTCTATGATATGGCACCGGAATATCAACAGCGCCATCTAGCGGATGCGCATCGCCACCGCTGCTGCCTTCTGCTGCGCTAGCATGCGCCAGCATAACAGGATAGGACCAATATAGTCCTTTTCTATTTCGGGACTGCATCCCATCAGAACAGTGGGATTGAGCTCTGTGCCACAGCACCACCTGGTGGTGCAAAAAATGTACTGCAGTCGGAGAACTATTTCCACGTCCGATCTGGCTCATAAGGCGCGCCGACAGAAGAGGCGGGGGCCGATTGCCTGCGCTGAACATATTGATGGCCTCGCTGTCGACAGTGCCGTTCGAATTGCGCCACGTCTGAGGTAGAAATAGTTATTAACCCACAGTACATTTTTTTGCACCACCAGGTGGTGCTGTGGTGCAGAGCTCAACCCCACTGTTCTGACGGGGTGCGTTCCCGAAATAGACTAGATCCACCAATATTTCTTGGGATTTTATGAGTTTTATCTGGTGTGCTCTTACTTTCTCTTTGTATCTTTTGTATTTCTGGCATAGGCCCTTGCAACCTTAGGGCCTCATTCAATTGCGATTTGGTTAATTGAATACAGCTCTATATAAGCACAGAGCCTATTTTTTTACAGAAGTTTTTAGTTTTCACTAACTAAAAACGTCTGTAAAAAAATATGCTATGTGCTTATATTGAGCCCTATTCACTTGGCCAAATTGCAATTGAATGAGGCCCTTAGTGGATAACATTTTAATTATATACACTTTACCAAGAACCTGTACAGGGAACTTGATATTACAAAATGCCAATCAGTTTGATCATTTGCTCCTAGTACCATATTACTTCACTTACTAAATATTTCTTTATTATATATTAATTAAACACACAGTTGCTGATTTTGTATTTTTTTTTATATGCATTCAAACATTGTAAGTCCTAAACCACAGGGTTCTTTAATTGTAATGCTTTTAATCTTAACATAACAAGGGGTCTGTCTCTGTTTATCCTGACCCATCATTGCCTCCAGAGCCTGCGTTACGTGCAGGTTAGTGTTTTTTGTAATTACGTTCCTATCCACGCTGATGTGGCTGATGGCCTATAAATAATTAAGCAAGTGAAATTGATCAATTGTTCATGCCATAAACGCACTAATGTAGTTTTCTAAAACTGGGGTCAAATATATTCCCATCCTAAATGTAATATAGTTTCTATTTTGTCAATTTCATTTGGCAAATATACAGTGCAACCACATTCTGACAATAATAATTAGTACATTAGCTTATTCCACTGAGACTATGAGGTTAGTGTATACAGCTGAGTCTGATAATAAAGAACCACTGTGGTCATTTTTTTCTATATAGTCTTTTGGATAAAAAAAAACCTTGATAATGTGAAAATGTTATGAGAATTTTTTTTTTTTACATTTTTCACTTTTATAAACTAGCGAATTGCCCGTCAAAAAATGACGGCAATGAAATTGTAAGGTAGCTAATGCGGTTTGGTGTATAATAATGAAATATGTAATACATTAATAAATTAATATACTTTACCTATTTTGAAGCATTGTGTTGAAGAGCTGACATTCTGTTTTGATGTTGCTGCAGCATTAGTGGTGTGGAGCTGCTGTGTAAGCGTGCTGAATGTGTGCAGTGTAAGACTGTGCGTGCGCGAGCCCAAACCGTTAGCGTAGTGGTGTACTTCCGCATTGGCGTAAAATGGAGGGTAATGTGTGGTATACGTCTGTATCGGAATATCCGTAGGTCTTTTGTGGTGCTTTGCGAGTTTCTTGTGGTGTTTTGCATGTTTAGAGTGCTGTAGCCTCGTTTTCGTTTTGTTCGGCGGCCATTTTTTCTTTTGCTTAGAGAATTTTTTAGTGTCTAAACTCTTTTATTTTGAGTGAAATGAAGGTGTAAGTTCATTTTTTGAGGTCCTGGATGCTCCCTCTTGCTGTAGGTAAGCTTTTCATGTATGTGCTGTGTGTATTTATTGTGTTTTCAATTTTTTCTTGTTTGCGAGTTGCGCGCGATTTTTGCGAGGTCGTAATGAGTGGTAACGTGTCTCGTATGTTGTTTGCGTTGCGACGTTAATTTTGCGAGGGTCGCGGTTGCTGTGTCGTGTTGTTTGTGTTTTAACGTAAATGTTGCGAGGGTCGCAGTTGCTGTCAAGAAGCGCCTTTGGCGCTCCATGCCAGCAACTGAGGCCCTCGCCCGCGGCCCACGCTACGGAGGGGCCGTGGTTTGTTATGCGAGCCCGCAAGCGTTAGCAACAACTCGTACGCTCACAACTATATAAAAAAATATTCTTTAGTGCAGGCTTCAGTTTTATGTACTAAGCCTGATACTTGTGGCTTCTGTCTCAACAGAGTATCTTTGTAAACCAGTGAACTTTTCATTAGCTAATGAGAGCAGTGGCAGATGTATCTGACACTTACCCATTGTGCAGATACAAACTATCTGATTATTCCCAGTCTCTGCCCATGTCAGGAAGTAGATCAATGGAAACCAAAATGGTAAATTCCACAGAAGCATAATTGCATAGGAAAACAAATAAATTAGAGGCTTTATTATGTTTTTTTACATTTAAAATATGCTGCATATTTTCAAGTGTAGTTCTTCAAAAGGCTTCTTTAAAGGGATATGGAAGATTTCGGGATTTTACTAGGTATATACCTGTGTATCTATTTACTTTATGTGCTTTATTTTATTGAGAAGCGCTTATTAGCTCTGTTTTAACTGCCTATAATCATACAAGGGTTACCTGCTTGGGTCTGCCCTCTACATCTCACAAAGACCCAAGTTCTGTAGTACTTGCTATGCCGTGTTTCATACTAACCAATCAGTGACAATCTCTCAGCAACATTCGTGATCTGTGACGTAATCCCTGATAGAATAGTACACCACACTGCGTATATATTCTTACAGAGTCTGTGTCTGCATATGCTGCCATGGGCAGACTCATATAGGGACGAGTTGTTTGATTTTAGGCAGAGCTGTTAAGATCTTAATAAAGTAAAGTACATAAAAGTAAATAGATACATCAGTATATTATATACCTAACAAAATCTATGAACCCATCCTTTTAGGAATAATGCCAGATAGAACACAGTAATATTGCTCTTTAGTTAGTTTTTAACCAGTTTCACAAGAAAAATGTGTTCAAACAAAACGGGTTAGAGTTGTTAGCATGTCTTGACCAAAGTATTTCATATGAATAAATCAGTGACTCATAGTAAATAACACCAGCCTTGTCAGAAGGACCACTACATATTTGTTTAAATAACATGTTGTTTTTATACAACGATAACTATACAGATGCAAATTATATGTTTAGATAAAATAACTTACAAATAAATATACAATATCTAGAAGCAGATATCTGAACAGCAAATCATGTTGAAGTAGCATTATGTTAATATCCATTGCAAGTACTACAGTGCACATGACACCAAAAACATCTGCTCATAATGGGCCTCTGTAGTCCTATGTTTAAAATATATTATTTTAAAGAACTATACCTTATAATAGGCAAAATGTTTTTCTAATGTAAAACATCATTATAGCCAATAATTTATAACCTTTTATATTGAATTAGAATTTTCCATTTTGGTTTCTGCTTATCTATTTCATGAAGTGGGAGGAGAGTAAATGCAGAGGAATTATTGCATCTGCACAATGGGAACGTGGCAGTAAAAACTACTTGAGTTTTCAACAGCTTTCAATGGAAAGCTCATCTGCCACTGTTCTCATTAGCTAATGATAAGTTCACACCCATTTGAGAAAGTAGTGGACATAGTCCTTTCAGAAAAAATGGAAACCAACAATAAAGAAATTGCACATAAAAGTTAAAAATGTAAAAGCTGTGTTTATATTTATTTTACCCAAATTCAGTTATTCATGAATAAAAACTGACTACAGTGTTTATTTAAATAAGTATTATTGGACTGTTTTTCAATAATTCTAATTCCCTGTAACAGGAAAACGTTCAAAGTAGATATATTGTGAAGTAGTCATTTGTATAATTATATTATTTGGCATCCTTTTAAATTTCATAAGATTTGATGAACGATATGTAGACTCCTTGGAGTAAGTGTTTACTTACAATATTTAAACCATTTATATGGTGACTTACACCACTTTTAAAGCTTGGCTCAATTCAATTTATTTTACTGTACACTAAAACATTTTGAATACTTGGCGTGTAGCAGGAGTCGGCTCACTTACCATGATCGTATGATTAGGAAATTTGGCGTGTACTGTTTTCACAAATTCTACAAAGTGCTCTGAGTATCCATTAGCTACATCCAAGCAGATGTATTTAATGAGTGGAATTGCTTCTAGGATGCCGGAGAGCTTGTCCAGGTCTGCTTGGCCACTGCCTGAACTTGCTGCTACGTGCTGTACAACACATAAAACAAGGATAGATTGTAAACATTCACATTTAAACCTGTGGTTTGTAATACTCCAGTATAATTCAATATAATTCAGGCAGAATGAGTGCATTTCAATATATATATATATATATAGGAAGGAAAAATAAGTATGCAATTTATAATCCATATGGAACAAATCTAGTGGGTAATACCAGGCAGCATCTGCAAAGGCAAGCAAAATATTTGCAGGCACTAAGAGGGCTGTATAAGAAATGGAAGCAAATATAATTCCACCTGTCTATCTATCTATCTATATATATATATATTATGCCCTCATTTGGAATATGAATTACAAATTTGATCAACAAAGTTCACTGTACAGCTGTATTAGGTACTGATAAGGGCATCAGTTTAATAAGGGGAATGGAATGATTAAGCTATAAAGAAAGACTAACCAAATTAAATGTATTTTCTCTAGAAAAGGGTGCCTATTTAAGGAGATATGGTTACATTTAAAATATTCACGGTCATT
This sequence comes from Discoglossus pictus, assembly GCA_027410445.1. NCBI lineage: Eukaryota > Metazoa > Chordata > Amphibia > Anura > Alytidae > Discoglossus > Discoglossus pictus. The sequence continues at coordinate 167,022,099 of CM050166.1, forward strand.
ATAAAGCGTTGTCAATACGTTTTCAATTGAAAAGAGGGCAGGCCTTGAGGTTAGAAACAAAAAAAATTATCCTAAAGAATGAAAAGGGTCATCAAATTGTGGAGTTTGCCACTACAACGCATACATTTAAAAAGGTTGAATATATTTAATATATTTTTGAATAAAGAACACATCCAAGATTATGTTGGGTAACTAGAATAGGAGGGGTATTGATCTAAGGAGGAATACAACTGCCAGTATGTGGGATCAGAAATACGTTTTCCTCCCCTTTTGAGGCAATTGGCAATGTATCAGCTGTTTTATTTTTTTTTTTTTTTTTTTTTTTTTACCTTTGATAAATAAGCAATTCATATAATAAAAGGATCATTAGAGATCTAAAAAAGGTTGAACTTTCTGGACTAAGAGTCTTTTGTTGAACCACAATGTTACTATGCTACCGTAAATCAATTATAGAGTAGTGGTAAAAAAGGGATGCAACCTTTATGCCAGAATTTAGAAAATTACCACATTTGTTTCTCTTAAAAAACAATGTTCATAAATCATGTCAGAATGCCATTGAATACATTAGGCTTAATGGAAGTTCTTGCTCCATTAACTCTCTCCCTGGGTTTTTCTGCTACGGAATTCATTTTGATTTTATGCTGTAAAACATTAAAACATACAATTTTAAGCATACCTCAAGACATTCAGGATATGTGGATGCAAAAATCTTCCATTCTTCCAGTGAATAATGCTTATGAACAGCTGTGAATAATGTATGCTGTAAAACAAAAGAAAGCAGTATACAATTACTATACTTGTTCCTGTATAAACAACTAGAGCATTGCAATCAACATTATAAAGCTGATATAATGTAGAGGGTCGAAATCCCAATTTCTTTTTAAAAATTGCAGCAGATATGATGATAACTACTATGACTTAAAAATTAAAGAAGAATAAATAGAGCTTTATTTGTGTATATTTGTGCTGTTGTGCAGTTAACAAGCTAGCACTCTATGGATCCCAAGAATCACTGTGCACCATAACCCAAACCATAATTATTTTATGTTAATAAACTTTTAATAAATATATAAAATGATACATTATTGTAAAAGTCCATCCTTATACGAAAGATAAGATAGAAATTTTACGAAAATTACAAAAAATTGTAGTTATTTACGGTAACTAAATTATAGATTCTGAAGAACAGTCATAAAGTGCATTCAGTTTCACATTAGCCTTGGCAGACTAAATAATACAATACTATGGAAAAGCACATCAAATCTCCAGGTGGTTGAGTGCCCACATTATGAGTTACTCCATATAGATGCACACCTCCCTTTGTAAACTATTGAAACCTTAATTCTTACCCCAGTGCTATCATGTTACCTCTGATAACAAGGTTACATGTTACATATTTCTTTATTTCAGAAGCATAATATTTAATGACATAAATATGAGGACATAGGCAAGGACTTTCTTAGTCTACACACGGGAACAAGGAGGCAGATGTTCTAAGAAATTCTGTGGCACTCGAGAAATGGTCCATAGAATCATACTGGATAGGGACTCAAATTAATGTTAAGCCCTGGGAGGCCACGCAGGATTTCCTGGGCTAGGGAGGAGGAGCCCTTTGACAAGGCAGGACAGGGTGCAGGAAGGGGTGGCATGGCTGGCTGTGGAAGAGTATTGTAAGGCTTGTTTTGACACCTTCATCACCATTGTTCCCCCAGCTAATCACTGGCAAGGTTATATTCCTGTAACCAACAGGAGGTGAGAGTAGGTATAGTAGCTGGCCCTGTTGCTGAATTGTCTTTGTTGCAGTTGCAGGTGGTGCCACTGGGTGTGTTGCCTAAAAAAGAGAAGGGTAAATTCAGGCTCATTCATTACTTGTCTTCTTCAAAGGGGAGTTCTGCATTTCTATGGGGTGCTCCATATTGTGCTCATACTTTAAGACATTTTGCACATTCCTGGAGAGGGCTGCTTATTGTGAGTCGGGATACACTTCCATGGTATATTAGCTGGATGATTTTCTGTTCATCAGCCCTGCTGGCCAGGAGGTTTATTGGCAGATTGCATCAACATTCCAGAGGCTGGCTCATGAATCTGGGGTCCCTGACACTGATGATAAGACGGAAGGCCCAACTAATAGACTGAATATAGGGGCATGATTTAGTCCTAATTGAGTACGCATTTAGTCAGTTACATCTACCACTTTGGGTCTCCTGACATTCTGCTGATCTATGCTGGTTGTAACAATCTCAATGCCATGCCAATTAAATGGTTGGTTTATGAGATACAGAAGAGCATAATGTTCTCGCTGAAAATTATTACTTTGGTCTGAAGTGATTAAGCGTAGAGTTTAGAAGGAGGCCAAGAACCCAAAGTTGGATGAAGCTTGGCAAAAGGTGAGGTAAGGTAATGTCCAGTTCTGCAGCATCATGAGCTTGAGGGCTCCAATTCTGATGGTATATTTCCTCCATGATGGTGTTCACCTTACTGTTCTTGAGTTCATGATGCTGGTTTTTAAGGAAGTAGTGCAGCAGGCCATTTGTCATAAACAGGAACTCATGAGATACCTTGTGGTTACAATTTTTATTTGTGGTGGGGGGAGTCGCTGGCCCATTGTTGAAATGGGTTCGACCCAAGTATACAATGGTGCAGCTTTGCTATCACAGTAGTCTTGAGCACTGGTTCAAGGCATAGAGTATACTGTCTCCTGCCAGGCTTGTCCCCTCACATGCTTATTCACCTGTTCTACTTGTTATTTTTCAGTAAATGCTGTGGCCTGTTTTTCTCCAATCAAGGGTCAGAGTATATATGGTGGATGCACCATTTTTGGCCATGGAAGGCTCATGCACATATAAACTTACAGGCATAGGAAAGTGTTTCTAAAGGTGTGCCAGATAAACTGGTTCTTAAGGGTTTGTTTTTTTTGCATCATGCACTTCCATTTCTTCCAATTGATTTGAAGTATGGCAACATCATAAGAAACTACTATACTGATCAAAAGACCACAATTGTAGATAAAAAAACACTATATGATGAAAGAAAAGTATATATGTTGGAATGTCTGGCTAAAGCATAGTTATGAACTGCCATTACAGTAATTTTTAATTAGAATAAAAAATACTCAAGCCTTTGTTGTACCCTGGAAGCATCAGTGATACTTTGGTGAACGTTATATGACTAGGGCTACATATATATATTTCTACAGAAGCAGATTTGCTGTTATATTTGCAAGCTGTCTGCTTCTGGATTTGTATGTGGAAAGGGGTATTTTAGAAAGTCCAGATATTACAATTAATTTACTAAGCCCCTCTCCTCTCTCTCCTCCCCCCACTGACAGGTTAGATAAATCAGTCTCAAAGCTAGCAGCAACCGATCAAGTTAGACAAGATGAAATCTTTAAATACACAAACAGTTTTCAAAAAAGTAGGATTATCTCTAAATATGGTTTTGTATCCATGGCATACACAGCTGCTAATGAGGTTACATCCTTCAGAAACATTTACACTTTTTCCCAAAATACAGTTCTCCTTTAAAAGTGAAGGTGGGTGTACCAAACTTTTATATCTTGTGGGACCCAATTCAAAGAAAGTACAAAAATAGAAGAAGGAAGCAGCAATTTAGGAGATTGTGGGATTCTTATTTGACATGCCCGGTTTAGAGGTTTAGTCATAAATGTCCAGCTCCAGATGACGTAAGGTGAATATATAATGTGTTTAGAATGCACAGTTCAAGCTATTAAGGATTTGTACAGGAACTCTTTAGTATGCACAATATTCAGAGTATTGAACATGTATAATGACATTGGTCTTAACAATAATAATAATAATTAACAGATTTTTCAATTTGTGTAGAGAAGCAGATGTGTAGTATTTTTATACTATATGCGGTATCCCCCCAGATTTTCTTTGGCTCCTACACTTATGCGTTCTGAGGCATGGGCAGCACCATTAGAAAGAATCTGCATCAATGTGGAAACATTCATGAACATGTGCTACTGATTGAAAGGCCCATTTCTAATGATGTGGCATAATGCAGCTCTCCATGCAACATCACAATACACTAGCAAACAATGGCTTGTGACTTAAAAATGGAGGCATTGAGTGGATGCAGTGATGCAGTCTTATTAAAGTTATGATGCACCAGACCCTTTGATAATATGCAGTGATTTTACCAGCACAAAGGCACGTACTGGATAGCCATCGGGCACATAGAACCTCTCCCCCTCTGGATGTTGCATCCTTTGTCTATACCTATGTCAACATTTGCCTTTGTCAGCACACAGACTTCTTTTACACATGTAATCAACCAAGGAGCACTGACGTGTGAGGTCATAATTACATGACCATCAGACAACTAATGATGAGGCAAACATTTTAACCAAAGGTATTTAGAGACAAGCACGTAAGCTATCTCTCTGTGTTATTGCTGCAGGAATCTACCTAAGTGAATTATGCAATGTGAGGTGAGTTGTTTCTTGGAGTTATGTTGTCTTGTTAGTCAGTCTGTATATTGTATATTTAGTGATACATGGCACCTCTAGGATAGATAGTATTTTATTCATTGTTCTAGATATATTTATTAGCAAATTCAACAATAGTACAGCTTTCATGACTTTCATATAGTAAAGATCAGTATATACAACGGTTCCATTAATTGTGATACAAAGTTGATATTTTGCGAGAAAATTTACACTGAATCAGGCTGTTTTTTCAATGATCTTTAAGCTGGAGCTTCTCCCATCTTTTACAAACTGACATTTCCTTGCACATTGCCGCCAATAACTGTGCAGCAAATAGACAATAACTGCACTCTACACTTTGGACCATTTTGGAAAAGATGGAAGGTCAATGAAGGTCAATGTCTCTCACCTTGTACAGTGCTCTTGCCATCTCAAATGTGCCCACAGTGTCCATATTAGCAGCAATGATAGGGATACCAGTGTAGGTTTGCTTGGAGTTCCGGAATGTGAAGGTACGTACCAAGTCTACCTGTGAAAGCAAAAGTAAAAGTTATGTATGACTATAGAGGACAGAGAAAGATGTATCAGTACATCGATATCCAGTGGCAGTGCTGCTTCAGCAGCAAAGCACTGGGTCCGCTAAAGGGAGACTCTTCTAGACGGAACGGAATTAAATAAAATCTGTTGTTTTTTTTTTTTACTTTTTTTTTACTTTTTTTGACCCACACTACACCACATAAATGCACTTGCAAATAATTTTACACTGGGCCCTCCATTATATATATATATATATATATATATATATATATATATATATATATATATATATATATATATATATATATATATATATAGATATATATATATATATCTATATATATATATATATATATATATATATATATATATATATATATATATATAAATATATATATATATATATATATATTTTGGGCAATAGAATAGGGCCCCTTGGGTTTGGTTATATAGTCATGTGGGAAGAGCATGTCCAGCACTGCATATGATAGATGATACATTAATAGCTGACATATTCTTTTTTTTAAGTTACTAAAAACATTTTGCTGCAACGTCTATTCAAGGAGAACAATACTACAAGAGGCTTGAAGGATGAAATAGATTTAGAAATCTAGTTCATGCTGTTTATAGTATGCTCAACACGATAATGTAACTCTACTGCAAGCTGATTGCTTATGATTGGTAATTAACCTATATGAGTCTTGAGATGTAATTATCCAGCATTAAGCAATATGCTTCAATCTATCTCTTAATGGTTGTGGATGTTGTAGTTTACAGAAATTACACAAACTTTGCAAATTAGTCATCTTCATTTTTTGCTCCCACCTGGATCATCAGTTTTCGACTGGAATACTTGCTCTCTTATGGCTATTATAACATAAGCATTTAATCTAAATGTGTACTTTACATAATGCTTACGATTAACAACCTAGAAATAGTCAGCTTCTACTATACTATCTTGATTTTAAATGACTGTGGTTGCACTTGTTCTTAATATTATGTGTTGGAGACAGTAGGACTAAAGGGAAGTTCAACTTGCAGAAGGATAACCCTTCCTCTCATGTACCCAGCCAGGAAGTAGTCCAATGTAGATGAACACAGACACATGGGGCCTCATTCAATTGCGATTTAGTCAATTGAATAGGGCTCTAAATAAGCACATAGGCCCTCATTCAATTGCAATTTGGCAAATTGAATAGGGCTCTAAATAAGCACATAACATATTTTTTTAAAGACGTTTTTAGTTAGTAAACATCTATCCAAAAGCAAGGTTTCCACTAACTAAAAACTTCTGTAAAAAAATATGCTGTGTGCTTATTTAGAGGCCTATTCAATTGGCCAAATCGCAATTGAATGAGGGCCATAGAATATATTTTTTAAAGAAGTTTTTGGTTAGTGAAAACCTTGCCTTTGGATAGATGATTACTAACTAAAAACTTCTTTAAAAAAATATGCTATGTGCTTATTTAGAGCCATATAAAATTGGCAAAATTGCAATTGAATGAGGGCCATGCAGTCTACTTAAATAGACCCTCATTCAATTGCAATTTGGCCAATTGAATAGGGCCCTAAATAAGCACATAACATATATATTTTTTAAAAGTTTTTAGTTAGCAAGCATCTATCCAAAAGAAAGGTTTTCACTAACTAAAAACTTCTTTAATAAAAATATGCTATGTGCTTCTTTAGGGCCCTATTCAATTGGCCACATCGCAAGTGAATGAGGCCCATAGGGCCTCATTCTATTATCGGCCGTAAATCGGCCGTAAGGCTGCGATTCCTTGCGGGGGTTCTGTTAACTCACGATTCTATTATACGGCCCCGCAAGGATCTCCTTTTACGGCCGGCCGCATATCTTGGAACCGGCCGTAAGCTGTGAAATATAAAAACTCAAAAATAAATTCAAGCCTGCACTGTACAGCTCTGTAAATGCTAGGGATCATATTGGGGGACATGAGGATTAAAAGGAACCCACTCTCAAGCTTGCACATCTGCCCAAACCCGAGTTCAAATTAACTGTTTATTTTCCGGCTGCGGCGTGGGTGTGTCTGAGGTGCTCCAAGCCCTATGGACTTTTTACATGGATATTTTACGGATATTAAAAATAAAATATTTTACGGATTTGAGTACAGGATAATTATGTGCTATTTTTTCTAACACCTAAAATCCCTTTATAGTCTTCTCAAAGTGCAGGATGGCTTTATTTAAGCTATTTTATGTGCTTAATTGGTGCTAGCGAGACCTCTTTCCTGCAAGTAAGCTGCGGCTCGCTTTTAGCCTTGCAGAGAGGTTTCCCGGAGCAATTGAATTGCAAATCTCTTGCGGCCGTTTTAGATCAAAGGCTTTCCTCCGGCGCGAGCGGCCGCAAGAGATAGCAAGGCACCGGCCGCAAGCCTGCCGGAATCCCCGGCCGTAAGGGAATAGAATAGCAGAATAGCTTGCGGCCGGTCCTTGCGGCCCCGCAACGGCTGCGGCCGATAATAGAATGAGGCCCATAGTGTTTATGTTTCTCACCGCTAATGTTGGTAATTTGTAACATACTTTACAAACGGAAAAGCTTTTTCCAAAAGTATAGTGGCCCTTTCATGTGTCTTGGTGGTGGCAGCAGATATTGAATGGATTTTATGTGCCACTAGAAGTGTGTGTATTTTTGCAATTGTTGGGTCAGGAAAGAAGAATTAAAGTATTATTTTGTGTTTAACACTTTCACTCCCTAAACACTTCGGGCCTCATTCAATTGCTATTTGGCCAATTGAATAGTGCTATAAATAAGCACATAGCATATATCTTTTAAAGAAGTTTTTAGTTAGTGAATACCTTGCTTTTGGATAGATGTTTACTAACTAAAAACTTCTTTAAAAAAATATGTTATGTGCTTATTTAGAGCCCTATTCAGTTGGCCAAATTGCAATTGAATGAGGGCCTTCATGTTTATGGTTGTGGTAACACAACTTGCTGTTTACTTGAGCCCTCATTCAATTGCAATTTGGCCAATTGAATAGGGCTTAAAATAAGCACATAACATATATTTTTTAAAGAAGTTTTTAGTTAGTAAACATCTATCCAAAAGCAAGGTCTTCACTAACTAAAAACTTATTTAAAAAATATATGTTATGTGCTTATTTTGAGCCCTATTCAGTTGGCTGAATCGCAATTGACCGAGGCCCTTGTTGAGCACCAGCATTTTTATCACACACAAAAACATACATTTTTGTCCTTTCCATGCAGTGTGTAGCCATACAAATTAAGGCTACAGACTATCTGGACAGCTTTGTGTCCAACAGACAATCAAGCCCCCTTTCTTTTGTATCTAATATCCTTAACCCACTTAGGGCCTCATTCAATTGCAATCTGGCCAATTGAATAGGGCTCTAAATAAGCACATAGCATATTTTTTTTAAAGAAGTTTTTAGTTAGTGAAAACCTTGCTTTTGGATAGATGTTTACTAACTAAAAACTCCTTACAAAAATATGCTGTGTGCTTATTTAGAGCCCTATTCAATTGGCCAAATCACAATTGAATGAGGCCCTTATAGATTGTAAGGTCTTAGGAGAATGCATAGAGAGAGAGAGAGAGCGCACAGAGAGAGTGCACAGAGACAGACAAAATACAGACAGACAGCACAGAGAGAGAGAGACAGCATGCTCGCCACATAACACAGAGAGAGACAACACAGACAATTCAATATAACATTCTATGATACTGTCATTTGTGATGGGCCAATTACTAGTAATAATTATAATAATAATAATCTTTCTAATTCTGAGGTAGTGGCTGAAGACAATTGGATAGTGTAGCAGATAATACATTCAACTACTCTCTACAGCAGAGGAAAGACACAACTACAAAATCAAAACACTTTACTGAAGTATTGCACTCTACTTTACGGACTCTGTCACCCCGAAAGCAAGTAGTTTTTTTCTTTTCTTAAAGAACATTATACTAGCGATGTGTTTCTAAAATGGCTAATTTGTGAAATGAACAGCATTGTTCCTGCTGTGTTATGATAACAAGTGGCTCCTGAATGCTAATTAAATGCCTTGAGCTGCTAACTATGATTACAGTCTGCTTGTCTATCTCTGTGATGGCAAAACAAGGTTATCATGCTGTTAGATCCCCTCTCTACCCTTATCAAGCACTTTGGGAATGCAAATTAGCATATTGATGTGCATAAAGGAGCTGCACAATCAATTCTGTATATCCCAGGAATGGTTTATCATAAAGAAAAATGACTAGTTTAATATATAGATATTTTTTACTGCTTTTTATGATGCAACAAACTTGGAGTGAAAGTGTCCCTTTAACCATATGGACTATTAGAAAAAAACTACACCCATTTTCTTTTTACATGTAATAGATCCACCTTGTGAAAAAAAAGTATAGGAATTGAAAAAAGTGCACTATTCGCCTTCCATTCATTCTTAGAAGATAAGGCATAGCATTAAGTCCTTTCCTGTTATGAGAACGTCGGCACAATGCCAGCTCAGGCGGCAGCAGTGGCGGTGAGCATCTGCTAGATGTTGCTGCTAAGATTAGGGTAAGGGTAATACAAACTGTGTACAATTTTGGCAGCACCATCTAGCAGCTCCTTGCTGCAACTGCTGCTGCCACTGCTGGCGTTTTCAAACATGAAAGATCCTGACATTATTACATTGCAATAAAGCCATGATCTGATTCAGAATTGATTATAAAAAAAACAAATCAAATAAGACGCACACTTCCCTTATCATAACCCACATAAAAGGCCACATAATTCTTTTATGGGCCATCTACAATGCGAGAGTTTCTAATGATCTTTTTTTTAATCAATGTTCAAGTCACAATTTGTCTATTACTCATTTACAATAGCAAACTGTAATTTACACTATTTTGTTTTGTATGGAAAGCAAGTGCTGTAAAGGTTAAAATGTGCAAACTGCTTTCTCAAGTATGTCAAGAATTCCTTTAAAAAATTGTATGATTTGGCAGATGCCGTCTATGGCCCTCATTAAATTAAGATTTGGCCAATTGAATAGTTCTCTAAATAAGCACATAACATATTTTTTTTAACTAAGTTATTAGTTATCGAAAACCTTGCTTTTGGATAGATGTTTACTAACTAAAAACTTCTCTCAGAAAATATGTTATGTGCTTATTTAGACCCCTATTCAATTGGCCAAATCGCAATTGAATGAGGGCCTATTAGTGCAAAGTGACAGCTTTCTGCATGGAGCCCTGTAACTGGATTGAGGTACTACACTGTAACACCCTAATTAGATTTAGCCACTTTGTAGCAATTCAGCACCTTAATTAGATTTAGTGACTTTGTAGTAAATCTGCACCCTAATTAGATTTAGTCACTTTGTAGTAGTAAATCTGCATGCTTTTTTTAAACTTTTGCAGCATTCATTTTTCACATAAAGAAAATGTTGTTTGATGCTTAAAATCTGCCCTTTTAAATGCTTTTAGATATTTTGTAACTTCAGTGACCCCTTAAGAACCAGGGAAAAAGAACTCTAGATAAGAACATATTTGAAACAACAGAATGTGGAAAAAAATAAAATATAACTGAGATCTATCCTGTTATGGTGTCGGGACAGGTCCGCCCCTGCAGTGCGGCCTCCAACCGCTAGATGGTGCTGCCGATATTTTGCAGCGCTGCCGATATGTGAGAGAAGTTCTAAGCTTATAATGTTAACCTAACCCTTGAACTAATGCTAACCCTCACCTTAATCCTAACAGTTTACCTAAGCCTTGACTCTATGATAAGGCACCGGAATATCGGCAGCGCCATCTCACCGCCACTGCTGCCGCCTTGGGCTGCGCCAGCATGCACAACATAACAGGATAGGAACTATAACAGGAGATAACATTAATTTTTAAGAAATCAAAATATATAATCTCTAATTTCAATGGAACCTGGAAATTACCATAAATGTTGCAAACCATCCAGCTGAAGATTTAAAGCCATGTGGGAAGTTAAAAGTTAATCAAGAAATTACTTACCGGTATATATGTTGTGTTTTTTAGTTTACTGGTATAGTCCTTGAAGCCCTCCACAAAAAAACTATGGCTCAGGCAGTGACTGTCACACTGTAGCTAGCTTTTTGCAGAAAAATTGTGTAGTGGTTAAAGTCACTGGGCCTCATTCTATTAGCGGCCGTAAATCGGCCATAAGGCTGCGATTCCTTGCGGGGGTTCTGTTAACTCGCGATTCTATTATACGGCCCCGCAAGGATTTCCCCTTACGGCCGGCCGCATATCTTGAAACCGGCCGTAAGCTCAGAAATCTAAAAACGCAAAAATAAATTAAAGCCTGCACTGTACAGCTCTGTAAATGCTAGGGATCATATTGGGGGACATGAGGATTAAAAGTAACCTACTCTCAAGCTTGCACATCAGCCCAAACCCGAGTTCAAATTAACTGTTTATTTTCCGGCTGCGGCGTGGGCGTGTCTGAGGTGCTCCAAGCACTCTGGACTTTTTACATGGATATTTTACGGATATTAAAAATAAAATATTTTACGGATTTGAGTATAGGATAATTATGTGCTATTTTTTCTAACACCTAAAATCCCTGTATAGTCTTCTCAAAGTGCAGGATGGCTTTATTTGAGCTATTTTATGTGCTTAATTGGTGCTAGCGGGACCTCTTTCCTGCAAGTAAGCTGCGGCTCGGTTTTAGCCTTGCAGAGAGGGTTCCCGGAGCAATTGAATTGCAAATAGGAATTTCTTACGGCCGAAACTCTTGCGACCGTTTTAGATCAAAGGCTTTCCTCCGGCGCGAGCGGCCTCAAGGGATAGCAAGGCACCGGCCGCAAGCCTGCCGGAGCCCCCGGCCATAAGGGAATAGAATAGCCGAATAGCTTGCGGCCGGTCCTTGCGGCCCCGCAACGGCCGCTAATAGAATGAGGCCCACTGCCTTTAAATTGTGGGTTGTGAGTTTAAATCTTCAGCTCCTTTTTCTTTCTTTTTTTTATTCATTTTTAGTATTTTTTGTAGTTCAAGTAATTGGGTCCTATCCTGTTACGGTTACTGCACCAGTCCAACGCTGCTGTGCGGTGACCAACCGCTAGATGGCGCTGCATATATTTCAGTGCCATATCATAGAGTCAAGACTTAGATAAACGGTTAGGCTTAGGGTGAGGGTTATGTTGAGGATTAGGGATATTTTAAGGGTTAGGCTACTATTCTAAGCTTAGAACTTCTCTAACAAATCGGCAGCGCTGCAAATTATCAGCAACGCCATCTAGCAGTTGGTTGCTGCACTGCAGCGGCTGACCTGTGCCGTAACTATAACAGGATAGATCCAATAATTGTTTTTAAAAGCAGTATAACACCCATGTTTGTTTGATAGCATCCATATGCAACTTATATATGTTTTCTGTTTTATCCAGGAATCTACATAAAAATTTACACGAAAAAAAATGGACAATATAATTAAAAAAGACAATATATCAATAAAGAAAATTAGTGGTCACATTAGTGCCACCATGCTGTGCCGCTTCTTACGTATTCAACAAATAGAGGGTAGAATGCTTACACTGTAAACTACGAAACCTTATACAGTAACTCAATAAATTTAGAAGCTATTTAAACATGGAAGACAATTTACAGCTGACTTCATTACACCTTTAACATTTTACCATGAGTCAGTTGTGTTAGCAAAATATATTTAATTTGAAATAGTAGAAGCTTTGCTTTATTACAGTCTTTTTAATTGGACTTTAGCTTTGCATACCTTATGAGATTTTGTATGGTATATTGTAATAGCACAAGTTACTTATATAGGTCCTCATTCAATTGCAATTTTGCCAATTGAATAGGGCTCTATATAAGCACATAACATATTTTTTGACCGAAGTTTTTAGTTCGTGAAGACCTTGATTTTGGATAGAAGTTGAGTAACTAAAAAGTTCTGTATAAAAAATATGTTATGTGCTTATATAGAGCCCTATTCAATTGGCCAACTCGCAATTGAATGAGGCTCTTATTATGTTTTTTTTTTGTGTCATTACTGACTTGTTGTGATCTCATGGGCCCTCATTCAATTGCAATTTGGCCAATTGAATAGGGCTCTAAATAAGCACATAACATATTTTTTTAAAGAAGTTTTTAGTTAGTGAACATCTATCTAAAAGCACATTTTTACTAACTAAAAACTTATTTAAAAAAATATGCTAAGTGCTTATTTAGAGCCCTATTCAATTGGCCAGATCGCAATTGAATGAGGCCCATGGACTGTAACACACCAGGAACATCTTTATGTCCCTGGTCATGATGATCCACTTGGTTTTCATGGTAGAGATACTGGAGTAGGTTGCCAGTTCCTTCTCCAGTGGGCCACAGCATGCAGCTCCTGGTATTCCTAGGTGGTCTCCCATCTAAGTATTAACCAGGCCCAACCCTGCATGGCTTCATGGTGCTGGGACCTCTTGGTTCCCTGACCAGAATCAAACCCAGGTTGCATAAGTGAAAGTATTGAATCCTAACCATTGGACCACCAGGTAACCCAGTTATTATATTAGGTAATACTAACTCTGTATTGTTTTCAACATCAGATACCACATACCTTAGCAGTATTTTTCAGTTAGAGAGGATAGTGTGCCACTCTTTGCAGTCACATTTTGTTCATAAAATGTTTAAAACTGTTAACAAAATAATAAAACAAACTCGCAACACAAAAATTTGGGAAAAATGCAGAGAAAATGAAGAACTATTTTTAATTTGAGAAAATGAAGAACTATTGCTATTATAAGCAATTGATATAACCCTGACTTGATGAGGACAAAATGTTTTCGTAGTGCCCCAGGCATCTTTCTTATCTAGGACAGCTCTGATTTTGACAGATGCCAGGTGGAGAAATAAACCTGTCTCGCCTGCAGTGCTGTCTTGTTTGCTGTCATTGCTGATATCTATAGATATATACTGGGTTATATTTACCATAGTGAGAACTTTTTAACCTGTTTCTGGAACCTGTTTTTCATGTTGGAGATTCCTCTACGCTCCACAGAATTGGAGAGTATTTTATATATGGATATAAGTTCTCACTATTGATAATACAGTCCACCAAGAAGCTTATTGGCCCCCAAGTATGGCTGATAGATAGTACATTATGCACTTGGCAAAGTCACATTTACTTCAATTGTGAATATACTATGTGTACTGCAATAATACCTGTTACTTAAAACACACTTCCAAGGGGAGTTTTATACTAAACAAAATGTGCTCTTATATGAAAGAGTGCACTTCTAATATACATAAAAAGAAGTTCTGGTATACGACTTCTGTACATTAGGTGATGTGAGCTGTTGAAAAAGATGTAATTTCCACAGTTTAGTACTGCAGCTGCTATATGATTGGCTCTTGATTTGGCTTTTGAACTTTTGACCCACTCAGCTGAGCATTCCGAGGGCCTCATTCTATTAGCGGCCGCAGCCGTTGCGGGGCCGCAAGGACCGGCCGCAAGCTATTCGGCTATTCTATTTTCCTCCGGCCGGGGATTCCGGCAGGCTTGCGGCCGGTGCCTTGCTATCTCTTGCGGCCACTCGCGCCGGAGGAAAGCCTTTGATCTAAAACGTCCGCAAGGAAATCGGCCGTAAGAAATTCCTATTTGCAATTCAATTGCTCCGGGAACCCTCTCTGCAAGGCTAAAAGCGAGCCGCAGCTTACTTGCAGGAAAGAGGTCCCGCTAGCACCAATTAAGCACATAATATAGCCCAAATAAAGCCATCCTGCACTTTGTGAAGACTATAAAGGGATTTTCGGTGTTAGCAAAAATAGCACAAAATTCCCCTATACTCAAATCTGTAAAATATTTTTTTTTTTAATATACGTCAAATATCCATGTAAAAAGTCCGGAGTGCTTGGAGCACCTCAGACCCGCCCACGCCGCAGCCGGAAAATAAACAGTTAATTTGAACTCGGGTTTGGGCTGATGTGCAAGCTTGAGAGTGGCTTACTTTTAATCCTCATGTCCTCCAATATGATCCCTAGCATTTACAGAGCTGTACAGTGCAGGCTTGAATTTATTTTTGAGTTTTAAGTTTTCAGAGCTTACGGTCGGTAGCAAGATTTACGGCCGGCCGTAAGAGGAGATCCTTGCGGGCCGTTTAATTGAATTGCGAGGTAACGGGACCCCCGCAAGGAATCGCAGCCTTACGGCCGGTTTATGGCCGATAATAGAATGAGGCCCCGAGTGTCAGTGACAGAAATGGAACTTCCAGTGGCAACAATAACTGTTACATATATGGCTCATGTTCTCTTTCATGTAATCTTTCAATAATAGAATGTTGTGAAACTTGGACTTTAAAATTCCCTCTATAAAATAAATATTTTACTTAAAAGGATATGGAACGTTTCTGCATTTTACTAGGAATATAATATACAGTGGATATAAAAAGTTTACACACTCCTGTTAAAATGTCAGGTTTCTGTGCTGTAAAAAAACGAGACAAAGATAAATCATTTCAGAGCTTTTTCCACCTTTAATGTGGTTTCATCAGACCATAACACCTTTTCCAACATGCTTTTGGGAGACTTCAGATGTGTTTTTGCAAAATGTAGCCTGGCTTGGATGTTTTTCTTTGTAAGAAAAGGCTTTCGTCTTGCCACTCTACCCCATAGCCCAGACATATGAAGAATACGGAAGATTGTTGTCACATGTACCACACAGCCAGTACTTGCCAGATATTCCTGCAGCTCCTTTAATGTTGCTGTATGCCTCTTGGTAGCCTCCCAGACCAGTTTTCTTCTCGTCTTTTCATCAATTTTAGAGGGAGCTCCAGTTCTTGGTAATGTCACTGTTGTGCCATATTTTCTCCACTTGATGATGACTGTCTTCACTGTGTTCCATGGTATAGCTAATGTCTTGGAAATTCTTTTGTTCCCTTCTCCTGACTGATACCTTTTAACAATGAAATCCCGCTTATGCTTTAGAAGCTGTCAGTGGACCATGGCTTTTGCTGTGGGATGCGACTAAGAAAATTTCAGGAAAGACCAACTAGAGCAGCTGAACTTTATTTGGGGTTAATCAGAGGCACTTTAAATTATGGCAGGTGTATGCTGACACAATTTGGAATGTGATTGCTTAATTCTGAACACAGCTACATCCCCAGCTATAAGAGGGTGTGCAGACTTATGCAACCACATTATATTTCTTTTTTTTTCTTCCCTCCACCTAAAAGATTTCAGTTTGTTTTTCAATTGATTTGTACAGTTTATAGGTCACATTAAAGGTGGAAAAAGTTCTGAAATGATTTATCTTTGTCTCATTTTTTTACAGCACAGAAACCTGACATTTTAACAAGGGTGTGTAGACTTTTTTTATCCACTGTACCTATGTACTTTATTTTATTAAGTTCTGTTTATTCCGCCTAAAATCACCCAACTAGTACCTCCTTAGGACTGCCATAAACACATACAAGTACGGGCATACTGGATGTGCAGTGTCTCATACTAGCCAATCATTGACCATCTCAACAACAATTTGCAACATGCTGCTTGAGAGAGGTCATTGACAGGATAATTTAAAACACTGCACTTCAAATCTGGAAATCTTCCATATCACTTTAAGGCAAGTTTAGATTCAATGCGGCTGAAAAGGGTTTTGAAAGGGCTACTTTACTATTGAGAAGTAAACATATAATCCATAACTTTTTCTTAGAAAACAAGACTTTGCACTGAGAATCTTTTTGAATGTGATAATTTGAGTAACAGTTCATCTCTAGAACGTGTGATGTATAAAATATATATAAATCAGCACAATTTCAACTTCTCACTTGCACGTTATATCATTGATACATTCTTCCTAGCAGAGTATTTCAAGCCTAGTTTTTGCATACTATGCTAGATAAATTAAGTTGTTTTTTTCAGTACACTCAATACAGGCGGTCACTGTGTTATGGACGAGATACATTCTTGAGAATGTCTTTAGGTCTGATTTGTATTTAACTTGAATCCCTGATGAACAATAATAATAATAACAACAGCAATGCTATAATGGCTCATATGTGGTAATAATAATACAGTGTAATAATAATACCGCTGGACTGTAATAATATATAGACGCTATTGTGCTCTTTTAAAAAAAAAAATCAAACAAACAAAACAACAAAAAAACAAACTCATACAAAAAGCCTTGGGAGCCTGTTCTTAAAGATGGGTCATCTGTAAGTCGGGTCATCTATAAACCAGGGACTACCTTTATAGTTTTTGCTTATTTTTATGGGAATTAATGTTTAATGACATATCATCTGCATGCCCTGTAATTGCATGATAACATGAAACATAATGTATTATAAAACACTATTTTTGTCCTTGTTACCAGACAAGTCAGTACATTTTATTATATATTTATAATATGAATCATTTGCGGTTTACTTTTCCGGTGGAAAATACTGTGCTTGTTTGGAGTTCAATATTTTTGGAACAAATGCAAATAAATATATTGGCAGTGAGCGCACATATTCCTTATATTAGCATCAGGAAATGAGCATAGGAAGAAGCCGGTGCTGCAGACATAACATTACACAGACCCATCCCAATAATGTGCTTGTATAGCAGGCTGCAGGAGCCTGCAATGCAGTGGTGCTTTACTGTGTTCATTAAGAAGCTCTCTACCACAGGACCAAATACTCATCTATTTTTCAGATGCAAAAATCAATAACAGCCATGAGACTGTTACCTTGGACCACCTTTTCATAAAACTAAAATAATAATGAAGCCACAAATGTACTACAGATTCCAGGAAAGATAACGTCATTTGGAAACACCCACTTGCTGTGGTGTAGGAAATGTTTCAGAACCATTGAAGGTTACTTACTACTATAAATGATAACCATGGACACTGAATCACTGCTCCTTGTTGTGTGATGCAGTATCAGTGCAGAATATATGTAATTATATGTAGCTTTAGAATAAATATGGACTATTTCTGTTTTTTACTGCACTTAACATAGAGAAATATATTCATATATTATTTGTATTTGAGATTCTAATCTCCAGAACTGGATTGTGGTACTAATAAACAATAAAAATTGTATTTATATAGAGTATACATATGCAAAGCCCTGTCTAATGTCACAGCAATGCTTTATAGCTTTCCTGACAGCGAATATGTTAATATGATCTCAGTTGGAGTTGCCAGAGCAAAGCAAGGAGTGTCTGAGCACAATGCAGAACAGAATCTGCAGAGGTGAATTGGCTGAGTGAATGCACTTTATTTAATGACACCATGCCATTGTATTTGTGCTTCAGGCTTGGGTTTCAAGCAGTATTTCCCTGACTAATCCACATTAAACTAGAGCTCAGAGTTGTTGGAGTAGCTCAAACAGTATGACCTTAGTTTACAAGGTGAAACACTGCAAGGTGAAAGTGGGACTGGAGAGCTCCAACATTTTCTGCTGCATTACTCGTTGCTTATAAAGGATTAGGTCAACTCCTCATTAGCAAAGAATGAAAGGGCAGTGGAAAATTCCACATCAAAAATATAAAAAAAATACCCGAAATCACTTCTTTATTAAAATATGAGGCGGTATGTGTTGTAGCATTATAAATATAAATTAATATTCAAGTGGTGCAATGACTATTAATGACTTGGCAATATTATTAGTATTAATATGCAGTGCATAATATGTCTATGGCATGATAAGGAGCTATGATGATGCAAAATGTAGAAGTGACAAAAGTAGGATTTATATTGCCAAGTCGGATTACCTTCTAATCTAAACCCTTATAAACTCAATTATTCAAATCACATAAAAATGGACTGGTGGTTTCATTTATTTATACTATTAACTGTGATTCACTTCAGTGCTTAGAGATATAATGAATTTTCTGCATTATATAAACAATATATAAAAGTATATATATTAACAAAAATCTATCTGCACTACTGTATTGTTTTTCTTTTGAAAACAATGGCATTTTCTACAGTGATAAACATGGGCATAGGAGCTGGGGTGGACGAGAGGGACAAATCCCCCCCCGGATTTTTCAATGTGTGTGTTTAAGTGTAGAGAAGCAGTTGTGTAGTATTTTTATACTATATGCGGTGTTCCCCCCCCAGATTTCCTTTGGCTCCTACACCCATGGTGATAAATGTAATACAAGTTCTGCACCGATTTGACTTAGTTTTCCAGTAGAGTGACTTTGATAAATAAACAACAGTAGAGTGACTATGATGTTCAATATTAATGCTGATATTAATAGAGTGGTATGAAAAATGTCTGAAACTGAACCAAAACGTACAAAAATAATGTATAATACATTTAACAATGTTCTCACCTCGGCTCTGCTTTTGAGGCTGCTCCGCTTGGGTCGAAAAAGGACATCTTTAAAGTCAAGTTTTAAATCTGCATCCACTCTAGGCATCCTTGTAGATGGTTATTTGCTCCTATGCTGTCTTTTGGAAATTGCTTTCCTGCTGCTGTATGTTACAGGATTATGTGCCAGGTCCAAAGCAGTGACAAGCAAAGCCTGAATGCTCTGCAGCGAGAGTATTTATAGTGTGTGTAGGGCCAGGACTAAGTGCACAAGTCCCATAGCTTTATTAGGCAAACTCTGTTTTTAGAAACACAGAGATACAAACTAGTCTTCCCCCGGCTCCTGTTCTGACTGCTGCCAGACTGTGTGTGTGTGTGTTTATAACAGACTCACTCTCCATAGCAGTGCTACGTAACCAAGCCGAAACCCTGCAAAGGAACAATCAATGACACATGCATTATGTTTCCTGGGCTAGAGAAAAATAGCTACCAAGACAGAGCCTGAAGCCATGTCACGGGCAGCAAAATGCCTTCAGGTTACTGGAACAATAAGGGCAAAAGCATTAATTAAATGGTAGTAGAATCAGCATTAATCATAACATGTAATTATCCTGGACAAGGAAAACGGTTTCACTTTATAAATGCACATTTCATTGCAGCCTTTAAATACTAATACATTTGAAGGAAGGTTAACACCAGAGAGGGCCATTCAGACTTGGTTAGGAAATGATGTGCTGCAGGACAGTGCAATACATATTATAGTACTGAGCTGAATCCAATGTGATCCTATGTAATAAATATATATATATATATTTGTTGTTGTTTAGTCATTCAGTCAAGTCCGACTCTCTGTAACCCTAAGGACCACAGCACACTAGGCACATCTTGTTTCCCGTTGTGCCAAAGGTTTTCATGGCAAACATACTGGAGTGAGCTACCAGTTCCCTCTCCAGTGGACCGTGATTTGTCTGACCTCTCTGCTATAACCTGCCCATCTTGGGTGACCTTACATGATATAGCTCACAGCTACACAAGCCCCTTCACCAAAACGAGGTAGCGATCCAGATATATATATATATATATATATATATATATATATATATATATATATATATACTAGCGACTTGCCCATCAAAAATTACGGCAATAAATTATGAAGCCATGGTAATGCTGTTTGCCACACAATGTAAGGCTTTTGCTCCTCTGGGGACTATCGGTGCTCATTGTGAGCCTCTCCCCTTGTGTACTTCAAGTTTCCTCCTTTGCAATGATCACCTTCGGCGCTCATCACGATGACAGATATATATGTACAGTGTAAAATATACCATTTTTTGTTTACAGTGAATTAATACATTAATATGAATTAATAAATTAATATACTTTACCTAGTGGCGGCTTTTTTCTATGTGTTACTTGGCTCGCAAGCATTTTCCGTCCGTTGTAATGGTATATTTCCTGGCTAACTTGTACGTGCCTGGCTGTGATTTCCACACCTCGGTCTGCTTTAGCCTCGTTTTCAGTTTTTTCGGCTGACATGTTTTTTCTCGTTTGGCAGATTTTCGAGTGCAACCTTACTAACAGGCGTCCTGGCATTCCCCGTGTGCTGTGTGTGAGTGGTTTTCAAATTAAATTTTTTCTTGTTTTTCGTGTTTTTTAAATTCTGTGGTTCGGCCATTAATGTTGTATTTTTGTGAGGTCGGAATTTTGTTTCTAAGTCCTGTGTTCCTCAACTGCTTGCAGCCTAAGTAAGTCCTGCGTTTCTTAACTGCTTGCAGGCTAAGTTCTGCGTGTTTCAATGCATCAAAGGCTCGACATGCTTTGCAAGGCTCGCAGGATCGCCTTCGGCGCTCATTTCAGTATAAGTCCTGCATGTTTCAATACCTCAAATGCTCGCCCGCTTTGGCGCTCATCGTTTAAGTGCTCTGATCTCGGAAGGCTTCTATGCGTCAACGGCTCGCTTCGCATCGCGAGGCTCGCAAGCGTGACGACGAATCGCAGTTTGACAACTATATATATATATACACCCTTCACCATGACAAGGTAGCGATCCAAATGTATATATAGATCCAAAATGACCAAGAAAAATAATTGTTTATAGCACACCATATATGCCTCATGCAACAATGAATAATAAATTGAAGGCTTCATTATTTTTAACTTCTAAAATATTTGCCAATTATTTAGATCTTGAAAAACATATTTTAAATATAATATTATAGTGGTCTTTCAAAGGACAAATGTAATGCAAGTAAAGTATGTTTGTTGGGCATAGACTCTTAAAAACAATATAAGTTATAGTTTGTCAGTTTTCCCTTAAGCAGAGGTGCTTATCTCATCCTCAGGGGCCATGGCCAGCTCTGCATGGAAGCTGCACTAAAAAAAGCTTGCATGTCAGACTCTGGTTTAGTCTGAGCATGCTCAATAAAATGGGGCGGGACTAGGATGGCTCATGTTATTGGGCAGCTATAAGCACGTTACAATACAGCTGTTACTTCTGTGTGAAGTCATTGGGCAGGATCAGTGACGTCATAGCTCAGCCTGCTTCCAAGCTCCTTAATGGTCCAGCCCCTGGCAGATTTGGCCACGCCCTCTGATAAGACAAAAGGAGGTGGAAAAAAAAGACGATTTAAAAAGTAAGAAAAATAATTAACGTTTTTTTTATTCTGAACTGTATCAGCCCAACAAACAAACATTTTAAAATTACTTATTTTTTTGTTGTCTTCTTGTGTTTTCAGAGTAAGAGTTATATTCCACTCACAAGGCACACGCCAAACAGATAACTTATCCTAATTTTTTTAAACATAACCACCCTAATATCTAATTTGCTATCTAAATCAATGCTGCCATTCACTTATATAGTATATTTTATTATATTTTGTTGCTCAAAATTGTTTAATGAGAAATTTAAGAGTGCCAAATATTTAGAGTAAGAACCCAACAAAAATACGTATATACCAAATATATCTAAAAAGAAATGAATAGTAGTAAATATCTTTTAAAACTATAGATACAAAGGGTAATACAGTATCTCACAAAAGTGAGTACACCCCTCACATTTTTGTAAATATTTTATTATATCTTTTCATGTGACAACACTGAAGAAATGACACTCTGCTACAATGTAAAGTAGTAAGTGTACAGCCTGTATAACAGTGTAATTTTGCTGTCCCCTCAAAATAACTCAACACACAGCCATTAATGTCTAAACCATTGGCAACAAAAGTAAGTACACCCCTAAGTGGAAATATCCAAATTGGGCCCAAAGTGTCAATATTTTATGTGGCCACCATTATTTTCCAGCACCGCCTTAACCCTCATGAACATGGAGTTCACCAGAGCATCACAGGTTGCCACTGGAGTCCGCTTTCACTCCTCCATGATGACATCACGGAGCTGGAGATGTTAGAGACCTTGCACTCCCCCGCCTTCCATTTGAGGATGCCCCACAGATGCTCAATAGGGTTTAGGTCTGGTGACATGCTTGGCCAGTCCATCACCTTTACCTTCAGCTTCTATAGCAAGACGATGGTCGTCTTGGAGGTGTGTTTGGGGTCGTTATCATGTTGGAATACTGCCCTGCGGCCCAGTCTCTGAAGGGAGGGGACCAAGCTCTGCTTCAGTATGTCACATTACATGTTGGCATTCACGGTTCCCTCAATGAACTGTAGCTCCCCCATGAGACTAAAATGAACTCCCTCGGTCCAACCACTGGATTAACTCTATAAGTGCCATGAGGGTCCTTCAGGATCCTCATGACACAGTCTAAGCACTAAACTATTAACCCTAATTATACCCCATTAACCCCTTAACCCTAACTATACCACATGAACCCATACTAAACCCTATCTAACCATAACTGGGCCTAATCAACCCCTTCTAGACTTATTTAACCCTAACTGTGCCTATCTAACCCTAACTGGGCCTATTTAACCATAACTAGGCCTATTTAACCCTAACTGGCCTATTTAATCCTATCTGGACCCAATAACCGCCACTGGGCTTATTTAACCCTAACTGGGCCTATTTAACCCTATCTGGACCTAGTAACCCCAACTGTGCCTATTTAACCCTATTTGGACCTAAAAACCCTTACTGGGCCTATTTAACCCTAACTGGCCTATTTAATCCTATCTGGACCCAATAACCGCCACTGGGCTTATTTAACCCCAACTGGGCCTATATAACCCTATCTGGACCTAGTAACCCCAACTGTGCCTATTTAACCCTATTTGGACCTAAAAACCCTTACTGGGCCTATTTAACCCTAACTGGGCCTTTTTAACCCTATCGGGACCTAATAACTCTAACTGGGCCTATTTAACCCTAACTGTGCCTATTTAACCCTATCTGGACCTAATACCCTAACTGGGCCTATTTATGCCTAACTGGGCCTATTTAACCATAACTAGCACTATTTAATCATAACTGAGCCTATCTAACCCTAACTGGGTATATGTAACACTGTCTATAAATAATAACCCTAATTGGGCCTATTTAACCATAACTGGGCCTATCTAGCCCTAACTGGGCCTATCTAACCCTAACTAGACCGATTTAACTCCTTCTAGACCTATTTAACCCTAACTGGCCCTATATAACCCTAACTGGGTCTAACTAACCCTAACTGGGCCTATTTCACCCTAACTGGGTCTATTTAACCCCTTCTAGACCTGTTTAATATCATCTAGGCCTATTTAACCCCATCTAGCCTATCTGACCCCATCCAAGCCTATTTAACCCTATATATCCTATCTAACCCCATCTAACCCCATCATTTATGGGAGTCTATACAGACCCCCATAAGCCTCCATCTAACCCCATCACTTATGGGGGTCTATATAGACCACCATAAGGCCTCCATCTAACCTTCATCATTTATTGGGGTCTATACAGACCCCCATAGGCCTCCATCTAATCCAATCACTGATGGGGGTCTATACAGACCCCCATAAGCCAGCATCTTACTCCTTCACTTATGGGGGTCCATACAGACCCCTGTAAGCCTCTCTTTAACCCAATCAGTCCCATAAGGGTATATCAAGACCCCATGGGACAATTAGAACCCTAATATTAACCCCATAAGTACCATGAGGGCCCTCCAGGACCCTCATGACACTAAGTACAAACACTACACTATACTATTACCCAGAAATAAACAACTAAATCTAAACCAACCCCCTCTACCCTAACCTATTAACACCTAAACTACCTACCTAACCCCCTATTAAACCCCCACCCCACTAATTACACAAAATAAAAAAGATAAGTTACAAAAAACAAAAAACATATGTGACAAAAAATAAAAAAGGAACATTACACCAACTTCCCCACTAAAAACCCCCCAAAAAGAACATTATACAAACCCCCCCACTACAAAAAATAAAAAAAGAATTATGCACCTGCAAAGAAAATACATACACAAATATACATAACATTACAGTACATCAATAAATACAGTACACATATACCCCTAACTACATAGTATTAACCCCCTAACTACAATACATTACCCCTATCTATAAAACATTACCCCCTAACTAAAACACATTTAACCCTATCTACAATACATGAAACCCTATCTACAATACATTTAACCCTATCTACAATGCATTAACCATATCTACAATACATTAGCCCTATCTAGAATGCATTAACCCTATCCCTATCTACAATACATTTAACCCTATCTACATACATTAAAATCCCTAGATCTAACCTAAAATAGAATAAATAAGACCACTTACCTTTGGAGATTTCCCTTCAGTGACAACAGTGTTCCTAGCACGTCACACCTCATGAAAACAAAAAAAGATCACATTAGTAAACAGAACATGAAAAAATAAACATTCTAAATAGTAAACTTACCTTTTCGCGATGTCCCCGTCCTTCTTCTTGTCGTCTCCGGTTGGTGCCCCTGGAAAAAAAAATTACATTAGTACAACATTAAGCACAAGAGAAACAACAATAAATTTAATATACATTAAAATTTCCTTGGCGCAATGTTCCCGTCCTTGTCCTCTCCTGCCCCAGCTGGGCCCTTGAAAAAATCTGCTGCTGTAAAAATAAAAACTAACAAAGCTCCTCCCTGGAGGAGCTCCCCGACGCTTACGAGGCTTCTAGCTCTTCTTCCGGTATAAAAACCGGAATGGCGCCTCCTCATTGGCTGAAATGGCTGTCAATCAAATTTCAGCCAAACAGAAGGCGCCAAGGTGTGAGCCAATCAGAATGGGATACACCCCTATATCCCATTCTGATTGACTGATGGACCTGTCAATCTTTTTTAAACCAATCAGAAGGCACTAGTGCCTTCAGCCAATCAGATACACCCCACGGGATGATTGTCTGAAGGCATCTGCACTCATTCTGATTGGCTGCATTCTGATTGTGATGTCAGCCAATCAGAAGGCTCAGATGTTTGGAGCCAATCACAATGGGATACACTCCCATGGGGTGTATCTCATTTTGATTGTTTGAAGGGAATAGTGCCTTCTGATTGGCTGTTGTCACTGTCAGACTGCAGCCAATCAGAAGGCGCAGAAGCCTTCAGTTGGGTGGGGTTTAAAAGGGGGTTCGGTAGGTAGTTTAGGTGTTAAGAGGTAAGGGTAGGTGTTAGGTAGGTAGGGGTTAATAAGTTAGGATGGGGGTGGTTTAGATTTAGTGGTTTATTGGGGGGATAGTGTAGTGTTTGTACTTAGTGTCATGAGGGTTCTGGAAGACCCTCATGGCACATATGGGATTAATATTAGGGTTTTAATTGTCCCATGAGGGTCTTGGGTTAAAGAGAGTCTTACGGGGGTCTGTCTGGGCTCCCATACGTGAAGGGGTTAGATGGAGGCTTATGGGAGTCTGTATAGACCCCCATAAGTGATGGGGTTAGATGGAGGCTTATGGGGGTCTGTTTAGACCTCATAAGTGATGGGGTTAGATGCGGTTAGATCGGCTAGATGGGGTTAAATAGGCCTAGATGGGGTTAAATAGGTCTAGAAGGAGTTAAATAGGCCCAGTTATGGTTAAATAGGACCAGTTAGTGTTAAATAGTTTGTAGTATGGGTTAATGGGGTATAGTTAGGGTTAATAGTTTAGTGTAGTGCTTAGACTTTGTCATGAGGTTTCTGGAGGACCCTTGTGGCACTTATAGGAATAACCTAGGGGTTAATAGTGTCCTATAGGGGGTCTACATAGACCCCTATTGGACTGAGGGGGTTAATTTTAGTCTCATGGGGATCTATATTGACCCCCATGAGTGATGGGGTTCATTTTAGGTGCCGAGGGGGGTTCTTATAGTACCCCCGTGGCAGGGGTTAATAGTTTTATTGATCGCAGGTCCTTTAAGATCGGTTCCCCCTCTGCAAGGGTTAATGTGGGAACCCTCTGGGGGTCTCTATTGGGACCCCGCAGCATGGGGGGGGGGGGTTAATGCTAGTTGCTGTGGGGGTAGCAATGTGCCGCGGCCCCTTTAAGGAGCCATGGTGGGACCCATATGGGCTGGGGTATTTTTAGGTCTAAATATATATACAATTCAGAACTGTACAGCGCTGTAATTGATAGGGGACATGCCCGCTAATGCCCGCAATCAGGTACAAGCCCGCCAAAGCTAACAGACGATTGCCTGTCTTGCGATCGGCCATAGGAAGGGGTGTGCAAGGAATCCCAGTGTTGCAGCTATTTTGCGGCCAGGATTTTAATGAGGCCCTGGGTATGTCACTAATCAATGCAGGACACTCTTGCTCTGAAAAACTTTGTAGAAAGGCTGATGTGTGACTAATTCCATGGGCCTATAAAGCCCTGTTACTTACGTTATGTTATAACTGTGTGCGTGGTGTAATAACGTCACAGCGTGACTGTGTCCTCACGTTGTTGCGTAATTCAATATACTTAAGAGTGATCAATGCCTACTTTGATAAATCTAAACAGGTGATTAGTGTAAATAAAATAATTTGAAAGACACAAACTTAGGGCCTCATTCTATTACCGGCCGTAAATCGGCCGTAAGGCTGCGATTCCTTGCGGGGGTTCTGTTAACTCGCGATTCTATTATACGGCACTGCAAGGATCTCCCCTTACGGCCGGCCGCATATCTTGAAACCGGCCGTAAGCTGTGAAATCTAAAAACGCAAAAATAGATTCAAGCCTGCACTGTACAGCTCTGTAAATGCTAGGGATCATATTGGGGGACATGAGGATTAAAAGGAACCCACTCTCAAGCTTGCACATCAGCCCAAACCCGAGTTCAAATTAACTGTTTATTTTCCGGCTGCGG
The DNA here is from genome assembly GCA_027410445.1 of Discoglossus pictus. Lineage (NCBI taxonomy): Eukaryota > Metazoa > Chordata > Amphibia > Anura > Alytidae > Discoglossus > Discoglossus pictus. The sequence goes on from CM050166.1 coordinate 167,049,590, forward strand.
CGTGGGCGGGTCTGAAGTGCTCCAAGCACTCTGGACTTTTTACATGGATATTTTACGGATATTAAAAATAAAATATTTTACGGATTTGAGTATAGGATAATTATGTGCTATTTTTTCTAACACCTAAAATCCCTTTATAGTCTTCTCAAAGTGCAGGATGGCTTTATTTGAGCTATTTTATGTGCTTAATTGGTGCTAGCGGGACCTCTTTCCTGCAAGTAAGCTGCGGCTCGTTTTTAGCCTTGCAGAGAGGGTTCCCGGAGCAATTGAATTGCAAATAGGAATTTCTTACGGCCGAAACTCTTGCGGCCGTTTTAGATCAAAGGCTTTCCTCCGGCGCGAGCGGCCGCAAGAGATAGCAAGGCACCGGCCGCAAGCCTGCCGGAGCCCCCGGCCGTAAGGGAATAGAATAGCCGAATAGCTTGCGGCCGGTCCTTGCGGCCCCGCAACGGCTGCGGCCGCTAATAGAATGAGGCCCTTAGAGTGTAAAAAAAACTATATTTATGGTGTATATAATACTAGACTATTATAGGATTGTGAGCTATGATGCTAAGTGTAGTATAATGTGGTTGCATTTACCAAGAATGAATGATTGTACAAAAATAAATAAATAAAATAAATTAAACTACAATTATAATAAAAATTTAATATACCACAATAATGTTGTGTCGCATATTTATCTACGTATAAGGCGTCAACCCGATGTCATATTATATGGGCAGTTATTGTAGGTGAACAAAAATATATGGCAATAGTTTTATCATTCTTGCAAGCCATAACCTATTGTAATGGTTATAGAACACCCGTTTATAGCAACTTTAAAGCAAGGCAGAGTAAGAATACCCCTCATTTAATCCTTTTGGGTATTTTGAATCCAGAGTAAAAATCCATTTACTTTCAAGTTGGAGGAGTTGGATGTCTATGTTTCCTCCTCTTGGACCCAAAACCTGTCTATCTATTACAAAGAATTTCATAAATTCTGTTTTTTTTTCTATGAAAATATTTTACATGTCTGGAGACATGAGTGTCCAATTCCCTTAAATATACTACACAGAATATTTTTTCTACATATTTAACATTTTCTCCAAATTTATGTAAATAGTGAAAAATAACATTGTGAATTTCTAAAGTAGGGTAAACAAAAATGTTGTGATCCTGAATTGTATTGTTTCTTAGGATATATGGCAGTCCAGTCTTTTGTGTGTAGCTTAGTTTTTTAACTTACCAAAAAACATTTGTTCCAAACAAATGTTAGTGGTAACCAGCTGCTGTGTTGGTGTCTTGGAGCCTGTATTTGCAGCTATTCAAGGCAAACTGGTAGCCCATCCCTGCTTTGGTGGGACCAAGATGATCATAAATATGTTGAGACATTGTTTGGCTTCTTCAGATGGAGCCCTATATCAGTGTTATCAAACAGTACATGTCGTCTAGTGATGCACTTGCTGTTTATAAGAAAATTACCAAAATGCACAATTAACTTTAAATATTTTTTGTCCAGTCAAAATATTTTGAGTCACTGTTTCTTGCGATAATCAACTAAATATTTTGTGTTTAGAGGTCTTTGAAATACATTTGAATACATTGTTAATGAGCAAATTGTTTTAGATAGCACAACTAATATACACACCCTGTGCAATTTAAAATGTTATATGAATAATTATAACATTACTGTACTGTTTTATCTTTGTTTTTAAGTGCACATTTTAGGGGGTAGCAGACTGCCTGAAGATTCAGTGCAGTACATTGAAATATGTTTGTATATCTACACAAATATCTATGTACAATGATATTTCTGTTTGTAAGTGGACTTAACACTCTCTGACATAATATATACTGTACATAGTAGGAACTAGCCTGTCAAAAATGACGGAATTAAAATTGTAATGATGTTTGCCACACAATGTGAGGTTTTTGGTAGAGATGTCGCAAACATAAAATTTTCAGTTCGCGAACCGCGGACGCGAATTTCATCAAATGTTCGCGAACGGGCGAACCGGGCGAACCGCCATAGACTTCAATGGGCAGGCAAATTTCAAAACCCACAGGGACTCTTTCTGGCCACAATAGTGATGGGAAAGTTTTTTTCAAGGGGACTAACACCTGGACTGTGGCATGTCGGATGGGGATCCATGGCAAAACTCCCACGGAAAATTACATAGTTGATGCAGAGTCTGGTTTTAAGCCATAAAGGGCATATATCACCTAACATTCCTAAATTGTTTGGAATAACATGCTTTAAAACATCAGGTATGATGTTGTATCGATCAGGTAAGGGTTACACCCGCTTCACAGTAACAGACCAATCTCCACCTTTAATGCACCGCAAACAACCGCAAACAGTCCCTTTGCGCAACCGCAAACTCCCATTTGCACAAGGTTGGATACCAAGCTAGCCATGTCCCGTTCCTTGTCCTCACTGATGTCATTGAAGGTATCTTCCTCCACCCAGCCACCAAGGGTCCCCGAAAGGTGACAATAAGCCCCCTGGGACGCCTGCTGTGTTTGGTCTTCCACCTCCTCAAAGCCACCTTCCTCCTCTTCTTCAGACTCCTCTCTCTGCGTTGCCTCTGTCTGCATTATTATAAGGTGTGTACTGTTAATTAGTACTATTCCTATCGGTTTAATCCCTGTTACGTCCACTATTAGGGGACGTGTATATGGCATTGATTTTTGGAAGCGGGAGATGGAAAAAGATGCTTGGTTGGTCCTCCCACTTCAAATTTGGGGCACTGCGCATGCAATCTAAGGTGCCACCAGATAGGAGTGGTGTGTTCAGTTGTACTATTTATTCCTATCGGATTCAATAAAGCCAATAAACCTGGCCCGTTACTAGCCAGGAAACTACAAACCAAAACAACACAAAATAGGATACTTCAGATTAAGACCTCGAAGGGAGTAAAAAACAACGAACCCAAATAAGATCCAGAAGATTTTTACTAAATTTTACAATACCCTTTATACGGCAACAAAACACATAGATCTACACAAAATGAGGGGATTTCTTAATTCCTGTGATCTCACCTTAATAGAAGAAAATTACTTAGAGACTTTAAATGCCAAAGTGACCCTAGAGGAAGTAAGAAAAGCAGTCCAGAACCTCAAACCTGGTAAGTCACCAGGCCCAGACGGGTACACCAATTTATATTATAAAATATTTATAAACATATTAGGCCCGCACTTGGTCACTCTAACAGAGTTCTAGAAGGCAAGCAAACACCAGCAGAGCTGAACAGGGCAGATATCGCTCTATTCCCTAAGGAGGGTCGAGATGCCCTAGAACCAAAAAACTACAGGCCAATATCATTATTAAACTGTGATACAAAGATTCTGTCAAAAATAATAGCGGATAGAATGTCATCCTTCTTGCCTAAGGATCAAGTAGGCTTTGTCTCCCACAGGCAAGCAGGAGACAACATTAGAAAAGTCATGAACCTACTGTACCACACCAAAGCCTCTAAAATTCAAGCCTGTCTTATGGCCTTTGACATTGAAAAGGCGTTTGATTCCCTGGAGTGGACTTACCTATACTCCACGCTTGAAAAATTTGGTATTAAAGGCCATTTCATAAATCTCATACACTCATTATACAAATCATCCAGGGCAAGGTTACAGATTCCGGGAGATGAGAGATCCTTAATTAAAATAGAAAGAGGAACAAGACAGGGGTGCCCCCTTTCTCCCCTTCTATTCGCAATAGCAATAAATCCCCTGGCTCAGACAATTAGGGCCAACGCTGGGATCACAGGCATAAAAATAGGCCATCACCATTTCACAACTTGTCTATTTGCAGACGACCTGCTGTGTATGCTCTCAAACCCTACCCAATTGGTCCTAGAGTTGATTCGAACTATGGAGGAGTTTGGTTAGTTTTCTGGCCTTAAACTGAACATAGAGAAGACAGAAGCACTAGCGGTTGACTTAACAGCAGTAGAGAAGCAGGGTCTCCAAGAGAAGTTTAATATTAAGTGGGATAAGGAGAGTGTGGAGCTGCACTGCTGAGGACATATATAAGCAGGTACAGGGGAGAGGCTATAGAGCTGTGGGGGGAGAAGATAGCCCTGATCCAAGGAAGGGGTACCCAGGGGGGCATCAGAAGCAAATTAGCCCCAGAAAAATTAAGCAATCCGGGGCCCCTTACCCACATATCCCCATCAAAGCTCTCCCCATACCCTGGGTCCAAGCAACCCAGCCCAACCTGTCTACTTAGACTCAGAACATTAAAAGTACACTGCACAGGGCTCACTTACCAACAGAGGCCCATGCTGCAGGCGCACATGTAGGGGGCTCCAAAAGCCCAAAGAAAACTTGCAGGCACAACCACCGCAGGAGACCCCCCCCCCTCTGGGTCCAAGAACCTCCCCAGAAGTCCACGGACCATAGACACATATCTGAGGTGGGTTCCTAAAAACAGGACAGTTCAGGTCCAAGAATCGTTGGGCTCCTAACACAGGAGCGTGCACCCCAAGAGCGAAATTTGCAGCGTACAAAGGGTTAATCAGACACAGGCCACAGGATTACAAAACCATTTGTTTTTCAAGGCTAGTTTCCAGGCTGAATCCCTGCTTGTGTAACAGACTGTACTAGTGGAACTCTACTACCACCTAGTGGACAAAGTTCAAAAGCACCAAGCAAGTAAAAAGAGACAACCAAAGCTCAATTTTCAACTATAAGCATTTAAGCTATGACCACTTCGGTTCAAGAACTTTTAATAAATCCAAAAAGATGTAACTAGCAAAAAGCCCAGCAATATAGGGACGCTAACAATTGCTCTGGGACAAACCAAGTGAAACCAGGTCTCTGGCAACAACTTGATCTACAATACTCTCACTGAGATGGCAGGTGTTGCCACGAGAAAGAACAATAAAGGGATCCAATCTTACTGCCTACCCAAATCTTCAGCAAGTTCTCCCACCAATAAAACACCCACAGCCGCAGTCCACGCAGCAACAAGCTCTGAAATGTCAGCGCCTAGCACTAAAAGTGACATCCAGGACCTTAAAGACCTAATATCCAACTTCAGAGAGGAGGTCAAATCAGACATCCGGAAGGTGACAACAGAACTAACCACAGAAATTAAAAAGGTGGACGATAAAACAACAAAACTGGAAACTAAAATTTCGGAAATAATGCAACATAACAACAAGCTAACAGAGGAGATCTTGGCTTTGAAGGAGGAACAATCTAGACAACAGTTGCAACAGGAAGATCTAGAAAACAGATCTAGACGACAGAACATAAGGCTGAGGAATGTGCCGGAGTCTGTCAAGGACCTACACGCATACCTAAACGATCTATGTGAATTTCTCCTCCCAAACATACATCCAGAAAACTTGAGAATGGATCGGTTTCACAGAGCCCTAGGATTCCGTTCATCTCCACAGGAGCGCCCAAGAGACATCATTGCCAGATTCCACTACTACTCCACCAAAGAACTGTTCATGAAGGCCGCAAGAAAAGGCATCCCTCCCATCGAGGGGCACACACCGCTGCTTTTTTCTGATCTAGCCCCAACTACCCTTGCCAAAAGGAGACAACTGAAACCGGTTCTGGACTGTATCCTGGCTCAAGGATGGAGGTATACATGGGGTTTCCCTTTTCGCCTCAATATATCCAAAGAGGGAAAATTCTTCACCATCAGAACACTGGAGGAAGGCATTAACTTGCTGGCGGAATGGAACATCAAGGTCACTGTCGGAGAGCAGTTACAACCAACAGAAAACCCGAGAGGAAGGAGTCCTCCCATGAACGGAGAAAAAGACTTACTACAATGAGTTGTCACTTATTTTGTTTCTCTGTTTTTTTTGTCTTTTTTTGCTTCATCTTCCTCTCTCTTCTTCTCTCTCTCTCCTTGTTTTCATGCTACTCTGACAACCAAAGCTAGTTGAATCTGAAAACGAGTAGATCCAATAAGGTAGCACCCACACCAGTGAAAGTTCTAATACACACTATAGACAGTTAACCCAGGCCGTAAAGGCAAAAGCAACACACACCTAGAAGGCGTCCCTACGGGCGCTAACACGTAGACTTCCAAAAACCCCTACAGTAGGGAAAGTTTAGGCGGACCAATTCAGTGTCAGTTTAGGGACACTAACTGGCCCACCAGTAAAATACGAAGAGGACAGCAAACGCTCTTCTCATAGTAGTTTAAATTACCACACTTTATTTAAGTAAGGAACACAATTAAGTTCAAACATACTAAGAGCCTTCCTGACCAACAGTAAGACACACAAACAGACTCAAGTACTTAGACTTCTTACCCAGGATTACCTTAGGGTTCCCCACTAGAGGAAAAGTAGGAACCTGCTTAATTACTGAGCCAGGTTTTTATAATTCCGAAAGTTTAAGTATAAGCAATTTGGCTCATACTCTGTTGTCTTTTTTCCTTTGAGTACAGATACTCTCCCACACAGCCAGCTGCTGAGCAGTCTTCGGGCGGAAACCAGCAGGAGGCACAGGATAACGAAGTAACAGGCTTCCAGAAAGGTGAGATAGCCATTTAGACACACCAAAGGGTCATACACCTCAATAAGAAATATGGACATTGTCATTGCGTCACACAACGCTCATGGTCTGAACGAACCAATCAAGAGGGGGGTAGCCTTGAGAAATTACCAAAAACTAAATCTTGATATCGTAATGATTCAGGAAACTCACTTTAGAAAACAAGCACTACCAAAATATTGGGGGGGAGTCTTTACTCAGGCATTCCATTCGACCGCAGATACCAAACAAAAGGGAGTCACGATTTTGTTCCACAGAAGACTCAACTTTCAGTTAAGTAAAATTCAAAAAGATAAAGATGGCAGGTTTTTAGCAGTACATGGGACCATACACGAACGTAAGGTTTCATTCTTGAACATTTACGCCCCGAACACAGATCAAACGCCATTCTTTCAAAAAATACAGAAACTCACAGATAGCTGGGAAGACGGACTTAAGATAATAGGAGGAGACATGAACGCGGTCTTAGACCCGCTCAAAGACAAGTCAAACGATTTAGGTTCACAAAAAATCCCCACAGCGACCAAAGCTCTCAAAAAACTCCTAAAATCAAACTGCATGATTGATACCTGGAGAAACATGAACCCCACAGAAAGGGAATACACATTTTTTTCCGCCAGACATGGTTCGCTCTCCAGAATAGACTATATCCTGATCCCACAGAACGTTACAGGGAACCTAACTGAGGCCTCTATCTGCCCCATAGCATGGTCGGACCACGATCTAGTCAAAATCTCCATGAATAATCTCCTACCGAAAGGAAATAACCCAAGGTGGTCATTAAATCCCAGTATACTGAACGACCCTATCACACGAGATAAGGTCAGAACTGCAATCGTAGATTATCTTGACCTCAATACAGTAGGGGAGATAGACATAGATGGAATTTGGGCAGCTCACAAGGCAGTGATCAGGGGAGTCTGTATACAAATTAGTTCAATCAAAAAGAAAAAAGACCAAGCACAAATCTTACTTCTAAACCAGAAAATTGCTGAAGCACAGAAACTATTTGTTAAAGATAAATCACGACATACCCATGAGAAGATACTAAGTTACAAACAAGAACTAAACACTATTTTAAGAGGGAAAATGGTCAATATCCTACAGCGAACTGAAGCTAAATTCTTCAGATACGCAAACAAGCCCGATAGAATGCTGGCCACGAGACTAAAAGAAAAAAGAGCAAACTCATTCATAGCCAAAATAATCACCAAAAATAGGCAGACAGTTTTTAAACCAGATCAAATAGTAAACGAATTCAGACAATTTTATGCGGACCTTTACAGCAAAACACCCGAATCAGGCACCCCAACCCACAAACTAGAAATTGAAAATACACTAAATAACTTAAATATACCCCAATTAGACTCTATCAAAGCTAAATCACTCTTAGAGCCCATCTCGGTCGAAGAAATACAGGATGCGATCAAATCCACAAAGGCACACGGGGCCCCAGGGCCAGATGGCTATTCCAACCTCTACTACAAACATATGAGCGATCTACTTAGCCCCCCCTTACATAAGCTATTTAACAGCTTCTTAGCTGGTGAAAAAATTAAACCGGAATTCTTAGAAGCTAAAATAATACTGATTCCTAAACCGGGGAAAGACCCATCCCAATGTGCTAGCTATAGACCAATATCTCTGATCAACACAGATTTAAAAATATACACCAAAATCTTAGCGTCAAGACTAGCGAATCTGTTACCTGAAGTGGTACATCCAGACCAAGTAGGGTTCATTAAGGGGAGAGAAGCGCCAGACAATACCAGAAAAATTGTTGACCTTATTGACATAACCAAAAGTAATGAAGGCCGCGCTATGTTGTTGGCGCTTGATGCCGAGAAGGCATTTGATAGGTTAGATTGGACATTTATGAACGCCACACTGAACAAATTCGGAATTCCGGAAGGTTTTCTGCGAAGCATCGCGACATTATACTCGGAACCAACCGCACAAGTTACATACCAAGGACACAATTCACTAAAATTCAACATCACAAGGGGGACAAGACAGGGGTGCCCTCTATCACCATTGCTGTTCGCCCTCAGTATAGAGCCCCTAGCAATTGCCATTCGTCAGCACACTGACATATCGGGTATACGGGTCGGCCCGACAGATCATAAAATTAGCCTTTTTGCCGATGATATCCTACTAAAAATATCAAACCCCCTGGTTAGTCTACCTAATCTATTCAAACTTTTGTCTCAATTTGGCCCACTGTCAGGATTCAAAATTAACACAAGTAAAAGCATAGCCCTTAATATATCACTTCCTCCCACCACGGAAAAACTACTAGCCAATAACTTCCCAATAAAATGGGCCCCGAATTCTATCAACTACCTAGGCGTACAAATTACAAAATCAACTAAGACCCTATATGAAGCAAACTACCCAACCCTCTTTAAACAATTAACTAGGGACCTGCACAGGTGGTCAGAACTAAAGATTTCGTGGTTAGGAAAGCTACATGCTGTCAAAATGAACGTACTCCCCAAACTGCTCTACCTTTTTCGGACCTTACCTATCTCGATTTTAGCGATAGACTTGAAAAAAATACAGAAATTACTAATGAGTTTTCTGTGGAACAATAAAAAACCTAGAATAAACAGAGAAACAACTACTGCGACTAAGAAGGATGTTGGGCTCGGATTTCCAGACATTTCCAGGTACTTTAAAGCTGCTAGATTAGCACAACTAGTTAAGTGGTATGTCAGGGACTCCCCCCCGGTATGGGTTCAATTAGAAAAACACATACTAGGGTCCAATGATTTAATCATGCGTCAGTTACTATGGCTCTCAACCCAGCAGGGCTTCAAGTTACCCCAATCAATTCCATCAAGTGTGAGGCATTCAATTTCCCTATGGAAAGATATAAATAAGAGGAACAGACTGCTGGGCCAGGAGTCAGGGCTCAGCCCTCTATGGCCACTTTCAACTAACCCCAAAATAAACTCTAATGCTCAATACAGATGGTGGATTAATAATAATTGCTCAATTGCGGCAGATTTACCGGTTGTTAATCAAAAATGGTCCACCACCGCATTCCTAGAAGACAAACCCCTTCCTCCGGGGGAATGGCTTAACCTAATCGCTATAAACCAAAGATTAAATCACATCACTAAGAATAAAGGAGGGCAAAATATATCCTTATTCGAAAAATGTTGCATTAAATTCCCGGGAGGGAAAGGAAACATCTCCACAATATATAACCATTTAAGCGATTTAGTCACTCCCCCTAAATTACACTATGAATCAGCATGGGAAGCTGACCTCAACATAAATTTAGACAGAGACCAATGGAATAGTATTCAGGAACAAGCCAAAAACACATCACTTAACGTAATTATGAAAGAAAACTCCTATAAAGTTATTATTAGGTGGTACCTAACCCCAGTAAGAATGCACATAGGGAACCAGACAATTAGTGACATATGCGAAAGGGGCTGCAACCAAAAAGGGACTCTAATCCATAAATTATGGGAATGCCCTATGATTAGACACACATGGGTGGACACCTACAAAACCCTGGAGAAACTATGGGGTCAATGCTATCCCATGAGACCAGAAGAGGCCATCCTAGGATTACCGGTAGAAGGGATGTCCAACTCAGAACAATTCCTAACTAACCAAATTTTCCTAGCAGTTAGGATAGTAGTAGCCGCCCATTGGAAATCACCCACCCCAACATTTGAAGTAGTCTTAAACAAAATTGAGTTCGTTCGATCCATGAGCGTTTTGTCCGCAGAGGTTGACCATAACTACAAGCGCTGGGCCTCCTGCTGGGCCGCCTGGGAGACAAGACGTGGCAGATGAATAGGGTGAGTGTCACTTCTCCCTACAAAGGAGCTATTAGGGGATCCATAGTAGTAGTGGTCTTAATTTACCCAACATCATTAGCCCACACAGTAACCTAAACACAGAATAATCTTTCTATTAGATGCTACCAACCAAGCTCAAAACAACAGTTGGTCAGGAATCCAAGTTCATCATATTTTTCCCATAGTTATGGGACTTCATTAAATATAGTTTTCTCGTTAGACTTAAGTTATTTAAAAGCTAGTATCAGCTATTATAATACCAGAAAAACGGAAAAGGGAGAGGAGTTTTGGACAGGCAGAGGACACACTGGAAACCAAATATGTGAAATACGTTTATTGTTAATTCCTATTTATCACTTCTAATGTTTTTGGTGTACTATGTTATATGTCTGACCTGTCTAATAAAAATCAAAAAAAAAAAAAAAAAAATATTAAGTGGGATAAGAACCAAATAAACTACCTGGGAATCCGACTAACCCCTAAGCTAGAGGACTTGTACAAAGCCAACCACTCCAAACTTTATAAAACAATAATTAATGACCTGAGTAAATTGACAAAGTATAGGTTATCATGGCTAGGGAGAATAAATACGATAAAAATGAATGTCCTTCCTAAGTTGCTCTACATATTTCGAACACTCCCGATCCCGATTAAATAAAAAGAATTAGAAAATATTCAAAGGAAAATATTTCAGTTTATCTGGAAACACACACGCATCACAAAGAAAATGATGTACCTTCATAAGTCACAGGGGAGACTATCGTGTCCAAACTTAAAATATTACCACAAGGCAGCTCAGTTATCTTTCCTCCCAATAGCACATTCTATAAGGCATCAACCAGCCTGGGTGAATTTAGAGAACCAGACTTTAAGGCCCTTAACCTGGGACAAGGTGGCTTGGCTATCAGAATTGCCTCAGAGCCTTAAAAACTCGCCAAACCCCCTAATCAGACACTCACTATCATACTGGAAATGGGCCAAGAAACAAACGTGTTTGTTCCCTGGATCCACCCAAATGACCCCAATTCTTGACCACCCTCAGGGCCCGAAACACATGAGCACAACATCACAACACTGGTGGAGGACAAGGAAACTAGATAGACTGGGAGACTGGTTAGTAAAGGGCCAGATGCTCACCTATGAGGAACTGAGGGACAAGCATGAGCTACCGCTGTCAGAACATTACAATTACTGTAGGCTGAGGCATTTCACACACTCCCTGACCCAGAAACAGGGGACACCGGTCTTAATTTGGTTCTCCAAAATTTGTAAAGATAAACCTCTATCAAGGGGGATCATTGGGTCGCTTTACAAATATAAAACATTTGTTACTGGTTGAAGCGACACTGGGGGGAAGGACCGGAGTGGGTGAGCCCTGGAGACCCTTTAGAAGCAACCGGCGGCAAAATCATCCCAGGAAAGCAGAGGTCGCTTACTGAAGCCTGCACTAGGGTAACCCAAGGGTGATTGCCCAGGTTAGATATTGTAAATAATAAGCTAATACTGCTGGAGGGATGATAGCTAATAGCACTTTGGTGTTTCCTGCAGATATACTCTTTATTATTGTCTGTTTTACCATGTTTTAGGTATCTCTTAAATTGCAATCACAGTAAAAAATAAGAAAAATGATTAACCTAAAAAGTAAAAATAAGGACTAGCCAGCTAACTTTCACAAAATGTCTTTATTGTAAATATGTATTTTTGCACAACTGTTATGCAAGACTGTTCAAAAATGCTTTATTTTTCATTACATGCTGTACGCCTTCTAAAAATAAAATAATTTAAATGCAAAAATTAGGTATTGTTGCAGCGACCAGAAAAATTGATGTTAGTTTGCCAGGCAGAAAGTGCCCTAAAACATTGCGTCTTGAACCCTAGTTGGTGGCGGATAAGTCCCTCAAGTCATCCGGCATTCCGGGATAAAATACAGCAGTGTGTGGACCATTATTAGCTCAAGGCAGCTCATCTATCAGGCCTTTTTTAATCGAATGTATCGCCCACTGTCAGTCCCTTCGGGATCCATCCCTCATTCATCTTAATAAAGGTGAGGTAATCTAGACTTTTTTGACCTAGGCGACTTCTCTTCTCAGTGACAAAACCTCCGGCTGCACTGAAGGTCCTTTCTGACAGGACACTTGAAGCGGGGCAGGACAGAAGTTCTATGGCAAATTGGGATAGCTCAGGCCAAAGGTTAAGCGTGCACACCCAGTAGTCAAGGGGTTCATCGCTCCTCATGGTGTCGATATCTGCAGTTAAGGCGAGGTAGTCTGTTACGTGACGGTCGAGTCGTTCTCTGAGGGTGGACCCCGAAGGGCTGTGGCGATGCATAGGACTTAAAAAGCTCTGCATGTCCTCCATCAACAACACGTCTGTAAAGCGTCCTCTCCTTGCCGGCGTGGTCGTGGCAGGAGGAGGATTATGTTCACCTCTTCCGCTGTTAGATTGCCGTTGTGCTGTGACATCACCCTATAATGCTGTGTAAAGCATACTTTTGAATTTATTTTGGAAGTGCTGCATCCTTTCCGACTTGTGGTAATTCGGTAACATTTCAGGCACTTTCTGCTTATACCGGGGGTCTAGTAGCGTGGACACCCAATACAGGTCGTCCTCCTTCATCCTTTTTATACGAGGGTCCCTCAACAGGCACGACAGCATAAAAGACCCCATTTGCACAAGGTTGGATGCCGAGCTAGTCATGTCCCGTTCCTCGTCCTCAGTTATCTCACTGAAGGTATGTTCTTCCCCCCAGCCACGTACAACACCACAGGTACCAGATAGGTGACAACGAGCACCCTGGGATGCCTGTTGTGGTTGGTCTTCCTCCTCCTCCTCCTCAAAGCCACATTCCTCCTCTGACTCTTCTTCCTCACAATCCTCTTCCAGCGTTGCCGCAGGTCCAGCAAGCGATGCTGATAAGGCTGTTTCTGGTGGTGATGATGACCACTCCTCTTCCTCTTCACGCTCATCTATGGCCTGATTCAGCACTCTTCACAGGGCACGCTCCAGGAAGAAAACAAATGGTATGATGTCGCTGATGGTGCCCTCGGTGCGACTGACCAGGTTTGTCACCTCTTCAAAATGACGCATAAGCCTACAGGCATTGGGCATAAGCGTCCAGTAACATGGCAAAATAATTCCCAGCTCCGCAGAGGCTGTCCTAGCACACTGGTCATACAAATACTCGTTAACGGCGTTTTCTTGTTGGAGCAGGCGGTCGAACATTAGGAGTGTTGAATTCCAACGTGTCAGGCTGTAGAAAATCAAGCGCCTCACTGGCATGTTGTTTCGCCGCTGGATATCTGTAAAGTGCGCCATGGCCGTGTAGGAACGCCTGAAATGGCCACACACCTTCCTGGCCTGCTTCAGGACGTCCTGTAAGCCTGGGTGCTTATGCACAAAGCATTGTACAATCAGATTACACACATGTGCCATGAACGGCACATGTGTCAACTTGCCCAAATTCAATGCCGCCAACAAATTTCTTCCGTTGTCACAAACCACTTTGCCGATCTCCAGTTGGTGCGGAGTCAGCCACTGATCCACCTATGCGTTCAGGGCGTACAGGAGCGCTGGTCCGGTGGGACTCTCTGCTTTCAGGGAAGTCAACCCCAAGACGGCGTGACACTGCCTTATCCTGGATGTAAAATAGTACCTGTGGAGGTGGGGGGGTGCCGTTGATGTGGAGCAAGACATAGCAGCAGCAGAAGTGGACTCAGCTGAGGAGGTTATGGAAGAGGATGGAGTAGGAGGAGTAGAGGAGGTGGCAGCAGGCCTGCCTGCAATTCGTGGCGGTGTCACCAACTCCTCTGCAGAGCCACGTATTCCATGCTTTGCAGCCATCACCAGGTTTACTCAAAGCGCAGTGTAGGTGATATACCTGCCCTGACCATGCTTTGCAGACCAGGTATCAGTGGTCAGATGGACCCATGCCCCAACACTGTGTGCCAGAGATGCCATTACTTCCTTTTGCACAATCGAGTAAGGTTGGGGATTGCCTTTTGTGCAAAGAAATTTCGGCCGGGTACCTTCCACTGCGGTGTCCCAATAGCTACAAATTTTTTGAACGCCTCAGACTCCACCAGCTTGTATGGTAAAAGCTGGCGGGCTAAGAGTTCAGACAAGCCAGCTGTCAGTTGCCGGGCAAGGGGGTGACTTTGTGACATTGGCTTCTTACGCTCAAACATGTCCTTGAAAGACACCTGACTGTGGGCAGATGAGCAGGGACTGCTCAGGGCGAGACACGGAGTGGCGGATGGTTGACAGGGGGCAAGCAGAGCAGCAGTGGTTGACGTGGCTGAAGATGCTGGACCAGGAGGAGGATGGTGGCTTTGACTTTGTGTGCTGCTTGTACTCATGTGTTGATCCCATAGGCGTTTGTGATGTGACATCATGTGCCTTCGCAAAGAAGTCGTACCTAGGTGGATGTTGGACTTCCCACGACTCAGTTTCTTTTCGCACAGGTTACAAATGGCATCGCTGTTGTCACAGGCAGACACACAAAAAAATTGCCACACTGCTGAGCTCTGCAATGACGGCATTCTGGTGGTGGCAAAAGCATGCGTTGACTGGCGTGCTGTCTGGCTGACCCCGGGTGCCGATGCATGCTATCTGACTGTGCCACTAGCTACTTTCAATGACCTCCCACTGCTTACAACTCGTCCTCCTCCTCTCTGTCTACCCATCTGAAATTTCATCCTGTTCTTCTTCTCTTATAGCGGGCACCCACGTGACATCCACGGATGCATCGTCATCATCAACCGCTTCACTTGTATCTGACAACTCAACAAAGGAAGCAGCACCGGGTACAACATCATCATCATCAGACCGTACGTCCATGTGTGTAATGCTGCCTGACTGGGACATATCCCTGTTATCTACATCCTCTGGCACTAATGTTTGCGCATCACTCATTTCTTCCAACGGATCTGTAAATAACTCTGCTGACTGATCAAGTGAAGCGGCTGTGATGCTAGTGTTGGTGGTGGCGGCAGGTGGGCGAGTGGTAACTGGAGAGGTGCCCGAAGCTAAGCTGGAGGAGGATGGTGCGTCTAGGTTCCGAGCGGAAGCTGTAGAAGATTGGGTGTCCTGTGTTAGCCAGTCAACCATGTCCTCAGAACTTTTCAAGTTCAGGGTACGTGGCCTCTGAAAACTGGGCATTATTCTAGGGCCAAAGGGAATCACAGCATCTCGACCACAACGGCCCCTGCGGGGTGGCCTGCCTCTGCCTGTCATTTTTTTTCCGATTAGTTGTACTATGCGTGCAAGCTACTGTGACACCAGATATGAGTGGCACTGTGCCCTGGCAAAAGGTGGCACAGTAGACGCAATAGGCCTCACACACACGCCTGTAGGCAGGCCACTGATATTCAATCGATTACAGTAAAAAAAGGGTTATTTTATTTCACTGTACACTAGGTTGCACCAGATATGACGTATCACTGTGCACTGGCAAAAGTTGGCAGAGTAGATGCAATAGGCTTCACACACACGCCTGTAGGCAGGCAATTGCTATTCAATCTATTACAGTCAAAAAAGTGTTGTTTTATTTCACTGAGCACAATAAAAGCTGTGAGCCTGACACAGGCAGGCAACTGAAATTAGAGTAAAGGAAAAAAGGGTTATTTTTTTCAATGTATGGTACACCAACTATGACTGGTGAAACAGAGCAGAATATTAGCTGTGAGCCTGACACAGGCAGGCTACTGAAATTAGATTAAAGGAAAAAATGTTTTGATTTTTTCAATTTATGGTACACCAACTATGACTGGTGGAACAGAGCAGAATATTAGCTGTGAGCCTGACACAGGCAGGATACTGAAATTAGATTACAGGGAAAAAATGGTTGTTTTCAATGTGTGGTACACCACCAGGTATGAGTAGTGAAAATAAGCACAATATAAGCTGTTAGGTGTTAGCCTGTCACACACACACACACGCTGGCAGGTAGGCATATGCAATTAGATTACACAGAAAAATAATAAAAATAAAATAAATGATGTTCTAGCCTTAAAAAGGGCTTTTTGGGTTGCTGTCCTTGCAGCAGATATCAGATGAGTCCTTCAGGTCTGTAGTGGAAGCTAAAAACACAGCCTGGCTATCTATTTCCCTATTAAATCTCCAGCAGCTACACTATCTGTCCTCTCACAACGAATGCAGCTTCAGAATGATTCTAAAATGGATGCTGTCCTTCAGATGGAAGGCTCTGTAAGGGAGTGTATGCTGCTGATTGGCTGGAATGTGTCTGCTGACTGTGAGGTGCAGGGTCAAAGTTTCCTCAATGATAAAGAATAGGGGGCGGACCGAAAAGCGCATGTGTCCGCCATGCGCTGCGAGCGCGAAAGAGCCAAAATCGTCGCGAATAGTCCGCGGGCGAACTGTCTGTGACATCTCTAGTTTTTGGCCCTCTGAGCACCTTTGGCGCTTATTGCGAGCCTCTCCCCACGTTTACTTCAAGTTTTCTGCTTTGCACTGATCACCTTTGGTGCTCATTGCGAGCCCCACGCTCAGCGCCATCATCCGAAGGCGCTCATTGCAGCCTAAGTGCTGCACGGCTGCATCGCCTCGCTTTACAGGCTCCCATGTGTGACGACGCTGCTTGCTCCCTCGTTTTGCGAGGCTCGCAATTGCGACCTCGTTTTGCGAGGTCGCAACTGCGTGACCAACATCACAAACATTACGAACAGCGTTCTTGGTCCACAACTATAAATGTGATATATAGTCATTTGGTAATTATTGATAAATATATATATATATATATATATATATATATATATATATATATATATATATATATAGTGTGACCGTTTGGCCCTTAGATGATATGACAAGCAAGTGGAGTGTGGAGTTCTTGACAGGAGTGACAAAGTTAAAACTTCTGAAGAACTCCTAATTAGTGCAACTTCCCTTTAAAAGCCTGGAAAGCAGACATGGAAGGGGGGTGTGGCTGGCTAGGCTCTGGGCAGGTTGTGTGCTGCCGTCAGAGCAAGTCACAGAGTGGAGCTGGAAGGTGATCCTGTGTGGAACTGCAGTTGGAAGCTTTGGAGCAAGCCTGTAAGAGATCACCTCATTTACTGTGGCTGGGAGTACTGGGACAACAGCAAGAAGAGTCCGCTGTTTGCAGTCGCAGGATGTTGTGTGCTGGAAGAGTGAATACAGCCTCAGGACGCCAAGTAAGTGAAGGGATTAGTGAGGATCCCCATGCAGAGTTGCCTTAAAGGCCTAAGCACGTGTGTAGCTGACAGAGGCCGCTGAATGAAAGTACCCAGACGTATTATGCCTCAGTGAAGAAGCGGAGTTTAGAAGACGGAAGTTAATACAAGTTAGTGTTGTGTTATGCAAAGGTCCCTGGGGTGAAGCATACGGGAGAGACGGGCGGGCCCTATGCTTCATCTGAGGCTAATTATGTAAACGTGGAAAAGACTACCGATAAACCAGAGAGGAGCTGTGTCCCAGAGAGGAGCTGTGTCCCAGAGGTTGCTGAAGGTGGCAACATAATCCATAATCAGAGACTATTTGTGTCCTGGCCACAAGGTGGCAAGCTATCAATAATCAGAGACTGTTTGGATCCTGGCCAAAAGGTGGAAATTCCTAATATATAAGAAACTGTCTTACTCCTGGCCACTAGGTGGCGCTATTTTCTTGGAATTACTCCTTTATGAATACAAGGGAGTTGGAGCTCCGTCCTGAAGACATCGTGGAGTAGAGTTTTTGCCCTGTTGTGGATAAGCTGCGCAGGTATAGTCAGGGCGTTCCTGCGTTACAGTTAGTATGTAAATGCAGATGTTTCTTTTCATTTTTTTAAGCAGAGTTACTGCTACCCTTTGTTTTTGGTTCCTAATAAACCAGTTTGCTGTACTACAAGAACGTATCAGTTTCTATCTCAAGAAACCACAGCTATACCCGGCCATCCTGGTCACACTGGTGGCAGAAGTGGGATTGAAAATGTGTCTGTAACTACGAAGAAAAACCACTGCGCAACATGGAGGACATGTTAAAAGCCTTGAAGCAGGCTGTAGCTGATCAGCAGGAGAGCAACAGATTATGGGCTATCCAGGTAGCTCAGAAACAAGCTAACCTGGAGAAACGTATGGAAGACGCAGCCCGGGTTAGAGCCGATGAACTTCTCCTAATGTTAACCGATGATGATGATGTGTTCATCTATCTCACCATTTTTGAGAGGACGGCCATCAGGGAGGCGTGGCACAAGAGGTACTGGGTCAGTCTCCTGGCCCCGTATTTGACAGGAGAAGCTAAGAAAGTTTACCTGTGCATGGATTAAGAAAATAGCGCCACCTAGTGGCCAGGAGTAAGACAGTCTCTTATATATTAGGAATTTCCGCCTTTTGGCCAGGATCCAAACAGTCTCTGATTATTGATAGCTTGCCACCTTGTGGCCAGGACACAAATAGTCTCCGATTATGGATTATGTTGCCACCTTCAGCAACCTCTGTGACACGGTTCACCTCTGGGTCACAGCTCCTCTCTGGGTCACAGCTCCTCTCTGGGTCACAGCTCCTCTCTGGGTCACAGCTCCTCTCTGGGTCACAGCTCCTCTCTGGGACACAGCTCCTCTCTGGGACACAGCTCCTCTCTGGGACACAGCTCCTCTCTGGGACACAGCTCCTCTCTGGGACACAGCTCCTCTCTGGGACACAGCTCCTCTCTGGGACACAGCTCCTCTCTGGGACACAGCTCCTCTCTGGGACACAGCTCCTCTCTGGGACACAGCTCCTCTCTGGGACACAGCTCCTCTCTGGGTCACAGCTCCTCTCTGGGTCACAGCTCCTCTCTGGGACACAGCTCCTCTCTGGGACACAGCTCCTCTCTGGGACACAGCTCCTCTCTGTGTATTAACTTCCGTCTTCTAAACTCTGCTTCTTCCCTGGGGCATAATACGTCTGGGTACTTTCATTCCGCGGCCTTTGTCAGCTACACACGTGCTTAGGCCTTTAAGGCAACTCTGTCTGGGGATCCTCACTAATCCCTTCACTTACTTGGCGTCCTGAGGCTGTATTCACTCTTCCAGCTCACACCGTCCTGCGACTGCAAACAGCGGACTCTTCTTGCTGTTGTCCCAGTACTCCCAGCCACAGTAAATGAGGTGATCTCTTACAGGCTTGCTCCAAAGCTTCCAACTGCAGTTCCACACAGGATCACCTTCCAGCTCCACTCTGTGACTTGCTCTGACGGCAGCACACAACCTGCCCAGAGCCTAGCCAGCCACACCCCCTTCCATGTCTGCTTTCCAGGCTTTTAAAGGGAAGTTGCACTAATTAGGAGTTCTTCAGAAGTTTTAACTCTGTCACTCCTGTCAAGAACTCCATACTCCACTTGCTTGCCAAACGGGCACAATATATATATATTAATAATGAGTATTGCAGTATAGTACAATATATTTTGTATTGGACAAACATTTTATTTATATTGAAGAGCTTTCGAGAGGTTTAACCTCTCTTTATCAAGTCTGAAGCAATACTTATATGAATATATATATATATATATATATATATATATATATATATAGATATATTTACACACACACAGGGTCAAGTCACCTTATTATGACCACCTCCTACTTTTGACGTCAGCAGCGAGTAGACAATAAAATATGGCACATGTTGTGAACTGGTTTGGTGGGTATATAAGGTGACATGTATATATGTGTATACTGTATATATATATATATATATATATATATATATATATACTGGAAAAGGGGAAAAGGCCAGTCAACATCCGGATTGGCAGTGCCAAAGAGTGCTCCAATTGTCAAACAATTGCACTCATTGCACATGCCAGCAAGGTAATGCTTAAGATCCTACAAGCTTATGTCCAACAATATATGGACCAGGAACTGAACAATAAATAATCAAATGTTCGCCGGGTACTTGATCTATGTGATGTGCCGGTGTAATTTGGCCACTATTTGTGTTCCCAAATGTAGATGTGATGAGCGAGATGTATATGCAATTATATTTATATTTTAGGTGCCACAATAGAGCCTCTGTGAGTGAGAACGGGTTCATATGGCAAGAGTTTCATGTTTTGGTGTTGCTATTTAATCAGGTAGTGTGGCTTTAATTATGTTATGCATGTTGCAGCATGGTTTTTCATATTGGCATGTGCATGACCCTTACAACATATGATAACAAAAATATATTTAGCAAATGCATTTTTATTATTGGGGGATTATTGTGCAAGTAATTGCATTCCCACATATGCTAAGCTGTGGTGGTGAAGGGACTTGTATACTTGAATGGCGCTGTGAGCTATACCATGTAGGGCCAGTGTAGGTGGATACGTCATAGCAGAGAGGTCAGACAAATCCCAGTCCACTAGAGAAGGAACTGGCAACCCACTACAGTGTCACCTGTCATATTCATTTTAGGCCCTCAGGGAAATGTTCCTACTCCACAGTATCACTAATTGGACTTGACCTTATTATTATTAGATCTGATATTTGGTATTATATGATATTTAATGACTATTAATATGTATTGATCTATTGCATGTTAACTAGGGCTCATTAGTTTACATCTATAGGAATGTGACACCAAAATGATGCATGTGGATGTCCCATAACCCCAACCATTGAAAACACACTGACACAGTTAAAACAGTATAACAAAGCTTTATTTGTTACACAGACCACAATCAGCAGTGGTCAAGACTGTGCATAAATTACACGGGTGTGGTGTGGGTAGGTCCCGAGAGAGCAAGAGGCTATTATTGGAAAAAAAAGAGATACCTACAGGGGCTAATGTGATAGCTTAAAATAAGTATAACGCATAGCACCTACCAGGGTCACATACGGTCACTACACAGCGGCAACCTTACTTGGATGAAAAAAAGGATCATCAGAAATCACTCCATGTAATTGAGGAAACCATTATTATGCATAGCACTTAAACCTTGTCTAGATCTGCTCAATGAGACAGATGAACCTCTGGACTGTGTAATCCAATCCAGTTTCACACATATTGTGTGGCGACAAAACAATTGAAAAAATATAAAAAATGGCCAACTAAAAAAAGGCAGAGGAGGATAAAAAAAATATATAATCGCAATGCATGTACAGTAGTACAGTGCTAAATATTCTACCAATATACCAACTCACCTGATTCATAGTTACATAGTTACATAGGCCCTCATTCAATTGCAATTTGGCCAATTGAATAGGGCTTTAAATAAGCACATAACATATATTTTTTAAAGACGTTTTTAGTTAGAAATCATCTATCCAAAAGCAAGGTTTTCACTAACTACAAACTTCTTTAAAAAGAATATGCTATGTGCTTATTTAGACCCCTATTCAATTGGCCAAATCACAATTGAATGAGGCCCATAGTATTTAAGGTTGAAAAAAGACCTTCAGTCCATCAAGTTCAACCTTTCAAGATCTCCTCCGATCTGCAATATGCGGATTAACTATTAATTAATTGTATAAAGAAGAAAAGAAAAAAATCCCTCCTGATCCCAGACACCGGCGACCGGACTTCTCCCTGTATCAATACTGCCTCTCTAATTATCCATGATAACCCTGAATTCCCTTTTTAATTAGAAATAAATCCAGTCCCCTTTTAAAGTTATCTATCGAATTCTCTGTCCCCACCTCCTCTGGTAGAGAAATCCACAGATTAACCACCCTTACTGTGAAGAACCCTTTTCTTTCTTTAAGGTGGAATATTTCTACTTCTAACCGCAAGGAATGTCCTCTTGTCATTTGAAAACCTCTTGGCACAAAAAGCTCCCTTGACAAATCTTTATACTGACCCTGGATGTATTTATATAAGGTAATCATATCTCCTCTTAGACACCTTTCTTCTAGAGAAAATAAGTTTAATTTGGTTAGTCTTTCTTCATAACTTAGCCCCTCAATTCCCCTTATTAGTTTTGTTGCCCTCCTCTGTACCTTTTCCAGCTCTAAAAAGTCCTTTTTATGAAGTGGTGCCCAAAATTGTACTCCATATTCCAAATGAGGGCGTACTAGAGATTTGTATAGTGGCAGAATTATATTTGCTTCCCTGGCTTCTATACCCTTCTTAATACATGCTAATATTTTATTTGCCTTTGCAGCTGCTGCTTGGCTTTGAGCACTGTTACCTAGGTAGTTGTCCACAAGCACTCCCAAATTCCTTACAATATCTGATACACCTAGATTTGCTCCATTAAGATTATAAATTGCATGGCTATTTCTCCTTACCAGATGCATAACTTTACATTTATTCATATTAAATCTCTTCTGCCATTTAGATGCCCATTCCTCAATTTTATGTAAATCCATTTGGAGGGAAAGCACATAACTATCT
Source organism: Discoglossus pictus (assembly GCA_027410445.1). Taxonomy (NCBI): domain Eukaryota; kingdom Metazoa; phylum Chordata; class Amphibia; order Anura; family Alytidae; genus Discoglossus; species Discoglossus pictus. The sequence goes on from CM050166.1 coordinate 167,072,220, forward strand.
GATTTAATTACCTTGCACAACTTCGTGTCATCAGTGAAAATGGAGACACCACACTCCAATCCTACCTCTAAGTCATTAATAAATATGTTAAAAAGGAGAGGGCCTAATACTGAACCACATTAGTCCAATCGGAGTATGTTCCATTTACAACAACCCTTTGCTTCCTGTCTTTTAGCCAGCTCTCAATCCATGAGCAGATATTTACTGCAACTCCTGTATCTCTTAGTTTGCACAATAGTCTCCCATGTGGCACTGTATCAAAAGCCTTTGCAAAATCCAAAAATACTACATCCACTGAGTTGCCTTGATCAAGGTTCCTACTAACCTCCTCATAGAAACTAATTAGATGTGTTTGACATGACCTATCCCTCATAAATCCATGTTGACTCCTACTTATAATCCTGTTCAAATAGACATATTCTTGTATATTATCCCTTATTAACCCTTCTAAAAGCTTCCCCACTACAGAAGTGAGGCTCACTGTTCTATATTTTCCCGGATTTGCTCTTGCTCCCTTTTTAAATATAGGTATCACATCAGCTTTTCTCCAGTCATGTGGTAGAGACCGTGTGTTGAGTGAATCTTGAAAAATTAAATATAATGGTTTGGCTATTACAGAACCCAGTTCCCTTAGTACCCTTGGATGTATTCCATCAGGACCTGGGGCTTTATTAACATTTATTTTTTCCAACCTCTTTTGGATTACTTCCTGTGTTAACCAATTATTTGGTGATGGTAGTGTAGCCCCATTATGTTGCAATGTCCCAACCCCTGGAACATCCCTTGTGTATACCGAAGAAAATAAACTATTTAGCTCATCTGCCTTTTCTTGGTCACTAATTATCAGACGGCCTGTGTCACATTGTAATGTTCCCATAGCTTCCTTCCTCGCCTTCTTCCCATTAATATACTTAAAAAATATTTTAGGGATAGTTTTACTCTCTTTTGCAATTAATTTTTCATTTTCTATTTTAGCCAGTCTAATTGCGCTTTTGCAAGCCTTGTTGATTTCCTTGTATTCCAGTAAGGCAGTCTCTGTCCCCTCTTGTTTGTATAATTTAAATGCCTGTTTTTCACTCCGTATCTTGATGTTTAAATCATTGTTAAGCCACATTGGATGGGATTTACTCCTTTTACTTTTATTCCCACACGGTATATGCCGATGTGTATGTATATTTAGTAAGGATTTAAATGTTGTCCATTTATGTTCAGTATTTTTACCTGCCAGTTCTCTGTCCCAGTCTATACTTTGTATTGCTGCCCTTAGACCGTTAAAATCTGCCCTTTTAAAATTAAGAGTTTTCGTTGGCCCCTTAAAATTTTGTTTTTTTAATTCAATCTCAAACGAGACTGTGTTGTGATCACTGTTTCCCAAAGGTTGCCCTATTCCAACATTTGATACTATATCAATATTATTTGTGATGAGTAAATCTAAGATAGCTTCATTTCTAGTAGGCTCTTGTACAACCTGGGCCAGATAATGATGCCTGAGTGTACTCAAGAACCTGCTCCCCTTAGATGAACTGCTGGTCTTATTTATCCAGTTTATTTCAGGGTAATTAAAATCTCCCATTATTAGAACTTGACCATGCTTAGCTGCATTTTCAATCTGCAATAATAATTGTATTTCCTCACTTTCAGCTATATTTGGGGGTTTATAGCATACTCCTACTAATATTATTTTGGAATTTGCTGCTCCGCTATTTAACTCTACCCACAAACATTCAGCTTTATCACTAGGTCCACCATAAATATCTTCTCTGACTATAGGCTTAAATTCAGGCTTAACATACAGACAAATCCCTCCTCCTCATTTACCATTGCCTCTATCTTTCCTAAATAGGTTATGACCATCCAGATTAACAGCCCAGTCATGAGATTCATCCCACCACATTTCAGTAATGCCTATTAAATCCCATTTTTCATTAATTGCTAATAATTCTAACTCTCCCATTTTTCCTGGCAAGCTTCTGGCATTAGCAAGCATAGACCTTATGTTATGAGTCTGTAGTTCTGAAGTGCCTGCCACTGTACTTGAATTACTTAGTACTACCTCCCTATTGACTATCTGCAAGCATTACTAACTATTAGCTAGGTCTCTGGATAGTCAGTAATATGGGCAAATAGCCATTAATACAGAGAGAACACAAAGTTCTGCAGCCACATTCACTGTTAGTTACATCAGACCCAGGGATCTAGTGCATATATTAATGTAAATTAATTGTAAATTTCATTGGAAGTAGCACACAGGTCCAGGAGCTAGTGGGTGTATTTTTGGAGAGAGAGAGTAGTTGTGTTTTGGAGAGAGGTAGATTATGTTTTGATTGATTTATATTCTATTTCAAACATATTTACACTTAAGACTTACACATATTTACAGATTACACATATTTGCAATACACATAGGTTAAAGAACACACATAGAGATATATAGAGTTAGGACAACCCCACCCCCATCCTTGCGGTAGGCACAGCGCCTAGGGATGAGAAGTCCGTAAAGCACCGATTTGATGACATCAGGGCCAAGGTGTGGAAGATGATGTCTAGAAAGAAGCAAGGCTGCAGTGTGTAATGAGTGGGAGAGGGCCACAAGGGACCTTCTGAGATCATCACCCGCCGCTGGAGCTTCAGGCCTGGTGGCCCAGCAGGACCCAGCCTCCATGTCAGGTGAATATGACATACACCAATGTGCCACCACATGTGCATCACACACACTACACATGTACATGATGACCAACAAGGACACTGACATGTCAGCTCCATGGAATTAACAAGGGATAGATAGATCATGAATCCATGAAGCTGACAAATCGTTGTCATTCCTGGGCACAACAACAGTAATCAAGCAATAGAGAGTACATGTATTGGTGTGCCCACTGCAGCCTGTCTCGCCTAACTCACGCCCACCTTGAATTTAATTTCAAGCCTTCAGTAGTTGCGGGTCTCACGTTGCACTTTGAATTTAAGAGGGCTGAGGGAGGTGACATGTCAATCAAATAGCAATTCACTAAATATGAAATATTTAATACACTCTTTTGGGCTTCAGTATCATCTAAATCTACCTCTCATCACCAGATCTACCCCCCTCTCTTCTAACACACGTCTCCAACTGCCTTTCTAGTACATCCTCTTGGATGTCCACCCACCATCTCAAACTCAACATGTCTGAGACTGAACTCCTAATCTTCCCTCCCTCTACCACAGCATCAAAACCTCTCTCTCACTGTCAACAACGACATCATCACTGCCACCTCGCAAACCTTTTGCCTTGGTGTTCTACTGGACCCCTCCCTGTCTTTCATCCCTCACATACAGTCACTAACAAAATCTTGCCTTCTCCATCTAAAAAACATCTCCAGAATTTCCCACTATCTTACACAAGACACAACTAAAATCCTAATACACTCTCTCATCATCACTCGACTTGACTACTGTAACTTGCTTCTTGTTGGCCTACCCAGCACCTGACTATCTCCACTTCAATCCATAATCAACGCCTCTTCTAGACTCATCTTCTGTACACAACGTTCATTGTCGGCATCACATCTCTTTCAATCACTCCACTGGCTTCCCTTAGCCTCCAGAATAAAATTTAAAATCATGACCTTAACTTACAAAGCCCTCAGCAATTACGCACCCCCTTACATCTCTTCTCTCATCTCCAAATATTCCCCCAACCGCCCTCTTCGTTCTGCTAATGACCTTTTTCTTTCTACAACTCTTGTCACCTCCTTTCATTCTCGCCTTTAGGATTTTTCTTGTGCTGCCCCTATTCTTTTGAACTCCTTGCCTCGCTCCACCAGATTGTCCTCCTGCCTCAAAACATTCAAAACCTCACTAAAAATGCATCTCTTTAAAGAAGCGTATCACCTTCCACCCTAACACGCTCATCACCTCTCTCTCCCTTTTTTTACCACACACAATACCTTTAGGTTGTAAGTCTGCAAGTTTCAATCCTGTAGGGTGCTTTGGGGAAAGCACCATGGACACTGGATCTGAGGCTCAAAGACAGGGCCCTCCTTGCTTTGTTATATTTTGTTTGTATTTACCTTTGCCTGGAACTTATCTTATTTACAACGCTACGGAATATGTCGGTAGGTTATCAAAAAACGATAATAATAATAATGAATGAATGAAGCCAATGTAATTGTACATGTGGGTGGCCTGATGTGTATTAACTCATTGATTCCTGAGATTGATCTAACCCAGAATATTACAGATTTAAATATATTTAATATTCCATATTTATGGGCTTGAGTCTCAAGCTCTTAACTCGCGCCCAGCTCGAATGTTATAGCTCTATAATCCACACAGAGGGGGAGGAGAGGTACAATGCGGCCCATGCCACATGCCAAAATGTAATAGAGAACAGCTTTAGGCTCCTGAAGATGCGCTTCAGATGTTTACATTCCACTAGCGGGGGTCTACAGTATACACCAGATAAGGTTTGTCAGATCATCATGGCCTGCTGTTGTCTGCACAATATAGCAGTACAGGCCAACTGTCTGGGGGACAATGATGAGGCTCAACTCCATCCTGAGGAGCATCCCATACCTCTTCCTGTTGTGGATAATGTTCAGGGGTCACAACTACATGTGCCTGTATCATTCGGGAGTACGAAACAAATAAAAACCAACCATTAGGTACCTTGATTATGCCTAAGTAATACAACTCTTTTCTCCTTCCCCTTTGTCATACAGAATATCAAACAGTCCACAGTAGAGGAGAGCTTCCTGATATGATGTATGTCTCATGATGCATTATTGATTAACACTGGATCAATTACAACCTCCTATGATATCCGTTAATGTTAAGTGTGCACACATTCCCATCCACATCATATATACTGATATCTGCAAACCACCATAAACTCCTCTAAATAGATGCTATTAAATATTCCACAATGTCAATATATATCGGCCCAACAATTGTCTTCGAAAACCTCTTCACAGTACAGAACAGTAATGTTCCCATTGCCTGATCATGCTAATCCACATTCGATAGAGGTCAATGCAATGCATAGCAATCTGGGCATAGAAAATCGGAAACGAAAATCAATGTTCAGCTTGGGATGCAAAGAAGGGATCTCTCCTGTTATGTGACAGTGAATACTGACACAAGCACTCCCAGTCAGATAACAGGAAAGGCCACAAAGTTGTGATAACCTTTTAAAGTAGGAATCATTGTGCAATAAATAATGATTGAAGTGGATTGTGTGTGACTCTCATCATATCATCATATTGCCATTACAGAACTGCTGCCGTGTTAACCACACAAACATGGGAAACAACCTGTATAGCAACAGAAATCAGCTACATCAATGTTGTCTACATCGTGAGTGAGTATTTGCAGTAAACATGTGCTTGTATGCATGAGAAGAAATAACTAAATAACCTCCATTAATGTAGGCCTACCTTTCTTTTCCCAAAGACATCCTCTATGTGTTGCTGAAGCCGTCAGAAAACATAATCATACCATGCAGACGTGTCCTGGGAGAATTTATCTCTTGTGGATATCTCCTCTTGACCACATCCAAGGTAAAGCACCACATGTGGATTTCCAAACATGCATCAATGTGTAATAGATTCCTACATCAGGACCAATTAAACTTATCCATCATTATCATCTGACAGATGGTTAGCTTGTTCGAGATCCCAATAAATAACATGTTAACATGTGTGCCAACATACCTGCATCTGTTGGTGGCTGCTCATATAGCATACGTAATGTTAACCCTAATATATTTGTGTGTGTTTGTATTCCAGGTCACGGTCAATACAAGGCATGAAGATAAGCATCCCGACATTCCATGGTCATGCCAATGTCATCATGTATGTGCATGTCTCCGTTTCATGTAGTTGTTGCATCCAGTGTGATATCTGATTACCATTACCGAATAGCCAATATATGAAAAGAGACAGTTTCACAATACAATGCAGATGCCATGTGACATTGGTCACATGATGTTACTTACATGTGTATGCTCACATACTCTTCATATGTACCTATTGCTTTATACATTCTATACTCTCCTCTATTTGGACTGTTGTGAAGCCTGCATCATACTTCCTTCCAGATGTCTTCTTCAGTGCTGATATGACCCTCTCTGTACATATGGGGAACAGTAACTCCAGGCTTGGAACATAACAGTTAATGAGGTTACGTTATTCTTCAGTTATGCATATGCAACAACAGATTGTATAGATGCCCAATCAGAGAACAGAATTACCCTCATATTGCCCAGTTTCTTGTGAGTGAATCTCTCAAATCAGTTACAGACTGATATGGTCCTGGTCAGGTCCCCATCTGTTTGTCCAAGGTTATGTATGGAGAGGTTGCTCTCATAGCGGATTATCATTGCCAGAGAACTGACCACAATGGTCTCCTGACACTCACTGATTGAGCACTTATACTTCTGAAGTTGCATCAGAGTGTCTGTTGGACACACAAGCCTACATTTTGCTTCTCCCCATAAGTATTTCACCTTATTCTGTATTATTGTGATGTTTGCTTATTGACTGTTATATATGTATTGATATATGTAATAATAAAATGATGTAAATGTTATTGCCTCATGTTGGCTGATACACTGTAGATGCCCCTCAATTGATCATCCACATCAATGTCACTCCCCCTGCCTACATTCTGCTCTTATATCCCTATTTCCCTTTGTTACTTGAACCCACCTCCACCATGATACTTTGCATACCTGTGATGATTAGTCAACGTGTGGCTTTGTTGATTGGTTTATTTGTTCATTTTGCCAAATATTAAATATAATTTACTACATTTGTTTTTTTTGTGTGCCTCGCCAATGTTGATACCATAGCATTTACGTAACACCAATGAAAGGAACATGATAGTCAACATCTGTGCTCTGCACCATCAGTTAGGGGTGTAAATAGTATTTTCACAGTGTATTTGAATTACTGAATTAAACCATGAGGGGAGATAGGTATTAACAATCTAGTTCAAACTTTGAATCCATGCCACAAAACCTGACAAATAGAATGTGACTGGCGTTTGTAACTGGTGCACATAATAATAGTGAACATATAAGCAAGTGTCAGGGTGTTAGGGTGGCCCAGTTGTTAACATCTGGTTGCATATTCATATATGTATATATATATATATATATATATATATATATATATATATAGTATATAGTACACCCACATTTGTGTAAATATTTTATTATATCTTTTCATGTGACAACACTGAAGAAATGACACTCTGCTACAATGTAAAGTAGTGAGTGTACAACCTGTATACCAGTGTAAAAGTGCTGTCCCCTCAAAATAACTCAACACACAGCCATTAATGTCTAAACTGTTGGCAACAAAAGTGAGTACACCCCTAAGTGGAAATGTCCAAATTGGGCCCAAAGTGTCAATATTTTGTGTGGCCACCATTATTTTCCAGCACTGCATTAACCCTCATGGGCATGGAGTTCACTAGAGCTTCACAGGTTGCCACTGGAGTCCTTTTCCACTCCTCCATAATGATATCATGAAGCTGATGGATGTTAGAGACCTTGTGCTCCCCCACCTTCCATTTAAGGATGCCCCACAGATGCTCAGGGTTTAGGTCTTGAGACATGCTTGGCCAATCCATCACCTTTACCTTCAGCTTCTTTAGCAAGGCAGTAGTCGACTTGTAGGTGTGATTGGGTTCGTTATCATATTGGAATACTGCACTGTGGCCCAGTCTCTGAAGGGAGGGGATCATGCTCTCCTTCAGTATGTCACAGTACATGTTGGCATTCATGGTTTTCTCAATGAACTGTGGCTCACCAGTGCAGGCAGCACTCATGCAGGCCCAGACCAAACATATGTTTTCTATAATATGTTGTGCTGATTCTCCCTATATGCATTTACCTGCTGATGTCAGATGCTGCCACCATTCTCTTTGCATTGCTGTTTACGTTCAAACGGAGGGTTTCATCTCATATCAGTGCCTTATCCGTTTATCTGCCATTTAGGTATTATTTCAACTCCCTTTCCTCAGTATAGATGTATATTTTGGTGGTTGGAGTGTCATGGTCTGGGCCTGGTCATGGTGTCATGGTCTGAGTGCTGGGGAGATACAGTTCATTGAGGGAACCATGAATGCCAACATGTACTGTGACATACTGAAGCAGAGCATGATCCCCTCCCTTCAGAAACTGAGACTGGGCTGCAGGGCATTATTCCAATATAATAACAACCTCCAAGATGACCACTGCCTTGCTAAAGATGCTGAAGGTAAAAGTGATGGACTGTCCTAGCATGTCACTAGATCTAATCCCTACTGAGCATCTGTGGGGCATCCTCAAATGGAAGGTGGGGGAGTGCAAGGTCTCTAACATCCACCAGCTCTGTGATGTCATCATGGAGGAGTGAAAGAGGCAAACTCTGGTGAACTCCATGCCGAATAAGGGTTAAGACAGTGCTGGAAAATAATGGTGGCCACACAAAATATTGACACTTTGGACCCAATTTGGACATTTCCACTTAGGGGTGTACTCACTTCTGTTGCCAACAGTTTAGACATTAATGGCTTTGTGTTGAGTTATTTTGAGGGGACAGCAAATGTACACTGTTATACAGGCTGTACACTTACTACTTTACATTGTAGCAGAGTGTCATTTCTTCAGTGTTGTCACATGAAAAGATATCACATATAATAGTTGTCAAACTACAAATCGTCGTCACGCAAGACTTAGAAAAAAAAACATTACAAACTCGCAAAATTATGACCTTAACGTCCGAACGTGGCCGAACACTAAACGTAATAAATACACACAAAAAAGACAATTTAAGTCCAAATCCCTGAGTTTATACACACGAAAATCCCCTAAACGAGAGAAAAAATGGCCACCGAAACAAACAAAAACGAGGCTACAGGACCCTAAAGCCGCAAAACAATACCAAGCACAGACTTATTTTCAAAAAAGCCGTAAGAGGTAAAGATACACTTTTAACAAGGACGCTAAATCATCCACACACGTGTACCACATACACATTCGCCGCCATTTTACAACACTAACTCATACAATGCGGAAGTACACAGCTACACTAACAGCTTTCCCTCGCGCACGCAGCCTATTTACACTACACACTGCACACATTACTGACACTTACACCTCTGCTCCACAACACTGCAAACCTACATTGTATGCTGCAGGAACATCTAAACAGATTGTCAGCTCTTCAGCACAATGTATCCTGCATATATTATTTAGAAATAGGTAAAGTATATTAATTTATTCATTATTTCATTGGCATACAAAAATACATATACACAAAAAATAAAAAACGGATCGCAATAAACACAAAAGACATTCACCGTGAGCCTCACAACCAATGCCAAAGCTGCTCATAGCACACAAAATACACCAGGGGACAGCCTAGCAATAAGTGCAAAAAGCAGATCAGCGCTGATCATACAATTCCAGCAATAGCCCCTCTAATAACAAAAAAAAACAACATCCAACAGCCTCGCAATGAGCGCCGAAGTTCCTCAGCGTAAAAAACGGTTTACATTATGTCTCAAACAACATTGCCTGGCTTACTATTTCATGCCCGTCATTTTTGATGGGCAATTCGCTAGTAATAAAATATTTACAAAAATGTGAGGGGTGTACTTACTTTTGTGAGATACTGTATACAGTGCCTTGCAAAAGTATTCACCCCCCTTGATTTTTTACCTATTTTGTTACATTACAGACTTAAGTTTACAATGTGTTTTGTTAATCTGAATTTTAAGTTGGTGAAGTGAAATGAGAAAAATATATACATAAAACTATTTTTTTAAAATAGAAAACTAGCATGTGCGTATATATTTGGTCTGATGAGACAAAAATTTTACCTTTCGGCCATCAAAGAAAACGCTATGTCTGGTGCAATCCCAGCACATCACATCACCCAAAGAACACCATGGCGGTGGCAGCATCGTCCTGTGGGGATGTTTTTAAGCAGCCGGAACTGGGAAACTGGTCAGAGTTGAGGGTGAGATGGTGCTAAATACAGGGGTATTCTTGAGCAAAACCTGTACCACTCTGTGCATGGTTTGAGGCTAGGATGGAGGTTCACCTTCCAGCAGGACAATGACCCCAAACACACTGCTAAAGCAACACTTCAGTGGTTTAAGGGGAAACAAGTAAACGTAGTTGGTGTGGCCTAGTCACAGACCAGACCTCAATCCAATAGAAAATTTGTGGTCAAACCATCCAATTTGAAGGAGCTAGAGTAGTTTTGCGAGGAGGAATAGGCAAAAATCCCAGTGGTAAGATGTGGCAAGCTCATAGAGACTTATCCAAAGCGACTTGGAGCTGTGATTGCCGCAAACGGTGGGGGTGAATAGTTATGCACATTGACATTTTCTGTTATTTTGTCCTATTCGTTGTTTGCTTCACAATAAAAAAAAAACATCTTCTAAGTTGTGGGCATGTTCTGTAAATTAATATAACCCCGAAAATTACTCATTAAAAATTTAATTTTATATTCCATATTTACAGGCTTGAGACTGTAGTGCAATCCATTCTAATGCCTTTCATCACTTTCCCCGTATTGTAAAGTACAGTGTTGATTTGTTACTTGCATTTGAACTGCTACGACCTGCCTTTCTTCTTCTTCTTCTTCTTCAGATTCTTTTGATCACTTCATTAAGACAGCTCATGTCTCTTTAAAATGCCCTTACTCTTTATGCAGCATTAAAAATAAGAATGCAGACTCAGCATTATAAAACTCAGGAACTACTTTTGTTGTTGTGGAAACGTCTTAACAGGTTCAATAGATGTATGCTTAAACTTGAAATGATAACATTCTGTAACAGTTTGTTTGTCTTTGTCTAAATAGGTACTATTAACAATTTTTCATCGGGAAGGCATTATAACATCCACTTCATTATTATCTTCTCTAATAATGTTGACATATACTGTACATATATTTTCTTGATAGGTTACCTCCCATTTTTGAGGAGCCTATACATACTTTGGTTTCCTCCCCTTTGATTAGGAGCATATACACACTTCAATAATTGTACAGGAGCAGGGCAGCCATTTTCTCTGACACATGTATACCTTCCAGATATCTTCTCCCATACATGTATATTAATCATATCTTGACTATGGATCCTGATCACATATATAGTTGTCAGCAGCCGAGCTTGCCAAAATCTGTTGGTAACGGGGAAACTGTGGGCTCGCAGTTGCGACAAGGCTAGGAGCGCCAAAGGCGCTCCTTGCGCTGGTGGAGATGAGCACCATAGGCGCTCATCCCTGAGATCCTGTACGACTTAGGCAGGGAGCGCCGAAGGAGCTCACTGCGCTGGTGGAGATGAGCACCATAGGCGCTCATCCCTACGACCCCGTAGCACTTAGGTCGGGAGTGCCGAAGGTGTAGGCGCTCATCCCTACGACCCCGCACGACTTTATCATCATACCTATGACCCGCGGGACTACACATCAGCAGAAAACTCAAATACACAATTCACATTGCGAGACCCGTAACACTTTGAAAAAATTGCATGAAATAAAAATATGGCCCGTAACACTTACAAAAGGAAACCGCAACTTACAATAAAAAAATACGAGCCGCAAAAAATACGAACTTATTGCCCGAACCGCGCACATCGAAAACCACGAAAACCACACTAAATACAAACAAAAATAAAAAACAAACATCACACACAGCAAGGGGGGACACCCAGGACATCTGGAAGTTATGTTACATGTCAATTTAAGTCCAATTTCCAGAGTTTAGCCACTTGAAAATCCCCTAAGCGAGAAAAAAATGGCCACCGAAAAAAAAAGAAAACAAGGCTACATGACCCCTAAACATGCAAAACTCACATATGATGCGACTATTACACAGCACCATACGAGGTATAAAATACACTGTTGCGAAGGACACAAAATGATCCAAACCCGCCTAACACATACACAATCGGCGCCATTTTACACTACCTTGCACATACTAACATTCCATTACAAAATGCGGAACTACACAGCTACACAAATGGTTTCCCCTCGTGCACGCAGCCTATTTACACTACACACTTCACACATTGCTGACACTTACACCTCAGGTCATCAACAATGCAAATCTACATTGTATGCTGAAGGAACATCAAAACAGATTGTTAGCTCTCCAGCATATTGGTTGCTGCATGTATTCATTACAAATAGGTAAAGTATATTAATTTATGATTTTATTAATTAGTTAATTATCATTAAAAAAAACATATACAGAAAACTTTAAAAAAACACCACACCACACGATCGCAATAAACGCCAAAGGCGTTCACTGCATGCCTCACAAGGAGCACCAAGGCCAAAGGCGCTTATTGCCAGCCACGCCATGAGCGCTGAAGGAGCTCACCGCAAAGCTCACAATCAGCGCAGAAGGCTCTCTCACAACCAAAACAATTACTTTGTGTGACAAGCAGCATTCCTTCACTTCTATTCTATTGCCATCATTTTTTGATTGGCAATTCGCTAGTCATATATATCTTCCAGATATCTTATTCCATGTATATATATTAAGCTTCTCACTTAAAGCTGTTACCTTCCTTTCTTCCTGTCAGCGACATCACTGACTGCCTTCAGCACAGACTTTACCTCAGAGACACCATTACCTGACTAACTGATTTTATCCCTATCCCAACTGTCAGTTACTGGCTACCTTAACATTCTAACTGCCAGTTAACTCCTTATACACTGGATACAATTAAACATGCAGAAATCAACATAACATAACAACACAGCATAAAATAACATACAGTAATATAACATACATGTGGTAATCAACTCAATATAACATTAAATAACTATAAAAAGATTTAGCCCAGTCCTACACTACAAATGATAGGAGTCTTTAATCAGCCAGGGTAATGGCCATCCTCAAAATCCTAACCATTCTGGGGATCACATGAGTCCCACGGACTGGTGGTCAGGAGGATCATGACAACTACTCCCCCCTTCAGAAATAAGGTCCATGTGTAAGTCCATGTTGGGGTTGCTGGGCTACTCAACCCCATTGGGGCAAATGTGGAAAATAATTCCCCTAGGCCTCCCCCTGCCCGAGGCCTTAGTTTGAGCATGCAGGGCAGGTTTATGTCCTCTTTTTTATGTACAATGTCCAGGGGCAAAAACAATTCTGGAAGTGACTCCAGTGAATCCCATGCCAGGACAACCCTCTCCAACCAGGAAAGTCCCAACAGCCGTCCTGTTATGACTAAAACAGTCTATGCGCCTATGTGACCAAAAGTGGGGAATACATCCTTTGTGTCACAAACTGTTGAGGATGGGGGATAATTCCGGTATAACTTCATATGCAATCCATCATATTCACATATACCCAGAATATCTGTTGGTTCAGAGCTATCAGAGTGAAAGTCAAATCCCAAAGCAACTTTTCTTTTCTTTGCAAATTCATATTGCAGCTTTCTATACTTAGTTGGAGGCTTTTCATACTTAGATGAAGTCTTTACTGAATAACACTTTTGTGGTGTATTTATTGGGGTTCTTGATGTAGACCGAAGAGATTTATCACTCTTATCTGACAATTTGTTTGTTTCCATGTGAGCAGGCAAATGTGACAGCTGGGACTTCTTTGAAAGTGATGTTGGATTCTTGAAATCTCTTTTTTTTAGTATTCTGCTTGGGAGTCTCCATGAAATATGTCTGTATATGTTTGTGTTTCATTTCTTTTTGTAAGGAAATCCTGGTTTCTTCTGCCTCTTTTGCAAAATTCTCTTCTATTTGCTGCTTTAGTTGTTCCTTAATAGAGTTTACTTCATCAGTTTTGCAAGACAGATCCATTTCCAGACAAGCGATAGTGGATGTTAATTTGTGTTCTCTTCATCTGTAGTGTCTTAATTCTGTGTCATGTTCTTCAACCATTTTATTGTACTGGTGCTTATGTTTTTCCATTAATGCAACCATTTCAGCAATCTTATGCTGGCAAAGGATATCTGTTTATTTCTGTATTTTGATTGCTTCATCATCAGCACCTTTAAATATATCAGCCTATTTGTTAAGACATTCTTATCTTATATTTGCATCATCTATCTCCTTTTGCTTATTGTTGAGTGTTCTTTCATGATCGATTTTAGGATCTTCAAGTTTTATGTGTAATTCCTTCACCTCAGATTCTAGAACACTACACTGCTTTCTCTTGTAATTTTATTTTTCAAAGACTTGTTTTCTTGTTGCAACTCTTCAATTGTCTTGTTTTTATTTTCCATTTGTTTCTTCAAAGACTCAGCTTCCTTCCTTAACTGATCATTTTTTCTCATACTTCTTTTGCAATTCCTGGATTTGTGTTTCTTTGTCCTTCAGTTCATTCTGTAGCTCCTGTTCCCATCACATATATAGTTGTGAGCGTACGAGTTGTTGCTAACGCTGCGGGCTCGCGTAGCGAGCTGCGGCCCTCGCGTAGCGAGGGCACTGGCCGAGGGTCTCAGTTGCTGGCATGGAGCGCCACACCAAGAGGGAGCACCCAGCACCTCAAAAATACAACTTACACCTCGATTTTAGTCGAAATAAAACAGTTTAGAGACTAAAAAAAAATCGAAGCGAGAGAAAAAATGGCCGCTGAACAAAACGAAAACGAGGCTACAGCACTCTAAACTCGCTAAACACCACAAGAAACTCGCAAAACACCACAAAACACCTACGGATATTCCGATACAGACGTATACCACACATTACTCGCCATTTTACGCCAATGCGGAAGTACACGACTACGCTAACGGTTTGGGCTCGCGCACGCACAGTGTTACACTGCACACATTCAGCACGCTTACACAGCAGATCCACACCACTAATGCTGCAGCAACATCAAAACACATTCACAGCTCTTCCACACAATGCTTTAAAATAGGTAAAGTATATTCATTTATTAATGTATTATATATTTCATTATTACACACTAAACAGCATTAGCTACCTTACAATTTCATTGCCGTCATTTTTTGACGGGCAATTCGCTAGTGCTATAATAAACACCTGTTCTGCCTTTTGAGCCTGCAAATTTTGAATATCCATTCTTAAGGATGAATGTTCTTCTTTCAATATTCTTAACTCTTCTTGCTTGTTTGCCAGCTCTATGCATTCGGTCACTAAAAGTTCTTCCACTGTTTTGATTTTTTTCATCTTCTTCTTGATTACTCTTCTCCATCCGCCCAAATACATTTTTATTAGCCTGTAATGTCTTGATCTGTAATTGCAACTCCTTGTTAGGATTACACAGAGCTTTGTTTTCCTCAACTTTGTTGGACACTTTTGCAAGCTCATTCTGAAGTTGTTCATCAAGAAATCTTATTTTCTCATCTCTTTTAATGATACTTATTTGCAGCTGGTAGGACTGGACTGCCACAGACACCCCTCTTCTCTTTGGATATACTTTGTACGTGATCTGCTCCTGGAGAGCCACCAACTGAACCATAGTTAGATCCCGAGGCATCATAGCTTTCCATTTTTTAAACCTTCTGGACACCTCAGCCTTATAGGTATCCATCCTGCTGCTTGCTTCTGCAGTTGCTGTCTTAGCTTATTGATGAAGTGTTCCCACCACAGCCACCAGTTGTTAAGATCTGCCTTTCTTCTTCAGCAAGGCTGTTGTTGCCAAACCTACCCAGCAGACTTTTCATATAGTTTGATCCCTTCACCAAGACAGCTGATGTCTCTATAAAATGCCCTTACTCTTTATACAGCATTAAAAATAAGAATGCAGGCTCAGCATTATAAAACCCAGGAACTACTTTTATTGTTGTGGAAACTTCATAACAGGTTCAATAAATGTATACTTAAACTTGAAATGATAACATTCTGTAACAGTTTGTGTGTCTTCTATATGTTGTCAGTAAAGTACTATTAACAAGGTTTCAGCTGCAAGGCATCATAACATCCACTTATTATCTTCTCTATGACACTCCCACCACCAAAAGTATACATCTATACTGAGGAAAGGTAGTTGAAATAACCCCCTAAATGACAGATAAATGGATAAGGCACAAAGAACACAAAAACACTGATATTAGATGAAACCCTTAGTTTGAACATAAACAGCGATATAGACAGAGTGGAGGCAGCATCTGACATCTTCAGGTAAAGGCATATAGGATGAATTAACATAACATATAATATTAAACATATATACACATATATGTGCATATATGTTTGGTCTGGGCCTGCATGAGTCCTGTCGGCACTGGGGAGCTACAGCTAATTGAGGGCACCATGAATGCCAACATTTACTATGACATACTGAAGCAGAACATGATGCCCTTCTTAGGAGACTGGGCCAGAGGGCAGTATTCCAACACGATAACGACCCCAAACGCACCTCCAAGACAACCACTGCCTTGCTAAAGAAGCTTAAGGTAAAGGTGCTGGACTGGCCAAGCATGTCACCAGAACTAAACCCTATTGAGCATCTGTGGGGCATCCTCAAATAGAATGCGGGGGAGTGGAAGGTCTCTAACATCCACCAGCTCTGTGATGCCATCATGGAGGAGCGGAAGAGGACTCCAGTGGCAACCTGTGATGCTCTGGTGAACTCCATGCCCATGAGGGTTAAGGCAGTGATGGAAAAAAATGGTGACCACACAGAATATTGACACTTTGGGCCCAATTTGGACATTTCCACTTAGGGGTGTACTCACTTTTGTTGCCAACAGTTTAGACATTAATGGCTGTGTGTTGAGTTATTTTGAGGGGACAGCAAATTTACACAGTTATACAGGCAGTACACTTACCACTTTACATTGTAGCAGAGTGTCATTTCTTCAGTGTTGCCACATGAAAAGATGTAATAAAATATTTACAAAAATGTGAGGGGTGTACTCATTTTTTGAGATACTGTAGATATATTTCAGTTATATTCATGTAACATTTATTTCATTTGTTTTTCCATTCAGCTATCACTTACAGTAGGAGTTATAAGTGACATGATAATATTCCTTTCTCTTGTATTGGAGAGGTTTGACCTTCTTATTGTGCCTTAGTGGATAAATAACATATAATGTGATTACAAAAATTAATAATATAATATTTAAATAAACTTTGTATGTTTGACACCTCCACCTTGTATCCATGCTATGTATGTACTACTCATATTAGATGCCGATTTATGGAATTGCACTTTGTTTTACTTATGTTTTTTCTTATATTGTGCACTCTCATTAAAGTGACTATATGCTACCTGATTCCTTTTGTCTCTTTGAATTTCTGTTATTTTCTTTGCTATACTTTATGTTAAAAATCATGTAATAACAATATGTTGCTTATCCTTTATACCCCCTCTATTGCTTTATCAAATACACATTCCTGTTTTCATTCATCATAGTCTAATTGCTCTTTTCCTTTGTATATATAATGTGCAAGCCTCTTATGTTTTCTACTACCTCGTGGAAGGTTGCTAGAAACTTTTACTACTTATACCATTGTTTGGGCTGGCCTCTAATGGTTTCAGTGTACCTCATGGAGGGTTGCTAAAACCTCCACTACTTAAACCATCTGCCTATGATGATCTGGATTTCACCATTTATTCTGATTTACCTAATGGAAGTCCTCTAAAACTTCCACTACTTAATACCTAAATAGAGATATTAGCTGGTGTTCTAATTATGCCAGCTACTAGGAAGACCGGCTTGGCGCCTTTCTGTGACGTCACTGGACACACCCTACGCAACGTTTCAAGTGACCTGTTAGGTCTCGCTCTTCAGGGGTCACCACTGTACCAGTTTAGCCTGTGTTTGGACGGTGTTAACCCTAAGTTTCAACTGACCGAAATTAAAAGATCTTTTGCTATCTTCAAGGGAAGTGTTTAAATGCTTATTTTGGTATTTTTTCATGCAAAATTTTTTTTTTATACACTACTAATTCTCCTCATCAGATGCACTCATAATTCAGCTCACTTACATATTCCTTTAATCTTATATCAAAGCTATAAGACAAAGACATGCATTTTATGTCTATATTAGAGGATATAGTTATCTATTATGCTCAGTATTAGATAATAGCTGAGGCAGAAGTTCTTAACATACATCCAAGCTATTGGGTTTCTGGGTCCTGGCTACAATATGTGAAAAAACTTTTACATATGCGTCTTATGATGGAATAGTAACAAGTAAATGACTATCAATCAAATAATAAGCTATATATCTTGGTTGCTGAGCTCAGGTATGGGTTATATGACTACCTGCAATATGTAAATGTGGAAATATACCAATACACTGGGACAAACACTTTCAAATGGAAATCCTGTGAAGAGCAATAAAGAAGATATATCCCAATAATAGTTACTTGGTAACCTAAGACATTTGATATTTGAACTCTACTGTTCTCCACCTTACTGTTCATAGGTAAAATCACAACAAGGATATTTTGGGAACAAAAGAGTTCTTCCATGATATTGCTGAGAGAGTTATAACCACACAAAATTAAAGTTCCAATTGTACATCTATAACTGATAAGGTGGATATGTTTACTCTCGTAACAGGCTGGCTGGCATCCCAGTGTTATTTTATGTTTTAAATCATTGTTTTACTGGATTTGTTTCTTATTTTTTTAATAAATATTTTAATAAAGATTATGTTTTAAATATTTAGTGGGTCTTTTTACTTTCTTTTTTTAAGTATCTAACACTTGTTGGTATAGTAGTTCCAATGGACGGTAGCACGACTATCGCGCCCCTAAGGAATGTGCGCTGACACGTTTAGACACACAAAAAAACACAGTGGTGAATAGCGCACACACTCACATAGAGCACCCAGCTAGAGGCACAATCTGGGTCCACAAGCTGGGCTATAATCAAAGTCCAGCTGCACCCTAGTCATATGCACCCCACCCTGCAATATACTCCATATTATTAATACCCCTCATAGATCTTATCAACAACCCAGCCAGCAATATACCCAGTCTGCCCATCCTCCTTCTCCCTATACCCCCTGTGCCCATCCTCCTTCTCCCTATACCCCCTGTACCCATCCTCCGTCTCCCTGTGCCCATCCTCCTTCTCCCTGTGTCCATCCTCCATCTCTTTATACCCCTTGTGCCCATCCTCCTTTCCCCTATACCCCCTGTACCAATCCTCCGTCTCCCTGTGCCCATCCTCCTTCTACCTATACCCCCTGTACCCAGCCTCCGTCTCCCGGTGCCTATCCTCTTTTTCCCTGTGCCCATCCTCCTTCTCCCTATACTTCCTGTGCCCATCCTCCGTCTCCCTGTGGCCATCCTCCTTCTCCATGTGTCCATCTTCCTTCTCCCTATACCCCCTGTGCTCATCCTCCTTCTCCCTATACAGCCTGTACCCATCCTACTTCTACCTGTGTCCCCTGTACCGATCCCGAGTCTCCCCATCTTTTAACCGTGCTTTATGTGTGACTCTCTGTGAGAGTGTCTCTTACCTCCAGGGGTTCTTGATAATATGATGTCCAATCTCCTGTCCCAGGCACACTATTGTGTCAGGGCGCCCTAATGACAGGCGTGCTACTGTGTGCGCGCAAGCGTCGGCTCACATTTGTCTGGCGATTTAAAGCCGGGGTGCCCCAATGGACAATATATTAAGAATTGAAACATCAAGAGTATGTATTAATACACAGAGTATTGACCCTGAAGAACACTTGAGGAAATTTGCACTTAAAAAGCTTTTTTTATTTATTTATTATGATAAGCACAGACATGTTAGTAGTAGCATGGGCTGGGCCAACTTACAGCACAAGACATTTAGTAAGATTGAAAGCAACTTTAACCTCCCACCCCTTGAATAATGTAAGTTTGCATCAAAGAAAGTGTCTTGTCAACTGTCACACCCAGCAATGTACTTAGTAGCTGGTATATAGATAATGCACGGGAAAAGGTCTTTTAATAAATAGCAGGGTGATGTGGGATGCTGGATCAAGGGTTAACACAGACTATGGAAGATCTAAGAGATGTTGAATAAGATTATACATTTCTACCCAGAAATGCCTTATTTTCTGGCAGCAATGAAAATATGCAGCTTTTTTCCCCCAGTAATGCTCATTAAGCTTAATTTTGAAAGAATTTTCTTTAATGTGAGAGCATATTGAGCTCTTTTATTACCTTGACCCGTACACATCATAAATCTTTCTCCATATTTTTCTCTATATAAATGAACATTTTTCATGTGTTTTTTGTTAAAACAGTATTTTATACATTTTGGAGATCAATCCTTTTGTCATATTTCCTTTCTGCAAGTTTAGACAAATAGCCTGAAATTCAGTGAATAATATAATATTGATTTTTGAACAATAGTAAATATAGGATCAGGTGTTACCTGGGAGTTGTGGGAGGGACCTTTTCCCGTCCAGCTTCTTCCTGTAGGTGCGGCCCACTCTCACCTTTAAAAAGCTCTTCCGGCCCTCTCTTCCTTGCACACCTAAGTTCACTTTTGCGTCTTTGCCTGGAGGGTGTTTATCAGGGATTCCTTATCTTTTGGCTTCACCAAGCCCAACCTTTGCAGAGTTTTGTGCATATTTACTAAGCAGCGACTTTGCTAATGTCCAAGGTAAGTCTTTTTCATTACCACGTGGCGTTCAACAAGCCCTATTTTGCAAATTCAGCCATATCTAATGTCAGTAAGGGCATTTCCATTGCTGGAGAGCTATGGTACCAAAAGGCTTTCAATAAGTCTTAACCTACTTTTGTTAAATACTACATCGCTGATTTCAGCCCACATCAGTGTCCTTGCCCATGTTCAGGACACACCTTTTTTATCTTCACATGGATTCCTTCAAGCCCTCATTGTAGATTTTAACTCAGATCTCCTAAGGAGCGTCCTTGCCCATGTCCAAGTTAATGATTTTTGGCTTTTAAATGGTTCAAGTTGTTATTATTATTATTACCGTAATAATTTATTTTATTATAAGAAAGTTTGGCTCCCTCGGCTTATACTCGAGTCACTCTCCCCCCGTGTCTCTCTAACCCCGCCGTGTCTCTCTAACCCCCCGTGTCTCTCTAACCCCGTCCCCCGTGTCTCTCTAACCCCCCCGTGTCTCTCTAACCCCCGTAATAATTTATTTTATTATAAGAAAGTTTGACATATTGTGTCTCTATCTGATCTATTAATTCAAATTACAACTTAAATTACATTTTAATCAAAAAAGCTCCAAAATGTGCCTGGAAAATTTAGCATAACTGTGCATTTCAAAAGCCCAGGTCATCAAATTTAATCTTAGTTAATCCATTTGGCGTGATTGATTTAGATATATTTTTAGATTCATAGAATTATGGAAAAATGTACTAAAATCAAGGCACGACCTGTAGTAAAGCTCACATAATCATACATGTATTCGTCTATTAAGAAGTTTATTTGGTGGCTTGAAATATTCTAAAAGGAAAATAGAACATTTATCAGTAGTTGTTTCTTTAGCTCTCTTTATAGTGCCATTTCCAGCATTCCATTTTTAGTGTACCATTCATGACTATTTTTAACCTTTTTATAGCATTATTTCTGCATCTATTGTTACATAATGAAGTACATTGATTACTTTTCTGCTCATTAAGTTTATTTTGAAAGTGTCTTTTCTCTCATTTCTGTCTTTATATAATCTACAAGGATCATATAAAATATGGAGGAATTACAGACATATACAGCCTTATTAAATTGAAAAGGGCTCTTTATAAGCACATAGCATATTTTTTTACAGACGTTTTTAGTTACTAAACTTCTATACAAAATATGCTCTGTGCAATTGGCCGAATCACAATTTAATAAGGCTGATAGATATTATATCTCAGCAACCTGGACATTAAACATAAATATTGCAATATGCAACTCATAATTTCTGCAAGATAGTGATGTTTTAGTAGAACTCACAACACGAGTCACACCTCCCAAATGTCTGTGTTTTGGACGGACTGTCTCTCTTTATTGTAAAACCCTTCTGCCCTTCCCAGACACCAAAACAGCACCATTTTATAGGAAAGTCTCACATTTCAGGAAAAATACCAATCTTCCAGCCTCAGTGTCCCGGAGACGGAGAGGAAGTACAACTGTGGTTAATCTGCCCTATATATGTGTTCATACAACAGTGTGCACATATAGAGTGTGGGTAATGTATCTCTAAAAGTTAACAAGTTTTACTAATCATAACAAAAGTTGGTAATTTTTTTTTAAATAATAAAGTGTACCTCTTTGCTCATTAGAAATGTTGTAAGCTCTGAAAGATTGATGTTAAATGATAAGGCTGAAAATGGTATTTTGAGACTAATACAAATATGTATAAACGTAAAAAGAAACTCCCAACTAAATAAACAGACCAGATGTTCCTAAATTGTGGTTCATGGATTACCAGCCTTCAGAGAGCGTCATCCAAGTGATCCACAAATAGTATGAAACTGTAATGAAAATGTAAGTTTATAAGTGCAAATACTATACTCCAAAACACCACATACATTCTAATTGATAAAAAACACAGTAAATAATTAGTCCTTGAAAGACAATCACCCACTATCTAATGGCCCACAGGACCATTTTCAAGGGATTCTTGAGAAAAACAGTTTGAGAACCATTGTCGTCAACTTTAATGTATCACCACAGCTGGTTACTACAGGCTTACTACAGCACACTCTAAACAAAATAGAAAGACAATGTATACCTTGTTCAATAAAATGCCCAAATGTTTAGTCATCATGTAAAGTACCGTATATACTAGAGTATAAGTTGAGTTTTTCAGCCCTTTTTTTAAGGCTGAAAAGGGCTCCCTCGGCTTATACTCGAGTCACTCTCCCCCCGTGTCTCTCTAACCCCCCCGTGTCTCTCTAACCCCCCCGTGTCTCTCTAACCCTTGCCGTGTCTCTCTAACCCCCGCTGTGTCTCTCTAACCCCCCGTGTCTCTCTAACCCCGTCCCCCGTGTCTCTCTAACCCCCCCGTGTCTCTCTAACCCCCCGTGTCTCTTTGCCTCATTCTAAACCCCCCTCCTCATTCTAAACCCCCCTCCTCACTTTACCCCTCTAAATAGCTCCCCCTCTCCCTTTCCCCTCACTTACCTCCATCTGCTCCTCCCTCCTCCACACTCCTTCCTGCGTTGTGACCCGGCATATGCTAATGACATGACATCACATGTGCGCCACGTCATTAGCATTGGCCGGGTCAAGACACAGGAAGGAGTGTGGAGGAGCGGAGGAGCAGATGGAGGAGGATGAGGAGGGGTAAAGTGAGGAGGGGGTTTTAGGTTTAGGATGGGGGGGTTAGGATGAGGATGGGGGGTTGAGGATGGGGGGGTTGAGGATGGGGGGGTTCAGGATGAGGAGGGGGTTGGAGTTGAGGACTAGGATGGGGGGTTGAGGTTGAGGAGGGGGTTGGGGTTGAGGAGGGGGGTTGAGGTTGAGGAGGGAGGTTGAGGAGGGGGGTTGAAGTAGAGGAGGGAGGATGAGGAGGGAGGTTGAAGATGAGGAGGGAGGATGAGGAGGGTGGGATGAGGATGGGGGGTTGAGGATGGGGGGTTGAGGATGGGAGGTTGAGGAGAAGGGGATGAGGAGGGGGGTTGAGGTTGAGGAGGGGGTTGAGGATGAGGAGGGGGTTGAGGAGGGAGGATGAGGAGGGTGATAAGGGAGGGGGGAAGAGACACAGGGAAGGGAGAGAGGGAAGAGACACAGGGGAGGGAGAGGAGAGAATAGACACAGGGAAGAGAGAGGCGGACACAGAGGGCACACAAGAGGGGGGCACAAGAGGGACACAGGGGGCAGCACATTTCCCACCCTTGGCTTATACTCGAGTCACTCATTTTTCCCAGTATTTTGTGGTAAAATAGGTGCCTTGGCTTATACTCGGGTCGGCTTATACTCGAGTATATACGGTATCTGCTTTGTTCAGTCATTCAGTTGTGTCTTACTCTTTGATTCTATGGCAGTGGTTCTCAACCTGTGGGTTGCGACCTCTTTGGGGGTTGAATGACGATTTGTCAGGGTTCGCCTAACACCATCAGAAATTATTTTATTTTGCCTATTCTAATCTGTAAAACTTGTAATTGTACAAATTGTTTCCACTGGTAGGAAGTACTTTCTTGCTATAATTGTCATTCGATAGATGCAGGCAGACATTTTAATCATAATGATTACGAACGTTTCCATTCTCGTAACTTTACTATTTTTAACTTTCACAATATGTATTAATATTGTTTGTGGGATTAATCACTACGCTTTGATTATGTTAAATTTGTAATGAATGAAAATACATCCGGCATTTCATATATTTATATTTCGATTCATAAAAGTAGCAAAATTACAGCGATGAAGGAACAACAAAAATAATTTTACTGTTAGGGGTCGCCACTAGAGATGTCGCGGACAGTTCGCCCGTGGACTATTCGCTGTGATTTTGACTCTTTCGCGATCGCATCGGATGGTGGACACATGCGCTTTTTGGTCCGCCCCCTATTCTTTATCATTGAGGAAACTTTGACCCTGCACCTCACAGTCAGCAGACACATTCCAGCCAATCAGCAGCATACACTCCCTTCCAGAGCCTTCCATCTGAAGGACAGCATACATTTTAGAATCATTCTGAAGCTGCATTCGTTGTGAGAGGACAAATAGTGTAGCTGCTGGAGATTTAATAGGGAAATAGATAGCCAGGCTGTGTATTTAGCTTCCACTACAGACCTGAAGGACTCATCTGATATCTGCTGCAAGGACAGCAACCCAAAAAGCCATTTTTAGGGCTAGAACATCATTTATTTTATTTTATAATTTTTTTCTGTGTAATCTAATTGCATATGCTTGCCTGCCAGCATGTGTGTGTGACAGGCTAACACCTAACAGCTTATATTGTGCTTATTTTCACTACTCATACCTGGTGGTGTAACATACATTGAAAACAACCATTTTTTTCCTGTAATCTAATTTTAGTTGCCTGCCTGTGTCAGGCTCACAGCTAATATTCTGCTCTGTTTCACCAGTCATAGTTGGTGTACCATACATTGAAAAAAAACAACCCTTTTTTCCTTTAATCTAATTTCAGTTGCCTGCCTGTGTCAGGCTCACAGCTTATATTGTGCTCAGTGAAATAAAACAACACTTTTTTGACTGTAATAGATTGAATAGCAATTGCCTGCCTACAGGCGTGTGTGTGAAGCCTATTGCATCTACTCTGCCAACTTTTGCCAGTGCACAGTGATACGTCATATCTGGTGCAACCGTAGTGTACAGTGACATAAAACAACACTTTTTTGACTGTAATCGATTGAATATCAGTTGCCTGCCTACAGGCGTGTGTGTGAGGCCTACAGCGCCTACTCTGTCAACTTTTGCCAGTGCACAGTGACACTCATATCTGGTGCAAGCTAGTGTACAGTGGAATAAAAGAACCCTTTTTTTAATGTAATTGATTGAATATCAGTTGCCTGCCTACAGGCGTGTGTGTGAGGCCTACAGTGCCTACTCTGCCAACTTTTGCCAGTGCACAGTGACACTCATATCTGGTGTCACAGTAGCTTGCACGCATAGTAGCACTAATCGAAAAAAAAATGACAGGCAGAGGCAGGCCACCCCGCAGGGGCCGTCGTGGTCGTGGTGTTGTGATTCCCTTTGGCCCTAGAATAATGCCCAGTTTTCAGAGGCAACGTATCCTGAACTTGAAAAGTTCCGAGCACATGGTTGACTGGCTAACACAGGACACCCAATCTTCTACAGCTTCCGCTCGGAACCTAGAAGTACCATCCTCCTCCAGCTTAGCTTCGGGCACCTCTCCAAGTACCACTCGCCCCGCCTGCCGCCACCACCAACACTAGCACCACAGCCGCTTCACTTGATCCATCAGCAGAGTTATTTACACATCCGTTGGAAGAAATGAGTGATGCGCAAACATTAGTGGAGAGGATGTAGATAACAGGGATATGTCCCAGTGAGGCAGCATTACACACATGGACGTACGGTCTGATGATGATGATGTTGTACCCGGTGCTGCTTCCTTTGTTGAGTTGTCAGATACAAGTGAAGCGGTTGATGATGACGATGTGTCCGTGGATGTCACGTGGGTGCCCGCTATAAGAGAAGAAGAACAGGAGGAACGTTCAGATGGGGAGACAGAGAGGAGGAGGAGACGAGTTGGAAGCAGGGGGAGGTCGTCGCAAGTAGCTAGTGGCACAGTCAGACAACATGCATCGGCACCCGGGGTCAGCCAGACAGCACGCCAGTCGACGCATGCTGTTGCCACCACCAGAATGCCGTCATTGCAGAGCTCAGCAGTGTGGCAATTTTTTGGTGTGTCTGCCTGTGACAACGGCGATGCCATTTGCAACCTGTGCGAAAAGAAACTGAGTCGTGGGAAGTCCAACACCCACCTAGGTACAACTTCTTCTTTCATGATGTCACATCACAAACGCCTATGGGATCAACACATAAGTACAAGCAGCACACAAAGTCAAAGCCGCCATCCTCCTCCTGGTCCAGCATCGTCAGCCACGTCAACCACTGCTGCCCTGCTTGCCCCCTCTCAACCATCCGCCACTCCGTGTCTCGCCCTGAGCAGTCCCTGCTCATCTTCCCACAGTCAGGTGTCTGTCAAGGACTTGTTTGAGCGTAAGAAGCCAATGTCACAAAGTCACCCCCTTGCCCGGCAACTGACAGCTGGCTTGTCTGAACTCTTAGCCCGCCAGCTTTTACCATACAAGCTGGTGGAGTCTGAGGCGTTCAAAAAATTAGTAGCTATTGGGACACCGAAATTTCTTTGCACGAAAGGCAATCCACAACCTGTACTCGATTGTGCAAAAGAAAGTAATGGCATCTCTGGCACACAGTGTTGGGGCAAGGGTCTATCTGACCACTGATACCTGGTCTGCAAAGCATGGTCAGGGCAGGTATATCACCTACACTGCGCATTGGGTAAACCTGGTGTCGGCTGCCAAGCATGGAATACGTGGCTCTGCAGAGGAGTTGGTGACACCGCCACGACTTGCAGGCAGGCCTGCTGCCACCTCCTCTACTCCTCCTACTCCATCCTCTTCCCTAACCTCCTCGGCTGAGTCCTCTTCTGCTGCTGCTATGTCTTGTCTCCACATCAACGGCACCCCCCCAGCTCCACAGGTACTATTCCACATCCCGGATACGGCAGTGTCACGCCGTCTTGGGGTTGACTTCCCTGAAAGCAGAGAGTCACACCGGACCAGCACTCCTGTCCACCCTGAACGCACAGGTGGATCAGTGGCTGACTCCGCACCAACTGGAGATCGGCAAAGTGGTTTGTGACAACAGAAGAAATTTGTTGGCGGCATTGAATTTGGGCAAGTTGACACATGTGCCGTGCATGGCACATGTGTGTAATCTGATTGTACAACGCTTTGTGCATAAGCACCCAGGCTTACAGGACGTCCTGAAGCAGGCCAGGAAGGTGCGTGGTCATTTCAGGCATTCCTACATGGCCATGGCGCACTTTACAGATATCCAGCAGCGAAACAACATGCCAGTAAGGCGCTTGATTTTAGACAGCCCGACACATTGGAATTCAACACTCCTAATGTTCGACCGCCTACTCCAAGAAGAATAGGCCGTTAACGAGTATTTGTATGACTGGGGTGCTAGGACAGCCTCTGCGGAGCTGGGGATTTTTTTGCCACGTTACTGGACGCTCATGCGCAATGCCTGTAGGCTTATGCGTCCTTTTGAGGAGGTGACAAACCTGGTCAGTCGCACCAAGGGCACCAACAGCGACATCATACCATTTGTTTTCTTCCTGGAGCGTGCCCTGCGAAGAGTGCTGAATCAGGCCGTAGATGAGCGTGAAGAGGAAGAGTTGTGGTCACCATCACCACCAGAAACAGCCTTATCAGCATCGCTTGCTGGACCTGCGGCAACGCTGGAAGAGGATTGTGAGGAAGAGGAGTCAGAGGAGGAATGTGGCTTTGAGGAGGAGGAGGAAGACCAACCACAACAGGCATCCCTGGAGGCTTGTTGTCACCTTTCGGGGACCCTTGTTGGCTGGGTGGAGGAAAAGACCTTCAATGACATCAGTGAGGACAAGGAACGGGACATGGCTAGCTTGGTATCCAACCTTGTGCAAATGGGGAGTTTGCGGTTGTGCAAAGGGACTGTTTGCGGTTGTTTGCAGTGCATTAAACTGGGAGATTGGTCTGTTACTGTGAAGCGGGTGTAACCCTTACACTACCTGATCGATACAACATCATACCTGATGTTTTAAAGCATGTTATTCCAAACAATTTAGGAATGTTAGGTGATTTATGCCCTTTATGGCTTAAAACCAGACTCTGCATCAACTATGTAATTTTCCGTGGGAGTTTTGCCATGGATCCCCCTCCGGCATGCCACAGTCCAGGTGTTAGTCCCCTTGAAACAACTTTCCCATCACTATTGTGGCCAGAAAGAGTCCCTGTGGCTTTTGAAATTTGCCTGCCCATTGAAGTCTATGGC